>CAKJTW010000116.1:0-600000 GCA_917880005.1 Nanger dama
TTATTTGGAAATGACCTGTCCTTAAGACAGGTCTCATGGACTGCAGCACTTTAACAGCATCATCTCTCAGGATTTGAAATGGCTCAACTGGAATTCCATCACCTCCACTAGCTTTGTTTGTAGTGATGCTTCCTAAGGCCCACTTGACTTTGCATACCAGGATGTCTGGCTCTAGGTGAGTGATCACACCATCATGGTTATCTGGATCATGATCTTTTTGTACGGTTTTTCTGTGTATTCTTGCTGCCTCTTCTAAATATCTTCTGCTTCTATTAGGTCCATACCATTTCTGTCACTTATTGAGCTCATCTGTGCATGAAATGTTCCCTTGGTATCTCTGATTTTCTTGAAGAGATCTCTAGTCTTTCCCATTCTATTGTTTTCCTCTGTTTCTTTACCTTGTTCACTTAAGAAGGCTTTCTAATCTCTCCATGCTATTATCTGGAACTCTGCATTCAGGTAGTTATCTCTTTCCTTTTCTCCTTTGTCTTTCAGTTCTTATTTTCTCAGCTTTTTATAAGGCCTCCTCAGACAACCATTTTGCCTTTTTGCATTTCCTTTTCTTTGGGATGGTTTTGATCACCACCTCCTGTACAATGTTACAAATGTCCATCTACAGTTCTTCAGACTCTCTGTCTATCAGATCTAATCCCTTGAATCTAATCTTCCATTGTATAATCATAAAGGGATTTGATTCAGGTCATACCTGAATGGCCTAATGGTTTTCCCTACATTCTTCAATTTAGGTTTGAATTTTGCAATAAGGAGTTCATGAACTAAGCCACAGTCAGCTCCTGGTCTTGTTTTTGCAGACTGTATAGAGCTTCTCCATTTTGGCTACAAAGAATATAATCAATCTGTCTTCGGTATTGACCATCTTGTGACATCCATGTGTAGAGTCGACTCTTGTTGGAAGAGGGTGTTTGCTATGACCAATGCATTCTCTTGGCAAAACTCTGTTAGCCTTTGTCCTGCTTCATTTTGTACTCCAAGGCCAAACTTGCCTGTTACTCCAGGTATCCCTTGACTTCCTACTTTTGCATTCCAATCCCCTATGATGAAAAGGACATCTTTTTTGGGTATCAGTTCTAGAAGGTCTTCAGCTTCTTCAGCATAAGTGCTTGGGGCACAGACTTAGCAATAGGTTGAAGGTTGCTACTGGGGGGCATGTCCACAAGGCTGCAGCACTTTCCATTCCTGCTCCTGTTTCTAAGAAAAGCAGAACCCTGGACACATTCCTGTTCTCTCCTTGTAAATTAGGATGCCCTGTGTCAGAAGAAGGCTCCAGGAACATGTGTCTCCTTAATTTTTGTATTTTCTCCAAATGGAACATACAGCTTTTTATTGGAGTACTGTGTGTTTATAAAGCCACGTTTGTGGCAGGTGTAGTGTACAGCATCTTCCATTCTCCACCTACCTAAGTCTGTTCATCTTTGGTTTCTTTTCTCGTGTAGGTTATTACCCAGTGTGGAGTTCATCAGTCTTGCTCTCCAAGAGGTTCTGGTTGAATGGCTAGTTTGTATGTGTTAGTGGGTATCAGTTTGACCCTTCCCGCTACATTTTCCCTTCACTGACAACTATCAGTTTGTGTTCTCAATCCGTATGTGGATTTCACTTCTGTGAAGCAGTCTTTCATGGGCATCAATGTCTCCTCGCCACATCTAAGAGATACCACACAATATTAGGGCCTGTCTTTCTTGCTCCCTCCCTAAGGCCATCTCTCGGTGCATAGGTTACTGGGGATGTCGTCAGGTCCTCCTTTTTCCTGGGTGGGCCATATTCCATCTTCTGTGTACCTCACCTCTCTCTCCATTCATCTGTCCGTGCCCATTTGGTATGCTTCCGTGTCCCGGCTAGTGTACCTAAGGTGGCGATGTCCATCTGGGTGCTCGTGTCTTTTGGAATTTGGGTTTTCAAACTGTACACTGTGTGGGGGGGACTGCCCTTCCTATGGCAGCTGGCTTTCGGACTTGTCAGGGCACTTGACACCAGTGTCTTCAGTGGCTGTTCCCTACTAGTGCCCTGGGAGGGTCCCCTTTCCTTGACCTCACTCTTAGCTTCTCTTGTCTGGTGATGTTGTGCTCATGGCCATTTTGAGTGGGGCCAGTTGATCCCTGATCAGAGTCTGCATATCTTATTCTAAGATAAGCCTAATACATCTAATATTTGCCTCATTGAGCATCATTTCGGGTGCTTTTTTGTTTCATTATTGGAGTCGTAGTGTTTGCCTCATGATCCTTCAGAGTTTGCCCTGTTTGATTTTCTTTTCCATGACCTGCCCCTTTAAATTGTTGGAGGACAGGTACGATTTCAAGCCCAGGAGTCCAGGTGAATATGCTGCTGCCCAGGAGCCACAGTTTCAGGTTGTTGTTGGGCCATGTGGCTAGAAGGTGCAAGGGTTTCTTGATGCCCAACTCTGGTTTCTTCTGCAGCCAGAGCTTTAGTGGAAGTCCCATTTAGGGGCTGTAAATGAGGGTGGAGTATGCCACAAAAAAACACCAAATGCCTGGGTCTCATTTGGTCTGTTTCATTCGATTACTTTTTATCCAGAATGGGAGGAGCCTTGGTACAACATTGTGTGTCCTGTAGGATTCCAGAGTCCTTGGGAGTTTTCCGTGGAGAGATTGCTACTCATCTCTGGATTCTGTTCTCATGGAGGTCATTACAGAGAGTTGAGAGAACTGGCCAGATGTGCCTAAGTGTTGGTTGACTGTCTCCTGTGTATGTGACAGTTTGATTTTGTTCATCTCAATGTCCTAATTTCTCCCAGGCCTCCTTTATTCTCCTTTGGCAATCAGAAGTTTGTTTCTCCGTTGCTCAGTCTGAATGCTTTCTCCTGAATCAGTTTGTGATGTGCACTTTTAGATATTTGCAGTGACTTTGATAGTGTTCTTTCCGATTCTGACTGACTTCACTTAGTAGGAGTACCCCTGGATAGAAAGACGCTCCTGCAAAGGGCATTCTTTCCTTCTTCGTGGCTGAGTCACTTTCCATCATGCTCACGGATCACTTCCTTCTGGACTCGTGTGTCTGTGGACGTTCTGTGTGCTACGCGTGCCAATGTCCCCTGTGTTGTAAATGGTGCTGCAGTGCCCGCGTGAGTCACTTGTCTCTTTGAAAGCTGAGTTTCTCCTAGTATACCCCTGGAGCTGGGTGGGCCACATCACCTGCTTGCTGAGTTTTCACCTTTGCAGGGCATTCCTCTCCTGTTCTTTCCGTGGCTGCTACCATTTACGTGCCAGATGTAACATAAAAGGCTTCCCGTTTTCTAATCAGCCTCTCCACCGTTTCTTCTTTCCTGCCTTTTTTAAATTTATTTTCTCTCCCTAGACTTTTGATGAGGGCCTTCACACTGGAGCAAGTTGATCCTTCTCATTGTACTTTTCATTTGGATTGTGTCTTAGAATTCATGAGTTTGAGCAGGTTATCATAGGCCTTTTAAAACTCTCAAGGGTGGGAGTAGGATTTACTGGTTGAACTTGTCTTTTGCCTTGCTGGTGTCTGGTGAAACTGTATTTTCGATGTCTTGCGCTATAAATTCTTTGAGAGTAGCTATCTTTTGGAACCCAGAAGTTACTATGTATCAGTGTCTCCTTGCCACATCTAACCGTCACAGGATGTTAGGGTTTGTCTTTCTGACTTACGCACTAAGGTCATCTCCGGGTACACAGGTTACTAGGGATGTGATCAGGTCCTTCCTTTGTCTGGCCCTGGCATATTCCATATTTGGGGGCAGCACCTCTTTCTCCATTTATCTGTCCATGCCATTGGGTATGCTTCCCAGTCCTGGTTAGTGTGCTCAAGGCTGCTGTGCCCGTTTGGGTGCCGGTATCTTTTGGAACTCTGGTTTTCAAACAGTCCTCTGTGGAGGAGGACTCCTGAGCATGGGGAGGCTGGCTTTCTGATTTTCCGAGGGACCTGATGGCAGTGTCTTTAGTGCCTGTTCTGCACCAGCTCTCCGGGAAGGGGCCCCTTTCCTTGGCCTCACCCCTGGCTTTTCTTTCCTGTCAGTATTCTGCTCGTGGCCATCTGAGTGGTCCAGGTGACCTTTGGTCAGAGTTTGATTTGCACACCTGTAATATTTGCCTTGCTGAGCATCCTTATTGGTGCTTTTGTGGCAGGTATGATTTCCAACCCAGCAGTCCTTGTGAATATGATGCTCCCAGAGCAATAGTTTCCAGGTTGCTGTCCGGCCATATGTCTAGAAGGAGGAAGGATTTCTTCCTACCCAGTTCTGGTATGTTCTGCAGTCAGAGGTTTAGTGGAAGCTCTGCTTGAGGGTTGTAAAAAACCTGAATTGTGCCAGTTGTTGTATTTGTTCAGCCCTGTCTAACTCTTTGCAATCCCTTGGACTGCAGCACGCCAGGTTTCCTTCACTATCTCCTGCAGTTTGCTCAAACTCATGTCCATTGAGTCGGTGATTCCATCTAACCATTTCATCCTCTTTCACCCCCTTCTCCTCCTGCCCACAGTCTCTCCCACCATCAGGGTCTTTTCCAGTGAGCTGGCTCTTCGCATTAGATGGCTGAAATATTGGAGCTTTAGTTTCACCATCAGTCCTTCCAATGAATATTCAGGGATGATTTCCTTTAGGATTGACTGGTTTGATCTCCTTGTTGTCCAAGGACCTCTCAAGAGTCTTCTCTTGTACCACAGTTCCAAGATATGAATTCTTCTAAGCTTAGCCTTCTTTATGGTCCAACTCTCACATCTGTACATGACTACTGTACATGTACATCGTTCATCCATACATGACTACACATAGCTTTGACTCTACAGACCTTTGTCGATAAAGTGATGTCTCTGGTTTCTAATATGCTGTCTAGGTTTGTCACTACAAACCTTTTTTTTTCAAGGAGTAATCATCTTTTAACTTGATGGCTGCAGGCACAGTGCACAGTGATTTTGGAGCCCAAGAAAATAAAGTCAGTCTGTGTTTCCATTTTTTCCCCCATCTATTTGCTGTGAAGTGATGGGACCTGATGCCATGATCTTATTTTTTTTGAATGTTGAATTTTAAGCCAGCTTTTTCACTCTTCTTTTGACCTCATCAAGAGGTTCTTTATTTCCTCTTAGCTTCCTGCCACTATAGTGTTGTCATCTAAGATTATGGATCTTTGTCCCAGCAATCCTGATTCCAGCTTTAGCTTCTCCCAACTGTCATTTTGCGTGATATAGTCTGCGTATAAATTAAAGAAGCAGGTTGTCAATATACAGCTCTGATGCACTCCTTTTCAATTTTAAACCAGTTCATTGTTCTATGTCCAGTTCTAACTGTTGCTTCTTGACCTGCATACAGGTTTCACAGGAGGCAGATAAAGTGGTCTGGTTTTGCCATCTCTTTAAGAATTTTCCACAGTTTGTTGTGATCTACACAGTCAAAGGCTTTGACATAGTCAATAAAGCAGAAGTAGGTGTTTTTCTGGAATTCCCTTGCTTTTCCTATGATCTAACAGATGTTCACAATTTAATCTCTGATTCCTTTGCCTTTTGTAAATCCAGTTTATACATCTGGAAATTCTTGGTTCACATACTGTTGAAGCCTAACTTGAAGGATTTTGAGCATTACTTTGCTGGCATGTGAGATGAGTGCGATTGTGTGATAGTTTGAACATTCTTTGGCATCACCCTTCTTTGAGATTGGAATGAAAACTGACATTTTCCCAGTTCTGTGGCCACTGCTGAGTTTTCCAAATTTGCTGGCATATTGAGTGCAGCACTTTCACAGTATCATCTTTTAGGATTTAACATAGCTCAGCTAGAATTCCATCACCTCCACTAGCTTTGTTCATAGTGATGCTTCCTAAGGCATTCTTGTAGTCACACTCCAGGATGTCTGGCTTTAGGTGAGTGATCACACCACTGTGGTTATCTGGGGCATTAAGACCTTTTTTGTATAGTCCTTCTGTGTCTTCTTGCCACCTCTTCTTAATATCTTCTGCTTCTGTTAGGTCGATTATACCACTTCTGTCCTTTATTATGCCCATCTTTGCTTTAAATGTTTCCTTGGTATCTCTCATTTTCTTGAAGAGATCTCTAGTCTTTGTCATGCTATATTTTTTCCTCTTTGTACTGTTCATTTAAGAAGGCTTTCTTATCTCTTCTGGCTATACTCTGGAACTCTGCATTCAAATGGATATATCTTTCCTTTTCTCCTTTGCATTTCACGTCTCTCTTCTCAGCTATTTGTAAGGCCTACTCAGACAGTCATTTTGCCTTTCTGCATTTCTTTTTCTTGGAGATGGTTTTGATTACTGCCTCCTATGCAATGTTTTGAACCTCTGTCTGTATTTCATCAGGCACTCTGTCAGATCTAATCACTTGGATCTATTTGTCACTTCCTCTGTATAATCATAAGGGATTTTATTTAAGTCATACCTGAATAGCCTAGTGGTTTTTTTCTACTTTCTTCAATTTAAGCCTGAATTTTGCAGTGAGTTCATGATCTGAGCCACAGTCAGCTCCTGGTCTTTCTTCTGCTGACTGTATGGAGCTTCTCCATCTTCAGCTGCAAAGAATATAATCACTCTGATTTCAGTATTGACCATCTGCTGATGTCCATGTGTAGAGTTGTCCCTTGTATTGTTGGAAGAGGATGTTTGCTATGACCAGCGAGTTTTCTTGGTAAAACTGTTAGCCTTTGCCCTGTTTCATTTTGTACTCCAAGGCCAATATTGCCTGTTTCTCATCTCTTGATTTCCTACTTTTGCATTCCAGTCCCCTAAGATGAAAAGGACATCTTTTTTTTGGTGTTAATTCTAGAAGATCTTGTAGGTCTTCATAGAACCATTCAACTTTAGCTTCTTTGGCATTCATTTTCATAGCTGAATGATAATTCCATTGTATACTGATACCTTGAGTTTATCCTTTCATCTGTTGCCAGACATTTGGTTGTTTTTCCAGTGTGCCATTTGTAAACAGTGGTGCTACGAACATTGTTGTGCAAGCATGGTTTCCAGTTTGGGTTTCTGCAGGACCTGTGCTTAACAGTGGTATGTCTAGATGGTCTGATGGCACTCTTTCTGGTTTATTAACCAGCCTCTGTACTCCTCTCTATCCGGCTCTACCAATTTACTTTTCCACCTACGGTGTAGGAGGGTTCCCTTTGTTCCAGGCTGTGTCCAGCATTTTATCCTTGGAGACTTGTTCATGATGACCCTTCTGACTGCTGTCAGGGGCAACATCATTGGAGTTTTGATTTGCTGTTCTGTAATCATTAGGGATGAAGAACTTGTCTTCTTGTGCTTTGGTTGAAAAGAGTATGAGTAAAGTGTAAGTTTACTACACAAAGATCATGGCATCCAGTCCCATCACTTCATGGCAAATAGATGGGGAGACAATAAAAACAGTGACAGATTTTATTTTGGGGGGCTCCAAAATCACTGCAGATGGTGACTGCAACCATGAAACTAAAAGATCCTTGCTCCTTGGAAGAAAAGCTATGATCAACCTAGACAGCATGTTAAAAATCAGAGACGTTACTTTGCCAACAAAGGTCTGTCTAGTCAAAGCTATGGTTTTTCCAGTGGTCATGTATGGATGTGAGAGTTGAACTGTGAAGAAAGCTGATTCCGAAGAATTGATGCTTTTGAACTGTGGTGTTGAAGAGGACTCTTGAGAGTCCCTTGGACTGCAAGGAGATTCAACCAGTCCATCCTAAAGGAAATCAGTCCTGAATATTCATTGGGAGGACTGATGTTGAAGCTGAAACCCCAATATTTTGGCCACTTGATGCAAAGAACTGAGTCATTTAGAAAGACCCTGATGCTGGGAAAGATTGAAGGCAGGAGGAGAAGGGGACGACAGAGGATGAGATGGCTGGATGGCAGCACCGACTCAATGCACATGAGTCAGGGAGCTCTGGGAGTTGGTTATGGACAGGGAGGCCTGGCGTGCTGCAGTCCATGGGGTCCCAAAGAGTCAGACACGACTGAGTGACTGAACTGAACTGAAAGTGTGGGTTGGAAACTGGCTTCCTGAACATGAGCCCCATGATATTTCTTTATCCTTGACCTCAGTTCAGTTCAGTCACGAATGAGTGACTGAACTGAATTGAGATTGATTACTCCCTTTTCTGAGCATTGTGTATATCTCTATCTAGGTTTCTCATAGGCGTTTGCATGCTTCTCCTTTCTTGTTCAAGGTCACAGCACGTTTGCGCTCGCCCTCTGTGATTGTGCGTGTCCAGCCGGCTCCTCCCTTATATCTGGTCCCTTCTTTGTGGTCACAGTCACTGCCTCGATCCCAAATGTTATCTCTTCACGGCGAAAGGATAAAAATTGCCAAAATTTACGGCAATCCCACTCGCTGAATAGTAATCTTTTATTGTTTCCATAGTTTTGTCTTTTAGAGAACGTCATGTAGTTGGAATCATATAGCATGTAACTTTCTCAGTTTGGCTTCTTCCACTTAGTTATATTCCAGTAAGATTCCTCCATTTTCAATGGCTTGATAGGTCAATTCTTTTTGGCACTGAATAACATGCCATTTTCTGGATGTGCTGTTCCGTGCTTAGTTGCTCAGTCGTATCCATTCTTGGCGATCCCATGGACTGTAGCCTGACAGGATCCTCTGTCCATGGGGATTCTCCAGGCAAGAATACTGGAGTGGATTGCCATGCCCTCCTCCAGAGGATCTTCCCAACCCAGATCTCCTGCATTGCAAGTGGATTCTTTACTGTCTGAGTCACCAGGGATGCCCAAGAATACCACAGTGGGTATCCTATCCCTTCTGCAGGGATCTTCCTGACCTAGGAATCAGACTGGGGTCTCTTGCATTGCAGGAGGATTCTTTAGCAGCTGAGCTACCGGGGAAGCTCAATAAAGTATTTTAAAGCCAATGTATTTCCTTTTTATTTTTTTAGATATAATGCTATTGCACACAATGCTATTATAACTTTGCTCAGTTGTGTTTGACTCTTTCTTTGTGACCCCATGGGTTGTAGCCCACCAGATTCCTCAGTTCATGGAATTCTCCAGGCAATAATACTGGAGTTGGTTGTCCTTTTCTTCTCCAGGAATATCTCTCTGGAGATATTCCCAACTCAGGAACTGAATCCCAGGTCTCTCACATTGCAGGCAGATTCTTTACCATCTGAGCCTCTAGGGAAGCCCTGTCTGGATGTACCACAGTTTATTTAACATTCACCTACTGAAGGACATCTTGGTTGCTGCCAAGTTTGGGCAAGTATAAATAAAGGTGCTGTAAACATTTGTGGGCAGGTTTTTGTGTGGATGTAAGTTTCTGACTCCTTTGGTAAATACCAAAGAACAAAAGTGCAGGATTTTAAAGTAAGAGAAAGTTTCATTTTGTAAGAAACCTCCAGTTCCAGAGTGGTGATAACATTTTGCATTCCTACTAGCATTGGATGAGAGTTCCTGTTACTCCACATCCCTCTCCCACAGCATTTCCTGTTGTCAGCCTTCCAAATTTTGGCACTTCTAATGGGTGAGTAGTGGCATTGTTTTAATTTGCATTTCCCTGATGACATATGACGTGGAGCATCTTTTCGTATGCTTACTTTCCATCTGTATATCTTCTTTGGTGAGGTGTCTGCTAAGATCTTTAGCCAATTTTTAAATTGGGTTGTTTGTTTTCTTTTTGTTGTTTCTGTTAATTCTATAGGTTCTCTCTCTCGCCTCCATATATTACTTTAAAGAATCTGAACTGCTTGTCTGAAGTTTCTACAAGTTAGATTTTTCATAATGTATAATATCATTCTGATGTTATTCCTATGTTTCCTGTAAATGAGTGGTTAGATCTAGAAACTTGATGAGATTCAGGTTCCGTTTTTTGTTTAGCAAGGCTTGTTCACAGGCAGTGAGGTAGTCTTCCACCAGGAGGCGCAGTTGCTCTCTGTCAAGGATGTCAACTTCTTGATCTGGGCATTGATTCATTAACAAACTAATGTTTGCAAAATAGTAATATTGTAACTATGCCATCTATTCTTCTTTTATTAGGTTTTTATGATTTTTTGAATAAATTTCTCCTTATCAACTATTTTGTTACTTTATGATTTATATAAAGAGGCCAGAAAAATGCTTGCTTTTTCCTCTGCTTCTTAGTTTTCAAAATAATGAGTTGGTTCCCTAACACCCCATGGACTGGGGTCACAAAGAGTCCTACATGACTGAGCGACTTCACTTTCACTTTCCCTAACACCATCAAAAAGTGACCAGTAAGGTTTTTTTTTAATCATAGTGAAAAAATCATGATTTTTAAAAATTATAAATCATTTTTTAAATCATGCATGTAAATATATCTGATATTTTTCATTCACCCACTAAGTCACTATACTTACTGATGCTCAAATCATTCCATCTTTGACCAGTGTAAGTCTATTCAAGTCATCTCCTCAATCATTTTACACCATCCTATTAGTCTTTAAAAATCTCCCTGCCTTCAGCTAAGATAAGATGTTCCAGGCTTATTTTACATTTCCAACCCGAACCTGAAATTAGTTATTTCTCCAAAGTGATGGCTTTCAAAGTGTGATTGGGGAGCCCCTGGGCATCCCTGTGATCCTATCATGGGGTTTGTGTGGTCACAATTTTTTTCATAAAAATACTGAGATGCTATTTGCGCTTTTAAACTCTCTTTGTCTCACAAATACATACAGAGTTTCCCATGGTTACATGATGTATGATATTATGATTGAATGTAGAAGCAGCTATAAGAATTCTGCTCTCATTTATTAAGCCAGACATTAGAAAAATTTACAATGGCACTCTTCTAAGTAGTTTTTGTTAACAGATTTTTAAAATTTTTACATGTTTTAATTTCTAATGCACTAAACATCAATAGATATAACCCACATCAATAAACTCTTTAGGGCCTTCTCACAATTTTAAGAATTTAAAGAGATTTAGGGAACACAATGTTTTGAGAACAACTACTCTAAGGAGTCTTGGTTCCTTTTAACTGAAGATAGTATTTAGAGATCACAATCTAGGAGCTAGAGATATTCATGGTTACTGGGTTGGCCATAGTCCCTAGGCCGTTTCATAGGCAAATTTATATTTAACATTACTACTGTCCTCCCTTTTTGGGATAAAATGTACTACGTACACTTCTCTCCACGTAGCTTTTTTCTCACTAAACAATATTATGTTTCCAGGAACTCACTTAATTGCGTTGGTTTACAATTTATTCAACTAGCCGTTTGTTGAGGAATTTCCGTATTTTATTATATATGGTGCTGCGGTGAACAATCTTGGACGTACTTTTACGACTATATCTTTAGGACAGAACTCTAGAAATGAGAACACCGGATCAAAGGGTGAATGCGTACAACTCTGCTATATATTGAGATTCTTTTCACTTCTACAGCACAGATGAAGGAAGGGCTCCCCCAGGGGCTCAGCTGCAAAGAATCCGCCTGCAATGCAGACCCCTGGGTCAGGAAGATTCCCCTGGAGAAGTGAAGTGAAGTGAAGTCGCTCAGTCGTGTCCGACTCTTTGCAACCCCACGGACTGTAGCCTGCCAGGCTCCTCTGTCCATGGGATTTTCCAGGCAATAGTCCTGGAGTGGCTTGATGGCAACTCACTCCAGTATTCTTGCCTGGGAAATCCCATGGACAGAGAAGCCTGGCCGGCTACGGTCCAAGGGATCGTAAGAGAGTCAGACACGACTTAGCAACTAAACAATAAGAGCAACAGATGAAGGAACAGACTGAGACAGCTGCTCAGGGTCACGTTTCCAGTCACTGACAAAAGACTTAACGTCTCCACAGACTTTTACACTTGGACGTCACATTCATTGAGTCACATATTCTCATTCTTCCAATATCCAGCACACCAGTTCTTCCTTAACAGAACCTCTAGTCCTCCGACCTCTCATACCCGCAGGTAACTAAGCGGCCCCCAGCCCCCGGCCCCCGCCCCCCCGCCCCCGGCCCCCGCCCCCCGCCCCCGGCCCCCCGCCCCCGCCCCCGCGCCCCGCCCCCCGCCCCCGCCGCTTCTGGTAATTTGCCCAGTGCATCGGGCGAGGTGTGCGGGGCTGTGCGCATGCCCAGCCGCTACGCGCAGGTAGGAGTCGCTCGGAGGCAGGAGCGAGTGACGTTATAACGGCGCGCCGCTCCCAGGCGTCCTCGCAAGGTCGCTTTGCAGAGCGGGAGCGCGCGTAAGTGACAAGACCCTGGTTCGGGTGCGCGCCGTCTCCTGCTGCCTTGGTATCTGCAGCGACATGTCGGGGTATACGCCCGACGAGAAACTGCGGCTGCAGCAGCTGCGAGAACTAAGAAGGCGATGGCTGAAAGATCAGGAGCTGAGCCCCCGGGAACCGGTGCTGCCTCCGCGGAGGGTGTCGCCTGTGGAGCGATTTTGGAATAAATTTTTGCAAGACGGAGCCCTCTGGAAGAACGTGGTGAGTGACCGCCCTCCCCAACCTCCACCCACTCTCGTCCCATCGCAGTCCACGGCCTGGCTGCTGAGACAACCTGTTCGCTGTAGCCGCTTTAAGGACTAACTCGCTCTGCCCCCGGAAGTTCCCCAAGGGAGAGTCAGGTTCAGTTGAGACTTAGGCTTGTCTGGGACTCCCTCTGGTCCCAAGAGTCATGCGCTGGAAATCAGGAGTTCGGAGCTTGTGTGGCTTTGGGATTGTCTTGCCCTTTGTCTCTCAAGTGTGATGAGAAGGAGGCGAATCTTTGCCTAGATTATACAGGACGCTACAGGTTTGGCTTTCTTTTGACTGGGGAAACCTTTCCTCAGAAGGATGGCCAAGGATTCACTAGAGTTAAAATTCAATGATTTTAGTATCCAAGGACACGTGTGTGATTTTTGAGGTTGAGATTACACAGACCAACTAACACTACACTCGACTTCCCGAAAGCAGGATAATCCTCTAGCTGGTAATGCAGCTCCATGTTAATTACTGTAAAAGAAGAGGTCCTGTTGATATGCTGTTGGTAGCTGTGAAAAGAAGAGAAGCGAAAAGCAAAGGAGAAAAGGAGAGATATACTCATTTGAATGCAGAGTTCCAAAGAATAGCAAGGAGAGATAAGAAAGCCTTCCTCAGTGGTCCCTGCAAAGAAATAGAGGAAAACAATAGAATGGGAAAGACTAGAGATCTCTTCAAGAAAATTAGAGATACCAAGGGAACATTTCATGCAAAGATGGGCTCAATAAAAGATGGAAATATTATGGATCTAACAAAAGTAGAAGATATTAAGAAGAGGTGGCAGAATACACAGAGGAACTGTACAAAAGGGATTTTCATGACCCAGATTATGATGATGGTGTGCTCACTCACCTAGAGCCAGACATCCTGGAATGTGAAGTCAAGTGGGCCTTAGGAAGTATCATTATGAACAAAGCTAGTGGAGGTGATGGAATTCCAGTTGAGCTATTTCAAATCCTAAAAGATGATGCTGTGCCAGCAAATTTGGAAATCTCAGCAGTAGCCACAGGATTGGAAAAGGTAAGTTTTCATTCCAATCCCTAAGAAAGGCAATGCCAAAGAATACTCAAACTACCGCACAATTGCACTCATCTCACTCGCTAGTACAGTAATGCTCAAAATTCTCCAAGCCAGGCTTCAACAATACGGGAACCATGAACTTCCAGATGTTCAAGCTGGTTTTAGAAAAGGCAGAGGAACCAGAAATCAAATTGCCAACATCCGCTGGATCATGGAAAAAGCAAGAGAGTTCCAGAAAAACATCTACTTCTGCTTTCTTGACTATGCCAAAGCCTTTGACTGTGTGGATCGCAATAAACTGTGGAAAATTCTTCGAGATGGGAATACCAGACCACTTGACCTGCCTCTTGAGGAATCTGTATGCAGGTCATGAAACAACAGTTAGAACTGGGTGTGGAACAACAGACTGGTTCCAAATCGGGAAAGGAGTACTTGCAGGCTGTATATTGTCATTGTGCTTATTTAACTTATATGCAGAGTACATCATGAGAAACGCTGGGCTGGATGAAGCACGAGCTGTATTCGAGATTGCCAGGAGAAATATCAATAACCTCAGATATGCAGATGACACCACCCATATGGCAGAAAGTGAAGAGGAACTAAAAAGCCTCTTGATGAAAGTGAAAGAGGAGAGTGAAAAAGCTGGCTTAAAGCTCAACATTCAGAAAACGAAGATCATGGCATCTGGTCCCATCACTTCATGGGAAATAGATGGGGAAACAGTGGAAACAGTGTCAGACGTTATTTTGGGGGGCTCCAAAATCACTGCAGATGGTGACTGCAGCCATGAAATTAAAAGATGCTTACTCCTTGGAAGGAAAGTTATGACCAACCTAGATAGCATATTCAAAAGCAGAGACATTACTTTGCCAACAAAGATCCATCTAGTCAAGGATACGGTTTTTCTGGTAGTGATGTATGGATGTGAGAGTTGGACTAAAAAGAAAGCTGAGTGCTGAAGAATTGATGTTTTTGAACTGTGGTGTTGGAAAAGACTCTTGAGAGTCCCTTGGACTGCAAGGAGATCCAACCAGTCCATCCTAAAAGAGATCAGTCCTGAGTGTTCATTGGAAGGACTGATGCTGAAGCTGAAACTCCAATACTTTGGCCACCTGATGCAAAGAGCTGACTCATTTGAAAAGACCCTGATGCTGGGAAAGACTGGAGGCGGGAGGAGAAGGGGATGACAGAGGATGAGATGGTTGGATGGCATCACTGACTTGATGGGCATGAGTTTGAGTAAACTCTGGGAGTTGGTGATGGACAGGGAGGCCTGTCATGCTGCAGTCCATAGGGTTGCAAAGAGTCAGACAAGACTGAGTGACTGAAGTGAACTGAACTTCCTTAACCACCAATATGTACATTTAACATGTTCTTTTGGTTTAGAATGTCATTCCTGGACTTTACTCTGCAGAAAATCATTCAAGTGTTGTCTTTATTTTTGGAGTCTCTTCACATTTTCTTGAAGCCGTTGTTAAATCACATCAGTTATGGGTGATGAATACTGTATCTCAGAATTCCTTGGGACTTTGGCTAATAATAGTGGTAATAAGTAACACTTGGGTGCTTACTTTGTGCTTGGCAGTTTTATGTGTGTTAAAACTTCAGTTTTTACTGCTGTAATGTAGAAAACTTTCCTCATCCTCTTTGTAAATGTGTGGAAATGGAGACCTACAAACACTCAGTGATTTACCCATGGTCACAGGGCTAGTAATTGAAGGAGTTCACTTTGAAATCCATGTATCTACTTTCTTACTGTGCTACAAAATCTGGCGCAAATTTTTCAAAGAATGTGTTCAATGCTAATTTATGGTGGTAAAATTCAACTCTCCTCCCCTCTCTCACTTTGTATCTCTGATATTACTCACTGGCAGCCACTGATTGAAAGCTGACAGCCAGTGATTTAAGGAAATAATCGTTTGTTGAAATTTGTCTTACCTTACTTAGAGTTAACGTTTTCTCCCATAATCATATCTATTATAGCACTTATAATCTAGATTATCCATTCCCTGAAAGGATAGGTCTCTTTCACTGAAATTGGCTGCCATGGAAAAACTCCATTTTTAGCTGTTTTTTGCCTTTCCTGTTAAAAACAATATGTGTTTAAAGGCACCTCAAAGTGAGCTTGCGCCACCCTTATCCCAGTAGGTAAAACATTCTTTTTCCAGCATTAGTGTACTCAAGGTTGTCCACCCTACGCGGGGAATGATACAAATGGTGTTGATCATGTGTATCTGAAGTTGATAAATCAGGGAAATGACTTTACCTGAAAATTCTGTAGTTTTGATTACTCTGGTTAAATCAGTTTTTAATGCCATATTTTATCATGAATTTATATTAAGGATATTTTTAGAAGTCTTTTTAAAGGCATACATCTATGCATATATTACTGTAGTTTGGCAAAAAAAAGTGAGAAATCTGTTTATTTCATATTTTTTTTTCTCCCCCAGATCTATAAGACATACCGACACAGTATCTTTGCTTTTACTCATGTACTTATTCCTGTCTGGATTATTCATTATTATCTCAAGTATCATGTGACTGTAAGTATGCTTTAAGTATGTGTTTTTCAGAATTTATTTTAAAAGAATATTTATTTAAGTATATTTGGCTGCGCGGGGTCTTTGTTGCTGTGGGCAGGCTTTCTCCAGGTGCAGCGAGTGGGGGCTGCTCTACGTTGCAGTGCACTGGCTGCTTATTGTGGCTTCTCTTGCTGCGAAGGACAGGCTCTAGGGCAGTGGGCTCAGTAGTTGTAGCACATAGGCTAAGTTGTCCCCTGGCAACTGGGATCTTCCCCAGCCAGGGTTGGAACTTGTGTCCCTGGCATTGACAGGCAAATTCGTAACTACTGGACCACCAGGGTAATCTCAGAAGATATTGTTAATATTGCACAAAATTATTTCCTCTATGGGTTTGCCTTACCCTCTTCTACTTAGTTGAAATAATCTGCCACTTATAACTGGTCTTGAATTACTTTGAATCCTTTTCAGTAGATGGCTTAATGAAACTTAACTAATGCATGGTTTTTCAGAAAGTCAATCTTTAAAAATAATTGTATTTATTTATTATTTTTGGCTGTGCTGGGGCGTCATTGCTACACGGGCTTTTCTCGCGGGGGGCTTTTTCTAGTTGCAGCATGCAGGCGTCTCATTGCAGTGGCTTCTCTTGTTGCAGAGCACAGCCTTGAGGGTGCACATGCTTCAGTATTTGTGATGCACGGGCATCCCCACAGCATGTAGGCTCTTCCCGGATCAGGGATCGAATGCATGTCTCCTGCAGGGGCAGGCTGATAGATTTAACACAGAGTCACCAGGAATGTCCCAGAAAATTTAATCTTTATATTAGTTGGTTACAGCTTGAATCGTAGTTCCTCGTAGAAATGATGTTTTAATGATCAGGAATGTAGTTGATCTAATAATACTGGTGCAAAATGGGGGTCCTGAGTCTGGAAAGGAGAACAGAATTTCTGCTCCTTTTTACTGAGCACAGATCTGATATAAGATAGAATTCAAAATGGATAAAGGTCTTTGTCATCATTTCCTTTTCCTTTGTTCTATCTGGTTTTTCACAACCTACTTTCTTTAGAATTCAATGTGTCTACAACATCTGCATGTGATGATTGAACTCAGCCTGTTGCCTTATTTTAAAGGCTCTGGATACCTTGGTGGGGGCTCTCCAGGTGGCACTAGCGGTAAAGAACCTGCCTTCCAATGCTGAAGACATGAGACACGGGTTTGATCCCTGGGTCCCACTCCAGTATTCTTGCCTGGAGAATCCCACGGACAGAGGAGCCTGGTGTGGGCTACAGTCCATAGGGCTGCAAAGAGTTGGAGATGACTGAAGCGACTTAGCACAGGATACCTTGGTGTAGGGTGTTAGTTCCCAGGCATGGTGAGGAAAGAGTACATTTCAGGGAGTGGAATGGAAAAAGAGTGGTGATAGTTGCCTGCCCAGCGTGGAGTCTTACAACCCAAAGAGTGAGGAGGATATTCTTGTACCCAGTGATGAATGTTAGGTCCTGAATGGGTGGGGGGTGGGAGGGTTGATGAGTGTACCTGTTTGGATAGCTGCAGCAGCAGCAACCTGGGGTAGGAGACTGGAACCTAAGCATGGAGAGGAGGACATCAGGGAGAAGTGTGGTTTGGGGCAGTGATGGAGTTGGCAAGCCAGAGTTAAGTGTCAGAACCTGAATGAGGTAAGGAGGTTATTTATATTGTAGTGTGGTGGTGGTGAAGATAGGTTGGTTTTATGCATGTTGAATTCTATGTGGCAGGCAGTGAGAAGCTTTCCATTTTTAAATAAGAGAGTGAGTTGATAAAGTGATACACAGTAAGTCTCCTACATATGAATGAATTCCATTCTGAGAGCACATTCATTAAATCCAGTTTTGTTTTTTTTTAAGTCCAACCAAGTTAGCCTAGGTACCCAACTAACACAGTGGTCTATGAAGTACTGTACTGTAGTAGGTTTATAGTATTTTTCACACAAATAATACATAAAAGTGACAGTGAACAACAAAAGTACCTTGAAAAGTACAGGAGTACAGTACAACAGCTGACATACAGTGGCTGGCATCAGGTGAATGAGTAAGGAGTTACTAACTGGAGGAGGGAGAGGGGGTGGAAGATGATAGAGCTGAAGGATTATCAACAATAGGAGATGGAGGGCAAGCTGCAATTTTACTCAGGCCTTAGGTGATTGGGCATGCAGACACATTTACATCTTTGAAAGTTTGTAACTTGAAGGTTTGTCTGTAGGAGGCTTGATCTGTTTTGGAAACAGTGACTTTATTTTCTTGGGCTCAAAAATCGCTGCAGTCAAAGACACTCCTTGGAAGAAAAACTTTGACCAATCCTAGACAGCATATTAAAAAGCAGAGACATTACTTTGCCAACAAAGGTCCATCTAGTCAAGGCTATGGTTTTTCCAGTGGTCATGTATTGATGTGAGAGTTGGACTGTGAAGAAAGCTGAGCGCTGAAGAATTGATGCTTCTGAACTGTGGTGTTGGAGAAGACTCTTGACAGTCCCTTGGACTGCAAAGAGATCCAACCAATCAATCCTAAAGGAAATCAGTCCTGAATATTCATTGGAAGGACTGATGCTGAAGCTCCAGTACTTTGGCCTCCTGATGCAAAGAACTGACTCACTGGAAAAGACTCTGATGCTAGGAAAGAGTGAAGACAGGAGGAGAAGGGGATAACAGGATGAGATGGTTGGATGGCATCACGGGCTCAATGGACAAGAGTTTGAGCAAGCTCTGGGAGTTGGTAATGGACAGGGAAGCCTGGCATGCTGCAGTCCATGGGGTCGCAGAGAGTCAGATACAACTGAGCGACTGAACTGAACTCATCTATTTGAAGTGAAGTGAATTCGCTCAGTCATGTCCGACTCTTTGCGACCCCATGGACTATACCCCACCAGGCTCCTCCCTCCATGGGATTCTTCAGGCAAGAGTACTGGAGTGGGTTGCTATTTCCTTCTCCATCTATTTAGGAAAACATAAAAACATAGAACTGTAGGGCGAGTTGGAAGGAGGAAAGTACTGATGTCAGGCAAATCAGCAGAGGCTGTGCAGTTTACTAGATGTTAGTTGATGAGAATCTGATTAGGGCAGAGATAATAGGAATGAAAAAGTAGTGAACCAGAGATACTTTTTAAAGAAATAACCCAAGGTGGGGATGAAATAAAATTTCACAGTCATTTTGACTCTAAAATTTTTAGACTTGAAAGTTCAGGGAAGCAAAATTTGCCACTCCACAATGTCTCTTTGGCACATTAAAATGACATACTGCTACTGCTGAGTCACTTCAGTCGTGTCTGACTCTGTGTGACCCCATAGACAGCAGCCCACCAGGCTCCCCTGTCCCTGGGATTCTCCAGGCAAGAACACTGGAGTGGGTTGCCATCTCCTCCAGTGCATCAAAGTGAAAAGTGAAAGTGAAGTCGCTCAGTCTGTCCGACCCTCAGCGACCCCATGGACCGCAGCCTTCCAGGCTCCTCCGCCCATGGGATTTTCCAGGCAAGAGTATTGGAGTGGAGTGCTATTGCCTCCTCTGAAAATGACATAAGCCACTCCCATTATGTTTCTATTGGACAGTGTTAGACAAGAGATAGAGCTTCCCTGGTGGCTCAGATGGTGAAAAATGTGCCTGCAATGCAAGAGACCCCGGTTTAGTCACTGGGTCAGGACGATTCCCTGGAGAATCCCCTGGAAAAGGGAATGGCTACCCACTCCAGTATTCTTGTCTGGAGAAATTCCATGGACAGAGGAGCCTGGCGGGCTACAGTCTATCAGGTCACAAGCATTGGTCAAGACTGAGCAACTAACACTTTCACTAACTTCTTAAAATAATGTAGATTAGAAGACCTGTTCCAAGGGAACTATCACCATAGATAACTATAATATGAACTCTAGATGTGGTAGGCAGGAAGGAACCTAGCAAAGGCCATTGAAATCCCCTACTGTGTCCCATCATCTCTCATGGTCCAGCAGACATTTGTTTCCCAGACTTTTGCTTTTCCATCTCCATGTGAATTGCCTTCCTCTCCAATTAAGTCCCAAACACTTACTCCCAGGGTCCGCTTTTGCCTTTAGCCTAAGATGGTATTTAACTCATTTGGGGAGTTACTTGGTTCTCCTGGGTCTCTCCCATGTGTAGATGTTGCTGAATTTTGTTTGCTTTTCTCCTATTAATCTATCTCATGTCAACTTAATTCTTAGACCAACCCGAAGAGCCTAGAAAGGTAAAGGAAAATTTCTTCCTCCACACTAAGATTATAAATAGGACTTTATAAAGGAAGGCTTTCTGGTGATGGGGAGGAAGTAAATTTGCTTAGGCGCCATGTGCTGCCCTGTCAGTTTCTGTGGAAGTTTGAGTGGACATGGGCTGTCTTACATGGTAGAAACATGAGATTAGTGGAGGCCAGTGGGAATGAAGAATTGGGGGTTAGTGTTTCACTTTATAAACCAACAGAAAATCTTTCTTCAGCCATTAAAAGGGGGCAAGCAGTGTATGGCTAGAGTGTAGTTTACATTTCTGTCATTGATGAGCTTAGACAAAGTTTTATATTCATGTTCACTTACACATCCACAGCCCGCTTTATATCATGATGGTGGTGGTTTAGTCACTAAGTTGTGTCCAACTCTTGTGACACTATGGACTGCGGGCTCCTCTGTCCATGGGAATCTCCAGGCAAGATTACTGGGGTGGGTTGCCATTTCCTTCTCCAGAGGATCTTCCCAACCCAAGAATCAAACCTGGGTCTTCTGCACTGCAGGCAGATTCTTTACTGACTGAACTATGAGGGTAGCCTTTTATCATTATACTTCTTATTTTTTTCAGCGTCTTAACATGCAGGACCCTAGAGAAGAAAAAAAAATGTTACTGTCTGTGAAAATTTTTTAAAACATCTAAGAGTGGTTTTTATGTGCAGAAATAACTGTTCTAATTACCTGAAATATAAATTAATATTCAATTTTTAGTTTCAAATTTAAAAACTTTTCTTAACTTTTTAAATTCACTTTTAAAATTCTGTTAACTAGATGTACATCTAGTAAAATATGAACAGTCTCTCTTCTTTGTTCTTATTATGTTTGGATAATTCAAATTGAATTTCCATAAAACAATTCCACTTACAAACATCGTCAAATTCTCTTAAATGTTTTAAGCTGAATTTATATATTTTATATGTTCAGTTTTATTTTTAAGTATTTATGACAGGGGTCCCAACCCAGGATCAACCTCTAGGTTCTACTGCCTAATGATCTGAGATGGAGCTGATGTAATAATAGAAATAAAGTGACAGTGAATGTCATGTGCTTGAATCATCCTGAAACCACTCCCCACCTCACCCCAATGGAAAAATTATCTTCCAGGAAACTGACTCCAGGTGCCAAAAATGTTGGGGACTGCTGAATTTTACAGGACACGTTAATGACCCTGAAAAGAAAAATCTTTTCAAATTTATAATTCACACATCTAAATGCATTTTAACTAGAATCCTTATTAAATTTGATATTCACTTATTTATACCCTGGCTTAATTTACCTTGTCATAGCTATATTTAACTGAGTATTTCTGATGGAAAGAATACTTATCTCCTCAGATAAAAAGATTTTAACTACCTGCAGTTGCTGGGTTGACAATTTGAGCCATTAATATGGTGGCTTATCTGAGGAATTCATACTTCTAGCTGATTTTTCCAGGATAGATGAACATAAGTAAAGGTTTTGTGTCAGTAGATGTCCACAGGCCTCTCCTTTATTCTTTCTCTTGGTTTGGGTAGGCCTTCATCCTCAGTACTGTTACAGCCAGTTCACTTCAGCTAATACCTTTATATTGCATTAAACTGAATATTCTCTGTGAAGATATTTCAGTGTCTTCTTGCCTCTGGCTGCAGTTTTTAGAGGCATTTGAAAGTCCTCACATTGTTTTATGAGTTTCTTTCCTGCTTTTGGTTCCAACTTGCCTAAGTCTTACATCATGCCAATAATCTTTTAAATTTTTGGTGTGGTATCTTGTATAGATGTGTGTGCTTAATAAGTACATTTATTTAGCACTTCCTGTATACAAGGCACTGTTCTAAACACTGTAGGGATATGGCACTAAACAAAGCAGATTGAGTCCTTGTCTTCATGAATGTTTGTTCCAGTCTTGGAGACTAGCAGTAAATAGATAAGCAAATGTTGTAAGTTAATGTTACAGCAGGTGGTTAAGTCTGTAGAACAACTTAAGACTAGAGAATGATAGGGACTGCTATTCAAATTAAGCTTCTTTGAGGACATGCTCTTTGAAAACGTTAATGAACTGGGGATATGGAGAAAAGCGTTTCAGGCAGAGGAATCATGAAGTGGGAGGGTTCTGAGGCACAAGCAGGCCTTACAGATTGTACTAACACAGAGGAGCCACCGCAGCTACATTGCAGGCGGTAGGGTGGGGGGGAGGTAGTATGAGATCAGAGAGTTGGCCAAGGATGTTGGCTTTTTTTTTTTTCTTAAGAATTATGAAACTTTGAGCAGAGGAGTGATGCATCTTAATCACTGTAGGAACTTCTGTGGTGATCCAGTGGTTAGGTCTCTGAGTTCCCAATGCAGAGGCCCTAGGTTCGATCCTTGGTCAGGGAGCTAGATCCCATATGCTGCAGCTAAGAGCCCGCATGCCACAACTAAAGATCCTGCATGCTGCAACTAAGACCCAGTGCAGCCAAATAAATATTAAAAAAAAAAAAAATCACTCTACTCTTTCTGCAGTGTGGAGAATAAACTGTAGGAGGGCACACGCAGAAGCCAAGAGACTAGTAGGTGAAAAAATGGTAGCAGCTTGGACAAGGGTAGTAGTATATTAGAAGTGGCGAGAAGCACTTAGATTCAGGATAAATCCTCAAGGTGGAGTCAGCAGGATCTGCCAAGAAGTCAGGGTTTTTGGCCTTTGTAACTAGGAGAATGAAACTGCCATTGCAGATAGGGAATAGTTTGGGGCTGAGGGATGTTAAGTGTTGGGCCTGGTTAAGTTTGCAACGCCTGTTTGATCAAGTAGATCTTGAGTAAATAATTGAATGTATGAGCCTGAAGCTTAGTAAAAATTTGGGATATGATTGATATATTTTTGAAAAAACTCTAAAACCATAATTAACAGAGAATTACTTTTATTGCAGACAAAACCATATACCATCGTTGAAAAGAAGCCCAGAATATTTCCAGTAAGTCTTAAAACATCTATTTTTTCTTTTGCTTATATTTCTCTCTCCCTTCCCAAATGATCATGAGACTAAAATTCTTCTTGCTGAAAGTTTTAAGTACCTATTGCATACTCTTTAAAAAAAAAAAAAGGAGGAAATAGTGTGATGTAGCAATTGAAGTTAAACCTGGGACATGGATACATTCTCTTCACCCTGGCTGTAAAACTTGTGTGACTTTTGTAGTCCTAAAGTGAATTGAAAGTCCTAATAGTTGTGCACTGGTGTCTTGTTTCATGTGGGTTAAGGATTTAGGGCACTGTCCTGAGCAGACACCTGGGCATTGCAAGAGCAACTGAATTCTTTTTATTTCCAAACTTATTATTTCCTGTGATAGTTTGACCATAGCCTCTCCATATGTGAATTTAAAATGTTACTGTGTGCTTTAAATGGTACAGTATGGATATGTAGGCTATTAACCTAATTTAAAATGATTCTTTTACCATTAAAAGGTTACTTATTAGTCAGTTGGTATTTTGCTGGCTGTTCATGAGGTTATTGTTTAGCAGAGTAAAATACATGTCATGTTCTTTTCCCACTTCTAGTCACAGATAATGAATTACCATCAATCTCTAAGTTATGTACTTCTAGAAAACAAAACTGTAGATTCTTGCTTCCATCAGATGATATAGTCACAATAATCCATTGACAACTGCAGTTGAAGGGAATTTTAGGGAGAATTACCAAAATTGGCTAACTCTTCCAGTTGGAATTCTGCTTTAGGAAATAGGAGATTTCTTCTGTATTTGTGTATAATTGGTGTTTGTCAGGGCCCAGTTCAGTTCATCACTAAGTTGTGTCCGACTCTTTGTGAGTCCATGAATCACAGCACGCCAGGCCTCCCTGTCCATTACCATCTCATGGAGTTCACTCAGACTCACGTCCATCCAGCCATCTCATCCTCTGTCATCCCCTTCTCTTCCTTACCCCAATCCTTCCCAGGATCAGAGTCTTTTTCCAATGAGTCAATTCTTCGCATGAGGTGGCCAAAGTACTGGAGTTTCAGCTTTAGCATCATTCCTTCAAAGAAATCCCAGGGCTGATCTTCAGAATGGACTGGTTGGATCTCCTTGCAGTCCAAGGGACTCTCAAGAGTCTTCTCCAACACCACAGTTCAAAAGCATCAATTCTTCAGTTAGCCTCATTTATCTTGCTGGTTTCAACCAGTTAGGTAATTTATTTACTCTTCAATTTATATGTTTGTTATTTATTTTGCCATTACTGTTTGAAGCAAAAGGAGGAGGATCTCTTTAGAAGACCAGTATTTTTTGCTACTATGGTTCTTTCCTATTTCTGTACCATTGACCCATTTGAGAAGTTGCCCCTTTGAGGACCTGAAGAGTGCTCATCTGTACATACCTTGGAATAGGATAGACAGAAATAAACCCCCAAATCGCAGTGGCTTACCAAAAGTTTATTTCCTGTTGATATCACAGACTAGTATAGATCAATTATAGTTAGGCCATTGAGAATATGCAGCTCCAAGTTCACAGAGTTGAATATCTCAGAGGATGATTTTAAGGTCTAAGCTTGGATGTAGCTTACATCACTTCAAGTCCTGTTGGCCAGGACTTATTCTCATGGTCCCAGATATCTTTGTGCTTTTTTATATTTCCCAGTCTCCCATACCTGGAGTTTCTGCCACAGTCTGTCTGTCTAGTCAACAAATGGCTCTCTGCTTCCTTCTTCCCACACATGTAACACAAGACCTTTTCCTTGGGAGAAACCCCAAGATCCCATTCCATCAATGCAACCTGAGACTGCCAGATGAGGCACAGTAATATCTGTCAGGGTTAATCTTGGAGATTCTTCTCTTAGAGACTTGAGGATCAATGACAAGTGAACTGTATCCCTTGTCCCCCACCCACACCCATTATTCAACAGTGGAATGTGGACAGCATAGCAGTCCCTTGGTTCTAAAACCCCACTGGTCAAACACTGGGAAGACTCCTAACCCCTGTGTGTGGGAAGTTACTTGAATGGGACTGATTTTGCTTCTGGAGGAAACACTTTTGTTCATGGTTCTTCCTGACTCTTGGCGGGGGGAGCACCATGGGGGCTCATCCTTTCTTTTCCTTTATCAATCTAGACCACATCTAAAATGAAGACTGGGAAATATGCCCTTCTTAGGGTTGTGCAGCCTTTAAAGTCTACCTCGGGTTCACAGAAAGTTGAGGGCCAGAGAAAACAATCACAGGCTTTTGTTTCTGTATGTTTGGTTTCTTGGACCATCTAGTTCTCACACTTGGCAGGTGTGGAAAGAAAAACTTGGTAGGAGTCTAATCTTTGTGCCTCTAGTCAGTCCTACCTGCCAATATCTGTGGTTTGTAGACATAGTTAACCAGGTTCTTTCATTCCCTTGTCCTCACCCTGCCGCCTCTCTACTCAGGGCAGCCATGTGGAAGCCACTGAGACATACTCTGGCTCAAGGGCTACCTTGCCTTCAGTCTGACCTTTGCATGGTGCTGGGTCCCTGTGTTTACTCAGCTTTATGGGCTTCTCAGAATCTTCTCAGTGTTAGCTCCTACTCTTTAGAGATTCAGAAACAGCCCATCTGATTTTCTAATATTGCATGGTCCTGAATTTTTAGATTCTTATTTCTCTTCTCAAATCAGCCACTTCTTACCTGGGCTTACGTTTCTTAAAGTACATTCCTAAGGCAGCTGTTAGTGTAGTAGTTAAACCCATACTCTAACTTTTTTCCAGGTACTTCTCCTAGAACCTCTAAGTTATTGGTGCTTCTAAGTGATTAGTGCCTTTTGTTTCCATCTCTTAGCCTCCAGTGCCAGTGGCTTGGAGCCAGACTGCTAAGCCAGTGCCATGTAGCTCAGTTTTTATTACAGCAGCATTCATACCAGTTCAGGTTATTAATTTCTGTGTCAGGGTAAAGCTAGCTGTGGTGACAGGTTTTCACCAAAATGTATACTGGCTTACACTAATACAAGTTTATAGTCCTGAGCAACCAGGACAGGGAATGGCAGGTGGTGAAGGGATAATTCTGCCCTACTCAGTCAGTTCATGGACTGTCAGATTTATGGAATCTGCTATCTTAAACAGAGAGATGAAATGAAAGCTAAGTACTTTGCCTAAAATTATACAGCTTGTCAGTGGAGGGTTAGAGGATTCAGACTACTCGGTTCTAGCTTTAAAGTCCCTTCCTGTTCTGTAACACATGCTGTATCTAGGTTTGGAAAGTTGGAAAGACAGCTGGACCAGCTGCGTAGGCAAAGTTTGCAGGTCTGTCTCTAATATCTGTTCTGAGCCAAACAGTAAACTGGCGGCTGCCTACCATATTTAGTTGCTGGGAATATATACCACCTTGAAGTGATGGAGAAGGAAATGGCAACCCACTCCAGTATTCTTGCCTGGAGAATCCCATGGACGGAGGAGCCTGGTGGGCTACAGTCCACGGGGTCGCAAAGAGTCGGACACGACTGAGTGACTTCACTTTCTTTCTATTAAGTGAAGCTGTTTCCCTACAACTTCGTTCTAGGGCTTCTATTTTGGGGGGCCAAGCAAATAAAGATCATCCTTCTGTTGCTTTGTAAAGACAACTTTCATGTTCTTTGTGGCCATTTGGTTCAAGTAAAACTTCCCCTATTTGTTCCTTATTCCTAAGATTTTGGATACTGCTTTCTTATCTTTAGACAGCTTCTATTTTACCTATGTCATTTTTAAAGTTTGAATGCCAGAACTGAGCTAGGTTTTCCAGATGAGCTCAGAGGAAAACTGTTACCTCTGCTGACAAGATTTATCACTAATGCACCTTTGTTTTTCTAGGGTGATACAATTCTGGAGACTGGAGAAGTAATCCCACCCATGAAAGAATTTCCTGATCAACATCATTGAAGATTACTTTAAAATTTCAAAGGTGTATGAGCCTAAATTTGTTGCTACATTACCAACTTATTGAAAGTATTTTCTGGAAAAGTAATAAAATTTACTCACATATGTGTTGTCTGTTTCTTCCTAAGCTGTGCCATTCTCTCTGTACAATTTGAGACTGAATTATCTAACAATAAGTAAAAACTAGACAGGCTAAATAAAAATAATATGGTCAGTCACCTACTTTTTCTGGCCATTTTTAATCTGGAAAACAGAAAGTAGAAAATTGTTTAGTCACATGATAGGTTTTTCTTACACTGTACTTAATCTAGTTGATGTGAAGGTATACAACGGAATGAAATGTTGCAATAAAAATAAGAACAGAAATTACAGCACACTTTGTTTTAACGGCTTTCTGGAGACATTTCAGAAGTATTTTAGAAACTCTAGATCAAAAGACTGTCAGATTTACTTTTCTTTGTTATCCTTCCTTCCTCGTGTTCTTTTCCTTCAGCTCTTTTTGAACTGTAGCTCGCCAGGCTCCTCTGTCCGTGGAATTCTCCCGGCAAGTATATTGCTGCTCCGGGGGATCTTCCCCACCTAAGGATGGAACTGGTGTCTCCTGCATCAGCAGATAGATTCTTTACAACTGCATCACCTAAGATCCTTGTGCTTTGTTATATGAGAACCTAAAAGACAAACCTCTTGGTATATGAAAAATCGAGAATGGTTACTATAACGGACAGTGAGTCGTCCCTGTTGGCTCAGATGGTAAAGCGTCTGCCTGCAATGCGGGAGACCCCGGTTCAATCCCTGGGTTGGGAAGATCTCCTGGAGAAGGAAATGGTAACCCACTTCAGTACTCTTGCCTGGAGAATCCCATGGACGGAGGAGCCTGGTAGGCTATAGTCCGTGGGGTCACAAAGAGTCGGACACGACTGAGCGACTTCACTTTCATAACGGACGGTATACAAAAGTGAATTTGGAATCATTGTATTAAAGATTTTACTTTAAATCGAGACATGTATCAGACAGAGGTAAAGAACTGTTTATACATGAAATCAAATCCAGAGGAATTACAAATTTTCGTTCATTCCGAATATTTTGTCTGGGTATTCCTTGCTTAGTTGTCGTCGTGCAGCTACAGTTGATGCATAGATGACGTATCCCCAGGAGAGCAATACGACCGCGAGGAGCAGCTAGGAAATGCAAGAGTAGGAGTGAAAACAAGCTGTGAGTGGCACGTCCTCCCGGCCCCCATCAGGTTGCCGCGCACGTTGCTAAGGTGAGGATTTTAGTGACAAACTCGAATAAATGTGGTTCCGGAAGCGAGATCACCCAGTAGCCCTTACGTAAGAAGCGGAAGACCGTGTCCTCCAGGAAGAGGCGGAGTCGAGGTTAGGGTGTGAAAGGCTTAATTCAAGAATGGATTTTAGTTTCTGGGCGCTGAAGATATAGGGGACCTTCCACCCGCGGGCCTCGAACGTAGACCCCTGGAGGCCCACCAAGCCCAGGACCTACCGCGGAATAAATCCGGTCTAGGGTGCGGCGACTCAGTGGCTTCATGGTAAGGAGGTGGCGGTGGTCTGCGGGCACGGGCGGAAGCCGCAGGCCCTACGGTAACCTCCGGGGCGGTGGCTGCCGGGCGGCGGCAGCCATCTTTCAGCCGGGCGCGAGCGCCCGCCCACTCGCCTCCCCGCGCGTTTCCCATCAGCCTGGCCGGCCTCTTCCGCCCGGAGCTGGGGGGCGGTGTCACGTGCCCGGGGGCCTAGCCCGCCTTTAGGGGACGAAGTGAGAGAAACGGGAAAATAACGTTGGAAGTGGGTTTATTTTGCCGCTGTGAGGGAGAGGCTTGATGACTCGTCAATCGATCTTTCAGGTGTAGAGCAGTATTAATGCGAGATAAGGTACCGTCATGTGCATTTAAAAGTTTATTTGGAAAAATAATCCACGGTTTAAGTATTAACGTCGACGTCTAGTACTGAAAGAATTAATGTTTCTAACCAGATAACCGCGGTATAGGTAGTTCGTGTATTCACCTTTTAGAGTACAACCTGCTTTTATATAACTGACGAGTCGTTGTGGGACTCCCTGTTACTGGAGCTTTTCTTAAAAGTTTTTGAGAACGCAATGGCTTGTTGATATCAGCTACTTTTAAGAAGAAATACCGTGGCACGAATTACCTGACATAATGTAGCTGCCAATTAGCAAGTGCTCATGGTAATTTGTATGCTTAGAACTGTAGCACGATCAAATATGAAGCCGAAGGATGGGGTTTGGCACGCGGCCGTTTTACCAAGTTCTGCTCTAGAACGTTCGGGATGCTTACATTTGAAACGAAGAATGGGACAGGCTGGCCGCGTTAGGCACCAGACGTTTTGTTTCTGTAATCTCAGCCATCACCTAAACAGGGTTTTAATACACATTTGGGAGAGCGGGTAAGGAAAAGACGGTATCTGTTTCGGGAAGATTTCAATTCCCACTGATTTTACGTAAGATGATAGTTCATCCTGACTGGAGTTGATCTCTCAAAATAGATTTGGGATTCCATTGGAATCCTGTTGGTGGCTGTTAACTTTTCAGCCCAAATCCATTCCCTTCCGGATAACTCGGTTCCTTTATCGGACACCAGAGACAGTTTGAGTAACTTCTCGCAGAATTTGGCAAGGTTTAAACGAGACCACAGCCCTTGTGGCTCAGCTAGTAACGAATCCGCCTGCAATGCGGGAGACCTGGGTTCGACCCTTGGGTTGGGAAGATCCTCTGGAGAAGGGAAAGGCTGCCCCCTCCAGTATTCTGGCCTGAGGAATTCCCTGGACTGTATAGTCCATCGGGTCTCGCAGAGTCGGACACTACTGAGTGACTTTAACTTTCAAATGAGACCAAGCTAGTTATCGTGTCTTCCGGGTAAGTTAGAAGCGAACTTAGATGGTGAGCTTGTAGTCCCCTGGTATTTATTCGAATTGACGGTAACGTGAGCGATTTCGTTCTCTGGGCGTCACGTCGCTCCTTCCGGGAGCGGAGCCCAGTGGGGGCAGGGCCGGGTTCTGGCGGAGCGCGCGAAGGCCCGCCTTCTGCGCCGGCGTCCTCTACCGCGCATGCGTCTCGCGGGGGTGCTGTGTTTTGACGCGCTGGGGGCGGGGAAGTGGGTTTTGGTTTCTGCCCCGCCCCCTGTCTGCCATTGGTGATGAGCGCTTTACGTCACAGGGGTCGCAGCAACCGCCGGGGTCTCCGCTGTCTCGCGAGGAGGGTGAAGCGCCCCCGCCTACTCCCGCCCCGGAGGGCCGGCGGAGAAGTCGTAGAGTTCGCCTTCGTGGATCCTGCCGTCACCGACCCAGCCTTCTGGGCCGCCGGGAACTGGCCACGAGCGCCCCAGTCCGGCCTGCGCCGGCATCCTCTGAGGTGAGTGAGGTCGGGAACAATGGGCCGCGGGGGTCGGAAGGGGGCCGGGAGAGCAGGAGCTCCAGCCTGCAGCGAGGCCCAAGGGCGAGGGAGCTGCGGTCTGGCCTGAGGCGCCGCGGTGAGCCGGCGGGCCAGGCTCCGGGCGAGCGGCTTCTGCGGCGCACCTGTGGATCCGTGCCGGTGGGCGGGGGAGGGCTGCTTGCCGAGAAGCGCTCCCGAAAGCGCGAGCGCAGGCCGCGTACTGGAAGGCGCTCGGTCTCTGGGTGGGGGTTGGTGGGGCGAAGCCGACACAAAGCACGAAATGTTCGAGTCGTGGCATCGCTGCTGCCAGAGGTGTGGCCTTGGATGGCCCCCTAATCTCTCTGAGCATGTCTGTAAAATGGGAGTAACAGTATTGGAGTTCGTTGTGATTATGTAATGCACGGGGTGTCTACCTTAGATCCTGGCAGGTGGCAGTTCTCAACCAAAGGAAGCGACGGTTTCTGTAACTCTTGTGATTGTCTGTTAGACCCCGTGTCCCTGTGACTTCATCCGTCGACTCAGTGCATCTCTCTTCACGGGCGACTTTGGTAGACTGGAAGGGGGCAGTACTGAGAGGAGGCAAATAGTGCTTTGCGAGAAAAAGTGAATAGAATTTTTGGTAGGTAATTTTGAAGTTAATTGAAGATAAATTCAGAAAGAGTTACCGAAGATTTAAGTTAATAACGGTGAGAGTTGGGGGTTTTGTTTGCTTTTAGTCTCTGGCTTTGGAAGCTATGCAGTCAGCCAAAGCAGTCATGCTTAGCTGGAATGAGCTGCTTGAGAGGGTAATGGTTCCCAAGCAGTTCCTTTTATTGTTGGAACTGGAATTAAATTTCGTTGGGTCTGGTCAGTGTTTAAATTTTTTAGGGTCTGGTTAGTTGATCGTTTAAATTCTGATTTCTTGGTATTGATGATGAGATTGCAGTGGATGGAGGTACACGGTTTCTTCAAGGTCACAAGAGATAAGGACCCAGATTGTTTATAATAGTTGGGACTGTTTAATTCACCCACCTGTGAACTCTTTCTAGCCATTTTGCTTAGATATAATAAATACGATAATGATACTGATATGAGGATCATTCGCTTGTCATCCTCTTGGGCATTTATAGTCAGTTATGGGTGATGGAAATTACAGAAATTAATTTTATCTTCACATAACATGGGATAAAGTTCTTACTCCCCACCAAGCACTATGCCAAGAGTTTATGTGGAATATATCTCTTCACACAACCACCTTTTCAGGTGGATACTGTTACTTAACACATTTTAGAATTGAGAAAAACGTAAGGTTTTGAGAAATTGACTTTCTGCAGGTCACACCACTGATAAGTGTTTTGATTCTCAGCCCTGATTCTGCGTTACAATTAACATCACTCCATGAAAACATCACTCTGTCAAATTTTTTAAGTGTGAGGTGTTTTTAAATGTCCAGTTTATGGTCTAACTTAGATTTCCAGCCTCCCTCCTCTTTTTATCAGCCTCCACCTGCCACCCCTCCCCCAGTTCTAAAGATGATACATTTTATTTAGAATTTGGCAGGCAATTAAGGGGAAGGGTTCAGAAGAACTGATTAATCTTCTCTTCATGGGGAAATTAATTTGAAGTCCTAACTCCTAGAGTACTAGGACAGAGAAACTTTTATTGTCACCAGGTCTGCCTTTGCTGCCTAACCCAGAATTCTTCCAGCAAAACTACAAATCTTTGTTTTTTTTTTTAAATATATATTTGTTGCCTGTGCTGTATCTTAGTTGCAGGTGGGATATAGTTGGCTGGTTTGGTATTGAACCCAGGCCCCTTACTAATTGGGAGTGCAGAGTCTTAGCCCCTGGACCACCAGAGAAGTCCCCCAAACCTTCAAATCTGTCCCCTTGCTATCTCTGTTTTATGCCTTAATTTGTATTTTTGAAACAGCCTTGTTGAGATATAATTTGTATTTCATCTATAAATTTCACTTCTTTAAAATTTATAATAGTGGTTTTTAATGTGTTTATGGAGTATATTTCTTCAGTTATAATTGAACATTTTCATCATCCTGGAAAGAAACCTTGATAATCCCTACCCAGGCTTCCCCTACACACACCCAGCAATCACTAGTCTGCTGCTGCTGCTAAGTCGCTTCAGTCGTGTCTGACTGTGCGACCCCATAGACAGCAGCCCACCAAGGCTCCGCCATCCCTGGGATTCTCCAGGCAAGAACACTGGAGTGTGCTGCCATTTCCTTCTCCAATGTGTGAAAGTGAAATTGCCAGGTAGTATCTGACACTTAGCGACCCTATGGACTGCAGCCCACCAGGCTCCTCTGTCCATGGGATTTTCCAGGCAAGAGTGCTGGAGTGCGGTGCCATTGCCTTCTCCGAATCACTAGTCTAATTTCTTTCAGTTCTCCTGTTCTGTACATTTCATATAAAATAGCATATAATGTGATATTTTGTGATTGATAATGAAAAGCTTTGTCCATGTTGTAGCATACATCCGTACTTTGTTCCTTTTTATTGTTCCTTTTTATTTGTTCCTTTTATTCTATGGATATACCACATTGTATGGGTATACCACAGGTGGAGGCAGCCTCCACCTGCCAGCACCACCACCCTCCCACTCCCAATTCTAAATATGATAAATTTTAGAATTCATCAGTTGATGAGTGTTTGACACTTTTTAGCTATTAAAACACTTTTTAGCTTCCCAAGTGGCACTAGTGGTAGAGAACCCACCTGCCAATGTTGGAGATTTAAGGGACACAAGTTCTTGCCCTGGGTCAGGAAGATCCCCTGGAGGAGGGCATGGCAACCCACTCCAGTATTCTTGCTTGGAGAATCCCATGGATAGAGGAGCCTGGCAGGCTACAGTCCCTTGGGTCGCAGAGAGTCAGACAGAACTTAAGCAACTTAGCAACAACGGCTGTTCATTTAAAAGTTTTTGTGTGAGCATGTGGTTTTGTTTCTTTTTGGATAGATGTGGAATTGCTGGGTAATGTGGTAATACTACTTTATTTGAATTAGCACATATTTTTAGTATTTAGTGGTGATTTCGAAAGAGTAAATCCCTTATTGATGATTTACATTCACTGCCATTGTATGATGTTTCTCATGAATACCATTCTTTATAGCTAAAGAAACTCCTATGTAGAAATATGAAATAGAACTAAGGATTTTTCTTTTTACCTACTATACATAATGTTACTCATCATTCTTTATGGACGGAGGAGCCTGGTGGGCTGCAGTCCGTGGGGTCGCTAAGAGTCAGGCAGGACTGAGCAACTTCACTTTCACTTTTCACTTTCATGCATTGGAGAAGGAAATGGCAACCCACTCCAGTGTTCTTGCCTGGAGAATCCCATGGACGGGGGGAGCCTGGTGGGCTGCCGTCTATGGGGTCGCACAGAGTCAGACACTACTGAAGGGACTTAGCAGCAGCAGCAGCAGCTGTCAAATTGGTTAACAGGCTTATAAAACTAGGGAAAGGAGGACTAAAATTCCATCTTAAAAAATTTATAATTAGTGAAATTTTGTTTCATTTGAACTTGGAGTTATCAAATAATTCTCTTTAATAAATTCATTCTGGGTTATAAATCTTTGTGTGACCTGGAAATATTTAATAAACACCAAAATTCTGTATTCCAGAAAAACAAGGTAAACTATATTACCTAGAAATTCTCCAGTTGTTTTAAAAGTCTAGTGATTTCTTATACAGAGAGGCAAACTGAAGTCCAGAGTTAATGTCGATTTCTCCAGTTGACAGAGTCAGTTTTGGTGAAACCTGGTCATCAGTCCAGATCTGATGCCCTCTCCACTCTTTTCCCTAATGCCCACAGAGTCTCTTAACAGTTTTTATTTTTAAAAGATCCCCCCCGCCCCGAGTCAGAGAATTTAAAAATATGAGAACTAGGGGGATAATGCTGAGAAATTTATGTCATATTGTTTTCAGAGTTTAAATATGTTTGCAAAAATGCAACTAGTATTAATACATTTATAATTCTCTTCTATTTAAGAACAGTGGTAATTTTTGCATTCCCACTGTAGAAGACAGAGGACTGGAGGTATTTGGACCCCCTTGAAGAAATTTGTTCAGCATTAATTGATTTCCTATTAAGATACAGCTCTTGAGAAAGCTAAGATGCACTAGATGAGCAAGTTAATTTGAAGTCTGTGGTGAAATAATTACATTCTGCAATCACAGATTTTTGTTGTGGGTTTTGTTTTCTGTTAGAGCTAGATATGGCCCAGTGAGTCACTTGTTTAGAAAATTACAGTTTTATTATTTGACTAGATAGCAATTGCCTGGTCATGAGACTTCCTGTGATAGAGGAGGTGGAGAAAGATGGATAATAGGCCCAGGAAGACATAGAACTAACATTTAATATTTATAAAATGATTAGTATAGAAAGCAACTAAACAGGGAACAAGGCCCAGATGTAATGCAACTAGATTTCAGCTCTTGAAAATTCATTTATTAACTTATGGGCCAATGTAAACTGATAAATTTAAAGAAAACAGAATGAATTTTTAAGATTCTAGTGATCCTAGTGAGAATAGATAAGAGGAGGAGGCTGAAAGCATGATTTCAAGATACTTTGTGAGTGACTAGATTAAATAGAAAGGCGAAGAAAAGCTTCTTAGGGATACTGAAAGGAGTCAGTGATGAACTGAATATAGTGACAATAGTAAGAGTAACAGTAGTTAACATTTACTTAGCAGTTGCTGTAAGCCAGGGACTGGCCTTGAATGCTTTTACAGTTATTTCATTTAATAATCTTCACTAACAGATCCTTTTTGAGTTTGAAAGAATCATCCAGAGAACTGTTTTAAATAGGGGAACTTTATGGTATACAAATTTTCTCACTAAAGCTGTTTTTTAAAGGTACATATATAATACCACAAACAAAACAAGTAGTCCGTATTGTTTGGAGTGTATGTATGAAAGATATAAAACCATACATAGAAATAACTGAGAATTACGATATTTTTGGTTTTTGTTTTCTGGAGAAGGATGGTCTTGGGGGAGCGACACATAAAGGGACAGTTTAAAAAAAAGGATGGTTTAAAAAATCTGGAATAACCATGAGGAAATGGAAATGTTAGTTGCTAAATCTGAGTGGTGGATATTTGGCTGCTTGGCATATTTTCTTTTGCACTTTTTTGTATATATCAAATATTCCTCAAATTATCTTTTAGAAAGAAATAATAGCATAGTATAGAATATTTGAGAGCTTACTATGTACCAGGCACTTTTTCTAAGACCTTTTTCTTTTTTTAAACATCTTCACAAACCCTGTGAGGTAGGTTCTAGTATTAGTTCTCATCAGATGAAATTGAAGCGTAAGGATAATAACTAGTCTATAATCACACTGGTAATGTGGAACCAGGATATGAACCAGGAAATCTGACTTTAGAGCTTGTGCTTTAAGTACTGTATTACTATGCTAGGCTGTCTCTTTATGTTACAGACATGTATTACTTTTCACTGAAGTATGTTTCAGTCATTTGCATTTTTTCAGATTTAGTCATTTCATTTTTACCAGGTTACTGATGTATTTTTTTCCCTTTTACAGATAATGGCATCAGCCGCTAAGGAATTTAAAATGGACAACTTTTCACCTAAAGCTGGCACTAGCAAATTGCAACAGACAGTACCAGCTGATGCATCTCCTGATTCTAAGTGTCCTATATGCTTGGATAGATTTGATAATGTGTCTTACTTAGATCGCTGTTTACATAAGTTCTGTTTTCGCTGTGTTCAGGAGTGGTCAAAAACAAAGCTGAATGCCCACTATGTAAGCAGCCCTTTGATTCTATTTTTCATTCTGTGAGGGCAGAAGATGACTTCAAGGAATATGTCCTAAGACCTTCGTACAATGGCTCTTTTGCTACTCCTGATGTCCGACGATCTCCGCTATCGCACAACTATGACAAGGGAACGAAGTGCTTCTGTTTATTCACCTAGTAGTACCATGAATAGAAGAACAACAACTCCACCAGACAGTGGAGTATTATTTGAAGGGTTAAGCATTTCAGCAAGACCTAGAGATGGTGAAATTCCTCCATTTATGAGACAGATTTCAATAAGGCCAACTACTACAGATGAGAGATCTTTGCGGAAAATTCAAGAACAGGATATCATTAATTTTAGGCGAACTCTCTATCGTGCTGGTGCTCGAGTTAGAAATATTGAAGATGGTGGTCGCTACAGGGACATTTCAGCTGAATTTTTCCGTAGAAATCCAGCTTGCCTTCACAGATTAGTCCCCTGGTTAAAACGTGAACTGACAGTTCTCTTTGGAGCTCATGGATCTTTAGTGAATATCGTCCAGCACATCATCATGAGTAATGTTACTCGCTATGACTTGGAGAGTCAGGCATTTGTGTCTGATTTGAGGCCATTTTTGCTTAATCGGACTGAGCATTTTATACATGAATTTATCAGTTTTGCTCGCTCTCCATTTAACATGGCAGCCTTCGATCAGCATGCTAATTATGATTGCCCTGCTCCTTCATATGAAGAAGGTAGCCATTCTGATTCTTCAGTCATAACAATATCTCCAGATGAAGCTGAGACCCAAGAGCTGGATGTTAATGTAGCCACTGTTAGTCAAGCACCATGGGATGATGAAACTCCAGGACCTTCTTACTCAAGCTCAGAGCAGGTGCATGCTGCCATGTCTTCCCTTTTAAATACTTCAGACAGTTCAGATGAAGAACTTATAACAGCAAGAGCTACATCTCAGATACAAGGAGTACAGACCAATGAGGACCTAAATAATGACAGTGATTCTTCTTCAGATAACTGTGTCATTGTTGGATTTGTTAAACCACTAGCTGAGAGGACCCCAGAACTTGTTGAACTGTCCTCTGATTCTGAGGTAGAGTTAGGTTCTTATGAGAAAATGGAGACCATGAAGACACAAGAACAAGAGCAGTCTTATAGTTCTGGTGATAGTGATGTTAGCAGATGTTCGTCTCCACGCTCTGTTGTTGGAAAGGATGAGCAAATAAGTAAAGGTCGTTGTGATTCTGGTACAAAAATTAACTCAAAGAAGGAAGAGAAACGATCTATATCATTGTCCTCTCTCAGAGACCTGAGCTCATCCTTCAGAGGAGACAGAGTATATTCTCCATATACCCGCAGACACAGAAAGAGGGGAAGATCGAGAAGTTCAGATTCACATTCCCAGAGTAGGAGTGGGCATGATCAGAAGAATCGTAGAAAGCATCATGGAAAGAAAAGAATGAAAGGCAAGCGATCCAGAAGCAGGGAGAGTAGTAGACCCAGAGGTAGAAGAGACAAAAAGAGATCAAGAACCAGAGATAGCAGTTGGTCAAGAAGAAGCCAAACTCTGTCTCTAAGTAGTGAAAGCTCTAGCAGATCAAGATCTCGTAGCAGTGATCGTGGTAAAAGAAGATCACGGAGCAGAAATCGAGATCGTTACTATTTGAGAAATAATTATGGCAGCAGATATAAGTGGGAGTATACTTACTATAGTAGGAACAAGGACAGGGATGGCTACGAGTCATCTTACAGGAGGAGGACTCTGTCCAGAGCTCACTATTCCAGACAATCGTCAAGTCCAGAACTTAGAATTCAGTCCTTTTCTGAAAGAACAAATGCTCGGAAGAAAAATAATCACAGTGAAAGGAAATACTACTACTATGAAAGGCATAGATCAAGGAGCCTATCTAGTAGTAGATCAAAGACTGCATCTACAGGGCCTGACCGGGTGAGAAATGAAAAGCCTGGTGGGAAACGAAAATACAAAACACGGCATTTGGAGGGGACTAGTGATGTTGCTCAACCATCTCATGAATTTGCTTCTAAAGTAAAGGAAGGTCATTATTCAAAATCTTCGTCAAAATTGGATGGAGGCTACAAAAATGAGAGTGATAGCTTTTCAGATAGCCGATCATCAGACAGAGAGACAAAGCACAAGAGGAGAAAAAGGAGGACCCGCAGCCTGAGTGTAGAGATAGTTTATGAAGGGAAAGCTACCGATACAACCAGACACCATAAAAAGAAAAAGAAGAAACATAAGAGGAAGCATAAGAAACACCATGGTGATAATGCTTCACATTCCCCAGTTGTGATTACCATTGACAGTGACAGTGATAAAGACTGTGAAGTAAAGGAGAATATAGAATGTGACCCTACTGGTCCTCAAGGCCCTCTCCAAAGTGAAGTTTTGGCTCCATTTGAATCTAAAGATGTAGTTACAATAGAAGATGAATTTGGTGTCCTGAGCAAGGAGTGTGATATTACCATACTTAATAACAACTTGAATAATGCCAATAAAACTGTGGATAATGTATCACCCCAGGCAGCTTCAGTTGAACAAACTCTTGATGTAAGAGAAGAGAGCACTTTGGCCTCTGATTTGGAGAACCAACCCAGTAATGTGTCTCTTACTGAGCCATTAAGGACATCATCGTTAATGTCAGTGTCTCTTGGTAGAGACCATGATGTGTCTTAAAACTGCCAAAGCATCTCTTTGAGAATTCTGATGGTATAAAAAGAGAAGAAAAAGAACAGTGTCATCTACTGCAGTCTGTTTAAGATGACACTTGGTGAAAACTCTTTTCCCCCTTAAAAATATTTTGTGATTTTTTTTTTTTGGTATTAAAAAAATTTGTAAGAATCATTATTTGTTCAAAAGTATGTATGTTCCACCCTCAGAGATATGCACTTTTAAGTGAAGAAAATGATATTGCTAGCAGTTTATTTAAAACTTGGGATCCTTTTTAAATAATAAAAATTTTAGAAGTTATTTCATAAAGCCATATGGTATTGCCATATTTTTAAAGTAGCCAATGAGTATTTTTGAATTTCTTTTTGAGAGTTATTCTGGAAATGTGTTATAAGCTAGAAGAATCCCTTTGGACAGTGTTTATTTTTCTTCTTAAAAATTTGTATGATTGAAAACCATTTCTTCAGGTTAAATTGAGGCATTTTAATCTGCACAGCTTATCTTGACATCTGCCAAAAGAAAAATTTAAATATTTCCTTTATATACTTGTTTATCTGGACTGCCAGTAAAGCAAATGTATATTCAACAAAAGAAAAAAATAAAACAGTAACACTTTAAAACAATCCATAAATTTTTTTTATGTAGTATTTTTAAAAATCATTCTAGTGGAGCTAAAATGTTATAAATAGTTAAGGCTATCCTTGTGTTATAAATACTGAATTTCACAGTTTTAATGTGAACTGCATTTAACCTCAAACAGTTTTAATGATTATTTTAGTTCTTTGATTATGAAGAGTTCTTGTTTTCTGTCTTCAGCAAAATGCAGTTTCAGCTTACTAAAAACAAAACCCTTGCCTGATTTCTTTTACTTAAATAGTTCTTTTACACAAAAGAGGGCTATGTTTGTATTCTTCTGTTTCAGAGGTGATAAAAATTGCACGATATTGGTAGCCTGATTGATGTAGTATTGATTGCCAATGAACAGTGGAACTTGGATTAGGTCTAAATTTAGGTGTCTCTGCCTGACTGCGACGTTTGTTCATTGTTTAACAGAAATTAGAAAGCTTGCTGTGTGGCAGGTTCTGTTTTAGGTTTTTAGAGATTTGGTGACAGAACAAAGCAGGTATGTTCCCTGTCTTCGTGGGATATTTATGTATATATATTTATAAACAGAACAGGCTGTAAGTTATCTCGAAAGAAAGTATAATTTCCTATAAGAGCATACAGTGGGGGCCTAATCTTAGGTGGAAGTGATGGTTGAGAAAAGTAGCTATTAAGCAGGAGCAGAGTTGTTATTAAAGGAGATGTACAGAAATCCAGGGGGAAAAAGAGTCTGGTATATTCTGGGAACTAAAGGCAAGTTTTGTTAAGGGACAAGAGTATGGGACCAAGCTTTGTAGGCTGTGCTTAGCCTACGGGCAGTAGGAAACTGGTTTAAAGTGATGAAAATCTAAAGTTGATATTGACAATTTTGGTAAGCTCAGACATTGAGAGGTTGTGGGATGATTATAGTTAATCAAGAAATATACTTTGAAATTATGAAATAACTAGTTTTTCTTAAGTATGTAAGAGTGCTTAAAAATGTAAGAGCTGTTTTATTGCACATTCTGCTTTTGCATAATATTTTAATGAAAAAGCTCAAAGCACTAGTGGAAAGCCATCTTCATACATGGCACCATTACATCATTCTGTTCTGGCCCAAATTTCCAAGTCTTTGATTCTTTTTTCTCATTCAGCCTTCTCATCCAATCAGTAAATCCTGGTTACTAGATATTTTTCTAATGTGTCTGTACCATCATCCAGTCTAGATAGCCATGATCTCTTCACTTGTGCTACCATAATGGGTCTGCCTGCATCCACTATTTGCCTCCATCCATTCTTGATATAGCTTTCAAAAGACCTTTACAAACATTTTTTTATCCTTTCATTCTACTTAAAATTCTTCAGTAGCTTCCTGTTATTCTTAGGTTATTTATTAAAAGAAAATGAAAGTCCAAAATAATAAGAATTACAAACATCTGCGTAATTAGAGACTCTAGTCCATCTTCAGCTTTTTCCTCACTTCATTTGTGCCTTGGCCTCACTGACATGCTCTGGGTCTGTGTGTGCTGCTCCCCACTAATTCACAGCCTTCATGCATAGCATTTTTCTTCTACTGGAAACTCAACTCTGTAGCTAAACTAGGTTAGTGTTAATGTGCCTTTCTACTCCATTCCTGTCAATCATTTGCTCTTTAACAACCCTGGATTCCTTTAGAGCATGCATCACTGGTTGCAGTTGGTTACTAATGTCCTCTTTCTCACCACTTCCCTTGTGGCCCAGCTCGTAAAGAATCCGCCTGCAGTGCAGGAGACCTGGGTTCAATACCTGGGTTGGGAAAATCCCTGGAGAAGGGAAAGGCTACCCATTCCAGTATCCTGGCTTGGAGAATTCCATGGACTGACTGTATAGTCCATGGAAATGGCCCAGAAAAAATACATAGTTGGAGAGGAATAATGATAAATTGTGGGAAAAATTTAAAAATTGGTGAACGAGGGTAAAATACAGGAATTCTCTATTTTTTTTTTTAGTAATTTTTATGTAAAGATGAAAATTTCAAAACGAAAGTGCCTCCAGGCCTTCAGGGTTCCCTGCCTATGAGAACATATTAGTTACCAGCCTTGAATATTTTCCAAAAGGGGGCAGAAATGACAAAGGGAATGTGACTATTAAAGCCACTTTTTCATCAGGAAAGTAGAAGTCACTAGACAGTTTATAAGGCTAGACCTGTTGAAGATGAGGGTCTTGTCTGAGATACACAGTTAACTACTCTTGGTTCCATGCTCAGAAGCAAGCTTGTGAGGGTATAAAACCAAGGGAGAGTTTGCTTAATTTTTAAAATTTTGAATGGGAGGGAGACAAGATTTTGGGGAAGGAGCTCCTAGAAGGAAATGGCAACCCACTCCAGTATTGCCTGGAAAATTCCATGGACAGAGGAGCCTGGCAGATTACAGTCCATGGAGTCGCAAAGAGTCGAGACAGAACTGGGCACATGCACATATACTTCTGGAATGGGAAACGTTGAGAATAAAGGGGAGGGACAACTGGTGAAGCAAAATGGAGAGGGGGTGGTTGCAGAACACAGGTACATGAACTAGTAGCAGCAGCAGAAGGAAGTAAAAATTCACAGAGACATTGGTGGGTAGATGGTTATGATGAAGTAGTTCGTGATGAAGCCTCTCCATGAAGTAGGAAGCAGTGCCATCCTCTGAGAAAGATAGATGGTCAATAGGATTGGGCTTGAGAGGAGTGGAAAAATGCTTAAGGGGTGTGAAGGGGTTAGCCACGAATTGCTGGTGAATGTTGAGGCCTCATGGTGATAATGGAATGTTTATGGGGCCCTGAAACTTGTGATTTTGCTCTGGTAGCATTCAACAGTATGAAAATAGAAGCAGAAATTAAAGTTGGACATGGAGTATGCATTCAGTATTTATACAGCAAATGAACAAATGGATGGATTTATCTATGGTTAAAGTATTGCTGAATGTAACTAGCAAAATAAAGGGTGGGCTAGGGAGCTGAGTGAGATAAATGTAGTTAAATCGGTGTATTCTGGCATTTGGGCTGAGTAGGGAAGGAAGTGAAGCTATGAGATGACCGATAGGGAACAATGATTGTCAAGGGATTCGTTTTCCAGTGAGGTTCAAGTATGTATATGTGGGAGTATGCCTTTTTCAGAAGACTGAAAAATGTTTTTAGAGAATGCCTAATTCTAGCCTTGATTGAAAGTAACCAACATGACTGGAGGTGAAGGTGATTGGATTTGAGGATCATGATCTGTGAGACTTTAGTATCGTCTACATGGAAGAACACTGGGTGATCCTGGGACATAACAGGATGGAGAAGAAAATGGTAGTTGTGTCACAGGTATCACATTGTGTCCTTTAAACTACACTCATTTCTGCTGCTTATGCACCAAAGGTAACCAAAGCTTGGGAGATGATTGCTAAGTCACTTCAGTTGTGTCCAACTCTGTGCGACCTCATAGACGGCAGCCCACCAGGCTCCCCTGTCCCTGGGATTTTCCAGGCAAGAACACTGGAGTAGGTTGCCATTTCCTTCTCCAATGCATGAAGGTGAAAAGTGAAAGTGATTTATTTCCTCATTTTGAGTTTTCAGTCAATAACTGAATCTTTTAGGTGTTGGGAAACAGTGGCATATGGCTGTTTTAAAAAGTAATGTTCAGTGTTAAACGGCACAGAAATTTTTTCCTGCTTTACTTGGGGGATGAGAAGTACCATTGGATCTGTACCTGAGAAAAGCAGGAGGTAAGACAGAGAGAGAGTTCAACTTAGACCAAGGTCTGAGTCCAAATTCACCCCAGTAGAAACTGGCTGTGATGTTTGCTAGAATGCTAGGTGGTATGCTTTCATATGGACATGGGACAAAATTAAAGCCTCCAGTATTTGCCTGGAGTAGGCTGGCTTCTGTTTCCCTGCAAGGTTGTCTGTACTTCAAATAGGTAACAGTTCTCTCCCTAGGCAGGAGGCTATGTCTCTGCTTTCCTATCTGCAAAATTGATTTCTTCATCAGATGCTGTATACTTGTCGTCCAAGATTATGCTAAGTGCTAGGGTAATAAGGATGAAAAAGACAGTACTGACAAGAATTTTGGGCTTCCGTGGTGGCTCAGACAGTAAAGAATCTGCCTGCGATGTCAGAGACCTGGGTTCAGTCTCTGGGTTGGGAAGACAAGAATTTTAAAGAAGGTGGGAATGGAACAATCAAGTTGTTAAAAAAAAACAACTAGGTATAATGAAGAAGGTTTAGAGTAGGGAAAGTCTCAGCAAAAAACCATTTGAGGACTCCTGGTGGTCCAGTGGTTGGAACTCCATGCTTCCAATGCAAGGAGTGTGGTTCGATCTTTGTTCATGGAACTAAGAGCCCTCAAGCCTCTGATTTGGAGAACCAGCCCAGTAATGTCTTCTTTTCAAAGAAGCCATCAAGGCTGTTGCCATCTCCATGGACATCACTAATGTAATTGTCTCTTGGTGCGGCCAAAAAATGTTTGAGAAGCTCTTTGCAGCAGTTCAGTCAAAAGGACCTATGGGACAGTAGTGACCCAGAGGAGAGGCTGGAGTCAATAGATTTCTCAGGTAGAACAGACAAGATGTGGCAGCATTTCGATGAGGTTGGGCTGTGAGGGATAGGGAAGGGTCTGGTAGGACCTTTTTTTTTTTTCATGTGAGAGAGAATGCTGCCAATATTCAAGGTAAGAAATAGAGGAATTAGCGATAGTTGGGGGAGAAAAATGAGTTCAGTTTGAGATGTTTGAGTTGCCTAGAGCTGTGCTATCCAATAAAGTCACCACTGGCTACATGTGGGTGTTGACCACTTGGAATGTGGTTAGTAAGACTGAGGGACTTTTGGATTTCCCTGCTGGTCGTCCAGTGCAGGGGAGGGGACATAGGTTCGATCCCTGGTCCAGAAGGATTTCACATGCCATGGGGCAACTAAACCTGTGTGCCACAACTACTGGGCATGCGTGCTGCAGCTATTGAAACCCATGCACCTAAAGCCCATGTCTGGCACTCTGCAACAAGAGAAGCCACTGCAGTGAGAAGCCTGTGCACCACAGCTAGAGAGTGGCCCGTGCTCTCTGCAGCTAGAGGAGGCCCGCCTGAAGGCCCTGGAGCAGCAACAAAGACCCACAGCAGCCAGTAATAAGTCAAAACACTAGAGGACTTTTGAATTTCACTTTAATAGTCACACAAGGCTTGTGGCTATCATGTTGGCCAGTACAAGTAGAAAGCATGTCCACAAAAATTCTTTGCACAGCATGGACTAGAGGCTACCTATGCAGATGAAGATTTCCAGTGGGAAGCTGGAAGTAGGAGTGTATATCTTGGAGGAACAATTGGGGCTAGAGACAGGATTGAAGAGTCACTGGTAATTAGAGTAGTAATGAGGCTGTGGGGATGGATGAGACCTCCTAGAGAGGGGAAGCAGAGCAAGAAGGGAAGAAGACATTAGTGAGAAATCTAGAGAATACAACCTAAAGTTCAGTTCAGTCACTCAGTCACGTTAGACTCTTGGCGACCCCATGGACTGCAGCACACCAGGCCTCCCTGTCCACCAACTCCCTGAGTTTACTCAAACATGTCCATTGAGTCAGTGATGCCATCCAACCATCTCATCCTCTGCAGGCCCCTTCTCCCGCCTTCAATCTTTCCCAGCATCAGGGTCTTTTCAAATGAGTCAGTTCTTTGCATCATGTGGCCAAAGTATTGGAGAATACAACCTAAAGGAGGCTGATAAAAGGAGATGCTTTCCAAAGAGACTAAGAAGTGTTTCCTCTAGTTTCGTATACTTTCCTTTTTTCCAGTTTTATCTGTTATCTCCTGTGCCAGATACATACAGTGTCCTACACACGGTACAGCACAAGAAGTATCTTTTATTTTCAAGTTCTTGAGAGTACCTCACTGTACCTTCATGTGATCATTATATCAGGAACTACTGCTTTGGGTAGATCAGGTTAGACTGCCTCTGAGGATATCTAATATGACTTATACAGAATTCAGGAATAGGAGTGACCATCTTTTGACCTTATAAGTCACCCTTCCTTGCTACACTTACCTTCATACCCAGCTATGATTTTCTGGATTATACTTAAATCTGTTGCAATACCCTCCAACTTTCTGTCCTCATTCACATCATTTAGGGGTTGGCAGTCATTTCCTGTAAAGGGTCAAATAGTAAATATTTTCAGCTTTAGGGGCCATACATAGTCTCTGTTGTATAGTCTTTAATAGTATGATCTATAGTTTTTTCCTAGAGCACTTTGAAAATGTTATAGAATTTTTTAGCTGGCAGACTGTAAAAACCAAGCCACATGCTAGATTTGTCCTGCAAGTAATATTTTATTAACCTATTACGTAGCAAGACCTCAGTCTGGGTGAACCCATCTCTAGACTTGTCCCTACATACATACTGCTAAGTGTTCCTGAAGGAAATCAGTAACTCCATAGGTTGTTAACATAAAAACAGTCACCAGTCCAAACTTCGTATGATACACATTCAGTTCAGTTCAGTTGTTCAGTCGTGTCCAACTCTGCGACTCCATCGACTGTAGCATGCCAGGCTTCCCTGTCCATCACCAACTCCCAGAGCTTGCTGAAACTCATTTCCATCGAGACGGTGATGCCATCCAACCATCTCATCCTCTGTCGTCTCCTCCTCCCACCTTCAATCTTTCCCAGCATCAGGGTCTTTTCCAGTGAGTCAGTTCTTTGCATCAGGTGGCCAAAGTATTGCAGCTTCAGCATCAGTCCTTCCAATGCATATTTGGGACTGATTTCCTTTAGGATTGACTGATTTGATCTCCTTGCAGTCCAAGGGACTCTCGAGCCTTCTCCAGCACCACAGTTTGAAATCAATTCTTTTGTGCTCAGCTTTCTTTATAGTCCAACTCTCATATCCATACATGACTACTGGAAAAACCATAGCTTTGACTAGACGGACCTTTGTTGGCAAAGTAATGTCTCTGATTTTTAATATGCTGTCTAGGTTGGCCATAACTTTTTCCAAGGAGCAAGCATCTTTTAATTTCCTGGCTGCAATCACCACCTGCAGTGATTTTGGAACCCAAGAAAAAGTCTGTCACTGTTCCATTGTGTCCCCATCTATTTGCTCTGAAGTGATGGGACCAGATGCCGTGATCTTAGTTTTCTGAATGTTGAGTTTTCACTCTCCTCTTTCACTAAGAGGCTCTTTAGTTCCTTTTTGTTTTCTGCCATAAGGGTGGTGTCATCTGCATATGTGAGCTTATTGATACTTCTCCCGGCAATCTTGATTTAAGCAGGGTGACAATATACAGCCTTGACTTAACTCTTTTCCCAATTTGGAACCAGTCCATTCCTTGTCCGGTTCTAACTGTTTCTTCTTGACCTGCATACAGATTTCTAAAGAGGCAAGTCAGGTGGTTTGGTATTCCCATCTCTTAAGAATTTTCCACAGTTTGTTGTTATCCACAGTCAAAGGCTTTAGTGTAGTCAATGAAGCAGATGTTTTTCTGGAACTCTCTTGCTTTTTCAGTGATCCAACAGGTGGCAATTTGATCTCAGTTCCTCTGCCTTTTCTAAAACCAGCTTGAACATCTGAAAGTTCTTGGTTCACATTTTGTTAGCGCCTAGCTTGCCTCCCAAAGAATGGCAATGCCAAGGAAGGTTCAAACTACCACACAGTAGCACTCATCTCACACACTAGCAAAGTAATGCTCAAAATTCTCCAGGCCAGGCTTCAGCAGTACATGAACCAAGAACTTCCAGATGAGACACATTAGTGGACAAGTTTATTACTCTTCCTCATTGATACAATGGATATTTCCCACCTTTTCCTCCTCAGACCTTCCATTTATCTCCCACACCACACTCCATATTGACTGGGCAGGCTGGTCAGTGCTAAGCTCAGGCAAAAAAAAAAAAAAAACCCTCTAGGAAATGGCAGCCCACTCCAGTGTTCTCGTCTGAAGAATCCCAGGGATGGGGGAGCCTGGTGTGCTGCCGTCTATGGGGTTGCACAGAGTTGGACACGACTGAAGTGACTTAGCAGCAGCAGCAGCACATTATTATCAAAATGTATCAAAAATGATAACCTCTAGCACATTATTAGAGACACTGCCTGCCTACTTTGTCTGGACTGGCTTTCTCATGTGTCCAGTTAACTGGTGGGTCTGCTGACCTAGGCTGGCATCAGCTAGGATTACAGGGTACTTTCCATGTGGTCATTTGTCTTGTAGCACATTAGCCTGAGCTTGTTTATATCATGGTCACAGGACTCCAAGAGAGAGAGCAGAAGCTTGAAACCTGACTCAGTATTGACACACTGTCATTTCCTCATTCGAAGTCGTAATTCCACACAGACTCAGGGGAGGGAAAAGTGACTCTACTGTTGATGAGGGGAACTGCAGGTACCTGATGCTGCTGTTGCTAAGTTGCTTCAGTCGTGTCCGACTCTGTGCGACCCCATAGACGGCAGCCCACCAGGCTCCGCCGTCCCTGGGATTCTCCAGGCAAGAACACTGGAGTGGGCAGTTACTTGATAACAGGTTGTAAATACTGAGAAAAGTGACTTGTAATCTTTGCTATCAACCTGTGATAGCACTCATCTTTGTACTTAATGAAGTTCTCTTTCTCTCGGCCTCTGTGCTCAGACTTCCACATGCATCAGAATCACCGGGAGAGTTTGTTAAAACATAGATTGCTGGGTTCCACCCACAGAGTTTCTGATTCAGACGGTCTGGGATGCCAAGAAATGTGTTTTTCTCACGAGTCTCCAGGGTGGTTCCGCTGCTACCGGCCTGCACACTAGTTTGAGAACCACTAGCTGAGGCTCATCCTTCCCTGTGTTCACTTATGTTCACTTTAATAACAGCTTTGATTTTGCAGTTCTCCTTTTCCCTTATCTCTGACTTTGCTGTGAGACTGAGGTCTGTGGCCCACCAGCATCAGCATCACCCAGGAGCTTGTTAGGAATGCAGAGTTTCAGGTACACTGGATTAGAATCTGTACTTTTATGAGGATGATTCGTGCGCACATTGATGTTTGAGAAGCACCACCAGTGGGCTGTCCTTGTCAGCAAGCGAGCGAGCCTGTTCTTGATTTCCTCCTCCAAGCTTGCCTCTCTTCCAGCGTCCATGTTAGCAGATGGCACCCCCACTCAGCTGCTCAGGGGAAAACGGCGTTCTCGTTGACTCCTGTCTCACGTATCCTTCCTCCAGTCCATCAGCAAATTGTCGTGGGGGTTTTAAGGTTACACATCCAGCAACTTCAGCACTACCACTGCTTTGACCCTAGTTCAACAGTACACTCTCTCACTGGGACCAGTGCTGTAGCTTAATACCAAGTCGCTGCTCCCACCTTCCCCTTTGCAGTTTGTTTTCTGTTCTCCCACTCAAAGTCTTGCATTAGTTACCTAGAGTGCTTAGGATCAAAATCGCCCTTGCCTTCTGTCAGGCCGTATTTGAACTGCCTTGGCCACCTCTCTCTCCCCTGTCTTTCCTCAGTACATGCCATCCCACAGCCCTGCTAACCTTTATTTTTTTCTCCTGCAGACTCAGTTTACTACCCCCTTCCAGACTTTGTAGTTTCTCTTCCTTTTGAGTAGAATGCTCTTCACCCAGTTGGCATGTTCTCCAATTGATATGAGTCTTCCCTGATTAATTTGTATAGAATAGTTCAGTTCAGTTGCTCAGTCGTGTCCGACTCTTCGCGACCCCATGAATCACGGCACGCCAGGCCTCCCTGTCCATCACCATCTCCTGGAGTTCACTCAGACTCACATTCATCGAGTCCGTGATGCCATCCAGCCATCTCATTCTCTGTTGTCCCCTTCTCCTCCTGCCCCCAATCCTTCCCAGCATCAGAGTCTTTTCCAATGAGTCAACTCTTCACATGGGGTGGCCAAAGTACTGCAGTTTCAGTTTTAGCATCATTCCTTCCAAAGAAATCCCAGGGCTGATCTCCTTCAGAATGGACTGGTTGGATCTCCTTGCAGTCCAAGGGACTCTCAAGAGTCTTCTCCAACACCACAGTTCCACAGCATCAATTCTTTGCCGCTCAGCCTTCTTCACAGTCCAACTCTCACATCCATACATGACCACTGGAAAAACCATAGCCTTGACTACACAGACCTTAGTCAGCAAACTGATGTCTGCTTTTGAATATACTATCTAGGTTGGTCATAAATTTTCTTCCCAGGAGTAAGCGTTTTTAATTTCATGGCTGCAGTCACCATCTGCAGTGATTTCGGAGCTCAAAAAAATGAAGTCTGACACTGTTTCCACTGTTTCCCCATCTATTTCCCATGAAGTGATGAGACTAGATGCCATGATCTTCATTTTCTGACTGTTGAGCTTTAAGCCAACTTTTTCGCTTTCCTCTTTCATCAAGAGGCTTTTAGTTCCTCTTCACTTTCTGCCATAAGGGTGGTGTTATCTGCATATCTGAGGTTATTGATATGTCTCCCAGCAACCTTGATTCCAGCTTGTGTTTCTTCCAGTCCAGCATTTCTCATGATGTACTCTGCATAGAATTTAAATAAGCAGGGTGACAGTATACAGCATTGACGTACTCCTTGGAACCAGTCTGTTGTTCCATGTCCAGTTCTAACTGTTGCTTCCTGGCCTGCATACAGGTTTCTCAAGAGGCATTTCTTTGGAAGAAATGATGCTAAACCTGAAACTTCAGTACTTTGGCCACCTCATGTGAAGAGTTGACTCATTGGAAAAGACTCTGCTGCTGGGGGACTGGGGGCAGAAGGAGAAGGGGACGACCAAGGATGAGATGGCTGGATGGCATCACGGACTCGATGGACGTGAGTCTGAGTGAACTCCGAGAGATGGTGATGAACAGGGAGGCCTGGCATGCTGCGATTCATGGGGTCGCAAAGAGTCGGTCACGACTGAACTGAACTGAACTGATGCAATATTGCTCTTTACAGCATCAGATCTTGCTTCTATCACCAGTCACATCCACAACTGGGTATTGATGTTGGTTCAGCTCCATCCCTTCATTCTTTCTGGAGTTATTTCTCCACTGACCTCCAGTAGCATATTGGGCACCCTAATGACCTGGGGAGTTCGTCTTTTGGTATCCTATTATTTTCCTTTTCATACTGTTCATGGGGTTCTCAAGGCAAGAATACTTAAGTAGCTTGCCATTCCTTTCTCCAGTGGACTATATTCTGTCAGACCTCTCCACCATGACCTGCCTGTCTTGGGTTGCCCCGCAGGCATGGCTTGGTTTCATTGAGTTAGACAAGGCTGTGGTCCTAGTGTGATTAGATTGACTAGTTTTCTGTGAGTCATTCTTCAGTGTGTCTGCCCCCTGATGCTCTCTTGCAACACCTACCATCTTACTTGGGTTTCTTACCTTGGGCGTGGGGTATCTCTTCACAGCTGCTCCAGCAAAACATAGGGGTTGCTCCTTACCTTGGATGAGGGGTATCTCCTTCCTGCTGCCGTTCCTGACCTTCAACGTGAGATAGCTCCTCTAGGCGCTCCTGCGCCTGCGCAGCCACCGCTCCTCAAATTGCTCCTCCGGCCAGCCCTGTCCTCGGGCTCGGGGTTGCTCCTCAGGGTCATCGCCCCTGGCCTCGGGCGCGAAGTGGCTTCTCCTGGCCACCCCTGACCTCGGACGCGGGATAGCTCGTCCCGGCCGCTGCCCCTGACCTTGGATGCGGGGTAGCTCCTTGCGGGGTAGCTCCTCCCGGCCGCCGCCCCTGACCTCGGACGTGGGATGTCTCCTCCCGGCCGCCACCCCTGACCTCAGATGCGAGATAGCTCGTCCCGGCTGCTGCCACTGACCTTGGACGCATGGTAGCTCCTCCCAGCCGCCGCCCCTGACCTCGGATGCAGGGTAGCTCCTCCCGGCCACCACTGACCTCGGACGCGGGGTAGCTCCTCTCGGCCCAGCTTGGCACTCTAGGCCGCCGCCCCTGGGGGTAGCTCCTCTCGGCCGCGTTCAGTGCGCCGCCAGCTCGCAGCCGCCTGTATAACATAAACAGCCCCCATTTACTCTTTATTCCCTTATTGTGCTTTATTCTCCTCACTGCTCTTACCTGACATCTAGTTCCTTGTCCGCCTCTCACACTAGAATGTCATAAAGTTTAAACGTACCTTCTCCATTTTAGTGCGACCATTTTCAGTCATTCAGACCAGGTACCTGAACTGTAGGCTTCTTTTCCCTTGTCTTTCCTGCAGCTATTGATGCAATCCTGTCTCTGAAATATATCTCTTCTTCTACTCTCCACTGCCACTGTCCTTATCTAAGCCTTCATGTATCTTACATGAGTCACCTCCCAACTGAACTACTAGTTCTGCATAGGAACCAGAGTTCTTTTAAAAATGTTATCAGATTATGTTGTTTTGCTTAAAACCTTGTGGTGTGTTACCACTGCCCTTCATTCCTTGCATTACAAGGCCCTGCTTGCCTCTTTAGCAGCACTGCCTACTATTTACCCCTTGTTCTTGAAGTTCCAGCTACCAGTGTTTTTCACTTTTTCTTGTTGACCTGTTTCTGTTTTCTGTCCCCCTGCACGAAATCCACTGCCCCTACTTTTTATGAATAGTTGATTCCTTCTAATTCTTAAAGATCCAGCTGAATGAAATGTGACCTATTCAGAAAAATACACCCTTACCATTGTATTAAAAGTTTTTCTCAATATCCATTATTTTCTGACTCATGACTTTACTTGCTTTCTTTGTATTACTTCACATTGGTCAATTTCTTATTTACGCTTTTCCACCTGAGGGAAACTTTTGTCACTTATCTCCACATACCCAATTCTTTTCACAATACTCTGCAAAAGTGCTGGTTAAAGTTAATGCCCAGCTGAGCTAGCAGTTCTGCCGAATCCTTTCTTCTCATTGTTCTGTGATGCTCTCCTTCCGCTTCTTCTCTGACCTCTCAAATGACTGTCTATGGAACTCAAGTTCTTTCAGATTCTACACTGTAATTGTTGATATTTAATTAATTCATTGTTATTCAAAGCTCTGTAGCATAAAAGGAGGCATGTCTTTCTTTAAGGAATTTTAGATCTGATTTTTCTTCCTCAGTTAAAAATTTAAACCCAATTAGTGGCAGAATAGCTTGTATGAGAAAACAGTGATAAAAATGGACAAAATATAAAGAACAAGTACTTGAAGGCATTGAAAAAAAGCAGGAGCTAGAGGGAAGTGGAATACTGAATGACAGGAACTGTACTGCATGAAAAATGCATTTATTTGACTTTTCTTCTGAGGGTTCCCACTAGTCCATCTGTCAGTTTGAACACAAGCAGAGAGTCACTGAATTCAATGACAAGCAGTCATTGAATTAGAAGCTGAACTCTGGGGCTGCCACAGTGATGATACTGAGGGTGAAATTTCTGAAAGGAAACAGAGGGACCCCTAGAATTTGTACATAACGTTCACTCAAATCCTTCCATGGAGGGAAGAATCCAAGGGCCCAGGTAAGCAACAGCTGGAAGGCTGGAAAAGCTTACCAAGGTAGCTGGAAAGGGAAGGCAGAATTTGGAGTCTGTTTCACTAACTTGGAAAGGCAGTGGAAACATGTAGAGCTTTTCACTGAAACCCCTCAGGGCCACACCTTAACAGAAAAGACTATATCCCCAATAAGGGAATCACCTTGCATAAAGGCAAACCTTTAACAGATGTGTAGAAACCCACCAGAACTGTGAAATAAGGCCTCTATAGTTTCAAAATTAATAGCTGGTAAGTTAGTATATTAGACAAAAAGCAACACTCCCCAAAGTAAAATAACAGAATCCAGAGATTCTACAGCATATCTGTGATGTCCAGGGTAAAATAAAAGATTATTAAATGTATGAGGGAATCCATAGTCAAGAGAAAAAGTTACAAAACCATAGTGTGGCACCTCCCTATGGTCCAGTTGTTAAGACTCAGTGCTTCCAATGCAGGTGTGCAGGTTTGACCCAAGGCCAAGGAACTAAGATCCCGCATGCTGTGTAGCATAGCCAAAAAGTAAAAAGCAAGAAAAAAACCCAACCACATACTGTGAGATAATCCACATGGTGGAATTAAGCAAAGACTCTAAAGACATAATTAGAAATATATACATGAACTTAAAAGACAGCTATAGTGATGAACATAGTTTCTCAGCTGAGAAACTGAAAGAAGAAAAAAACAGTGGAAATCTTAGAACTCTTCAAAACAATATTAAAAATGATAAAGTCACTGGAAGCCTAAACAACATATTGGAGGAACCAGAAGAAATGACATCAGATGGAAAAAAACCATTATCTACAAATGGGAATGAATAACACTAGAAATTGTAAATGGGAAAATAGAAAAGAAAATAATTTTCTTATTTTATTTAAAAGATAACTGACTTTTTGCAGTAAAGCTCACAGCATTGTATTGTGTGGTTTATAATGCATAAAAAAGTAAAAATTAGGACAATAGCAAAATGATGGGCTGGGATGGATGGTTGCAAGGATCTTATATTTTTACTTGATGTGGTATAATATTAATTTTAAGTAGACTGATATCAGTTAAAGATGCACATTGTAATCAATAGAGCAACCACTATATATGGTTGTTCATATATGTGTGTATGTATATATATATACATACATATATATATACATATATATGTATACATATATACACATATATACATATACATATATATATGTGTACATGTATACATATATACACACATATATATATGTATATATATGTGTATATATATATACACACATATACACACAAACACACACAGGGACAAAACTAAAAGAAAACAATTTATAGCTAACAAAATCAGATGCAACAAACAGCAAAATTACATTTTAAAACCCATAAAATGACTAAATATAAATAGATTTAATATTCCAATTAAAAAGCAGAGATTGTCAGACTGGATAAAAAAGGAATACCTAACTATAAACTGTATCCTAAAGGTATACTCTACATATTAACAGAGAAGTTGAAAATAATAGGATGGAAAATGATATACCATGCAAACAGTAAGCATAAGAAAGCTGTAATAACACATGAAGTAGACTTTGATATAACAAGTATCAATACAGACAAAAAGATTCATAAAGACATAATTTATCAGGAAAACAACAATCCTAAATGTGTATTCATGTAATAACAAAGCTACAAAATTTATGAAGTAAAAACTGATAGAGCAAAAGGGACACATGGACAAACCAGTAATCATAACTGGAGATTTTAACACCCCCTCTCAGTACTTGATACAGCAAGTAAAGAAAACTATGAATAGTAAAGACATAGGAGACTCGAACCACACTCATAAACCAACCTGACATAACTGAAATTTGTCAAATCTTATACTCAAGAACTATAGAATACACATTCTTCTTAGGTATATCTGAAAGGTATATCAAGATATATGCTGGGTCATAAAGCAAATTCCAATAAATTCCAAAAGACTGAAATCCTATAACATATGCTTTTGGATCACAACAGTTTAAAATCAGAAGTCAATAACATCAAGCTATTTGGGAAATTCCCAATATTTGAAAAATAAACAGCATACTTCTAGTTAACTCATAGGTTAAAGAGGAAATCACAGGGACATTAGAAACTTTCAAATGAAATGATGTTGAAAACAAAATCTATCAAACTGATGGGATTTAAAAACTTCTCAGCTGAGGAAAGGAAGATTTATAGCTTTAAATGCCTTTTATTAGGAAAGAAAAATATATAAAATTGTGATTTAAACTTCTAACTTACCAAACTAGTAAAAGAAGAGCAAATTAAACCCAGTGGATGTAGGAGAAAATAATGATTAGAGCAGAAATCAATGAAACAGAAAACAGAATAACAATGACGCTATCAAAGCCAAAGTTGGTTTTTGAAAAACAGAGTTGGTAAATTCCTGGCAAGACTGATTTTTAATTGATGTATATTTGATTCACAATGTGTTAATTTCTGCTATACAGCAAAGTGATTCAGTTATACATATATTCTTTTTACATTCCTTTCCATTATCGTTTATTACAGGATATTGAATATAGTCCCCAGTGCTATACAGTAGGGGCTTGTTGTTTATTCATCATATATATAATAGTTTGCATCGGCTACCCCCAAACTCTCAGTTCCTTTCTCTGCCACCCCACTCCTTCTTGGCAACCACAAGTCTTTGTTCTCTATGTCTGTGAATCTGTTTCTGTTTTGTAGATGAGTCGATGGCACCCCACTCCAGTACTCTTGCCTGGAAAATCCCATGGACAGAGGAGCCTGGTAGGCTGCAGTCCATGGGGTCGCTAAGGGTCAGACATGACTGAGCGACTTCCCTTTCACTTTTCACTTCCATGCATTGGAGAAGGAAATGGCAACCCACTCCAACGTTCTTGCCTGGAGAGTCCCAGGGATGGGCGAGCCTGGTGGGCTGCCGTCTACAGGGTCACACAGAGTCGGACACAACTGAAGTGACTTGGCGGCAGCAGCAGCATTTGTGTCATATTTTAGATTCTACAAGACTGATTTTTTTTTTTAAGGTAAAAAGCTAATAAAGAATATCATGAATAGCTTTATACCAACAAATTTAATGATTTAGAGGAAATGGCCAAATTCCTTAATAAGCACAACTTAACCAAAACTGATTTGACATCAGGTAAAAATTAGGGCTTCCCAGGTGGCTCAGTGGTAAAGAATCCGCCTGCCAATGCAGGAGATGAGTGTTCAATCCCTGGGTCTGGAAGATCCCTTGGAGAAGAAAATGGCAACCCACTATAGTATTCTTGCCTGGAAAATCCCATAGACAGAAGAGCCTGGAGGACTTCAGGCCGTGGGGTCGCAAAAGAGTCAGACACAACTTAACAACTAAACAACAACAAAAAATTAGAATGGCCTTATATCCAGTAAAGAAATTGAACTGTTATGAAGAATCTTCATGTGTCAATCTAGAGGGGTGGAATGGGGTGGGAGATGGGAGAGAGGTTCAAAAGGGAGGGAATATATGTTTACCTATGGGTGATTCGTGTTAAGGTTTAACAGAAAACAAGAAAATCTGTAAAGCAATTATCCTTCAAGGAAAAATAAATTAATAAAAGAATCTTCAAACAAAACTCCAGTCCCAAGTGGCTTCACTGGTGTATTCTGTTAAATATTTAAGGAAGGAACAATACCTGTCTTACACAAACTTTTGTTTTATAAGGTCAGCATAACTCTAACATTACAAGAATGTATGACCATAGATATAAAATATTAGCAAACTGAATCCAGAAATATATTTTTTAAAGGGTGCTACTTCATGATCAAATATATTTATCCTGAGAGTTCTAGGTTGATTTAATATTGAAAAATCAATAAATGAAATTCAGTATATTTGAAATTCAATATATGATCACCTCAACAGATATTAAAAAGGTGAGAAATATGACAACTATTCATGATTTAAAAAAAATAACTCAGAGCAAAGCAGAAATGAAGAAAACATCAATTCGATAAAGGGCATCTAGGGAAAACCAATAGCCAACCTGTTTACTGAGTCCAAGCTTGTACCACTCACTGTATGACTGGCCAATAAATTCAGGGACAAGTTGCTGGGGCAGGGAATAATGACTTTGTTTGGAAAGCCAACAGACCAAGAAGATGGTGGACTAGTGTCCTAAGGAACCATCTTTCAAACGTTAAAACTGAGCCTTCTTTTATATTGTGACTTCCCTGGTGGTGCAGATGGTAAAGCATCTGCCTACAATGCAGGAGACCTGGGTTTGATCCCTGGGTCAGGAAGATCCCCTGGAGAAGGAAATGGCAACTCACTCCAGTATTCTTGCCTGGAAAATCCTATGGACAGAGGAAGGAGCATGGTAGGACACAATTGAGCAACTTCACTTCACTTCTTTTATATTAAAAGGGGAAAGGGTGTGGCTGGTTGTTGCAAACTTCTTGGCATTGGAATCCTTTGTTCTTACTGCTGTTGACCTAGGTCTGGCATGATGTTCCTACAAACCTCCGACAAGACAAATATTATGCTCTGCTTTCAAATTTTTATCTATGAATGGAAAGGTGTCACACCTCTAAAGATCAGAGTCTTGAGAATGGACTATCCTGTATATTTCAGGCTCAAGGCAGCATTCTTTGAGTTTGAGGAGCCCTTGGTATAGTCAGTGTGACTAAGCACAGGCAACAGACCACACAAGTTGGATTGGAATGGATTCAGCATGGAGTCAGGTTTGTTCTTCTCTGTTACAGAGCTTGTAGTTAAAGTGAACATTGATTGTTTCCCTGCTTAGATTAGTAATAAGGTAAGGGTGTCAACTTACCAGTTTTATTCAGCTTTCTTTTGAAGCCATAGGAGGTGCCATATGGGAAAGAAGCAAAATAAAAGGCATAAAGATTGGAAAAGAAATAAAACCCTGTATTCCCAAATGGCATACTGTTTACATAGAAATTTTTAAGAACTCTACAGAACAATAACTATCTAGAGCTAATAAGTGAATTAGTGAATTGCATAATACAAGTCAGTTAGTAAATTCTACATACTAGCAACGAAAAGTTTGAAAATGACACTTTAAAAACAATTCAATTTACAGAAGCATCAAAGAATGTAAAATAGTTAAGAATAAATTTAATAGATATGTAGAAGATCTGTACTTGTAAAACTATAAAATAATGCTGAGGGCAAGTAAAGACCCAGATAAATGAAAACTTAAGTTCATGGATTTGAAGGCTCAATACTGTTAAAAATGTCATTTCTCCTCAAGTTCATCTGTAGGTTTGATGTAGTTCTGATCAAAATCCCAATATGCTTTTTTAAAAATAGGAATTGGCAAACAATATTTCATGAAAGTAAAAGTCACTACTCGGAGGTGTCTGACTCTTTGTAACCCTACGGATTGCAGCCTGCAAGGCTCCTCTGTCCATGAGATTCTCCAGGCAAGAAAATTTCATATCACAATCCAAAGATCCCAGAACAGTCAGTGTACTTTTTTTTTCCTTTCGTATTTTTAAATTTATTTGGCTGTATCAGGCCTCAGTTGCAGCACGCAGGATCTTGAGTTGCAGCACGCAGGATCTTTAGTTGCAGCATGTGGGATCTTGTTCCCCACAAGGGATCACATCAAGGCCATCTGCACTGGGAGCAAGAGTTTTAGCCACTGGACCACCAGGTAAGTCCCAATATAGTCTTTACAAAGAGACCTAAAGCAGTTATCAACAAATAAATAAGTGGAACAGAATAAAGTTAGAAATAGTGCACAGTCAGTTGATTTTTTTGACAAAGATGCCAAGCCTATTCAAAAGGAAAAGTTTTGGAGGAAATAGTTTGTGTGAAACAAGTACAAGTATGGGAAAAGTGAAAGCTTGACCTCTACCTCCTCCCACAACAAAATTAATTTGAGATGCCCATAACCTAAAGGTAAAAGCTGAAAACACAAAGACCCTAAAAGAAAACACAGAATATCTTCAGTAGGCAAATATTCACCAAAGAGGAAACAAAAGGCAGTGAACAACGAAAAAACTGGTAAATTAGGTTTCACCAAAATAAATTTATGCTCAAAAGACAGCTTAAAGAGAATGATGTAAGTCACAGACTGGGAGAGGGTATTTGGACTACATATATTTGACAACAGCGCACTATTTCATACCAGGCAAAAGCCCAAACCAACCCAAACAAGCGAGCAACAAACTGACCAGCGTGTGTATTTCCTAGGCATGCATCACTTGAAGCTCTCTCACACTCCAGGTGAGAAGGCACCACGGGATGGCTACTTTGGAAAACAGGTGACAGTGTCCTGTAAAGTTAAGACGCTAGACCACAGGACCCAGACAACCTGGGCAAAGTGGTTGCACCCGCATACATTTCCCCAAACTCACAGAATTATAAATTAACATCTATGCATTTTATCGTATCTCAACTTTACGGCTCTAAAAGCAAAACAGAAAGTAAGATGAAGTGAACACCAAAGAGCAACTCGCAGGGGTCCCCTTGGTCCCTCGGGATCCGCGAGCTGGGGAGGAAACGAAACCGAAACCGCGCAGGGGACCCGCGGTTGATCGCGGAGCCTGGGGGCCCCGGCCCCTAGTATCAGTTTCGATTTTTCTCCCGCAGCCCCGCTTCCCCTGCAGCTCCGCCTCCTCTAGGAGAGCTCACCTCGGCAAATTTCTCGCGCCTCACTGCTGTGTTTTCGCGGAGCGGAGCCGAGCGCAGCGGCGCCAAGCAAGGCAGGGGGTCGCGAGGAGCTGAGTCGCCGGCATGACGGCCGAGCAGCGGCGGAATTTGCACGCCTTCCGCGGCTATGTCGAGAAGATCCTGGACCCTACCTACATCCTGAGCTACATGACCCCCTGGTTTAGGGACGGTGAGTGGTTGCCGCCTGCCCCTTGGTGCAAGAAAACAATTCAGGATTTCTTTTTATTCCACCCCTCAACCCCCATTCCAGTCTTTCAATCAACACAGTTAACGCCAGGTTTGTGGCAAGAGCTTCGCAATAATTTAGACTGGGGATTGTCAAGAGTTTGAGAAGCCCTCGGAAGCCCACATGGGGAAACTGAGTCCCAGCGAAGTGAAATGACTTGCTTAGAGCTGCACATTTGTTTAGACTTAAAACTGGGGAAGCATGTCGCTGTCCGTTTCATTTATTTTTGCTAATAGCTGTGTCCGGCTACTGTGTTGATCTTTGCTCTGATATCAGAGATTCAGAATAAGATACAAGCCCTTCCTTAAAATACTTTAAAGTCCAAGGGGTTGGTGGAGACAGGCGAGGACCGAAGTACACAAATGGTAAGAAAGAGCTGTACTCCGGAAGAAGTTGAGACTCACTCTGCCAGATCTGGATCTTATCAGCAAATGACTGGAAACTTTTATAAATTTGATTTTTATTTTATATTGGGTATAGTTGATTTACAATGTTGCATTAGTTTCATGTACAGCAAAGTGATTCATTTATACCTATACCATTCTTTTTCAGATTCTTTTCTCATATAGATTATCACAGAATATTGAGCAGAGTTCTAGGTGCTATACAGTAGGTGCTCCATAGATTACCTGTTTTGTATATAGTAGTGTGTATGTTAATTCAAGACTCTTAATTTATCTCTCTCCCCCACCTTTCCCCTTTGGTAACCATAAGTTTGTTTTCATAGTCTGTGAGTCTGTTTCTGTTTTGTAAATAGGTTCATTAGTATCATTTTTAAGATTCCACATATAAGTGATATGATACTTGTCTTTCTCTGTCTGAGTTCGCTTAGTATGATAATCTCTAGGTACATCCATGTTGCTGCAGATGGCATTATGTCATTCTTTTTATGGCTGAGTAACATTCCATTGCATATATATACCTTATCTTTTTATCCATTCCTCTGTCATTGGACATCTAGGTTGCTTCCATGTCTTGGCTACTGTAAGTATTGCTGCAGTAAATACTGGGGTGCATGTATCTTTTCAATTATGAGAGAAGCAAGATTCACTGGAGGGACAGCTTTAGGCTTCAATTCAGGTGTTTCCCCACAGCATATAAGTCCCATGATGATGGATAATGGCCATTTTACAGATTCGTATTGAGGTACTTTGTGCCAGAGGTGAGCAGAGCCTTGGGGAGAAGAGAAGGGAGAGGGTGCCTGAAAAAGTTGAGGTGAAAGAAGGAGTCTGCTCCAAATGCCTACATAACTTTCCTGATGGGAGGCAGTTTTTTGAAACTGTATTAAAGCACACAGGCAACTTGAGTGCTAATTGCTATGTGCAACCAAAGCACAGGTTGTGGAGTGAGGAGTGAAACAGTGCCGCCCTCACAAAGGATTCCGGCTTTGTAGCTGTGCTCAGAGAGAAGTAACAAATAACATTCTAATGACCATAGAGTAGTTGGGGCCCTTGAAGAATGTAAGCCATGCAAGATATCTGTCTCTTCTAGAAATCCTCCAAAGAGTGGAACACTAACAATGATGTGAAACCCATTCTTTCATGTTCTGGGTCTTGATAACCAGCAACTTAGCAACTAAGGTATGTGTGAGTCATTAGGCTAGCACTGGGTAGCATTAACACATACTACTACACATATTAGTTAATAGGAAGCATCCTTTTAGGAAATGAAGGATCGATAGGAATGGTTCTGCGCTGAGATTAGAGTGCATTTGTGAAGTCAGGTAACTGAACATAATAAAGTGTGATGAGTGCATTGATGGAAAACCATAGTGTGCTTGTGGGAGTGCATAGGTGGGATTGTTTTTTAATATATATTAACTTTAATTTATAGTTATAATAAAACACAATACAAATACCAAAAGTTTCTGTGGAGTGTGTATCTCCCTGAATAAACCTTAAAAAAAAAAAAGACAATAAACTCCTCATAAAACAAAAAAATCCCACAAGGTAAGTTTAAAAAGTGAGCTTGAGGGCTTCTCTGGTAGCTCAATGGTAAAGAATTGCCTGCCAGTGCAGGAGACATGGATTCAATCCCTGATCCGGGAAGATCCCACGTGCCGCGGAGCAACTAAGCCCGTGCGCCACAACTATTGAGCCTGCGCTCCAGAGCCGAGAGCCGCACTTCTGAGCCGCCTGCCACAGCCGCTGAGGCCTGCGTGCCTAGAGTGTGCTCCACAACAAAAGAAGCCGCTGCGGTGAGCAGCCTCCACACAACAAGACAGTAGCCTATCTCTCTGCAACTACAGAGCCACCCATGTGGCAGTGAGGACCCAGTGCGGCCAGAAATAAATAATTTTTTAAAAGCAAGCTTAAAAATATTGTGTATAATATTATCTTATTTTTGAATGTTAACAATACCATAGAGTTCTCAAGTCCAGCCCCATAGGCAGCTGTTTGCATAGAGTTGGTTGACATCTTTCCTGTTCATTCCTTTGTATCATCACAAACTGCTTTTCCACCCACTTTTTCTGTTTCACTGATTAAATTCTCTATGCCTCCCCTGCCTTGTTTTCTCAGTTCTTTTGGTTAAATCTTAACCCCAGGCTTCAGAATGTGACCTTAAGACCCAGCAATCTTGTGCCTAGTGGTATATGTACTTAAGAGAAATGAATATTTATGTCCACACAAAATCTTGTACATGAACGCTTATAACATTACTGTTCATAAAAGACAAAATGTAGAAACCTAAATGCCCATTAACTGATGAATAGATAGACAAAACTGGTGTATCCATACAATGGAATATTATTCAGCAAGGAAAAGGATTAAATATGATACATGATTACAACATGGGTGAACTTGAAAACATTGTGCTAAGTGAAAGAACGCAGCCATGAGGACCACCTACGCTACGATCTCGTTCATATGAAATGTCCAAAATAGGCAAATCCACAGTTACCATGGGGGAAATGGGGAATGACTGCTAATGGCTCTAAGATTTCTTTCTACAGTAATGAAAAGGCAGTAAAATTGTATAGTGGTGATGGATTTACAGCTATAAAAGCCACTGAATTTTATACTTTAAAAGGGTTTGTTTTATTGTTGCAGAGACCTTGGCAGAAAAGGGAGGCGTTCCTTCCTGTCTTCTTACATTCATTCAGCATACTTTGTTAAGTGTGCATTGAGTACTAGGTCTTTTAAACTCTGAGAGTACAGAGGTTAACCTGCCAGACAATTGGAATTACTCCCTTAGAATTTACATCCCACTGGCAATAGGACTTCCCTGGTGGCTCAGATGGTAGAGTGTGTGCTTACAACGCAGGAGACCTGGATTCAGTCCCTGGGTCGGGAAGATCCTCTGGAGAAGGCAATGGCAACCCACTCCAGTGCTCTTGCCTGGAAAATCCCATGGATGGAGGAGTGTGGTAGGCTACAGTCCATGGGGTCACAAAGAGTCGGACATGACTGAGCGACTGACTTCGCTTTCCTTCGACAGTGGGAAAAATTGTCAAATGTCAGGTCATACGAAGGTAACTTTGGTTTTCAGCCCAGACGTGGAGTTACTGTGCAAAATCAGTAAGACCACCAGCTGGTTGGTGGATAGTTGTCTGCTACCTGGCGTCACTGTGTTTTCTTTAGCTCCTTCTGCTTTTTCTTTTCTACCATATTTCCTACCATCTGTTGACCTGAAATAAATAGACTGCCAGATATTTCTCCAGTAAAGACAGACTTTTTCAGGATCAGCAGAGAACTGCAGTCTGGGGTCTGCAATCATGGCAGCCCCATGCAGGTCCCTGCAGGGCAAAAGAACACTTTTATAGAGGAGAAAAGGAGTCTGGGAGAGGCTGTAGGAAACAGTCATTGGCTTTTCCTTGGCTCAGTCCTTGCCAGGAGAGAAGTCTGACTTCTTCCTCTTGGGCTCTGCTATGGGCACAGTTGCATTGGAGACGGAAATGGCAACCTACTCCAGTGTTCTTGCCTGGAGAATCACAGGGACGGTGGAACCTGGTAGGCTGCCGTCTATGGGGTCGCACAGAGTCAGACACGACTGAGCAACTTCCCTTTCACTTTTTACTTTCGTGCATTGGAGAAGGAAATGGCAGCCCACTCCAGTGTTCTTGCCTGGAGAATCCCAGGGACGGCGGAGCCTGGTGGGCTGCTGTCTATGGGGTCGCACAGAGTCGGACACGACTGAAGTGACTTAGGCAGTATGGGCACAGGGCATGAGAGCGCCCCCTTCTGGTCTCCTGACTCTATTGTGATTTCTGTTTACTAATTTTTTTACATGTTTTAACAAAAGCCTGGAAATAGGACCATGAAAGGACCTCTGTTTATTCTAACTTTGGTTGCTGTTCAGTTCAGTTCAGTCCGTCAGTCGTGTCTGACTGCAACCCCATGGACTACAGCATGCCAGACCACCCTGTACAACACCAACTCCCAGAGCTTACTCAAACTCAAGTCCATCGCGTCGGTGATGCCGTCCAACTATCTCATCCTCTGTCGTCCCCTTCTCCTCCTGCCTTCAATCTTTCCCAGCATCAGGGTCTTTTCCTATGAGTCAGTTCTTCGAATCAGGTGGCCAAAGTATTGGAGTTTCAGCTTCAGCATCAGTCCTTCTGATGATTTCCTTTAGGATTGATTGGTTGGATCTCCTTGCAGTCCAAGGGACTCTCAAGAGTCTTCTCCAATACCACAGTTCAAAAGCATCAATTCTTTGGTGCTCAGCTTTCTTTAACTCGCACATTCATACATGACTACTGGAAAAACCATGGCTTTGTCTAGATGCACTTTTTGGGAAAGTAATGTCTCTGCTTTTTAATATGCTGTCTAGGTTGGTCGTAACTTTTCTTCCAGGAAGCAAGTGTCTTTTAATTTCACGGCTGCAATCACCATCTGTGGTGATTTTGGAGCCCCCCAAAATAAAGTCTGTCACTGTTTCCCCATCTATTTGCCCTGAAGTGATGGGATCAGATGCCATGATCTTAGTTTTCTGGATGTTGAGCTTTAAGCTAATTTTTTCACTCTCCTCTTTCACTTTCATCAAGAGGCTCTTTTGTGCTTCTTTGCATAAGTGTGGTGTCATCTGCATATCTGAGGTTATTGATATTTTTCCCGGCAATCTTGATTCCAGCTTGTGCTTCATCCAGCCCAGCATTTCTCATGATGTACTCTGCATATAAGTTAAATAAGCAGGGTGACAATATACAGCCTTCACATACTCCTTTCCCGATTTGTAACCAGTCTGTTGTTCCAAGTTCGGTTCTATCTGTTGCTTCCTGACCTGCATATAGATGTGTCAAGAGGCAGATAAGGTGGTCTAGTATTCCCATCTCTTTCAGAATTTTCCACAGTTTGGTGCTTGCTTCGGCAGCACATATACTAAAATTGGAACGATACAGAGAAGATTAGCATGGCCCCTGCGCAAGGATGACACGCAAATTCGTGAAGCGTTCCATATTTAAAAAAAAAAAAATTTTTTTCCACAGTTTGTTGTGATCCACACAGTCAAAACCTTTGGCATAGTCAATAAAGCAGAAGTAGATGTTTTTCTGGAACTCCCTTGCTTTTTTTCTGTGATCCAACAGATGTTGGCAATTTGATCTCTGGTTCCTCTACCTTTTCTAAATCCAGCTTGAACATCTGGAAGTTCACAGTTCACATACTGTTGAAGCGTGGCTTGGAGAATTTTGAGCATTACTTTACTAGCGTGTGATATGAGTGCCATTTTGCGGTAGTTTGCGCATTCTTTGGCATTGCCTTTCTTAGGGGTTGGAATGAAAACTGACCTTTTCCAGTCCTGTAGCCACTGCTGGGTTCTCCAAATTTGCTGGTTGCTGTGTCCACTGTAATTGTCACCGATGACAGGAGTGGTCTATCCTCACACCCGTTTAGTCCTGCGATTAATTCAGACTTTTGAACAAGAAACTTTCAAATGTTAGAAGAAGCCATGGTTTTTCTACCTAACCTGGTGGGTGCTACCATGACTTCTCACTTGTTATGGGGAGACTCTTGCAGACATCTTTAAGAGACTCCTTTTCTTAAGAACTGCCCTCCAGCATGTGTCCAGACTTCTACAACACACTAGGAGAAGTTTCCAGAGAGGCTGGGGGTAGGGGTGGGGGGGTAGTGAAGAATGGGTATGATTGACCAAGACGGAGAACTTGCTGCTTTCCTGCAAGTCCTTCCATTGCTGTGAATCCCCAGCCCTGTTTGAGAAGATCTGACAACCCTTCCGATGATTAGTGGCTTTACCTCTAGTGAGTAGCGGTTCTGCAGTTTGATGAGTCCCTCTTGCCTCTGTTTGTAGACGTGGTGCAGCATATTCAGGCCGAGAAAAACAACAAGGGGCCCATGGAGGCTGCCTCACTTTTCCTCCAGGTCCTATTGGAGCTCCAGGAGGAAGGCTGGTTCCGTGGCTTTTTGGATGCCCTTCACCATGCAGGTTAGTTCATTCTTTTTACTCACAAATCAGAGTTATTACTTGACTGTTTAAAGATTCTGTAAAGGTGAAATTCTATTAATTTATAAGTATACACGTTTAGTTTATGTCCCTTAATCTGAGGCGGTGTAAAGACCATTTTCAGGCAGATGCTATAACTGCCTACTTGAAATTTCCAAAGGAATCTACAGAGAGGTTATTACAACTAGTGGAATGGTTTAGCATGTTTACTGGATATAAGATCAGTATACAAAAATTAGTTGTATTTCCACCTACTGGGAAAAATGGCAAATGTAATCCAAAATGAAACACCATTTCTGATAGTAACAAAGTTATATTTAGCAATAAATCTAGCCAAAGATATGTGGAGTCCGAATAGAGGAAATGACAAAAGGTTTTTGAAAAATATAAAGAAATTCTAGAGAATTCCTTGGTGGTTGAGTGGTTAGAACTCTGTTCTTTCACTGCCACGGCCTGGATTCAATCCCTGGTTGGAGAACTGAGGTCTTGCCAAGTTGTGTGGCAAAACTGGAAAAAAAAAAAGCCCTAGCTATGTGGAGATATATACCTATGCACGTGGAGAGGAAGACCATAGACGTGTCAGTTCTCCCTACACTGAGCTATACATTCAATACGATTCTAAATAAAAATCCTGCATGCTTCTTTATGAACTTGACAAGCAGATTCTAAACTGTATGTGGAAGAATTATGACCCAAGAATAGTCAGTACACTTCTAAAGAATAATTCAGTAGGTTGGGGGTTCCTTTTTTAGATATCAAGATCTATTAAAAGTCATAGGCATTGATACAGTGTGATGCTGGTCCTGGTATTGAACAACTGATCGATGAGATAGAGTGGAGAGCCTTCAATCAGACTCATATATTTATGGAACTCTGACATACTGGAGATCACTGGGAAAAGAGGATTATTCAGGAAGGAGGGACTTTTTGATACATTGCAGTAGGCCATTTAAAATGGGATAATGTTAAAAACCAGGCAAACCATAGCTTTCATATCCATGTGGATACAAATAAACTTGTCTTCCTTACCTCATTCCATGTACACACATATACTTGCATACACACAATAAGTCAAAAGAATTCAAGACTTAATTCATAATAGCAAAAGGTCAATTGTTTTAGACCAGTATATAGAAGAGCATTTTTCTGACCTTAGGGTATGACAGGATTTATGAGATAAGACATTAAAACATTAACCTAGATTGATAAATTTGAGGATATCAAAATTAAGAGTATATGTTTATCAAAAACACTATACAGAAAGTGAAAAAACAAGTGACAAACTGGGGGAGGATATTTTCAAACTACATTATCACCAAAGAATTAGTATGCATGATATATTTAAAAGGCTTAAAATCAATTAAAAAAAAAGAAAATATTTACAAGGCAAAAGATGTGAACTAAGTCTTCAAAGAACAGGAAGCATGAAAGGTTAATAAACATGAGAAAAGATTCTCAGCCCAGTTAGCAATTAGGAAGTTGTAAATTAGGAACATAATAGCAGAATCTAGGAAGTCCAACAGTGGGAAGGCTCAAAGAGGACTTTTAATAATGGGAAATCTTAAGGATGACAGTCCTTAAGGAGTGTAAATGCTACAACTGTTTTGAAAAACAATCGGCATCAGCTCGTATAGTTACAACTCTCCTTCTATCCAGCAGTTTCACTATTAAGTATATGCCCAGAGAAATTCTTAACGCATATATTCCAGAAGGTACATACAAAGAATGTTCATACTATAATCAGTTGGTAATGCCAAAAACAAGCAAGCAAAGAAACAAAACTAGAAACAATACCAGTATCCTTCAGAAAGTGAATGGATAAATACATTTTGTGATATTCACACAAGAGTCGATTATCCTGCAGTGGAGATGCATGAACATAGCTACAGATGACAGCACAGGTGAGACTTAGAAATGTGATATTAAACGTTCTAAAAAGGCAGAAAATTCCATTTAGTGAAGAATAAAATTAAAACATTTCAAACAAGCTTAAACATGTATTCTTTAGAGAACTGAGCATATGCCACACAACTATTCCAAGAAATCAAGAGTGATAAATCAAATACAGGGTAGTGCTATCTTTGCAGGAAGACAGAAGAGTGAGAGAGAGGAGACACACACCCACAAAAGTACTGGAATATTCCAGGTATTAAGCTGGGTAATAACTTCATATGTGCTAATATGCTCTGTATAGCCCAGTGAAAAGAGTGTGGGCCTGATAGTCAGACAAGCCGGGTGGTTCTCTAAAGAGAAACTTAGAGCCAAGCATTCCTGGATAATTCTAGTTGGAAATAATTTTTTCACTCAAATTTCCCATTGTACTTACTATTCTTTCCTTGGAATAATGTAGGCAGTAAGGCCCTGAGGGGCAGGAATTAACATTTGCATTTCTTTTGCCCTTTTTACTACTTTGCACTGAGAAGATACTTAGCATGATGGTTTGACTCAATAGAAAGAAAGGCAAGTCAGAGATTGTGGGTGCAGTCCATGGGGTACCTTGGAAGGAAGAGGTCTTACTAAGACCAATATAAGACCTCAGATTTATTCTCAGTGAAAGTGTTAGTCACTCAGTCGTGTCTAACTCTTTGTGACCCATGGACTGTAGCCTGCCAGGCTCCTCTGTCCATGGGATTTTCCAGGCAAGAACACTGGAACGAGTAGCCATTCCCTTCTCCGGGGGATCTTTCTGACCCAGGGATTGAACCCAAGTCTCTTACATCTCCTTCATTGCATCTCCTTCTTGTCACTAGCTTCACCTTAAATGTGGGGTGCCTAAAATGAATATTGAAGTTTCTTTTTGAAAGATCATAAATAATGGAAGTGATTTACAATTGTTTTCAGTTCTCTCACAATACATTCAAACGTGATTTCTAAATCTTAATCTCAACATACTTTTTTAGTTGGTATCCTAACAGCTCCATTTTCCCCCTACTTTTCAGGTTATTCTGGACTTTATGAAGCCATTGAAAGTTGGGATTTCAAAAAATTGAAAAATTGGAAGAGTATAGATTACTTTTAAAGCGTTTACAACCAGAATTTAAAACCACAATCAATCCAGAAGATATCCTTCCTGAAATATCTGGATGCTTAATTAATCAGGAATGTGAAGAAATTATTCAGGTATTTTAATTAATATTAAATACTGAATTTTGGGGAAAAATTTGACCATGAAGAATGTCTTCTGTTTTCTATGTTATTTTAGAACTGAGCAATATTAAAATCTACTAAAGTCCTCAAATCTAAGGCATAATTACCTAGAAGGATACTTTTATTTGTGATCTGAGTAATCAATTTGTGTCACAGATTTTTTTCAGGTTTGCCCTATTTTCAGTTAAAATTACTTTATTACTTTTGTGAATAATGTTTTATACAAATTTAAATAAAATCAAACAGTTTAGCAAATAAAAAGTAAAAGGTTATGGACTCCAGTGGTTAAGTATTCAGTCTCTGGACACAAATCAATTTTGTTAATTCAAGCTCAGCCACTTACTAGTGGTGTGATCTTGGGCACATTTAGTTTCTCTAAGTCTCTGTTTCCTGCATAAAATGGCAATAATAATGGTACCTTATTAGCAAGGCATTTTTATAGGCTTTGAATGAGATGATATAGGTAAAGTACTTACATATCTCTGGCACATAATAGTAATTGCTCAATGAATTTTAATTATCATGATTAATAATAAAAACATGTAGGTCTCACTATCCAGAAAAAACTATTTGTTAATATTTTGTTATATCTTTCCAAATATGCCTATACCAGTATACCCATACTTTGAATAGGTGTAAAGTAGTTTGTTTTCCTGATATAGTTGATGTTAATATAATAACATAAAGGTAAGAACACATGGCTTGACATGGTGATATCATGTGTAAGAGGACAAGGATAAAGGGAAGTGAAGTGAAGTTGCTCAGTTGTGTCCGACTCTTTGGGACCCCGTAGACTGTAGCCTGTCAGGCTCCTCCGTCCATGGGATTTTCCAGGCAAGAGTGCTGGAGTGGATTGCCATTTCCTTCTCTAGGGGATCTTCCCGACCCGGGAAACGAACCTGGGTCTCCCACACTGCAGGCAGACGCTTTACCATCTGAGCCACCAGGGAAGCCCGAGATAAAGGGAAGTGTATCTTAAAAGATCAAGTTGCACTGGGGCAAGAATGGTCATCAAAGAGGCCTAGTGAACCAGAGTATATAATGATTTTAAATTTCATAGTATTTGAATTGACGTTTCTGCAGTCAAAACTCAAAATGAAAACTTTTGAAACACTTGATCAGTCCACTACAATTGTCTTCCTTAGATAAAGTCCAACAAGGGGCTGATGGCAGGTGCAGAGAAAATGGTTGAATGCCTTCTCAGATCAGACAAGGAGAACTGGCCCAAAACTTTGAAACTTGCATTGGAGAAAGAAGAGAGCAAGTTCAGCGAACTGTGGATGGTAGAGAAAGGTAGGATATTTGGGAGGGTGTGAGGGTCTGAAAATTGGTCCTTCTTCCTAGTTCTGCTTGGAGCTTCTTGCATTCCTACCTGCTTTTCACTCACTGTCAGAAGCGTTTTCCTTCAAATACTCTTGGCTATATCTCTAGTGAGAGGCCAGCGTGAAGTTGAGTTCTGGGAGGTAGGTGGTTCTTTTTATCTACACAGTTAGTTGGGTTGTATATATCCCCTGAAAATGGATCAGGACAAACCCTTTCATTCAGAATTAGCCTATCTGCCCAGAGTATTTGGGGGAAAGGCGGAATCTGAGCTCACTCTCTGGGTTTAGATGATGAGAGAAATAGCTTGAAAATTCTAGAGTTAAAGGTTCAACCTCCACAACTCACTGCCTTTTAGAATAGAATCCTCTTAGACACTATCTGGTGGTTGTCTTGCCTAGAATCCATCTGGAAACGAACTAGAACAAGATTGAAAGGAAGAATCTGTTTTGATTAAGTGGCTGAGCTATCCCTTGGCTTCCTGAAGCTAATAACATCTTCTCGGAGCATTATTTTAAGGGCTGAGTTTGATAAACCATCTGAGTGTCTGGTCTTAGCCTTTCAGAGCCTTCTTTAAGATCATAAATTGGTTCAGGAATTATCTGTCTAAATACTTGGGTCGGGTCAGGAATGGAAGACAAGAGTATTTCTGCTAATAGGGCTTGTCTTTGGTGTGGTTGTGGATCACCTAGGGATCTTGTTAAAATGAAGCTTCTGATTCATTTGGGGCTCAAGAGTTTGCATTTCCAACAAGCTCCTAAAGAAGTTGCTGCTCTGTGTTCCACACTTTGAATAATAAAGTCCTAAACAACACTGGAGTTCAAACTTCAAATCAAGACTTCAAATTCAAAAGATTTCATTAAGTTGTTTTAAAAGGTAAAGGGAATGGTTATGAGAAATTGTAATGGAAGTTTAAAATTTTATGACCTCTTTGTAGGGCTTTCACCATCAAGATCATAATCCGATAAAGATTATAAGATGTGTTTTGTTTTCATAAAGGTGCAGAAAATGTTCAAATGAAAGATCTTGAGGATGATGAAATGAAAACTTTGGACATAGAGATTGTCTACAAGGAAGAACCAGAAAACCAGAATCTTAGCCAGAATTCCTGTCCTTCTTCAGGTATTCAGCATTGTTCGTTCTTCTCCATAATGATGCTCTTGAGATGTTTCGAGTGGGGTCATGTCTTGCAGTGCCAAACGTCATAGCCTAATAGAAAGGTTTTTAAGGAAAAATCAGAACAAAAAGAGAATATATGTTAAAACAGATATTTTCCCTACAACTAGAAATACCATTCTCTCCCTTCCATAGCGCTTGCCAGCTTCTTCCTTTTTTTTCCTTCTTTTTTTTGTCTTCTTTTATCACGAAGGATGTGCATGTCTACACTGAAAAGGCAAATAGAGTCCTCCCAGAAGCTCAGTGCCTGTGACCTCTGAAATCAGCCCTGCTTTCTACTTTCTAAAGAAATACTTCTGCTCTTCGTGAGTCACTTGTTCAGTTTCCTCTCAAGATCCCAAGGCTGCAGTGTATGTTGATAAGTGTGTGCACTGTACAAATGTGTGGGCCTGAGAGGTGGAGCTGAGGCTGAGATCCAGCCTGCGTTGTTTGCCAACACAGTGCGGTGAGGGGCTATCTCCTCCAAGAGGGAGTCCTTTCTCTAATTCACACAAAGGCACTATGAGTTAACTGTGTCCCTATAAGGCCCACTTTATGTTTCTAGAAGCATATTTTCCCGAGGAGACCAGAAAGCAGCATAATAAATTAAGTAAAGTGTAATTTATAAAAGGGCATCAGAGAAAAAAACAGGATCAATAAAGAAGTGTTGGAAGAAGGATGTGATTTGGGGATAAGAACATAAGATGAGAATTGATGGACTGTTTCTGCAGTAAAATGATACACACTTTTGTCACTCCAGAATAAAATCAGTGAATGTCAGTTGCTTTAAGTTTTCTGACAGGTAAAGGTCCTTAGTGAACTCACTTAACCATTTAGAAATTTCCATTTACTTTAAAATAGGTAGGTTAGACTCAACAGATGATTTCCAAGGTCTTTCTAGCTCTTAACATTCTGTACACTTATCTGTTAGTGAGATACCACTGATTATTTTTTTTTTTTAAACTTCTGATTCTGTTAAGAGAGAATATCATGTGAGAGCCTGCAGAATTATAAAGCATGGTTGCTTGTCAGTAAGAGATTACTTTGGAGTCTGGTATTCAGTTCGGTGTTTTTCAAAGACCTTAGAGGGGTTTGTGGTTTTGTCTCATGCAGCATTTTCTTTAACTGATGGCAATCTGTTTTGCCCTAGATTAGGCCATTCTTGCTTTAGTTTCTCCTGATTAGGCTTCCATGATTGTTTCAGAAAGAAATCTTTGTGTGTGTGTGTTTTTGTTTTTTTTCCTATTTTCCTTCCTGCCATTGGTACTTTGTTATCGAGGGAGAATTCTATATTTCAAATCAGTGCAGAAGCTGGAATGGTTAATTAGAGACAAGAATTCTAAACTTTCTTAAATGAGGTCTTTCTTGTTACAGTCAGATTTCTTGTCCTTTGGAAGATAGTGTTGACTTAATTCCTCAGAGCGGTCACTGTTTGCTAACTTAGTTTCTGTTGTGTTACAGAAGTGCCTCCTACTTACAGCCCATTGAAACCAAGAAATTACCAACTAGAGCTCGCTTTACCTGCTCAGAAGGGAAAGAATACAATAATATGTGCTCCTACTGGTAAGCGGATGCAGTTACTGAAATAGTTTATTTCTCTGTTTGCTTCCTTTTGTCCACTTTATTGAACACTGGGACCAAGTAGGCAAGTTTCAATTGTTTCGTTGTTCCATTGATCTTTTGAAAAATCATTATTCATATAGTTTCATAGTGTTTTCAGGGACACGAGGAAGGGGAGAGGATGCTTTCTTTTAGCTTCCTGCAGTCCCTGGCTGTGTGCGAGTGCCTAGGAAGTGGCTTGGTTTTTGAGCCAGAGTGTGAGTCCTACAGTTGTTAATCCGCCCTCATCATCCGTGTACTTGTCAGCTCTGTGGTTTTAGAGGAGCCCCCAATAATGACCTTTCTATGGAAGTATTTTACTATACTGTTAGTTACATGTTGTCTTTCTCTTTATATGTTAAAAGGTTGTGGAAAAACCTTTGTTTCCTTCTTATATGCGAACATCATCTTAAGAAATTTCCGCAAGGACACAAGGGGAAAGTTGTCTTTTTGCTGTTCAACTCCCACTGTATGAACAGCAGAAATCTGTGTTCTCAGAATATTTTGAAAGACTTGGGTAGGTATAAGTTGATCCAGCTTTTTTTCTCTAGGTCATGTAACCGATGTGTTTTGTGCTTTGTTTTGCTTTTAGAAAACCATGATTCAAAAAACTTATAGTAGATTAAGCGTTTTTATAATTTAGAGATAACTCCTTCATGGATACACCTGAAATCCTAAACTCCTTTGATTAATATAAATTTTATATTTAAATGGCACATTTAACTTTTTAATGATTTTATAATTTATTTAATATTACTCTTTTCTATGTTCTTTCATGGTGGCTTGAAAGAATTATGATTGGCCCTCTGTATCCTCAGATACCACATGGAATACAGTCTATTAATACCAGCAATTCTTCCTATATTACGTTTATTGATCACTTGCTATATGTCAGACACGGTAAAGAATCTACTGACAATGCAGGAGATCCCAGTTTGATCCCTGGGTCGAGAAGATCCCCTGGAGAAGGGAATGGCAACCCACTCCAGTTTTCTTGCCTGGAGAATCCCATGGACAGAGGAGCCTGGTGGCTACAGTCCATGGGTAGCAGAGTCTGCACGACTAACACTTTCACTTTTTTCACTTTACTGTGTGTCAGGCTTTGCTCCAAGCACTTACCTTTTCTCCAAATCCATTCCTTTTGGACTTAGGGAGAATTTAATTGACATTCTGATCTTTGTGGTTCCTTATTCACATCATGGTTGCTAATGGGAAATTTCTGTTATCTTCTAGGTACAAAGTTTCAGGCATTTCTGGAGAGACAGCGGACAGTGTCTCTGTGGAACAGATTGTTGAGAACAATGACATCATCATTTTAACACCACAGATTCTTGTGAACAGCCTTAAAGATGGGACTATCCCATCACTCTCCATCTTTACTTTGATGATATTTGATGAATGTCACAACACCAATAAACACCATCCATATAATATGATCATGTTTAATTATCTAGATCAGAAACTGGGAGGATCTTCAGACTCACTGCCCCAGGTATGTCCAAATTCAGATGGATTTCTTCCTAAGTCCTATTTACTTACCCTTGTGGCCATATTGAGGATGTCCTTCTTAGATCCTTGCATACTGCACAACTCATTAGGTTAGTTTTGATCGATTCATTCATTTATTCACTTAACAAATATGTATTAGGTACTTCCATGTGTCATGCCCTGTGCTAGGCACTGGGCCACAAATATAAAAAAAAAGTCCTTGCCTTCAAGCAGCTTAAGTTTTGTAGGGAGCCAAATATGTGAGAATTATGTCATAATTTATGGTAATAACACACAATGGAGTTGTACAGAAAAGAAATGAAAGTGATCTTAAATGTGCTGTGAAAGTAAAGCAAGACCTAATAGAAGTTAGGATAGGTAAAAACTAACAAGAGTTTATAAGGAACATAGCTGGATGGTTTTCAGTAAAGGCTATTGTGTGTCTAGAGGCACAGGGGTATGAAAGTGCATAGGGGCTCGAGAAGCTTAACGTTTTTTTTGGCTGTATGGATTACGGGGACCTTAGTTCCCCAACCAGGGATTGAACCCAGGCCACAGCAGTGGATGTGTTGAGTCCTAACCACTGGACTGCCAGGGAATCCCCAAGAATCATGAAGTTCTTAATATTGCCTGGGTGCAGAGTATGAAGTTGTGGGTAGCCAGCCGTGGGGCAGGATGGGAGAGAGGGAATGATTGACAGGATAAGATGCCAGGAGAGACGAGCGGGTACGGGCTGAGTAGATACATTAGTACAGGAGAGTGGACGAGGCAATGTTTTTGGTGTCATCAGAGGGGAAGGGGCTGAGAGGCGTCAAGACAGAGAATAGCTTATAGGTGGGGGCAGGAAGGGTATGGAACCCCTGGCATTTTCTCTTGAATGAAGGAGAGAGAGATGGTTCACTGAGAATAATCAAGATGAGAATGGAGGTGGGAGCTCAGGGTGCATGGAGAAAATTTGAAATGGGAGACACAACTGAGAGGAACACAGATGAATGGCCTGGTATTATTGAGGCCAAATGAGGTTGGAAACCATGCCTCTTGTTTACCAGTCTCACATTTGTGTTGCATTCTCTAGGCTTAACAATTAACCATTTAGGAAGCACAGGTTAGAAGAAATCCAGTATGGTGCCCAAAATTCAGACAGAATTTAGTAGAAATCACATTTCTTACAGTTTTTTCTTCTAGAATAAAATTGATAGTTAACTAGATTCCTTGTTTATTTGAATGATTCATTCAGTCATTCAATATTTGAGTGACTCTTAGAGGAAGAAATAAATATTTATTAGAAGGCCATTAAACTAAATTCTTTACAAGTGTCATCTTATTGAAGTCACCCAGCTACCATTTTTTTTTAAATTGAAATTATCACTTTTTAAAAATTGAAGCTACCATTTAAAAAAATTAAAGCATATTTGATTTACAGTATTAATTTCTGTTGTATTAATTTCTGCTGTACAGCAAAGCAGTTCAGTTGCTTTCATATTCTTCTCCATTATGGTTTATCACACAATATTGAATATAGTTCCCTGTGTATGTAGTAGGACATTACTATTTATCCATCCTATATATAAAAGTTGGCATCTGCTAATCCCAAAGTCCCAGTCCATCCCTCCCCTACCACTTTCTCCCTCCGCAGTCACAAGTCTGTTCTCTGTGGCACACAACTTCCAGTTTAAATGGCTAAATTTGCCTAACTTCACAGAGAGATGAAGATTTTTGTCCAAGACACCCAGCCAGTGTGACATGGCTGGGACTGAAATGGAAGCATGTCTGATTTTAGTCCTTGCCCTTTCCAGTGTATTGTTCTGTGTGTCATGGGGAAACAAGGGTAGAGACGAGAGCAGTCCTGCCTGGAAAGGGTTTCTTCTCTGGGCCTCTGTGCTGATTCGTGTTCAGCTGCAGAGCAGTGACTCCTGTATTTACTCGGTACTTCACCTAATGGGGACCTTTCCATTTTTAATGTCATAGAGAATGTCAGGGAAAAAAAAAATCCTTTATCTGAAGTTAGTTTAAAAAATGAAAACCCTACTTTATCAGGAAAGGGTTACATGAGGGACTGTGGAAACATCTTGCTATTTCCCAGACATCTGACAATTTGGAATGCTCCTCACAGGTCATTGGGCTGACTGCCTCAGTTGGTGTTGGAGATGCCAAAAATGCAGCCGAAGCCACAGAATATATCTGCAAACTGTGTGCTTCTCTCGACACGTCAGTGTTAACAACAGTCCGAGACAACTTGGAGGAACTGGAGGAGGTTTTTTATAAGCCCCAGAAATGTAAGTGGAATCCAGGCACAAGCCCTATGGGACTTTGTTACCCTCTGCTATTCTTAGTTCAGGGTCACATAGATGAACGCTGATTCTTACCCTTTCTCTGTCTAGAGGAAAATATTTATCTGCAAACTTGGAAAATAATCACACTTCCAGCTTCTCTCCCCAGTGAAGCTCAGGAGTGGCCTGTAGAAAGCAATCCTTCTCACTGTTCATTTCCATAAACCTTAACAAAGGTACTGGCTGTGAGAGAGGTGCTGAGAACACCTTAGCATGTAGGTGGCTTGGTCCTTCCTGCCTTCTGTGCCTGAGGACAATACTGAGTTCCTATCCATTTTTGAATATGTATCTGGAATTTTGGTTGAAGTGAAAGTATCTGAACTCATCCTGTCTTTCCTCAAAAGATCAGAATATGATTTAATTACTAAGATTGACTGACAAAGATTGATATTTCTTGAATATCAATGCTGTGCTAACCCAGCAAGGGAGAGAGGGTACGGAAGACACGTATGACTTCACCCCTCGCTCTCTAAATAGCACACGACCAAATGACTACAAGGCAGAAGAAACGCCTAAGACAGTCAGGGCGCTGGCTGTAAGGAATTTAGACAAGGTGCTCAACCTACGGCTTTTGATGTCGTATACAAATTTCTTTGGGCTTCCTCGATGGCTCAGCAGTTAAAAGTAAAAAAAAAAAATCTGCCTGCTAGTGCAGGAGACACAGAAGATGCAGATTCGATCCCTGGGTCAGGAAGATCCCACTAGAGTGGCAACCTACTCCAGTATTCTTGCCTGAAAAATCCCATAGGCAGAGGAGCCTGGTGGGCTCCAGTCCAAAAGAGTTGCAAAGAATTGGACAGGCACAATTTTTTTTATCATCTGGTCTCTCCCACGTGCTGAGCTTCATTTTCTTTTACTTCCCATAAACCCAACCAAGTTGCATTTCTCTGGGCTCCTGGGATGGAGGGGTCACGTGTGTTCTCCCTCCAAGCCTTGTCCACCCCAGCCTTTGCACATGACTGTGCTCATGCCTCCTTGCCTCTTCCCCTGCCTACCCCCTGACATTGCCACCCCGGGAAGAATGAGAGAAGCCTTCCTGCGCTCCATGGCACTTTGCACGTACTATGTCACAGCTCTCTTCCTGGCCTTCTGGCTTGTGTATCTTTCTCTCCTAAGAAGGCAGCCTTCTCTGGAGTGCAGCGCGTGTTCTTTTCAGCTATCACCGGAACCCAGCACGTTCTGTGGATACTGCAAAAATGAATATTTGGAACATTGTGAACACCCCTGGGGGTAAGGTGGGAAGGGAGAAGATCAAAGAACAGAGGCAGGGCTTAAAATACGGTATTTGCAGAAACAAGATGGATATCAGCCTAGTCAGAGCAGGAGCTCTGTGTTGAGTTAACAGGAAAGCCCGAGTAAGAAGTTGAATTAGGGAAAGGAAATGGCAGCCCACTCCAGGATCCTTGCCTGGGATATCCTATGAACAGAGGAGCCTGGAGGGCTACAGTCCATGGGGTCACGAATGAGTTGGACATGACTTAGGGACGAGAAGGCAGCCGCAGGGCATATTTGAGGGACGAAAACAGTCCCAGGAAAGTTGAGGCACTCGCCAAAGGCCGCAGAACTTTGATGCAGTCTAAAGTGTGGCTGAGGACTCCCAGCTCCCAGGTCTCTTGATTCTGACCTCTTTCACCAGATGCGCATGTGGAAATCTAGAATCTAAAGTGTGCCTGAAGGCTTCCTCGGTGGCTCAGTGGTGAAGAATCCACTTGCCAGTTCAGGAGACACGGGCTCAGTCCCTGGTCCAGGAAGATCCCGCATGCCATGGGGCAGCTAAGCCCTTGCACCACAGCTACTAAGCCTGAGCGCTGGAGCCTAGGGGCCGCAACTGCTGAGCCTAGTGCTGAAGTCCGCACACCCTCGGGCCTGTGCCCCTCAACAAAAGAAGCCACCACAATCAGAAGCCCACGAACTCCAACTAGAGAGTAGCCCCTGCTCGCTGCAACTAGTGAGAAGCCCATGCAGCAATGAAGACCCAGCACAGCCAAAAATAAATAAAATTATGTAAAAAAAGTTGAATTAGACTTGGACCATGAAAAATGTTAGAATGAGTGAATTCAACACTGGGGAGTGGCTGCAGGGTGTCTTGAGTATTTGTTTCATCATTCAGATGACCTGCCTGTGAGCCTGGGGCCTTGGGTTTCACAGAGGAAGTGACAAAGTCAGAGAAAGATTTGGAGATACCTGTGTTCATCTCTGATGTGTTCTTCCAGAGAAATACTAACTTCCCTTTGATGGCTCTAGTTTTCAGGAAAGTGGAATCACGGACTACAGACAAATTTAAATGCATCATATCTCAGCTGATGGCAGAGACAGAGGCTCTAGCAAAGAGTATCTTTGAAGAACTTGGAACCGTAACTCTTGGTGAGAATAACCTCATTTCTCTTCTCGCCATCTGGGAACGGCCATCTGTTGTTCACTGGGGTCTTTTTGCACTTTTCTTAGTCCAAACAATGTCAAGACCATACCCAGAGTTTAACTTTCTTATTTATGTTATTCAGGAGGCTTATAAGACCTCCTTTATTTTCTCTTGCTTTTTTTTTTTCCTTTTTAAATCCAAAGTAAATCCACCTAGACACACACACCTGAAAAATACCATGTTTAATTCAATCCATTGCTTTCTTGACCTTCCAAATTTAGCTTTTCATTATATGAATGAGACCACCATTGCCCTGAAGTCTTGGATTCAAACCTATGGGTGACCTTTGAGTATTCTTTTGAGACTCTCTTGAAGTTGCCAAGTTCTCTTCTCCTTTTTAAGATCAAGTAATTAATCCATCGGGTATTGTGCCAGGTACTATTTTAAGTAAAGAAAGCACCAAGATTAAAGACAGTCTTGCCTTCAAGGAACTCAGCATCCAACAAAGATGCGAGTAGTCGCCCTGTGGCAAGGCAGGGTTACACACTGCTATTATGGGCGCACAGGGGAGCTTAGGCCAGGACTGGGCTGTCGGGAGGACTTCCTCGGGGAGGTAATGTGTGCGACAGATCTTGAAGTCAGCCAGGTTAGGAAGGAGAGGTGATCAAGTGAGGTCAAAAAGATAGCAGTTGCAGAGGGAAGAGGGAGCACAGTGAATTTTAGAATCTGCAGGAGTTCATGCTAATTCTAATAGGCGACTAGTAGAAAGGAGAGTGGGGCTGGGGGAGAGGGCGGGGGCAGACAGTGAAGGTGTCCTGTAGGCCATGCTGAGTTTGAATTTTATCCTAGAAGTGGGACTTCCCGGTGGTCCAGTAGCTTAGACTCCACACTCAAAACGCCAGGGGCCTGGCTTCCATATGAAGTCAGGGAACTAGATTCCCACATGCCACAACTCAGAGCCAGCACTGCCAAATAAATAAATAAATATCCTAAAAGCAAATGGAAGCAACACACGGTTTTGAACTGATAAGTTCTGTGATGAGAAATGAAGAGAGTCAAACTGAGGCAGTGGAGATGGGCTAGTGAAGGAAGCAGGCTCGTGCAAACAGAAGTGTTCAGATTTAAGAGCTCCCTGGATTTGGGTGGGAGTGAGCGAGTGTGGGGCTTCTCTCTTGGCACCTGTGTGTGCACCGGCAGGTGTTACTCTTTCTAGAGCAAGGAGCAACTTGGGCAGGCACAAGTGAGCTTAGAGTTTCAGAGATGTTGAATTCTCATCTCCAAGATAACTTCTGTGTCTCCGCTTCTCTCACGCTTAATCTCTCTTCTTTCTTTCACAGCTTGATTTCTAACAACTTATTCTAACAGCTGCTTTGCCCGCCTCTACCCTCTTTTCCGTCGAACCTCCATTACCCAGCTCGTCTTCCTGGGAGTACCCATTTTATCTCGTCAGTGTCCCGCTGGCGATCCTGGTTCTCCCAGGCAGAGCTCTCACAGCAGCGCTCACCCAGCCGTGCGCACCCTGCTTGCACAGTCTGGTTCTGCTTCCCTTGCCAGCTTTCCGCTCCTTGCCTATTAGCAGTTCCCGCGAACGAATTCATTCTCCTGTTTGTTCATTCAGTGCTGGGCTAAGTGCTCGGTGGTGGGAACACAGCGTGGGCCCTCAGACACAAGCCCTGCCCTGCGGCATTTTCAGTTTGGCTCCCCACAGTGCCAAGGCGGGTGAGTGACTGGCTAGGCAACACGGGGTGGGGGAGTGGTGGGAGTGAGGGGGTATTTCAGGCAAGGAGACCAGCCCCTGGAGAGAGTCTGGGGGGCTTTCACTAATCCTGAGAACTGTAGGAAGGAAAGTTAAGCAGGTACAGGCTAGACCACAGAGCCCCATGTGGACCAGACGAGGAGTTTGGCTGGAGAAACCCACTAAACACTTGTATTTTATTTTTTAAAGCATTTATTATTGTTATTTTAAACATTTATTTATTTGGCTGTGCTGGGTCTTAGTTGCGGCATGTGGGATCTAGTTCACTGATCAGGGATCAAACCCAGGTCCCCTTCGTTGGGAGTGCAGAGTCTTAGCTACTGGGCCACCAAGGAGGTCCCTCAAGACTTTAAAAAGTACTTGTATTTATTTATTTGGCTGTACGGAGTCTTAGCTGTAATACACAGGACTTTTGTTATATCATTTGGGACCCTGGTTCTCTGACCAGGAGTCAAACCTGCACCCTCTGCTTTGAAAGGTGAAGTCTTAACCCCTGGACTGCCAGGGAAGTCCCTCCCTAAATGCTTTTAATCAGTGGATTAGCATTGCCTCTCATCTGCAATTTTGGAAATTCCCTCCAGTTGTTGAGTGGAGACTGGACTGGAGGGAAGGAGGAAGGAGGTAAGGAGACGAGGCAGGAGGAGATCATGGTATTATTCAGAAGCCTTAGGACGTGGTCAGGGTTGTGGAGGTGGAGGAGGTGGGGAGATATGGTTTTCTGCCTTCTTCTTCTCGTCTCTTACACCCTCCCGCCATCTCTTCACCTGTTCAGATGCTGTCAGCTGCTCGTTGCCAGATGGCCTAGCTCATTTTTGCACCTACCTAAGTTCATTAAATACCTGTTGATTGCTCTAGTTTATTGATAGTCCCCTTGTTTGTAGGTGGGGTTACTGCTCCTTGTCTGGGTAACCGCCTTTGTTCCTCTGATTAAAGATGAATGGGTGAGGGGATTTCCCTGGTGGTCCAGTGGCTGAGAATCTCCCTTCTAATGCAGGGGATTCAAACCCTGGTCTGGGAGCTAAAATCCCATATGCCGCGGGGCAGCTAACGCTGTGTACCCTAGCCAGAGAAGGCCTCATGCAACCACTAGAAAAGCCCCTGTGTGCTGCAGCAAAGACCCAGCACAGCCAAAAGGCAGGAGGCCAGTTAGGGTTTATTCCATGGCCGTTGTTTGGCCTCTGGGCTGTTTGGTGGTCAGCTCAGAGAACCGGTAGAGCTTGGGTATGGGACACATCTGGGTTTGAATTCCTGTGCTCCCTCTATCAGAGAAGGCAATGGCACCCCACTCCAGTGCTCTTGCCTGGAAAATCCTATGGATGGAGGAGCCCGGGGGGCTGCAGTCCATGAGGTCGCTAAGAGTCAGGCACGACTGAGTGACTTCACTTTAACTTTTCACTTTCATGCATTGGAGAAGGAAATGGCAACCCACTCCAGTGTTCTTGCCTGGAGAATCCCAGGGACGAAGGAGCCTGGTGGGCTGCCATCTATGGGTTCGCACAGAGTCAGACACGACTGAAGCGACTTAGCAGCAGCAGCAGCTGCTCCCTCTGTATACTAGCTGATAATAGCTGAGTGACTTGGCGTGATGATTTCACTTCTCCGAGCTCCCATTTCCTCATCTATAAAGTGTATCTATGTCATGGTGTTGTGAAATGAAATTATAAATACAAGACATGTTGATTCTTGGTACGTAGTCAGTATTCAGTAAGCAATTGTTTGTACGTAGACACACGGCTGAAAACTGTCTCAAGAGAAATACTCTGTACAAAGAGTAAGGAATCAAAATTAGAAGGCAAGACATGCTTAGAGCCTTAAATGACTAGCCAGATGACACAATGGAAAACAGTTTTTTTTTTTTTTTTCAGAAAACTTATCTCGAATTCAAAATAGGAATTTTGGGACACAGAAATATGAACAGTGGATTATCGCAGTTCAGAAAGCGTGCATGGTGTTTCAGATGCCAGATAAAGATGAAGAAAGCAGGATTTGTAAAGCCCTGTTTTTGTACACGTCACATTTGCGGGTATATGGCTTCTTTGGAAAAGGATATTTCCGTCGTAACACCTACTGGGAGCTGTGCTGTGGCAGCTGAGAGAGCATCATTTAGGAACTTTTCCCGTGGTTCTTATGAAGCAAATGCCAAAAGCTATCCTATTCAACATCTGTTTTTGCTCTCTGAAACCTGGCCCTAGAGGCCGAGGGACAGAAACAAAGGCCGTGGGTCTGTGCTCACGTGGGTCTATACCTCAGTATCCCCATATTTGACCTCGGGGGTGGGGAATACATGACCAGGGACAGCCATCTCTGAAGTTCGGTAGGTGGGTTGTGTTGCCATAGCTTGAAGCATGTTTTCCTACCTTTCGTCCAAACCACATGCTAAGAAGTCCAGAGTCTGTAGTTGTTTGCTGGTTAACCAAGAACTTAAGCAACAGTTACCACCATCACCTCTGCTTATCGTGCCATTGAAAATATTTTAAAATACATTCAATCCATATGAATTTGTAGAATTTTAATGGACTTACCTGAATATCTGGTGTAAGGGGTCAGCACCGTCATTCTGAACAGGTGCAATTCGGTGATGGTTTTGGATGTACAGAGGTTAAGTTGAATGTCTAAATTATGAAGCAGGTTGATATGGAAGTTGCTTTACTTTCATTTTGTGATTTAATCTTTGACATTTGTTTTTCATGTAATTTTCTTTCTCTTCCAAGGATTCTAGGATCCAAAGTGATCCAAATTAATGACTAATTCTAGCTAATTGAGGTTTTTTTTTTTTTTTTTTTACAGTATGGTTCTAAGGTTTTATTGCAGTACTGATAGAGATGATTCATCTTTAAAAACTAAGTTGGAATAGACTTGAGACAAGTTTATTTTTAAAATTAATTCTGTGTTGAGTACAGTGAAATGAACTTAAGTACATTTAGAAACATACTGAAACTTTCCATTTTCAACAGAAATACAATGATGCCCTCATTATCAATGAGGATGCACGGATGGAAGATGCTCTGAATTACTTGAAAAACTTCTTCAGAGATGTCCGGGCAGCAGAATTTGATGCAATTGAGCAAGATCTCACTCAGAGATTTGAAGGTGAGTGGTGTTTTCAGGGGGAGGAAGCCAGTGGAACCTGGAGACTCCAGAGGCAGTGTACACATATGGTGTCACACTTAGCCACAGCTGGTGATGCTCAGGGAGTTGTCCTGGGCTTAAGAAGATAGGGTACGTGGCAAAACTGTGAAACTTCACTTAGGAAAAGAATCTGCTACCTACACTATTTCCTGTTTTGAGAAGGAAAAAATAGTAGGATTTGCAAAAGATACATCCCATAGAAATAGTCAATTGATAGGAACAGTTTTTGGTTTAACTTTTAGTAATTTTATAAAGATTTAAAAAATATAAAAAAGTTTTGATGATATTAAGACTGTAATTTGAGCTAACTCTGCGAGATAGTGAAGGACAGGGAAGCCTGGCATGCTGCAGTTCATGGGGAGCAAAGAGTTGGACACGACTTGGCGACCAAACAAGATTGTAATTATGTACTTCTATATAAAGAAGAAAACCTATATGGCTCTTGATGCCACTGTGTTCATATTAAGAAAAATATAGGAAAATATTAAGTGAAAAGTAAGTCTTTCTTCTTCCTCTCTCAAATGCTTTTTCCCAAATAATAATTTTTTGGGTCTATACAAAGTGTCAGTTATACATATGCTAAATACTGAGCAACTAGCTCTCTAGGGGAGGGGAGATTTATGCATTTACTAGTGTATTCAGTGTATGCATTGCATTGGTGGTTATTTTTCATAAAATTCTGGTCAGAGATTGAGAGATGAAATGTGTGAACTATAGCTAAAGGTTGCAGTGTGTTCTCAATTACTAGAATTTATAAACCTTTGTGGGGTCCCAGGTGGAACTAGTGGTAAAGAACCTGCCTGCCAGTGCAGGAGACGCAAGACATGTGGGTTTGGCCTCTGGGTCAGGTGGATCCTCTGGAGGAGGGCATGGCAACCCACTCCAGTATTCTTGCCTGGAGAATATCGTGGACAGAGAAGGCTGGCAGGCTTTAATCCATAGTATAGCAAAGAGTTGGGTATGACTGAAGCGACTTAGCACACATACATAAACCTTTTGTAAAATATTCCCCTTTTGCAGAAAAGCTGGTGGAACTAGAAGGTATTTCCATGGATCCCTGCAATGAGAACCCTAAACTCAAAGATCTCTGCTTCATCTTGCACGAGGAATACCACTTAAACCCAAAGACCAGAACCATCCTCTTTGTGAAGACCCGAGCACTAGTGGATGTAAGCTTCTTCCTCCTTGTGGATAACAAGTTGGCCCAGTACCCTTTTAATTAAAAGATTGTCCTTTCTTCACTTCTTTGCAGTTAAGCATCCCTGTATAGGGTCTGTGTGGGTCTGTTTCTGGGCTCTTTATTCTATTCTGATTTTCTGTTTGTTTATTCTTATACTAATACCTCACTGTCTCAGTCACTCTGGTTTATAATGCCTTGATACCCGCACAGCAAGCATTTCACAAATTTTTATTCTTTCCATCATTTTTAGCCATGTCTGTGGGCACTTAGTGGTACCTCACTAAGGTTTTAATTTCTATTTAACTAATGACTAATATGATTTATCATTTTTTTCATATGCTCATCAGCCATTCATGTATCTCCTTTGGTGAAGTATCTGTTTACATCTTTGCCCATTTTAAAATGAGGTTTAACTGGGTTATTTATTATTGTTGAGTTTTTAAGTTATTGTTGTTAGTTTTTGAGAGTTCTTTTTCTGTCAAAAATGTCCTCTATCAGAATTGTGATTTGCATACATTTTCTTCAAGATCTTTTCATTCTCTTAACTATATCTCTTACTGAAAGTTTTAACCTTTGACAGGTCCACTTTATCTTTTTTTTTTTTCTTTTTGTGGATTGTGCTTTTGATTTTGTGTCTAAGCAACCTTTGCTTCCCCAAGAGCACAGATTTTTTTCCCATGTTATCTTCTAGAAGTTTTATAGATTTAGATTTTATATTTAAGTCTACAATTCATTTTGAAGTATGGATTGAGATTTTTTTTTCTCTTAGCGTGGTATCCAGTTATTTCATCATATATGATGAAAAGACTATCCTTTCTCCATTGAATTGCATTTGTAACTTAAAAAGATCAGTTGACTCTATTCATGTTGGTCTATTTCTGGATTCTGTTTTCTGTTCCATTCATTTGTACATCTATCCTTTCACCCATCCTACGCAGTCTTGATTACTGTAGCTTTATAGTAATTAAGTCTTGAAATCAGGTAGTATGAGTCTTCCAACTTTTTAATTTTTTTCAACATTGTCTTAGCTATCTTTCTTTAACTTTCCATTTTTATTTTAGAATAAACTCATCCACGTCTATGAGAAAATCTATTGAAATTTCATTTGGGATTGCACTGAACCTATAGGTAAAACTGGGGAGAAATGATATCATAACAATGTATCTTTTTATTTATATAGGGCTTCTGTATTAGTTACCTACTGCTGATAACAGTTTGTCGCAAAACTAAGTAGCTGGAAACAACAGACATCTATAATGCATATGGGTCAGTAATCTGGAAACAAGTAACTGGGTGTTTCCGTCTCAGGATGTCTCATGAGGCTCCAGTCAAGTTGTTGGCCATGGCTACAGCCATCTCAAGGCTGGGAGGATCAATGTCCAACCCCACTTGTGTGGTTTTTGGCAGAAGATGTGCTTAGCTCATTCATGGGGGCTTCCCGAACACTCAGTGGGTAAAGAATCTGCCTGCAGTGCAGGAGACACAGAAGACACGGGTTTGATCCCTGGGTCAGGAAGATCCCTTGGAGAAGGAAATGGCAGCCCACTTTAGTATTCTTGCCTGGGAAATCCCATTGACAGAGGAGCCTGGAGGGCGATAGTCCATAGGGGTCCCAAAGAGAGTCGGACATGACTTAGTGACTAAGTGTGCACATACGTGCTTAGCTCATCCATGGGGGCCTCTCCACAGGCCGGCCTCGCAAAGAGGTGCTGGCCTCCCCCTAGAGAAAGTGATCCAAGAGAGGTTGAGAGGCCACCTAATACCAAGGTCACAGTCATAGTATAGCTTCAACTTGGAAGTGATTCCCCTCAGGTCTGCCTTATTTTATTCATTTGAAGCAAGTCAGTAAGTTCAGTTCATACTTGAGGGGAAGGGATTAAACAGGATCTGAATTCCAAGGGGTGGAGATCACTCACAGCTACCTTAGAGGCCGCCTGCCACATTTTCTTTGGTTTCTTTTATCAGTGTTTTGTAATTTTCAGCATACAGATTCTGCACATATTTTGTTAAACTTATACCTAAGTATTAATGCTATTATAAAACACTTTTGTTTATTGCAAGTATTTAGAAATACAACTAATGTCTGTATATTGATCTTATGTGCTGAGATCTTTCTAAATTCACTTATTTTCTACCTACCCACTATTCTGAACCTTGCCTTTTCACTGAAAAAATGTCTTAGAAATTGAATTATATTGGATTACAAAGATAGACACCATTATAGTTATTTATTGCATAGAATTCAATCACAAGAAGCTTTTGATTCCTCAGGTCTGTTAGTCTGAAAACTACTTCAGCGTACTTGTCTGTATACTTTTAAAAATTGAAGTAAAGTTGATTTATGGCATCGTATTTATTTCTGCTGTACAGCAAAGTGATTTGGTTATACATATATATACATTCTTTTTAAATTCTTTTCCATTATCATTTACTTTAAGCTTTTTTTCTACTTGCATTGTTGTTTAGTCACTAAGTCATGTCTAGCTCTTTGTGAGTGGGACTACCAACTCCCAGTCACTCCCATGGACTGCCACATGCCAAGTTCCCTGTCCTACACTATCTCCCCAAGCTTGCTCAAATCCCATGTACATTGAGTCAGTGGTGCTATCTAACCATCCCATCCTCTGCTGTTCCCTCTTTTTGCCTTCATTCTTTCCCAGCATCAAGATCTTTTCCAATGAGTCAGCTCTCCAAATCAGGTGGCATATATTCAATATTGAATTAATACAGATAGTATACAAATAGTGATAATTGCTTTGTATTTTCAGGCCTTAAAGAAGTGGATTGAAGAAAATCCTAAACTCAGCTTTCTAAAACCTTGCATATTGACTGGACGTGGCAGAACAAATCAAACAATGGGTATTTATATATAGTGCATTAGAGTTAATATATATATAAGAACATATATGATTTATTTTAATTCTTTCTTAGTGCTTGTATCAGTCAGGGTTCAACTAGAGAAGCAAAACCAGTAGGAGATTACAAATACATACATATATACATTTGCACACACACACACACACACACACACACACACACACATATATGGCAACACACGTATATTGTACACAGACAGGCACACAGGGATTTAGTACAAGGAATTGACATACACACCTTGACTGGCAAAGCCAGTCTGAGTCCACAGGGCAGGTCAGGACCAGGTGGAACCCCATAGGTGGATCACCTCAGTCCTCTTTTCAAGGGCTGCCTTGTTTTAGGTCAGGCCTGCCTAAAATGAAGTCCCTATTGAGTAACCGTATCAACTGATTTAAGAAGTTTAATTATATCTGCAAATTCCCTTCACAGAAACACCTAGGTGAATATCTGGGGACTTCAGTTCAGCCTAGCTCAGTGGACACATTGAAATGCCATCATGAGAAACTTGTAGACTTTTCTCCTCCCGTATGTCCTGCAGACAAAACCAGAGTTTTATTTTGTTTTTAATATTGTTTGAGTATATTACTCTCTTGCTCAAATTTTCAACCAGTAGATTAACTGGAAATAGAAATGCTCTCTTTCTATTTTATTGTTATTCTTTAAAGTGTAAAAACTTATATGCATTATGTATTTTATAATTTAAAAAGTCCTAGAGATAATCCTAAAATCTCGGTAGAGAGGGTTAAAGGATGAAAGGCTACTTTTGATCCTAGGTGGCTAGTCCTCATACTGACATTCTCACAGCCTTGCTCCCCACACCTCAGTGACAAGCAATGACAGGTCCTCACTGTATCTCTTATTTAAGCTGTTTATAAAAAACAGTCCTGCTCTCAGTCCTCGGTCATCACCCTTGAAGTTTCCCTTTATGCAAAATTTAAGCTTCATTAATCTAAAAAGCAAAGTCAAATTTTGAATAGTTGGCTTACCAAATGAGGTCCAACACTACCTTGTAGTTGGAATTCAGAAACTTCTGCTGTATGACTCCAGCATGAGTCCAACTTGATTTTCAAGCTTTGTTATTCGTCCATACATAAGCACCCAGAAGATATTTGTTTGTCCATCCCTCTGTTCATTCATTCATCTATCCATCCACCATCTACCCACATTCAATGAGAACTCACTCTGTGCCAGTAACTGTGTTTCTGCCGGGCAGCCTCCCCCTCCTCCTAAGTCTAGACCACTAGGGCAGAGTCTCCCTCACCCGCATCCCACAGCACACAGTTCTGGCTCCATTCATTGTTATTACATTGAATTATAGTTTCCCATATATAGCCTTCTTCCACAAACTAGAAGCTCCTTTTAGATCAAAATGAACCTTTTAACCATTCTGTCCTTATAATTGCAGAATAAATGTTTGATGAACAAATAGTTAAGTTCAGAAATTAGTGAAGTGTGGTATCTGTCTTGGGCATGCATTGCTCAGTAGATCATGGTGAAAAGAAATTGTTTTGGCCTCAGCAAAAATATATCTCAAGAATTTGCTGCCAATATACTTGGACAGAGTTGGAACTTTTATAAATTCTGTTAACTCTGAGGTGGAGACCACTTAAGTTCCTGCTCTTCTCAGTGTTATCAGTGGCTGGAAACTGCAGTGGTAGGGTCCTCAACTTAAATCCCAAGCCTGGTTTTGCTAGTAAGCTGTCAGTTTACCATCCCTCCAAAACATCCAGGTCTTCACCTGTAATAAAGGGGAATCATAGCGTTTGCCATATCAACCTAAAAGGGCCTTGTGAAGTTCCAGTGAGTAAGTAGATGTGAAAAGGTCTTGCTAGCTAAGAACTCCTGTATGTGCACAAAGAGGTTACAGTTAGCTATTGATATATTTTTTAAAATTTTTTTGGAAATAGTTGATTTATTGGAAATTGTTGCATTAGTTTCAGGTACACAGCTAAGTGAATCAGTTACGCATATACATATAGCCACTCTTTTTTTAGATCCTTTTCCTATATAGGCCATTACAGAGTATTGAGCAGGTTCTTACTAGTTATCTGTTTGGTATATAGTAGTGTGTATATGTCAGTCCCAATCTCTGTTTAACCTTTCCCCACTTCCCCTCTGGTAACCATGTTTGTTTTCTACATCTATGACTCTACTTCCATTTTGTAAATACATGCATTTGTACCCTTTTCTTTAGACTCTACACATAAGTGGTATCCTATGATATTTGTCCAGCTGTTGGTACTTTTTCAAAAAATTGAATAGTTGTTTTGAGATATCATGACCGAAACCACATAGCTAGTAGGTGCTGCAGCTGGAATTTGAAATCAGGCAGACTTGTGATAGAGTCCAAGATGTTAGACCCCCACCTTATCTTCTCTAGAGCAAGGACAGGGATAGGCCCTCCCCGAGGGCTGTTGTGAGATCATGAATGTAAAGCACTTATCACAGTACCTGGCATGTCATAAGCTTTCCATAATTAACAGCTATTTTTTCAAGGGTAAAGTTCCCTCTTGGTGAGTTATGTAATGCCCTCTGACACAGGAATGACCCTCCCAGCACAGAAGTGTGCACTGGATGCATTCAGAACCAACAGAGACAGCAAGATTCTCATTGCTACCTCGGTTGCCGATGAAGGCATCGACATTGCTCAGTGCAATCTGGTTATCCTCTACGAGTATGTGGGCAATGTCATCAAAATGATCCAAACCAGAGGTAAGAAGAGCTTTGATGCCAGGGCTCAAAGGCTACCATTTTGTCTGACTTGTGGATGTGCCTGTCATTCCCGCCCCTCTCCTTTACTGTGATTGGCGGCACAGTGGACCCTCCTATCACTGGCCCTTACGGTGACCTACTTGGTCAGGATGGGGTGGCTACAGTTTTGTCCACAATTTTGTCTGTTTTTGTTCTTGTTCACAATGAATACTGCTTACTTGGTTAATACTGGCTGACATGTTGATGGAAGGAAAATTCCAGCTTTGAGGCTTCAGCAGTCACGTGTGAGCCGTTCATGGCTGTGCTTAGGTGCTGGTGGGTCCCCTGTGTGCCAGGAAGGACAGGCAAGGAGTTCTCCCACTGAAACTAGGCAGCCTCCTAACTAGTCTCTCTTATTTTTTCTTAATTTCCATAACTACGGCTGCCACATTATTTTTCCTGAAAAACAGCTCTGAGCACGTCACCCCCTGTATAGAAACTCCCGTGGTTCCCAAATGTTCCTGATGTTAAAGCATTTTCAAAATCCGGCACCCTTTTATCTTTCCAACCTTATTTCCCATTCTTCCACTTTGTGCATTATCCACTTCAGCCTACCTGGCTTCATCTGTTTTCCTCTTTGAGGACTTGCTCATGTATTGCTGCTGCTGCTCTTTGTTTCTCTTCCCCTGCTTCCACATCACTGGTTCCTCAGTCTCCCAGCTGGAAATCATCTCTAATTTGAATGCCTGTGGCCCTTTTATCCATCTTTCTTATACCACTTCTCATTTTCCACCCATATTCTGGTGGTTGTGAACACGTCTCTTTTTAAAAAGTTTTATTTTTTTTATTTTTGGCTCTGCTGGGTTTTCTCTGCTTTTTGCTCGGGCTTTTCTCCAGTTGTGGTATGCGGGCTTCTTGTTACGGTGGCTTGTCTTATTGCAGAGCACAGGCTCTGGGGTGTGCAGACTGCAGAGCACGTGGGCTCCTAGTTGTGGTGCACGAGCTTAGCTGCCCTGTGGCATGTGGTATCTTCCTGGACCAGGACTTTAACCTGTTTCCCCTGCATTGGCAGGTAGATTCCCATCCACTGGACCACCAGTGGAGTCCTGTGAACATATCTTATTTCCCCATTTCCCCATCTGTTTAACATTCATCGTCACAATGTCATCCTGGAGGTGCCTGCTGGGTTGTCTTTAAGCAGTGTCTCTAATAATGTGTCTGTCCGATCACACTGCACCAGGGAGACCGTGAGCAACCAGCCTAAAGTGGGCTGCTTGTTTGCCTGAATGTTTAATGTGCAGCTGCACACCTGCGTTTGACTCCACACCCTACCAGCTCGCTTTCCAGAAAGTGGGATTCAGTGAACCAAAGTTGAATTTTAGGAATAGCCCTGCTTCTTTCACATTCTCAGATTTGTCAGAGTTTTACATCAAAGACACCAAGTAAAATGTTTATTTTCTAACAGGCAGAGGAAGAGCAAGAGGGAGCAAGTGCTTCCTTCTGACTAGTAATGCTGATGTAATCGAAAAGAAAAACTAAACATCTGCAAAGAAAAAATGATGAATGACTCCATTTCAAGCTTGCAGAGATGGAATGAAGCAGTATTTAAGGAAAAGGTAAGTCTTTGCATCCGTGTTACTCCTTCAGAATCTAACTGTAAGCCAGGAACAGGGACTGTGAGCATAGCTGGCACCTGTTATCATTTTGCTCTGAGTGTTTCTTAGGTTATATTTTTATTTTTTAAAGTATTTGTTTATTTGTCTGCACTGGGTTTAGTTGCAACACGTAGGATCTTTGTTGCAGAGTGCAGGGTTCTCTCTAGCTGTGGCACACAGGCTTAGAAGTTGTGGCAGACTTAGTTGCCCCACAGTGTGTGGGATCTTCATTTCTCAACCAGTGATCAAACTCTTGTCCCTGGCATTGGAAGGTGGGTTCTGAACCACTGGACCGCCAGGAATTCAGCCCACAGTGAATATCAGGTTCATTCTGGTTTACTTCTCAATGAGCTAAAATACATTTTATTAGTGCTAATGCTTGAAGCTATGCGTTTAGGTCTAAAAGGGAAACAGCTAGAATAGCTCCTACACGGACAGTTCATTTTGAGGACAACACCCTAACTGCAAAAAAAAGCTCTTCTTAGTCTTTTCTTCACACTGCTCTCTAACATCTGGAGTCCTCAGGGAGAGGGTCCTGGCACACTGTGCCTGGAGCTGTGCCCAGTGTTGGAAGGCCTGTTTACACGCATGGATAAGAGAGTGGACCTCGATGGAGCGTGTTGGCTCCATCCAGCCTCTCAGTAGTGACCTTAGTTTGACTTTATTTTTCTTTATGACACAGCGTGGAAGCAGATTAGGGAAAGAGACACACACACAGATACCCCCACACACAGACACCCATACTTTCTCCAGACTGTTTGCAGAGACTTCATCTTAGACTCGGAAACACTGGACTCTGCAGGCCTGGGGAAGAACTTTAACGTTAGACAGTGGTTCCAGTCTCAACTCTGCCACTTACAAAACGTGTGACTTGAGGTAGATCCTCTTTGAAATTATCATTCTTATTTGTAGAACTCACAGGGTAGTTTTGGAGATAAAGTGAGATGTATGCATTGCTTCCGACAGTGCCTGGTTTAAAGTAAGTGCTTAAAATGGGAGTTGTTACAGGACAAGGGTGAGAGGCCTATTTTAACTTCATGAAGATGAGTCTTACAATTCAGTAGACTAATTCCATAGGGTTCATAATTTTGAAAAGTCATAATCTGTATGCTCAAACAAGTATTGAGAAGGAATGAACTATCGAAAGCAAACTAATGCTTACTTTAGGAAAAAAATTACGATGTTATGTCAGTGTTGACTCATTTTAAAAACATTTCTTCCTAAAGTTAGGAGAACAAGATATTTGAAAGTACCTCGTCTACATTTTCACTGAGAAGAATTGCAGGGAAATTCTTTAGTTCCTCTTAATTTCCCCCTTAATTTTACTTACGATAGGGTTTTTTCACTGAGCCACTTCTCCATTTTGTAGAATATAGGGATGATGCTGATTAAAGGCTTTAAAACCTTTTTAGCTTTGGCATAATTTTTTTTATCTCCTTCACTAGGTAACGGTGTGCTTACACTCACGTGTGGCAAAAGCAATAGAGTAAAAGCCTGTTGAGGAAGACAGAGGCTAGAACAAACATACAGACATTCTTTTTTAAAAATAGTTTTATTTATGTTATTTTTGGTTGTGCTATTTTTGTTGCTACCAGGACTCTTCTCTAGCTGCAGTGCACGGGGCTACTCTCTAGTTGAGGCAAGTGGGCTTATCGCTGCTGTGGCTGCTCTTATTGTGGAGCACTGGCTTAGGAAGTGAAGGCTTCAGTAGTCGCGGTTCTCAGGCTCTGGAGCACAGGCTCGATAGTTGTGGCACACGGGTTTAATTATTCCACAGCATGTGGGATCTTCCTGGACCAGGGATTGAACCCATGTCTCCTGCATTAGCAGATGGATTGTTTAACACTGAGCCAACAGAGAAGCCCTAGAGTTCAATTTTTTAATTATTTTTTAAAATTATATTTTAAATTAAAATTTAATTTCTGTTTTTTGACTTTTTTTCAAACTTTCTATTTTGTGTTGGGGTATATCTGATTAATAATATTGCGGTAGTTTCAGGTGAACAGCAAAGGTACTCAGCCATACATTCTTTTGTAGCCAACGCATCAGGTCATAGAGTGCAGTGAGGAGAAATTGGACTGTTGTTAAATATCAATTGAATTAGGCTATTTAATTCACGCTGGGGAATTCTCCTGACATGCATTGATTGAAAATGGGCAGAGATGGTAAAGAGTGAGCAAGGACCCAGCTGCAGGGTGGCCAAGAGTCTCTGCAGGCTGGTAGCTCCATGGCAGTTGGGAGCGCAGAGTCTTGGTCTTGTCCCTGTCCTGTTGTGGTGACCAGCGCACACTGCATGTTGAAAGAGGTGGGCTTTGCTGTCAAGGGAAGAGGCTTAGGAGAAGTAAACCAAGGTAGGGAAACCTTACTCTCTAAAAGTCAAAGGGTTTACAGTTCTTGGGGTCAGCCCCCTGTCTGTGGTGTTTTGACAAGGGAAAGATTAGAAATCTTGTCAAGAAAACTAGAGATACCAAAGGAACATTTCATGCAAAGATGGGCTCAATAAAGGACAGAACAGAAGCAGAAGATATTAAGAAGAGGTGGCAGGAATACATGGAAGAACTGTACAAAAAAGATCTTCATGACCCAGTTAATTATGAAGGTGTGATCACTCACCTAGAGCCAGACATCTTGGAATGTGAAGTCAAGTGGGACTTAGGAAGCATCACTACGAACAAAGCTAGTGGAGGTGATGGAACTCCAGTTGAGCTGTTTCAAATCCTGAAAGATGATGCTGTGAAAGTGCTGCACTCAATAGGCCAGCAAATTTGGAAAACTCAGCAATGGCCACAGGAGGAAAAGGCCAGTTTTCATTCCAATCCCAAAGAAAGGCAATTCCAAAGAATGCTCAGACTACCACACAATTGCACACATCTCACACACTAGTAAAGTAATGCTTAAAATTCTCCAAGCCAGGCTTCAGCAATACGTGAACCGTGAACTTCCAGATGTTCAAGCTGTTTTAGAAAAGGCAGAGGAACCAGCGATCACATTGCCAGCATCTGCTGGATCATCGAAAAAGCAAGAGAATTCCAGAAAAACATCTATTTCTGCTTTCTTGACTATGCCAAAGCCTTTGACTGTGTGGATCACAATAAACTGTGGAAAATTCTAAAAGAGATGGGAATACCAGATCACCTGACCTGCCTCTTGAGAAACCTATATGCAGGTCAGGAAGCAACAGTTAGAACTGGACATGGAACAAGACTGGTTCCAAATAGGAAAAGGAGTACGTCAAGGCTGTATATTGTCACCGTGCTTATTTAACTTATATGCAGAGTACATGAGAAATGCTGGGGTGGAAACTGCTGGAATCAAGATTGCTGGGAGAAATATCAATAACCTCAGATATGCAGATGATACCACCCTTATGGCAGAAAGTGAAGAGGAACTAAAAAGCCTCTTGATGAAAGTGAAAGAGGAGAGTGAAAAAGTTGGCTTAAAGCTCAACATTCAGAAAATGAAGATCATGGCATCCGGTCCCATCACTTCATGGCAAATAGATGGGGAAACAGTGGAAACAGTGGCTGACTTTATATTTTGGGGCTCCAAAATCACTGCAGATGGTGACTGCAGCCATGTAATTAAAAGACGCTTACTCCTTGGAAGGAAACTTATGACCAGCCTAGACAGCATATTAAAAAGCAGAGACGTTAGTTTGCCAACAAAGGTCCATCTAGTCAAGGCTATGGTTTTTCCAGTAGTCATTTGTAGCTGTGAGAGTTGGACTGTGAAGAAAGCTGAGTGTCAAAGAATTGATGCTTTTGAACTGTGGTGTTGGAGAAGACTCTTGAGAGTCCCTTGGACTGCAAGGAGATCCAACCAGTCCATCCTAAAGGAGATGAGTCCTGGTTGTTCACTGGAAGATCTGATGTTGAGGCTGAAACTCCAATACTTGGCCACCTCATGCGAAGAGCTGACTCATTTGAAAAGACCCTGATGCTAGGAAAGATTGAGAGCAGGAGGAGAAGGGGATGACAGAGGATGCAATGGTTGGATGGCATCACTGACTCAATGGACATGAGTTTGGGTAGGCTCTGGGAGTTGGTGTTGGACAGGGAGGCCCGGCGTGCTGTATCTCATGGGGTCGCAGAGTCAGACACGACTGAGCAACTGAACTGAACTGGATACTGGATCTGAGCACCCGGGCCCTTTATATCAAAAAACTTAGCACAAGTGGGGGAAGAAGTTCAGAGCGCATTAGGGCAGTCCTTGAGTAGGGGAAAAGGAGCTTGTGCACTCTCTTTTCCACACTCACAGCTCCCTCGTCCATTACCTCTGTGTGGCTGACTTCCCCCAGAGCACTGTGGCCCTCAGGTACCTCTGGTTATTCTGCAGCCATCTAGCTGAACCTGTAGACGGCCCAGAACCCTCCAGAAACTTATTTCCATGAGGAAGCCTCAGGATCTGATTGGACTTCATTCTAGAGCAATAAAGCATAAAGGATATTGTTTCATAGTTCTAGTTGTGGAGGGTCATTTGAAATCAAAATGAAGAAGCCTGCTTTCCTTTCTTTGGAGTAGAGAATAAGATTCAGGGTAAAAGAAAGTTCATTTTGACTACAGAATTTCCAACCTGATCTCTGCCCATGACTGCATACAATCAGGTATTCATAGTTTTGCTTTTCTCACCTCAGTGTAGGGAGTTAGGCTGCTTCCCAACTACAGGTGGGCGAAGGGGAGACCGTGTGCTCTAGACTTAACTTGTGACTTTGGTTAAACCTCTTTATCCAGTTACTCAGTTTTACTTAGTTTTCAGAATAGAAGTAAGAGTATTAATTTTTAGGATTTATATTTATTGCCTTTAGTGACATTTAAAATATTTGAGATTATTACAGTGGAAACAGTGAAAGACTTTATTTTGGGGGCTCCAAAATCATTGCAGATGGTGACTGCAGCCATGAAATTAAAAGATGCTTGCTCCTTGGAAGAATAGCTATGACCAACCTAGACAGCATGTTAAAAAACCGAGACATTACTTTACCAACAAAGGTTCTTCTAGTCAAGGCTATGGTTTTTCCAGTAGCCATTTATGGATGTGAGAGTTGGACTGTGAAGAAAGCTGAGTGCTGAAGAATTGATGCTTTTGAACTGTGGTGTTAGAGAAGACTCTTGAGAGTCCCTTGGACTACAAGGAGATCCAACCAGTCTATTCTAAAGGAGATGAGTCCTGAATATTCATTGGAAGTACTGATGCTGAAGCTGAAACACCAGTACTTTGGCCACCTGATGCGTAGAATCGACTCATTTGAAAAGACCCTGTTGCTGGGAAAGATTGAAGGCGGGAGGAGAAGGGGACAACAGAGGATGAGATGGTTGGATGGCATCACCGATGCGATGGCCATGAGTTTGAGCAGGCTCCAGCAGTTGGTGATGAGAGGGAAGCCTGGCATGCTGCAGTCCATGGGGTTGCAAAGAGTCGGACACGACTGAGTGACTGAACTGAACTGAACTATTTAATTTCATTTTAGTATATGATTGAACATCACTAGATGTAGGTGGTTTTTTTTAATTGGATGCCCAAAGGGCAAGTTTATATTTTTACCTTTTTTCCCATCACATTCCCCCCACCCTGAGCCTGCCTTAAGTGATGATCAGAACCATGTCTGAGAAATTAAAATTCCTCATAGGGAAATGTATATCATGTAACCCAGGAATTTCATTTCTAGAAATGTACCCAGAGGAAATAACGAGGCAAATGCACACATCAAGCAGCAGTTTTACAACAGTGAAGATGTGAATTGGAAATAGGGCACATGAAGCTTCCTTTATTCTTACAAAAACAATGGAGATAATTACAGGTGGGATGGAGTAGAGTGGGGAATTAGGGGAGAGGAAATCATATTTTCATTGCTTTCCTGACCTATATTCCAGGCCTAAATTTTTTAATATAAATCAAGTTTTATTTGAATTTGAAGTGCTTTAGAGATCCATGGCTTCTCAATGGGTGATCAGTAACCAGTACAAGGTATACGGGCCTGGGACATTTCCACTCACAGTGACAATAACTGACTCATCCATGCAGAACGTGGGCTCTCCACCAAGCCCTGCAAATGCTTATTTATATCAACAGGTCTCGCTGTGATCCCTGTGGTTGAACCTCTCATGAAGTCATGCTCTAGGAGGGTAACTGAGGCGTGAAAATTTTCAATGTCAGTAGATCACACAGCTAGGTCGGGGTAGAGCTGGCAGAGTCCATCTGTCTAAATTCTGCATCTGTTGGCCTAACCAGAACTGTTTGAATCATAAATCAGTTCAGTTCAGTCAGTCAGTCATGTCCAACTCTTTGCAACCCCATGAACTGCAGCACGCCAGGCCTCCCTGTCCATTACCAACTCCTGGAGTCCACCCAAACTCATGTCCATCGTGTCGGTGATGCCATCCAGCCATCTCATCCTCTGTCGTCCCCTTCTCCTCCTGCCCTCAATCTTTCCCAGCATCAGGGTCTTTTCAAATGAGTCAGCTCTTTGCATGAAGTGGCCAAAGTATTGGAGTTTCAGCTTCAACATCAGTCCTTCCAGTGAATACCCAGGACTCATCTCCTTTAGGATGGACTGGTTGGATCTCCTTGCAGTCCAAGGGACTCTCAAGAGTCTTCTCCAACACCACAAGGACAACTAAAAAAATTTTACCGAGTAATAGAAGGTAAATTAAGACAAAAGAAACCCTGGGACTACCCTGGTGGTCCAGTGGCTAAGGCTCCGAGCTCCCAATGCAGGGAGCCCACGTTCAGTCCTTGGTCAGGGAACTAGATCCCACATGCTGCAACTAATACCGGCTGCTGCTGCTGCTAAGTCACTTCAGTCATGTCCAACTTTGTGCGACCCCAGAGATGGCAGCCCACCAGGCTCCCCTGGTCCCTGGGATTCTCCAGGCAAGAACACTGGAGTGGGCTGCCATTTCCTTCTCCAATGCATGAAAATGAAAAATGAAAGTGAAGTTGCTCAGTCGTACCCAACTCTTAGCGACCCCATGGACTGCAGCCTACCAGGCTCCTCCGTCCATGGGATTTTCCAGGCAAGAGCACTGGAGTGGGTTGCCATTGTCTTCTGAAGTACAGCACAGCCAAGTTAAAAAGTTTTGAAAAAGAAAGAAAAGAAAAGAAACACCATTTTCTTGAATGACTGAATATTTTAAAGAAGTGCATATACTGCAGATTCAGTTGTACATTTATCATAGCCCATAATCAAAATATAAATGATATTTTAGCTTTGTAAAATAGCTCCAGAGTTTATATAGAGACATACATAAATGAAAATAGCGATGACATTTCTGGAAAAAATAACTCACGAATAGGCATTTCTCCAAAGAAGACATACGGATGGCTAACAAACACATGAAAAGATGCTCAACATCACTCATTATCAGAGAAATGCAAATCAAGACCACAATGAGGTACCATTTCACACCAGTCAGAATGGCTGCGATCCAAAAGTCTATAAGCAATAAATGCTGGAGAGGATGTGGAGAAAAGGGAACCCTCTTACACTGTTGGTGGGATTGCAAACTAGTACAGCCACTATGGAAAACAGTGTGGAGATTCCTTAAAAATTGCAAATAGAACTGCCTTATGACCCAGCAATCCCACTGCTGGGCATACACACTGAGGAAACCAGAATTGAAAGAGACACATGTACCCCAATGTTCATTGCAGCATTGTTTATAATAGCCAGGACATGGAAACAACCTAGATGTCCATCAGCAGACGAATGGATAAGAAAGCTGTGGTATATATACACAATGGAGTATTACTCAGCCCTTAAAAAGAATAAATTTGACTCAGTTCTAATGAGATGGATGAAACTGGAGCCGATTATACAGAGTGAAGTAAGCCAGAAAGAAAAACACCAATACAGTATACTGACACATATGTATGGAATTTAGAAAGATAGTAATGATGACCCTGTATGTGAGACAACAAAAGAGACACAGAGGTATAGAATGGACTTTTGGACTCTGAGGGAGAGGGAGAGGGTGGGATGATTTGGGAGAATGGCATTGAAATAGGTATACTATCATATAAGAAAAGAAATGCCAGTCTATGTTCAATACAGGATACAGAATGCTTAGGGCTGGTGCATGGGATGATTCAGGGAGATGATATGGGGTGGGGGGTGGGAGGGGGCTTTGACATTGGGAGATCGTGTACACCTGTGGCTGATTCATGTCAATGTATGGCAAAACAAATACAGTATTGTAATGTAGAATAAAGTATTTAAAAAATACATACATTAAAAAAAAAAACTCATGAATAAATACTGCCCTACCCAGTACTGAAGTACAAATCACCATCATTAACATTTTCATGGTTCATGGCAAAAGACTAGCCTAACAGATCAAGAGGAATACAAGGAGCATTAAAGCTATGCCAGGCAGTCCTGATCAATTATTAACTCATGTTACCTCTCAACAACCTATGAAGTAACTGCTTTGACTGTTCCCATTTTATATCTGAGGCGCTTGCCCAGAATGACACAGCTGTAAGTGATAGGAACAGGGCTTACACCTAAGCTGTGTGGTTCCACCTGGAACACTGGGTTAAACAGCGGCAGCCCCACAGACCAGTGGGGCAGAGCAGACCCTTCCACCCAGCTCTGCTCTGTAATCACCATGCTCTTTCTTCCTTTATGTTTGAGGTTTCAGGTTTTCTTCTTCTGTCATGTTCTTCTCTTTAGAGAACTTCTTTTGCTCTTCTTTTAGGGAAGGGAACATCTGCTGGTGCACAGATTCTTAAAATAATTTGTTTTGCTTCACCTGAGAATGTCTTGATTTCCTCTTTATTTCTGAAGTATATATTGCTGTGAATATAGGCGTTTGGATTGACAGGGTTTTCTTTAGCATTTGAAAAATACTGTGCCACTTTTGTCTGCTGTCCACATTCTCTGGTGAGAAATCTGGTGTCATTCAGATTGTTTTCCCCTTGTAGGTAAGGTGCCATTTTTTTTTCTTCTAGTTGCTCTCAAAATTTTTTTTCCTGTATGTTTAGAGAACAGACTTGTGTTTGCCAAGGAGGAGTGGATCAGGGAGGGAGTTCAGTGAATTAAATGTAAACTATTATATATAATAGTTTAAACAACAATAGGATAAACAACAAGGTCCTACTGGATAGCACAGGGAACATACTCAATATCCTGTGATAAACCCTACTAGAAAAAAATGTGTCTATATGTGTGCAGCTGAGTCACTTTGCTGTACAGCAGAGATTGGCATAACATTGTAAATCAACTACACTTCAATTGAAAAAAATTTTTAAAAGACAATATAAATCAAATGATCTGGACTTCCCATAGGATAAATCTCTTAAAGGTGAAATTACCATGTAAAAACCATGTAAATCCAGAAATAGATAAATAAATGAAGGTAAAGGGCAAAGCATACATACACACCGAAGTTTTTTCCTGTGTCTTTAGTTTTCAGAAGTTGGTGTGGTTTCTTTGCATTTATCCTGTTTGGATTTGTCCAGCATCTTATATCTGTAGGGTTCTGTTATGTAAAATTTGGGAAATGTTTAGTCATTGTTTCTTTGAGTACTTTTAAGCTCTGCTCTTTCCCCTCTCCTGTCATAACTGTTAGATCTTTTAAAGTAGTCCTAAAGTTACCTGAGGCTCTGCTCATTTGTTAATTATTTTCTGCTTACTTTCTGTTGTTTAGATTGGGTCATTTCTGTTGTTCTGTCTTCCAGTTCATGGATTCTTTCCTTTGTCCTCTCCATTCTGCTATTGAGCCCATCCACTAACCTTTTTGTTTTGGTTATTGTATCTTTTCTACAATTTCCATTCTGTTCTTCTTTATATCTTCCATTTCTTTGTTGAGCCTCTAAATTTGTTTGTTTCAGGAGTGTTTATGATGACCCACTGAAACATTTTTATTATAGCTAGTTTAAAGGTTTTGTCAGATGATTCTCAAATCTCTGTCATCTCAGTATTAACATCAACTGGTTGTCTTTTTTTTTCCATTCAATTTGAGATCTTTCTGGTCTTTGGTATAAAGAGTGATTTTAAAATCAAAACCCAGATAATGAAATTTGGGATCTTAACCTTCCGTGTCAGCTGGCTGCTTCTGATACTGTTCTGGCAGGGAGGTAGGCGACCCTGTTTCATAACTGCCAGCTGAGGGCAGAAGTCGAGCTTTCCTACTCAGCTTCTGTGGATGTCAGCAAGGGGAGGCTCCTTGTTACTTCCGCTTGGGGATGGACGTTCTGGCCCCCAGCGTGATCTCTGGATTCTGCAGGCAAGGGGGTTACCGTGTGGCAGGACTGAAATCCTGGCTCCCTGTGTGGCATTCTCTGACACCACCAGGGGGAGTGTTGAGGTGCTTCTGTATCAGCCCTGCAGAGTGGAATTCAGGCTCCTCCCCACTAGATTCAGGGTTTCTTGGTTCTTTTTTTTTTTTTTTGTCATTGTTGATTTCTCTCTGTGGAACAGCTATTGTCTAAAAGTTTTCTGTCTTACTAGTTGCCCCTGTCTTCATCCTTTGGCTAGAGAGACAGGCTTTTGTAGAGATTTTCTGTGTGTGCCGAGAGGCATTTCTGGTTGCCAGCTTCTTCAGCCCCATGTCTGCGAGATATACACAAGGCGAAAAAGACAAACCCCAGGGATCTCACTCCCATGCGGTTTCTAGGGCCCCATGGTTCCTAGCTGGTCTGCCTTCTTCTCTTCGTCCTTCAGAATCTTATGTTTATTTTATATATAATGTTTCAGCATTTTTAGTTGTACTTAGCCAAGGCCTAAATTTTGAGGTAGAATGTAGTCATCCTAGACATTTAACTTTAATGTAATTCAACAATATTCTTTGTGGTTTGGAAGGGAAGAGAGAAAAAGATTTTAGGTGGTGGGGGACTCTTCTGCCTGCTGTTCTATTCAATAGGTTTATACCTTGGGAATGGGTATTTTATTCCTGAAACAGTCAGTGGATAGCATATGTCTATTTGTGAAGGATTTTAAAAGTTTTACCAACGACTAATGTAGAAAGCATGGTTCACATGACTATTTTATGGACATCTTTCACGCTTTTATGGATCTTTGATGAAGATATGGAAAGACTAATTGGAGAGGCCACAGTTAAAGACTGACTGACAAAGAATTAGGAGAATCAAAATTATCTGTGGGATTTTTATAAACAAAACCAGGTACTGTATGTTCATAGAAGTTGTATAGAATAAATTATAATGCACAAGGGTGTGTGTGTGTGTGTGTATGTATTAATTATACCCAGAGTACATATATAAAGGTTTTTTGGTCTGCTTTTTTGCACTTAGATTCGCGAGATACAGGTTCAAGAAAAATTAATCAGGGATAGTCAAGGAAAAGTAAAACCTGTTGTTGATAAGAAAAATAAAAACTGCTCTGCGGAAAGTGCAAAACCTTTGCGTGTTACACAGCTGATATAAGAGTGGTGGAGGTAAGCAACATTTTTCACAAAGAGCACTGCGTCATTTTTTAGCACTCATTAAAGCTGATCTATCGGTGAGAGAATTATAGTAAGAATACTCTTATTTCTTTTGTTATCCTGGCCAAGGTCCACATATTTTTAAAAGGCTAAAACATTTAAAAGAAACCCTGAATGTTCAACAATAAAGGAATACCGTAAAAGTTGCTGCTTAACTAAATATTGTATAGCCATTACAAATAATTGTTATGCTAAATGCAATGTGGTACTCTGGATTAGATCCTAAAACAGATAAAGGTATTAATAGAAAAAGTAGTAAAATTTATAGCTTAGTAAATAGTAATGTACCGATATTAATTTCTTAGTTCTGACAAATATGCTATGATATGTAAGATGGAAGTGCTTATTAAGGAAGCTAGGTGAAGGGTACACAGGACAATCTTTCCAACTTTTCTGTAAATCTGCAGTTACTCCAAAATAAAATGTTTTAAACAAAATTATTAGGAAGCTTATGTAGTATAAGGAAAAACTTTTACAAATTAATGGCAAAGTGGAAAAAACCAGGATACAAAGTAGTAAATATGCTACGATCAGAGCAGTGTGAAATAACAGCAACAATACCACCATCACCACCACCAGGAAAAACACTTAGGTTTGTACCAGAAAAGGCTAGAAGTACACTAAAACATACTAACATTTTGCAGTGAGACAGCATGATTCTTTTCTCTTTCTACTATTTTGTTTTCTTAAAAAATTTTTTTAATTGGAGTACAATTGCGTTTCTGCTGTATAACAACGTGAATCAGCCACACGCACATGTCCCCTCCCTCTTGAGCCTTCCTCCCACACCTGTTTTAAGAAAGTTGTCTAAACTTTCTTTTGGGGATATGGATCACTTTTACAATGGAAGCAAAATCTCCTGATTTTAAACACACTGCAGCTTAGCTTTCTATTTTTTCTTTTTCTTAAAACTTTTAGATAAAGGATTAGAAAAATCTCCAAAGACAAAAACTGGACGTAACTCTGTTGCTGCTGATTGGGGACAGTGTTGCTGCTGACTGGGGCCAGTGGAGGGCCTGGGCTGGTTCATATGATGAGTTGTTACATTAGGGTTGTTTAGTCTTCAGAAAGCAGAAGTCTCTAGTCAGCCCAGCACTGGAGCAAGAAACACGTTTGGGGCTAATACTAGCAAGTTCCCATACCTTTCCGAGTCTTTTTCTTTAGCTATAAAAAGTCCTTTCAGCTCCACTTTGGGTGATTTTCTGTTGCAATAGCCCGTTTAGACTCTGTTTTCCTGAGGGCCTGGTTTGTAGGATCTGTATTTGTTCCGTGCACTGTGAACTTTGTTCTGGTTTATTCTAACCTTGGGGGTGGGGCCAGTGGACAGCTTAGTCCCTGAGACTCCAGATACACGTTGACCCTTTGTTGTTCTCTGTATCCTTGGGATTCTTCTTTCAGGGCCACTGGTGAACTTGGGCTTCCCAGATCTTCAGCAAATACCCCTTTGTCTCTGAATTAATATGGAGTATCTGTTAATATTTTCAGGGGTTTCCCTGATGGCTCAGTGGTGGAGACCACCTGCCAATGCAGGAGACTCAGGTTCAATCCCTGGGTTGGGAAGATCCCCTGGAGAAGGCAATGGCAACCCACTCCAGTATTTTTGCCTGGAGAATCCCAGAGAGAGGAACCTAGCCAGCTACAGTCCATGGGGTTGCAGAGCCAGATGTGACTTAGCGACTACAGCAGTGACAGTCTATTTGCAGGATCCAGGTTGCCTGGAAACTTCCTAGTCCTCCTCTGCACGAAGTGTCCCCCATCAACTCACTGGTACCTCCACGCCCACCCTCACCTCCATCTGTGTGGTTGGGAGTCAGACTGCATGGATTCTACTCTGGTCTTGAGGCAAATTCACATTTTCTCCCTACTCCATCTGTAAAAGAAGTGGGATCCTGCCTCCTTCTCATCTCAGATTATTGTGGAATTTTATTTTTAAATCACAGTTACATTCTGGTTCTAACATTCTGTTACGGGTGCTATTCAATCCCTTTATCTGTAGGAATGCCATTTCACTGTGGTTAGAGATGCTTTCAGAGAGTGCTTCGTGACTAAGGTACATCCCAGACCAAAGAAGTTTGGGAATTTTGAGAAGAAAGCTAAGATCTTCTGTGCCAGGAAGGACTGCCTCCATGACTGGGGGAATTTGCATGAGGTACAAGACATTCGAGATTCCAGTTATAAAGATTGAAAGTTTTGTGGTGGAAGATGTTGCGACTGGAGCTCAGACACTGTATGCAAAGTGGAAGGACTTTAATTTTGAGAAGATCCCATTTGATGCTGCAGAAACGTCCAGTTTCGCTCCAAGACCTCAATCTGCAGGGAATGGCCTTGAATGAAGAAGTTAGACCTGTGGGTAAATCATGGATCTCTTTGTTCTGCAGTCAAGTTATTTTTCCTATGGCTTGTATCATACTGAGTATTTATCACTCAACTTCTATTCGTTTTTAGCAGTTTGTACTGATACTATATCATGTCTGTCAAGCACAAGTGAGTGGATTAGAGTACTCGATTCTTTGTTGGCTGGGAGAGCTTGGGAAAAATGAATAAGCCTTAACTTGTTGCTGTCCTTCCTTTCAGAGCCCACTGCATCCACAGCCAATCAGACACACTGGGATCAATGAATGAATGAATGGAATGGTGAAAGGTTTTCCATACTTCCCTTTCCTTAACCCACTATGCTGAAGCTGAAACTCTAATGCTTTGGCCACCTGATGCAAAGAACTGACTCACTCAAAAAGACCCTGATGCTGGGAAAGATCGAAGGCGGGAGAAGGGGACGGCAGAGGATGAGATGGTTGGATGGCATCACCGACTCTATGGACATGAGTTTGAGTAAACTCTGGGAACTGGTGATGGACAGGGAGGCCTGGCGTGTTGCAGTCCATGAGGTCAAAACGACTCAGACACAACTGAGCAATTGAACTGATTGACCTACTGTAAACTGGTTTTTGCCCTTAACTATCTACTGAAATCATTTTTGTCAAGGTCATCAGTGACACTGGGTGTCAGATCCATTGGGCGCTTCTTAATCCTTCTGTTTGATCTTTTACTGTTTTTGCCCTTTTAAATACTTCTTTCTTGGAACTCTGTCTTGGCCACTAGCTCTTGTAACTCTTCCCAGTCTTTCCTATTGGTTTCTTTTCTGATCCCTCACATGTTGGTAATTCTAAAGGTTCAATGTACATACACATCCATAGGCATAAGAGTCATATATACTTGTATTCTCTGTGTAGCAAGGTGTGGCATCTATTATTAAAATTCAGCAATGGACTTTTTTTTTCTTTGTTGGCTCTTTGACCTTTCTCCTTTAAAGTTTAGATCTTCTTCTTCTTTTTAAAATTTTTAAGTTAATTTTTATTGGAACATAGTTGCTCTGAAGTGTTAGTTTTTGCTGTAGAGCAAAGTGAATCAGTTTTACATATACACATAGACCCTCTTTTTAGATTTCCTACCCATTTAGTTCACCACAGATTACTGAGTAAGTTCCATGTGCTAAACAGTATGTTCTCAGTAGTGGACAATTATTAGTAATGGGGACGTGTAAATGATACAGTAATCCTTGCAAAGTTGATTCCTGTTGTTTTAGTTTATTGTACATCTTGCCCAATTAATTTTTTTTCTTAATCTGTGCCATTGTTCTCTTCGATGGGTCATCTCAAGCCATTTTCCAGTAATAGTGGATGGTCAACATTTGGACTGTATTCTCAGGTAAGTCCCTTGGATGATACTGAAGGGGCAGTTTAATTTGGCTGTCCATTCTGTTTAAAAATTAGAATGCATGCAAAGGTATCCTGTGCCATTTAACAGGGTTTGCTGATGCTCTGGAGTTTAGTTTGGTGTGTTCCAGACAGAGAGACACCTGAGTTTTGCTGTCTCCACCCGGGCCAAGGTATTGTATGTTCAGCTCAGGGTAGGCTCTGCAGTAATTTAAGCAAATTCCTAAAACATATGAGCTGTTTGTAATTCACTAGGATCGTCAACAGCTTAAACAAACTTGCAAACATCATAAAATGTTAATATGCTCAATATAAGGGATCACATAACTTTTCAAATAGCACCTATTTGTATCTGAAGGCTATTTGGTGTCCAAGAGACCACCCAGACTATCCAGATCAATCCTGGAGATCAGTGGGGTGACGCACTACCACCACCTCATCCTGGTTCTGATCTGATGACTGTTTTTGCAGGCAGAGTCAGAGAACTTGCTATTTACGTAACTACTCCTTGGCTTAATTTTCTTCATCTGCCAAATAAGGATAATGCATACCTGTAAGGACTAATGGAGAGTTTTTAACTGAAATAACATATGAGAAGTCCTTGATTATACATAGTAGTTGCTTGGTCATGGTTACTATTAGAAGTATTCTTAGTAAGACATAATAAAAATGAGTTATTTAAGCTGACTTACTTGCTGATTTTTATTCATTTTCCATTTGTATTTTATGAGTATTAAGGTTCTGATCACCAGTTTTAATGTGGGCTTTTTTCCCACACCACCAAGCAATTTATCAACTGGGTGTCTTACCATTCAACTCAGTTCTGACATTATCTGCCTGGAGATGATGTCAGAGCCCTACAGGTAAAGGGCTCAGTCCTATAAGACTGCCCGCCTCCTCCCTACAAAGTGTCATTACCTGTGCTTCTGACCAGTTGCCAACAAAGGTCCATCTAGTCAAAGCTATGGTTTTTCCAGTAGTCATGTATGGATGTGAGGGTTGGACTATAAAGAAAGCTGAGCACCAAAGAATTGATGCTTTTGAACCGTGGTGTTGGAGAACTCTTGAGAGTCCCTTGGACTGCAAGGAAATCCAACCAGTCTGTGCTAAAGGAAATCAGCCCTGAATAATCATTGGAAGGACTGAAGCTGAAACTCCAATACTTTGGCCACCTAATGCAAAGAACTGATTCATTGGAAAGGACCCTGATGCTGAGAAAGATTGAAGCTGGGAGGAAAAAGGGGGACGACAGAGGTTGGATGGTTGGATGGCATCACCGACTCGATGAACATGAGTTTGAGTAAACTCTGGGAGTTGTTGATGAACCGGGAGGCTTTGTGTGGTGCAGTCCATGGGGTTGCAAAGAATTAGACATGACTGAGTGACTGAACTGAACTGACCAATTGAATATGGATGAGAGTTACAGCAGCCTTCTCTGTGGGCTTAATTAATTTGCTAGAAACTCATAGGACTCAGAGATTATTGGTTTATTGTAAATTTGTAGGGATTGTTCCTACAAATTAGCCAAGATGGCAGTGGTCAGGCTCTCTTGGCCCATGACCTTTGCTGTCACTCCACGTTCTGTAAATAGTGCCTTTGCATGGTTATGTAACAGCTGAGGTCACTTATAGAACTGCACATGCATGCCATGATGTACTTGTGTGGCCTCGGGCCACTTTTTGTTCTGTAAAGCTATATAAGCCCCACCTGAAAAGCTCTTTGAGGGGAGTAAGAGTTGTGTTGAGTTGGGTTGCATAGTTGCTGCTGCTGTGCCAGCCATTAGAGAGTATGTCTGCCTTCCCACAGTGAGTAAAGAGTCTGCAGTTCCTTCCCAGGTGGCTCTGTGGTAAAGAATCCACCTGCAATGCAGGAGATGTGGGTTTGATCCCTGGATCGGGAAGAGCCCTTGGAGGAGAAAATGGCAACCCATTCCAGTATTCTTGCTGGAAAACCCCATGGGCAGAGGAGCCTGGTGGGCTACCGTCCATAGGGTCTCAAAGAGTCAGACACAATTGAAGCGACTTAGCCTGCATGTTCACAGTTCCTACGGCTCCTCGCATCTTCTTCCAGCTTCTTTGCCGTGCCTCGTCTTCCCTGGGTTCAGTGAACAGTGAGATACAGCGAGACAGTTGGTGTAGTCAGCAGGATACAGCGAGACACTCAGGAACAGCCAGATGAGAGAGATGCATAGGGTAAGATACGCAGAAAGGGTTCAGAATTTCCATGTCTTCTCTGAATCACTCCGTGTTCATACACCTGGAAGCTCTTTGAGCCCTGTTCTTTGGGTTTTCTGAAGGCTTTATTATGTAAGCACGATTAAGTCATTGGCCTTTGGTAACTTATTTGACTTCCAGCCCCTCTCACCTCCCGTGAGGGCAAGGGATGAGACTGAAAGTTCTAACCCTCCGATCCTGTGATTGTTTTCCTGGTAACCAGCCCCCACCCTTAAGTATTAGTTGCTCAGTCCTGTCTGACTCTGTGACCCCATGAACTGTACTACCAAGTCCCTCCATCCCTGGGATTCTCCAGGCAAGAATACTGGAGTGGGATGCCATTCCGTTCTCCAGGAGATCTTGCCAACCCAGGTCTCCTGTACTTCTCAGGTCTCCTGCACTGCAGGCAGATTTTGAGCCACCAGCGATGCCCGCCCTCCCTTAGGTGTGGTCCAAAGGTCAGTCATTAACATAACCAAGACACCTTTGCTGCTATCACTTATGAAGTTCCAAGGGTTAAAGGAGGAGCTTGAGATTTTCAGTGCTGGAAAATCTGCTGGAAATCTAAATAATTCAGTTTGGATGAAGGTGAGTAGCCCTTCCTTCTTGACAGCCAACCGAAGAATGCAGATCGAAAGCTGAAACAAGAAAAACTTAGAATTTCCTTGTTTCACTTTAGCCTGAAATCAAGCCCTTGCAGGTATAGAGCATGGGACAGAGTAGGCATTTGGTTGAGACTTGTTGAAGGAAAGAAAACAGTAGTAAGTATTTAAGAATTGCATACTCTTGACTGATGCCCAAATGGTCACTGGATTTCTAGATCAAAGGCTGCATTTCAGAACCAACTGGGAGTCTTTTTCTTGGGCACATGCCTAGCCCCCTTAGAACATCCTGGCAGGGTGGTAGCTTTTGAAGTTCCTCAGGTGGTTCTGATATAATCTGATACAACCACTCTTTTGTTAACTGTGGGTCCCCACCAGTGCTGACCTTGTGATATTTCCCCTGAAATGAAAAGTCACTTTCAGTCTAATGCCTGATTGTGTTGCAAGGCCAGTAAACTGACTCCCACCCTTAAAACTGATATTATTTGAATTTAAAAACAAACAAGCCAGCAGGTCAGTGTTTGCTCAAGTGTGACCTGTAGAACGTGGTGCTGTGCGATGCTCTGCAGAAAGCAGTTCTGTGGGCAAATAGGCTTCCATGTTGTTTGTTAGCCCTTCTCCCCTCAAATGAATGACTCACAGCACACAATGCCACTGAGTATCCTTGTGTCAGTCCTGCAGTAATAAGGCCCAAGTAACCCCATGGTTCCCAAACACACTGACCCGAGACCCCTGTATTCATGGGACGTTAGCAACATCCTGCAAAAGAACCACAGTAGCAGGTACTCAGAAGCCCTGATGCAGACCAGATGACTGGAACCAAATTAGAGTATTAATTTCAGGATCATACCAATAACTGCTTTATTATATCATGTAATAAAACTATAAATTCCACTCAACAAATCTATTTAAAATGCAGACCTCGGTTTTGAGGATGCCAATTATTAAAACTGTTAAATATCAACTATAATTATATAGTCTTTGTACAGGTGAACAAAAACAACTTAAATTCTGTTTGTGGTCAGGACATTTAACAGCTTCTGAAGAAGGCAGCCCGTGGAGCTTGGGTTCCTGTTTTTCAGAAGCAGCTCTCATGCCTCTGCCACACTGTCCTAACTCAACTCTGAAAGGCCAGCTGTGCCCAAAATAAGGTTCTTCATTTAGGTGACTAGGAAACTCCCAATATTTTTAGCCTAGGGGACACTGGGATCTAAGATCACAAACTATTAACTGTTATCCCAGAGCTGTCAGTGGCCATATCCCCCAGCACATGGACTGGCCCAGAGTAAGGCCATCACAAATGGAAATGAATGGGAAGGACCTGAGTCTGACTCACTAGATCCAATCACCCCTGTGGCAATGCCCACCTTGGTTCTTGAGCCAATTTTTTTTGTTTGTTTAGGCAGTTTGAATTGTGCTTCTAACACTGTAACTAAGAGTCCTGTCTAATATATTCTTCTCCTAGATCACTTTCCACCTACATGAGCTGTTCCACAGCCAAAGATACATGTGCTTATTCGCTGCAAGAAAAATGTCCGTCAGTGAACTCGCTGTGCGCCAGGAGCACTTGTTTCTCTAGGAGGGGTCAGGCAGATACGAATTTAGAAAACAGTACAACAAAGGAGATGAGAACCCCATAGACAGGAAGGAGGGGCTGGGCCCAGCACGCTTCTCACCTGAAGAGTAAGCACCCAGTGCCTTCTTGAGAAACCAGGTGAAAGGGGTTTATTTGTCCAGCCTGGTTGAGAGCAAGGATGGGACACTGGCCCAATATACTTTATTAATGAACATGATAGAGGGTGTTTGGAAGGGAGAGGAGAGAAATTCAAAGGTGAAGCGACCCCATTCCAGAAGTCATAGCCGCAAGAATGTCTCCCCATAAGCACTGAGGGTGGGAAGCCAGGCTGCTCCCAGGCTCAGCAATGGAGGCCTGAGGGGTGGATGTGTTTTTTCAGCCCTTAGTGTTTTTATGCTAGGACTGATTTTAATATGTGGGTCACACGGTTTTATAGTACAACAGGGTTCTGTTTGTGATTTTTATTCATGAACAGAAGCTAGATCCCCAGGATCTCAGAGGCAAGGATGCTCGGGAAGCTGCCTTGTCCATTATTTGGGGAGAGCTGGGGTCAGGATTTGATCCTGGGTGTTCTGGCACTAGTGGTAAAGATTCCGCTTGCCAATGCAGGAGAAACAAGGGATGTGGGTTCAATCCCTGGGTCAGGAAGATCCCCTGGAGGAGGAAATGGCAACCCACTCTGGTATTCTTGCCTGGAGAATCCCATGGACAGAGGAGCCCGGTGGGCTGCAGACCGTGGAGCTGTAGAGTCAGACATGACTGAGTGAGCACACAAGCCCGAGTTCTGCTGACCAGCCGACAGAGCCTGAGTGCTCAAAGCTGAGACTTCAAATTCATTAGAGAGAGATTAACTTGTAAGGTATAAGGTGCCCTGTTACAGACTGAACGTGCCCCCTCCACCCCAAATTCCTATATGAAGTCCAGCCCCCTACTGTGATTCTGTGGAGATGGGGCCTCTAGGGTAAGTTTAAATAAAGGTCATGAGAGCCGGGCCCTTGTAAGGAGACCCCAGAGAGCTTGTGCTTTCATCCTTTATCTGTGCACATGCACTGAGCAAGGCCACTCAAGGACACAGGGAGAGGTGGCTGGCTACAAGCCAGGATGAGAGCTCTCACCAGAAAATGAATTCGCTGGAACCTCAGTCTTGGACATCTATCCTCCAGAACTGTGAGAAAATATATGTCTGATGTTTGAGCCACTCGGTCTATGACATTTCATTACGGCAGCTGGAGTAGACTACGACGCGTACTCCTGAAATGACTTCAGCGATGAAAATGGGCAGATAACCCAGCTGAAGAAAAAAAAACATTATGATCTGTTCACTAGGCTACACTGTCACTGCTCCCAGGCTACTGCCGTTGTCTTGTGTGCTTGTCCATTGTCTTGTGTGCTTGTAAATGAGGTTCAACACAGCCATTTAACCTGCACACGATTGGTGTGGCTACAAAAAGAGGGACCTGCCTGGTGGTCCAGTGGCTAAAGATCCCGTGCTCCCCGTGCAGGGTGCCTGAGTTCAATTCCTGGTCAGGGCAGACCCCCATGCCACAACTAATTGTTCTCATGTTAAGACTAAGACCTGGCACAGCCAAATAAGTATATTTTTGTAAAACAAACAAAACTCAAAGATCACTCAGACTTCAGGACCCTGCAGTCTGAAATTTGCTCTGCTCTAAATATCACAAAATGAGGGCCACGCATGCAGCAGAATTCAATACCAAAGTCAAAATTTTTCCTTAAAAATAGATTTAATCTTATTCAAATTAGAAATGTTCTGCATCTCTCTCCAAAACCACCTCCAAAATTCTCCTCTTGATATATCAAAAGTTTTCTAGGGAAGCTTTATGAAACTACTGAAAGAAATCTCCATATTTCTTCAGTGTGGATCTGTCAAAAGGTACACAAGCGAAAAACTTTCAATGTCTGAGCTGTTCATGGGAGGAAAGGGCGGGGTGGAGGGACTAGTCACCACGTGCGAACACATTCCCTCTGTCTTGTCAGTTAACACTGGTAGCGCACACAGAGGCGAAGGACTCTCAAGGGGAAGGTTTCACTGAGCAGAGGTTAACATAGAGGAGCCAGAAACTGGCCAGGAGACGGACGTGTGTTCACCTGAACATTAGAGGCTAAGAGTAAAAATCAACATTCAGTGATCAGTGACATTAAAGGGTTCAACTCTCCCTTCTTGGCACAAGTGACAGTCCCACCATTCTAAAAGCTCCCAAATTCTAGAACAAGATAAAAAGATTAACAAAAATAGAGCATGTAGGAACTGCTGATTCTCTGTGCAGAGGATCCACACTGGAACCTCAGGGCGCCCTGGGCAGGCAGCACCCCTGCATGGAGGGGAGGGTCGGGGAGGAGGCCAGAGGCGGAGAGGCTGCCAACCCAGGGCCTGCGGGCTGTGGACGCTGTGCTTCCTCCTGCTGCTGGGCAACTGGGACGCCCCTCTCCAAGGAGACCAGGGCCTACTTGGTCATCTTGCGGATCATGTAGTTGAGGATGCCCCCGTTATGGAAATAAGTGAGCTCCACGTCGGTGTCAAACCTCATGACAGCCTGGAAGGTCTTCCCGGTATCCAGCTGGGAGGACGGAGAAGCAGAGAAGAATCGCTGAGGGAGGAGACGAGCCAGCTCTCAGACTGCCCCTCCCAGCTCAGTCCCCGGAGCAGTTGCTGGCCAGCCCCAGCCCAGACCCTCTGAGCAGTAAGCTGTGTTTTACTTAACAAGATGCCCCAGGTGTACTGATCTACAAGGTAAAGCCCTGCAGAGCATCTGTGATGGAAGTGAGAGACACTGGAGAATTAGAAACAGCCTCTCGGGGCAGCAATTACTAGCGATGCTTGGAATATTTCCGAAGCTTTCACTAGGGACGGCGGGAGGAAGGAAGTGTTGGCAGCCAGCAGGCGCTCTGTTAAGGTTGTCCCCTAGGTGCTGGCCCAGAGGCTCACCCTGGGACAGCAGCTCAGTCTGCCTGGGCGGCTGGATCACCCTGGGGCCACGGTGCCACACTTTATCCTCTCCTCACCCAGGGCTAATCTGTCATTTTTGCCTCAGTGCTAATCAAAGCCAGAGCCTGGGGTGAGGTACAGGGGCGGGGTGAGTGCGTCTGTTCACATTTTTATAATAAAAGGTGTTTTAAATGCCCTGTCCCTGAACTTTTCATCACTATTCTCCCAATGCAGGAGACACGAGTTCAATCCCTGGGTGGGGGAACTAAGATCCTGCATGACCTGCAGCATGACCAAATTAAACAAACAAAAAAAGACTGATGACAAACAGGGGGTCCCTTTTAGCTGGACCTGGCATAGAAAGGCACTGACTTACCTTGATCTGGACACTCATTCGTGGTTTCAGGGTTTCTGGAATGCTGATAGTGTATCGTTCACGCCCAGTGAGTCCCAGGGTGTCTGCATTCTCCCCAGGGAGGTACTCTAGAGGGATCACCCCCATCCCGACCAAGTTACTTCTGTGAATGCGCTCGTAACTCTCTGCTAGGACAGCTCTGATTCCCTGAGAAACCAAGAGAGTAAGTAGTTCGGACACAGTTTTTCTTTAGATCCACAGACGCCTTACAAAAGGGTTCTTAGGTCATAACTCTTCTCCTGCCTAAATTCTTAAGTACCAATTAATCTTTTACATAAAATGTTGCCATTATAAATAGCACCGTAGCTGGCTGACTGCCTCCACTGGATAAGTAGCATGTAGGCAATGAAATGAACTCTCTGCTTCCACCCCCACCAACCCTGGATGGAGACACTGGTACTGTGCCCCGCACCCTGGGAGTCAGTGGTCTGTCAGATATTTGAACCCACAAAGTCTAACCACACACTTAGTTTGTGATACAAACTCTCATTGTATCTGGAAAGCACACTACAAAGAAACACAAAGAAAATTCATTTTCCCCCTTGAATTCTGGTATTATTGTAGGCTGTATTAGCAGACACAGAAGATTTAATCAAAACACAACTTTAAGAACATACTACAGAGAAACAATTTGATCACCTGCTGTGTGCTGCTTTTATACCTTGTTTCAAGGATCAAATTGCACTGAATATAATCTTGATATAAAGCTTCCTGTAAAGTACATTTTATTGGTAACCTATAACTGACAATATACAGCAATGATCAGTAAACCAGGATACCTGATTAACTAGAACACCCAAATCTCAAATATTAGTTAATGTAATGTAATATTAAGATACCCGTAAAAGCTCTCAACATCCTTTCAGATCCCCTGAATCAGGGCCACTCAGGAAGCTTGTTAAAAATGTAGATTCTTGGGTACTTGCTACCCCTGATCTACTGTATCAGAACCTCTTGCAGGAAGCACGGGTGGGAGACGATGGGATTCTTTTAAGTCTGGAGAACCATGGCTAGACAGAGGTGTTCTAAGACTGCTGATATTACAGACACCAGGGGAGGCTTTTAAAATCCAGACGTCCAGGCCTTTCACCTTACCAACCAAACCACAACGTCTGGGAATGAGATCTGGGCATAGGTCTTTTTAAAATCACAAAGTGTTTCCAAGCTTAAAAACACAGACTTAAAAGAGCAGATTCTTTAGGACAGTATTTTGTACAGATTTATGTACATATGTACTGTGTATTTATTTGGGGGGAGGGGCAATGGTTGTAAACACAGGTTATTCACGCCCCAAGCTCTGTGAGGAGGGCTGTATGGGGCTGTAGGTCACGCTGCCCGGCCCTCTGACTGCAGACAACGTGGCTGAGGCTGGCCAGCTACAGAAGGAAGTGTGCACGGCCGTCTGGGCAGACAGAACTCAGGGCAGTTCTGTAGAGAAGCTGACACTTGTGGAGTCAGGACCCTAAAAGATGGCTGTTCCCTTGCTCTTTGTATACCCGTTGCTCTCCTGGTCAGGCTTCGCCTCCGCCCTACTCATCTGCATGCTTGCCCTCTGCCCCTTTAAGTCAGGACGGCCACACCTGTTAGTTCATTAAAGGGTAACATTTGCCCTCTGATGGCTGTTACTTGAGGGGCTATGAGGGACATGCCCCAGCTCTGGTCTCCCTGGTAACTGACTGCAACCTGATGTCAATCCCTGCTCTAACAAACGGGAGAAGCCGCCTCCCGCTCCCAGGGGTAGAGGTGTGTCCCGCCTGCAGTCAGCCGCAGCCCACTTCAGATGTGTGAGAGCCTCCCCCTGTGAGGCCACTGACGCCTCTCTCGCCGCAGCCAGGTTCTCTCGCTGGCTCTGTGGCTGGCGCAGCCCACCAGACTCGAGAGTCCCCGTGCCAGGGCTTTATCCAGACCTTCCTGTCTCCCGCCAGCCCCCAACTGCTCCTGCTCTCACTGCTGTTGGCAGTGCCCGGCTCCCTTCCTAAAATCCTCCCTTTGTAATTTCTTTATTCTTGCCTGGAGAATCCCAGGAACGGCGGAGCCTGGTGGGCTGCCACCTATGGGGTCGCACAGAGTCAGACATGACTGAAGCAACTTAGCAGCAGCAGCAGGTTCTTTTCAGCAGTTCCTAGAAAAGGCAGGCCTTCGACAAATTACCAACTAATAACATATTTTTTCTCCACATCCCCTCCTCCACTGCAAACTGATGGACTTAAAAAAGGGGGGCGGTGTTGATAAGACCCAAGATCTGCAGGGCTGTCTGCCAGACAGCCATGTATTTTTTACTGCACTTGTGGATATCAACTGCCAAGTGCATGGATTTGCTCAGGCCATCATTATCTAAACTGATATCAGCTAAGCTATTCTACCCCACCCTGAGGACTGAAGCCAAGCACTAGGAGTGGCCCTGCTTTCGAGGCCAGCAAAGGGCCCAGGGGTAAAAACTCCCTGTGGGGGCCCCTCCCACAGGGACAGCTTACGGGTCAAGCCCTGCTGAAGGTTCTGAAGAGTTGTCTGTCTACACACAGAGAGGGCTTCCTTTTCTGCTGAGCCTGTACACAGACCATTCACTGGCAGTAAAAAGCAGCTATAAAAGTGCATTCCCTGAGTTTATTCAAAGCTCAGGCTCCTGGGCTTCCCTTGTGGCTCAGCTAGTAAAGAATCCACCTGCAATGTGGGAGACCTGGGTTCGATCCCTCGGTTGGGAAGATCCCCCGGAGAAGGGAACAGCTACCCACTCCAGCATTCTGGCCTGGAGAATTCCATGGACTGTATGGAGACAGCTGCATGGGGTCGCAAAGGGTCAGACACGACTGAGAGACTTTGACTTTCAGGCTCCCGATGTTTTCCCTTCTGTGAACCTAATGGTCAAGACAGTAGCAGCAGCTTATTCCTCACACTGACCCGGGACAAGGGCCTTAAATAAGCTTCAGGTGCTAACCTGAGAACACTATGAAAACCACGAAACTTTCCCCATTAAAAAAAAAAGACACACATTCCACACTTCCGGATGTAATTTCATAGACTTCAAGATCCTCCCTCAACTGCGGTACAGACACACCCAAAGATCCATGGCTCCCAGGGTAGCAACATTTGCTGGCGGGGAACCTGGTGACTCACTTCACTAAGTGAGGGAAGCCCCGATCTACCAAGCAGGAGGCGAGAAAACAGTCCACGCTTCCCCGAGCTTGCTTTGCTCTCCCACAGCACCTTCTTGGAAAGTAAAGCCTTCCTCCCAGCTTCCCTTCTGGTTCAGGGGCAGCTGCCTGCAGGGCTGTCTCTGCGTCCTACTCACCAGGAGGAAAGGGCCCTTGGCGGCCCAGTCTCGGGAGCTGCCCGAGCCGTACTCTTTGCCGGCCAGGACGATGAGGGGGAGGCCCGCCTGCTGGTACCGCTCAGCCGCGTCGAACACATCAAGCTGAGGAGGAGAGGAGGAAGGTTTTACTGACAGAGTAAAGGCACAGCGTGCAGACAGAGGCCAGTGAGTCCTGGGGAACACGCAGGAGTGTCTGCAGTCGGCCAAGCCAGCATAAAGTCAATGGCAGACTCAACCCATCAGTTGCCTGGTCTACAAACTTCCAGTTATTGCTGTCCTCTATCAAATTGAATTTTATACTCTTAAGTGAAATGCCTTATTGCCCTAATTTTAGAAAAACATTCAAATCCAAGGGCATCAGGGGGAAAAGGAAATTAGAGTAGTTTTTTTTTTTTAAACTCTTCCATTGATTAAAATATTTTAAAGCAAAAGCAGAGAATCCCACCTAAATCTGAGTTTTGATTTTGTACAAGAGATGATGATGATGGTCAGTTGTGAAGGGTGGCCAAACACAAAAAAAGGTCATGTATTTGGAAATTACAAAAATGCAGACTTTTATTCATTACCCTTCTACACGGAGGTCAAGGAAACGATAGCAGAAACACTGATGAAGCACCAATCAATAAAGGACAAGAAAGGGCTAAGGAACCTTTTAGTATATATGAGAAACAGCTTTAACAAACAGATTCATTTGTTTCTCATAGGAACTCTGAACATTCTGCTGTGCTGAGGCTTCACAAAGACAAGTGATATCATTGATGGTGAATAATGAAACTTTTTTTTTTTCTTCTCGCTACTTAAGTCAGAAAATAAGATCCGTCCAAAGAGGGAGTGTTTGATTTGAAAGGAGCTCTAGAAAGGTATATAATCAAACTCTCAAGTAGGCTTTCACAAATTACTATTGTGGTGAAAGGATGGAGACTGCGTGTTAATGTCACACGGCACTGCCTAAATCTAGGTAGGATCTGTCTGTCTTCAGTTGAGCAGAACTCACAAATATAGAAACAGCTGGAAAAAAAAAAACAACAAACCAACAGTAAAAGCCTGCTCTGTCTAACCAAAAAGCGTGGATGCTTTCAAAGACGAGAAAAGAAGCAACCTACCCGATATTTTCAGAGGTGTCTATTGCTAGTTTGGATATTACGAATGTGGGAGTGTGTGCTTTAAAGTGCTTTCAAAACTGCCACAGAGCTGACAGTCTCCATGGCAGAGACGGGGACTCCGGGCAGAGCAGGTTGTGGACCCAGCTGTGCGGACTCAGCAGGTTTGAATTCCGGGTCCTGGCTTTTCTCTGGTATACGTCAAACTGCTCCCTGCACTCGCCCTCTCTTCTAAAGGAAGCATAAGAGTTAGTGGTTTCTTCTGATATCTCACCTCTGGATCCCTAAGCATATAATTGGTCAGTTCATTTCTCCTTTTTTGTTATCCATCAAATTCCTACTTAGAGGATTTAGTTCTTTCAGCTTCCACTCCTGTGGGGCCCTCCCCTCCCCAACCTCTCCTCTCCAGGGCCTTCTAATGTCACTGTCATTCTCTTTTTTTTTTTGGCCATACGTTTTGATTATGTACATGCTATTTTATTTACAGCTGAGCCACATAATGGACTCAGATTTCCTTTCCTTGGCAATTAAAAATAAGTTATTTCCCACTGGAAATAATAAATTTGTGTGTGTGTGCGTGCGTTCACCTGTTTCTGTGTCCCTACCCATTCACTAATGAATATACTCCCTAAAGTATCGATACAAGTCTTTTCTGGAAGACGTTCACGTCTGTCAGGCAATCTACTTTGAAAATCTCTTTCACGGGGCCTCACTCCTGATGCCCTCATTCCTGTGTGGGCCGCTGGCTCTCCGAGGTGTGTTCATGTGACAGGAGTCTCCCTTCCCCAGCAGCCTGGCAGTTCCCTGCACTTCCTTTGCCTGGATCCTGCATCTTCCCCTGTATTTGGTTTATTCCCTCGTTTTGGTGGAACACAATTACCAAGTAGCTTTCTGAGGCTGGGGCTGACAGATTATTTTTAAAGCTTTTGAATATCTGAATGTGTTGTTACTTTGCCCTCACTCGGCTGGGCGTAGGAGGGGATACAGATTTTAGAGCGCCGACAACTTTCCTCAGCCTAAGTCTCCTGGGTTGCCTTGAGTGCGTCTGATACCCAGAAGAGTGCACGTAAGCTCTTTCCCCCTCTCCTAAGTTTCTAGATCTTCTCCTTACCTCTGCTGTTCTTAATTTCACAGTGATGTGACTTGGAGTGAATATTAACCATGTGGCTCGGTGTGCTCAGTGGACCTTTCGATCTGGAATCTCAGATTTTGCACTTGAAGAATTGCTGTGTTAACTCTTAACAATTTCCTCTCCGATCTTATCTGTTCTTTTTAGTATCTTTATTCAGTCGGATGCTGGTCCTCCTTGGTTCAGGCTTTTTCTTACATTTCCTAATTTCCCCTTTGTCTTTCTACCTTCTGGAAGATTTTCTCAACTAGTCAACTTTCCCTGTGAAATTTTTTAGGGCTTTTTTTTTTTTTAAGAGCTCCTTCTTGTCTTCTGATTGCACCAACAGAAAATCATCTCTTATCACTGACGAAATACCTGTTTTTCTTAGTTTTCTTCTACTCTGTGCGTTACCTGTTTTTCTCTTTTATTCCTCTGTTTCTTGTCTAGGTCTGTTTCAAGTTCAAGGCCTGACTCCAATGTCTTTTCATCTCTGATGCTGTCTCCTTATTTAAGCTGAGGCACTAACCATCTGACTAGGACTTCTGTGCACGGTAGGGCTGTCAATGAGGGACCCCACCATGATAGCTGGCATCCCGGGAGGCCCTCAGAGTCTGTTAACTGCAAGTCCTCCTTTGTCTCTTGGGGATTTTACCATTCATTTATACCTTTTTCGCATAATAGTCTACTGTGCCTGCTAGTCACGAACAAATATGTCCTGGGCACGCACTTTGTGCTGGATGGGCTTCCTGGTGGTGCACTGGTAAAGAATCCACCTGCCAATGCAGGAGACACAAGAGATGTGGGTTTGACCCCTGGGTTGGGAAGGTGCCCTGGAGTACGAAATGGTAACCCACTCCAGTATTCTTGCCTGGGAAATCCCATGGACAGAGGAGCCTGGCAGGCTATAGTCCATGGGGTTGCAGAGTTGGCTGAGTGGCTGAAGCACGCATGCCACCCAGGGTTAAGCCTCAGAACCTTAAAAAGTAGATATTATTTTTACTTTGCAAGGAAGAAAAGTGAGGCTCAGAGAGGCAGACAGATTGCTGAAGAAGGTTCCACAGCTGGTCTGAGGTGGAGCTGGGACTTGAACCCAGGCTTGTCTGACTTCAAGGGCAGGCTTTCCCACCTCTCCCCATGCCTGCCCTCTGTGAACAGACAATTCCAGCTTTAATAAACCAACTCCACGTGGTTCCCATTCGGACCCAAGCAGGCCTGCACAGTCCTCTATATTCTTCCTTCCCTAACGGTATGATTAATTAAATTTTACTGAAGTCATAAAACAGCACTTAGTAAATATCCTCTAGCTTAACCTAGAATTTCCCCTTCAAGTATTCTGAACTGATGAAACCTCAATGGGAGGCTTTTTAAGCTCAACTCCTAAGAAACTAGATTTAGTTAAAGGATGAGGCAGAAATCTCTAAGCAGGAAAAGGCCTCCCAGTTTAAAGGGACTCTTCTTTAGGGATGAACTCTACATACACGGAACACTTGGCAAGAGGGACTATGTAAAGCAAGAGGTAGGATGAGGTGTGGAAAATAAAAATAAGACCAAAGGGAAAGTGAGAGTGCGAGCACGGAGCCACCCAGAGCCTGAGAAATGCTGGCTTCCAGAGGAAGCAGAAGACATCATACTCACAATTTCACCAGAAGGCAGGTGGATAGTCTGTGGTGCCTGCTTGTTCAAGAATTTGTTTAATAAGCGGATGTTGGCAAATGTCCCCCGCGCCATGATGGCATCGTCCCTCGGCGGGAGCCATAGGAGTTGAATTCTCGAGGAGTCAGGCTGATAACGAAGGCAGGAGAGAAGGTGGTTTAGGGAACTAAGAGATTAAACCTGGCTTACACCATGAAAGGGGAAAAAAATCACAAACCTAGGTATTTCTGTAAGTCTACTAAGTATTGTTCTCCAAGGTGGAAAAACTGTTTCCATAGCTTTGACTGAGGGCACAATGAGAGGTGGCAGGTGCAATGGTGAATCTATAGCCTCCCAGCATCAACCTACAGTCTTATAAATCTGGGTAGAGCAATCGGGGGAACTTTAGAAAGAGCATTTTATTTATTCAGTAAGGTAGCCTATAAAGCTTCATTAAAAATAAAGTGTTAAAAATGGGTGGGAATAAAAAAAGAAGCAAAGGGAATACTCGGGTAGGTCAGTTTGGTCGAGCCAAGAGTGAGGGACACATAAAATACATTCTATAAATTAAACAGAAGTAGGTTCAAATTTGTCCAGGAACTCAATGCAATTAAAAAACATGTAACTGGCAACATGACTTAGTATTATTGTAAGATCAAAAGCAGGGCAGGGACGAAGGAGCAGAACAAGGACTGCTAGTCCCAAAATCAAAGGAAAGTCTGGTCTGTGGGTCCAAATGAAAGGATGTTTTGCGATGTCAGGAACAACATCTTAACAATGAGCAGTGACCAGTTCACTGGGATGTTTCTTAAAATGCTAGGAACCATGTGTGTTGATGATTTATGTGTTAGCTCAGTTCTGAAGGCTGAGAATCTAAGCATGGTCTTCAGGAGTCGGTGACTGTGTCTATGAACTCCTGAAATTATGTCCAAAATGTGGATGTGTATTTTTCGGGAAAGGTATATTTCCTTTCGTTTCTATTCTCTGAAGAGTATCAATAACCACCAATCAAAAGAAGTGCTGGTTACTTCTCTCTTCCTAGTCTTCTTCTCCCAGCCTCAACTCTGTTTCTCTAGTTCCTCTGTCCTTAGAAGCCTTTCCCATTCATTCATTCATTCAACAGCTTTTCACTGAGCACCAACTACATGCCAGGCGCTGTCAGAGGCCTGGGTACAGCAAATTCCTGCTTTTGCAGGGCTTACATCCTAGAAGGTAGAGACAGAGAAGTTTTTTAAAAGAGCATTCTACACAAGTGTTACTAGATTGAGGCTAATACCTAAGAAAAGGTAGGCCAGGGCAAGAAGAGCATGGGGGGCATGACCTTATGGAGGAAGACTTGAACTTGGTGTGGGAGTTCGTTAAGAGGGTATCTTGGGGAAAGGCATCCAAGAGTAGAAAATAGTCAGCTCACCCAAAGGCTCTCAGGCAGAGGGGTACTTGGCCTTGTTTGAACATCCAAGGAACCAGATGGTGGGCAGTGGGTCCCGAGCAGTGTGGGTGACGGGAAGAGCAGGACTCCCAGACCCACCCTGAACATCTGCCCTTTGCTATTTGCTGATGGACTTGCATCTCCTACTCAAGACAGAACCATCCCTTTAAAAGCTCATAATATGAGGACTTCCCTTAGGTGGTCCAGGGGCTAAGACACCACGCTTCCAGCGCAGTAGGCCCGGGTTCCATCCCTGGGCGGGGAACTAGATCCCACATGCCGCAACTAAGACCCGGCCCAGCCAAATAATAAAACAAATAAATGTTAAAATCTCATATGTATTAGGTTGGCCTAAAACTTTGTTTGGCTTTTTCCTTACCATGAGTGAACTTTTGGCCAACCCACTATCTGTGTATGGGCAGTTGCCATACATTTTAAAAAGTAGTTGCCCCACGTTAAAGAAAAGTCTCGACAAGACCACTGTGCGTTCACCTCCGCTAGATCTGGGCTGTCTTCTTAAACTCCCAACATGCACATCCTGGGGAATAGGAGATATTCTTGGTCTGAATGAACAGACTGCCCCATGGGATGCACTAGGACAAGGCAGAGACTGAATGAGCAAGAGAGAAGGGGAAAGTTGTGCAGAGAACAGGTTACCCGCCCAGCAAGTGAGAGGAGGGGGAAGGGAGCTGTCCTCTCCCACTGGGAAAAAAGAAAAGAAAGCTTCAACTCTGTTTCTCATACTGGCTCTGGGCCCTGTCCCTGACAAAGGTGACTCAGCATGTGGGGAGGGGGCCAGGAATGTCCATCTCCCCAGATGAGCCTCAAGGAAAGTCAGGTCTGGGATGGACACTGGCTGGTATCGGCGTACTGTGGGTGGTGGTTTAGTGTCCGACTCTGCGACCCCATGGACTGTAGCCTGCCAGGCTCCTCTGTCCATGGGGACCCTCCAGGCAAGAATACTGGAGTGGGTTGCCATGTCCTTCTCCAGGGATCTTCTTGACTCAGGGTTTGTTAAATAGTATATAATATTAGTGTGAAAGTGAAGTTGCTTAGTAGCGTCTGACTCTTTGCGACCCCATGGACTGTAGCCTACCAGACTCCTCTGTCCATGGGATTTTCCATGCAATAGTACTGGAGTAGATTGCCATTTCTTTCTCCAGGTGATCTTCCCAACCGAGGGATCGAACCCAGGACTCCTGCATTGTAGACAGACGCTTTACCGTCTGAGCCACCAGGGAAGTCAACATTAGTGCAATACCTGTTAAAATAGGTATATGACTGAAGGATTGCTGAATGGAGGTGTAAATTGGAAATCCTCAAACTGTTCTCTGTAAAGAACATGTCTCTTGGGACTTCCTTGGTGGTCCAGTGGATAAGACTCTGTGCTCCCAATGCTGGGGTTCTGGGTTCAATCCCCAGCCAGGGAACTAAGATCCTATGTACTGCAACCAAGCCCATACGCCACAGCTACTGAGCCTGTGCGTTCCAGAGCCCACACGCCACAACTAGAGAATCCATGGGCTGCAACAAAGACCCAGCACAGCCAAAATAAATAGTAAACTAAAACACAACACGTGGCTCTCAACCAGGAAACGTCAAAGCATTTCTGGTTAACCCTTGCCAAGTGCTTCAAGTGTAACCAGGCCACAAAGGGGAAGAGTGGAGCCTTGTACATAAACGATCAGCCAAGCTGGTGGCAGGGATGACAGCTGAGTCTAACTAGAAGACCTGCTCAAAAAGAAGGTCTCCATGTGCTGGGGTTCATGTGCTGGTGGATTCTCTAGTAGCTTCAAAGCTACAAACAGAAGGAGTGATTGGTTTTCAGGCTCCAGGGTTCAGTGAAAAACTGGAGTCTGACTCAAAGAGACCTCACGTTGTCCCTTTTGTCTTCAGGCCTCCCCCCTCCCACCATTACTTACCCTCTGTTGGTTAAGTAGCGAGCAGCAGGGCTGTTTCTTGCGATGTTTCCAGCTGGAGAGATGTGGTCTGTTGTCACTGAATCTCCCAAGTTTAACAGCACATAGGCATCCATGATAGACTTAGGGGGCTGAAGATCCAAAGTCTAGCAAAGAGCACAGTAAGTCAGTGTTTGCCCGGCTTTTCTCCAGCGCATCACCGGGGAGCCTCACCAGCAGTGGCTGTGGACCTGACCCTGATGACAGCCCTACATCAACACATAGAGAATTCTGGTTTTATTGGGTTTATCAAGGGTGTTTAGTAAGGCAAAGTGAGTTTATGCAAAATATTCATATCTCATCCTTGAAGGAGGTGAAGTATTGGCACTATCCCCTCAAAAACAAAAAGGATGCTGCTGCAAATGACATTCTTTCTCCACATCCAGAGAAGGTCCCAAAGGCTGGGCACAGCGGGAGTCCTGCCTTCGACTCACATCCTCTCATCCCCTCCTCCCACCGGGAGAGCACAGACTCCTGATCATCAGTTTCAGAGAAGATTCCCCTTGTTTGTATAGGGATAAGACTTAAGTACAGCAGGTCCTAGAGGCTGTTCTCCTGGACAGTCCCCCTCAGACGTTACTGAGTCTCTATCCCTGTGATGCCTGATCTCCAGGGGTCTCTGCATAGCCATGTGGAAGCCCTGGACAGACAAACCACAGGCCCACTCCAGCCAAATAACCCAGCTTCCTCAAGCTCTCCTCAGTGTTATCTGCTCAGGTTTGTAAAGGTTTCAATGAAGTAAGTAGTCAAAGTGAGGGTACTGGTTAATCAAGTAGATTTTACAAGCCAAGAAACTTTTTGAAGAACTCATTCGTTAAAAAAAAACACAAAAATAAAAAACTCCTACCAGGTCTTCAAAGAATGGTGGTGATTTAATGTATGTAGATTTGGGATTCCAGCAATAGAGCTTATCTGACGGGGCTGCTAAGGCATTCCAGCTCTCATTCACAGTCTTGGGGAGAGAGAAAAATAGGAGAGGCAGATCTAATCACAGTTCATCCTGAGGAAGACTTAACATGTGAACATAATATTCAAGCTAAGAGTATAGTGAGACCAATTCTTAGTCTAAATCGTCACACACAACATGTCTATACAAAGATAACACCATGCTAAGTAATTTAAAAATACACACGCCCTGTAACAGGCCATCTCTAAAATGACCCCATGGACCTGCCTCCTGGGAATCCTACCTGTAAATGAACCCTTCCTGCTGAGTGAGGGCTGAGCCTAGTGACTCATTTCCAGGATTAGGTTACAGAGACTGCCTTCTGTCTCTTCACCCTCTTACTTGCTCTTGCTGGCTCTGCTGGAAGCCAGTCACCATGCTGTGAAGAGACCCACCAGTAAGGTCCTGAGGGGGCCCTCGCGCTGACAGTCAGTGAGAAGCTGCAGCCTTCACCCACAGCGTGTGAGGTCCTGTATCCTGCCAATGACCACACGAGCGGGCTAAGAACTGGCTCCTCCCCAGTTGAACCATCAGCTGAGGCCACAGCCTCAGATGACACCTGGAATGGAGCCTTGTAAAGGCAGACACAGCCTGCTAAGCAGCACCTCCATTTCTGACCCACAGAAACAGATAAAAACTGTTTGCTGTTTTAATTCACTAAGTTTAGGAGTAATGTGTTGCAGAGCAACAGGTAACTAACACATATAATTTATGAAATAACAATCCAGGTTGTACCCGAGGAGAAATTATTGATGCTCTGAAGATTTGGGGAGGTAGACTTCTGGTCACAAGAACATTAGATAGTAAGTGACAGTCACTATGCATTCAAATTGGCTTGAGTTTGCTCCACATGTCATTGACTCAGCCTCTGAAGAAATGCATTTAACCCAGTATCCACCAAACTCCCTTCAACCATTTCCCAATGAGCAGCTTGTGGGATTCACAGTGTGTGAGTGTGACTCCCATTTGACTCTGCTTCCCAGTCTGCCCTCATATTTCAAGCCAGCAGCCCCAGCCAGAAGCCCTGGGGTCAGCCTAACACGGAAACCAGGGAAAAGGGTAACATTCGAGTCTTGGAAAGTGATATGGAGCCCTATACATTTCCCCCTTGTTTGTAAAATGCACAGCAAGGTTTTTTTTGTTTGTTTGTTTTAATTTCAGCTGTTTAATAGTTTGGTGCTTCCAACTGAGTGGCTTTTATTTGGATTACTCTTTGAGGCAGGCAAATAAATCTGAGAGGTGCGTTCAGCCATGTGGCCCTCAGTGACACATTATAGTGACATTGGGCTCCTCAACCACAGCTCATGCTCCCCCGGGCTGTCAGAGGAAGAGGGGAGCCATGCAGAGCTAGCCAGGAGCCACATCCATGCTGAGTCCATGCCTCCTGAGCCTGCTGCTCATGTGTCCAAATCTGGGAACAACTGGGGAGAGTTGGGTCTGGAAGAGCTTGAGTTGTAGGAGCAAAATGATTGTCCCACTCTCCCAGTTATCTGAAGAAATGCTACTTTGTCTAGCTGACACCGGCACTAGCCTCAAGGTTGGCAGAGAAGACGCAGAGGAGCGACTTCCCCTTGACACTGGGGCAGGGGCCTCACCTCTATTTTCTGGTAGACCTCCTTAAACATCCCGGGGATCACGTACTGGCGCTCCACTGCCTGGATCTCATCTCTGGTCGGCCAGATGTCTTTCAGAAATACTTGCTGTCCCTTGGCATTGACACCTGGGGAGAAAATGTTTATTAGTGAGATGATCTTCATCTCATATCCAATTTTCATGGTCACAGGCAGTCAGCCCAGTCTCATTGTTCAGGGTAGTTAGGCTCAGTAAACTCTGTGCACACTTAGAAAACATTCCGCCACTGCCCGGAAGAAACACACAGGTTAGGCTCCCAAGGGTTGTCCACAACACTGTTGTCAATGATCAATACGCAGCGCTGCTTCACGTGTTTCTGTTTACGCACCGTTGATGCATTCACACTGAACTCGGGAGCCTGTCTAACATGAGGCCTGTCATAGCCTTCCTGAGCTCAGGAATGCTCCACAGCACTTTAGCCCCACTCTCAGGTCATTTTAAACAATAAAACAACCAAAAAAAAGCGCACAAATGTGTGAAAAACACGATGCTATCCAGAGCACAAATAGGACATTTGTTTGCAGTAGAGACCTGAAGTAAAACTACAGAGTGTCACCTTGCTTGACCTCAGCTGAGAGCAGGCACGGTGAGTAACTCAGGGGTTTCACCACCTTGTGCATGTCTGTGAGTGACCATGGCAAGGTGATAAGCACTGATTTTGGGGGTGAAAATCCACTTCAATGAGTAGTCAAATTTGAAAATATGGAATACATATGTAATGAAGATCAGCGGCATGTCTAAAGCTAAGACTTCCTTAAAGTAAATTCCAGGGCACTGTTTTCATATCATCTAATCTGCATAGCATGGACTGAGGAGGGCACACAAGGAGGCCAGGGGAAAGGAAAAGCAGCATCCTGCGCCCCAGGCTTTGAGAAGCTGCAGACTGTGGACGTGTTCCTACAGCACAGATATTAAAACCAAGATATCATGAGACTAAAGCAGGCACTGGAAAGGGAGGGACTGAAGCAGAGGCCAGAATGGCAAGCCCTCCATTGCTCTAAGTGTTTCTTTCCCTTCTTGTCCCTTCCCCTTTCGTAAATTCTTGTTTAGCTATTTCAGTTGTGTCTTAGCTGTGTGCTGGGGAAGGAAGCAAAGACCCTTTTTCCTTCTCTGATCTTTGGAGGTCCTAGGCTTCATTATTTATTAAGGAAAGCAATAACTTTTTTCCAGTAACGTTTTCAAATTCATTGGGGGAAAAAAATTGTAACCCCACAAATCAGCTCTTACCTAGTGGCTCTTTCTCAAAGTCGATCCTGATGGTCCCAGCAATCGCATAGGCTATTACTAAGGGCGGAGAGGCTAAATAGTTGGCTCGGGTATTGGGGTGGACTCGCCCTTCAAAGTTCCTGTTCCCAGACAGTACTCCAACAGCTACGAGGTCTCCCTGTGTGAGGCAAGGGGGAAACAGGTCGCAGAGACAGCAGAGGGCCTGGGCTTCCTAGGCCTGTCTGTCTTAGTCCTCCTCTAAGCCCAGGAGCCCTTTAGGCTTCCCCTGCGCTTGGGCCTCTCCCGGGGAAGGAGACCACAGGGTGAGCCTGGGGGAGACATGCTGGGTCAAAAGCCACAGAGAGACGCACTGGATGGCTCCTGCTCAGGAGCAGATGCCGGGTGGGTCAGAAGGCAGCACCCTAGCTATTCTGCAGCCAGGGGCCCGAGCACAGGTGGGGAAGATGACACGTTAGAGGAAGCCACACTGGCTGGCAGCGATTCCACGATCACTGCAAGCAGGTCAAACAGTATTTTTCACCGCCGTAGAATTTATGGGACAAAAATCAAGCCAGTGAGATTATGTTCAGTTGTCTGACTTGGGACCAGCCTGCAAACAATAGGAACAAATGATTCTGGTGCCTTCGTATGTGTGGGGCATGCGCTGGCCAGGCACTGCACTAAGTCCTTTGCGTCCACTATCACCAGAATGCTCGCAGCTTTCTGAAACACATACTGTTATCACTTCCTGTTTACAGTTGTGAAACTGAGGCACAAAGAGGTTCATGAACTTGCTCAAAGATATATAGATAATAAGTTTAACTCAACTCCAAAGACCATTCTCTTAACCACATCCCCTGCTTCCCTGAACTTTCTTTAAAATCACCAGCATTTCATTGCATGGCATATGAAAAGAAAGACCCCCAGGCTGCCCTGTTCATTACCTGTACGATGGCCTCTACCACCGCTTCCGGTAAGGGCCCGCTGTTGCCGATGCAGGTCATGCAGCCATAGCCCACCACGTCAAACCTGGGGCGGGAGGGAAGCACGGGGCAGAATGACTCTCAGTGGGCCCACCTGCTGGCTCCTGGAGACCACTGATTTAAAGGCGGTCAACACAGGGCTGTTCTGTGAGGCTTTCATTCTCGGGAACAGTTTGATCTACTACTCATCCATCCCAAATCATTCGATTAAGGCTCCTTTTTATAATTTACTTAAAAAAAAAAACTGAAGTATAGTTGATTTCATATTTATATTCTATTTTACCTATTTTATACCTAGTAGTGTGTATCCTTTAATCCCATACTCCTAATCCCTCCCCCTTCCAAATCCCTGATTTCCCCTTTGGTAACAAGAAGTTTGCTTTCTGTATCTGTGAGTCTGCTTCTATTTTGTAAAAAGACTCATTTACATATTTTTTTTTTAAAGAGTCCACATACTACTACTAATATATAGCATTCGTTTTTCTCTGTTGACTCACTTCATTTAGTACCGTATTCTCTAGGTCCATCCATACGGTCATGAATGGCAATACTTCACTCTGTTTTATGGCTGAGCAGTATTCTGTTATGTATCTATCTTTTTATCCATTCATCTGCTGATGGACACTTAGGTTGCTTCCATGTCCAAGCCATTACAAATAGTGCTGCTGTGAACGTGTGGGTGCATTTATCTTTTTCAATTAGTCTTTGTCTTTTCCAGATATATGCCCAGGAGTGGAACTGCTGGTGATATAGTAGTTCTACTATTTTTAGTTTTTAAGGAACCTCCATACTGTTTTCCATATTGGTGACACCAATTTACATCCTCACCTACAATTTAAGAAGGTTCCCTTTTCTCTACACCCTCCACAGCATTTATTATCTGTCACACTATTTGATGATGGCCTTTCTGACTTGTGTAAGGTGATACCTCATCATAGTTTTGATTTGCATTCCTCCAATTATTAGTGATACTGAGGATCTTTTTATGTGCCTGTTGGTATCTGTAAGTCTTCTTTGAAAAAAATGTCAATTCAGGTCTTCTGCTCATTTTTTGATTGGGCTGTCTGTCTGATACTGAGCTGTATGAGCTATCTGTATATTTGGGAAATTAACCCCTTGTCAGTTGCATTGTTTGCAAATATTTTCCTCCCATTCTATAGCTTATCTTTTAATTTTGCTGATGGTTTACTTTGATGTGCAGAGTTTTTTGATTCCAATTAGGTCCTATCTATTTTTGCTTTTGTTTGTTTTGCCTTGGGATATTGCTACGCTTTATGAGGAGACTGCCTAAATGATCTGTAATTTTTAAAAGTTGAAATTAGACAGCTGATATCTTTATTCACTACTCTTATTATATACTCTCAGGGACTTCCAACTTTTATGAGGTACATGATAAAGATCTATGTCAATTAATTTAGTAATAGTAGGTTACTAGGAGAAACTGTATTTGGAAACAAATAATTGACTTCAGTGAATCACAACATGTCTAGGCATGTGAAATAATTATTTCCATACAGAGGGCAGACTCTCTGTGGCAGCGCAATACTAGCCCGCAGCACACCTTCATGTAACTGAGAAAAGTTGCCCCTCCCCTAGGAGGGCAGTGGTACAGCGGAGCACGGGCTTGATACCAGCCCATGCTCTCTTCACAGAGACCCTTGTCTGATCAACAACCAGCACAACTGTACAGGAAGGCCCTGTCTGTTGGAAAGTGAGGGTTTGAGTCTGCACTGATGAAAGACTATGCAATTAGATACCATCAGGTAAGCTTACATCCATTTCAAGGTGACTGAGCAAGGAATATGCCGCAACAAAAGCAATGGCGTAAGAGGCCTCTCCCTCACCCGAGCTGAGACAGGTAGGGCATGACTCCGCTTTCCCGCAGGTAGTAGGTGACCACACCACTGCCAGGAGACAGGCTAGTTTTGATGTAAGGCTTCACGCTCAGGCCCGCATCCACAGCCTTCTTCGCTAGCAAGCCTGTGAAACGGTAAACACAGACATGGCTGCGGGCTGGCTGCCCACTCCAGGTGCCACAGACAGCTGAGGAAACACTGACTTTGCTCTGCACTGCCTGCACAGCCTGACAGGACCCCACTCACGCTGGTGCTTTCTGCCATTTTTGCTGCCTAATAGAAACCAAAGCCTGGCGTGCTGTAGTCTATGGGGTCATAAAGAGTCGAACACGACTGAGAGACTAAACGATAGAAACCAATGCTCACTAGCACAAAGTCACTCATGTTTGTTCAGTGAGCTCAAAATGAGCCATGGACGTGAATGACATAAAAGAGAAGTGCTTTTTGTTTTTCAAAGAGATAAACCATTCATGATTATATTATAGAGTGGGTTTTTAATTTCTGGAGGGAAAGCAATCTAATTATATTTAGATAAAAAATAATTGCCAGGGCCCCTTCTTAAAGTATATGAATTGTGTACTAGTTGGTGAGGAGTATAGCCATCTAGATGTTAAAAATCTTGCTCTCAGATATTTCTTAAAGTGGAAGATCACGGCTGCTGGGTCACTTGATTCTGGGCAAATCCAGAGGCTATGAACGACAGGGACACTTGGGTGCTCTGACTTAGGACATCTCATGGAAGTAGGAAAGAAATAAGGAGTGTGGGTGCTAACAGACAAGAGGCTACAGACAAGCTGGTGTCTTATCTTAAGGAAACACGTTTGTCCAAATTTAGGGGGCAACAGACGAATTCTTGGACAAAGAAAGTTTTCCTTATGCACCTGTCCACTTCATAAAGAAAGAACGATCTGTGTGTGGACATAAGAGGAACTCTTTGGGATGTTTTAAAATTTGGAAACTAAAGGGACCTTACATTAATGAAACTCTGCATGTAAACATTAAATAACCAGAATTGTGTAACAGGCAGATAAGTTTTGTCAACCAAGTGCCGTGTGTGCTAATTCAGATGCACTTGACAATGCATCTAGAGTAAATGCCACTGTATAAAAAGGGATTTTATGAAGAACAATCTGTGGCATGAAAACATTTTTTCCTTTTTTAAATTCTGACACAAGATTTTAGACTTTACCAGAAACTCATCTTTCTTTCCTCTCTTTTCCTTATTTTCTGTGTTAATTCTAAAGACCATACTACTTTAAATATTTTGCATTGGGCACTGTTTATTGAATAAACATCTCTGGGCCAATTAGTCTCTGCATCTGGGATGGACAAGGTTCAGAGAACTATGAAAGTCAAAGTGTTAGCCGCTCAGTCGTGTCCGACTCTTTGGGACCCCATGGACTGTAACCTACCAGGCTCCTCTGTCCATAGGACTCCAGCAAGAATACTCGAGTGGGTTGCCATTCCCTTCTCCAGGCAATCTTCCCAACCCAAGGATCAAATCCAGGTCTCCTGTACTGCAGGTAGATTCTCTGTGGTCTGAACCACCGGGGAAGGCCCATACACAGAACTTAATTAAGCCCTTGGGTTATGTCTTGGAAATTCCCACCCACATGCCCACATGACCATCAGATGTATTTACCGGCCCTAACATCACAGATGGATTACTGGTGTTTGTGCAGCTAGTAATGGCAGCGATTACCACAGAACCATGAGCAAGGGTGAACTCGCTGTTATTATAGATAAATGTCTTGTGATCATTATGATGGTCTGGAGCAACCTGGAATCCTTTAAATCCTTGCTATAGGAAGAAAAAAAGAAAAAAAAAATATGGTCAAAAGTTCTCACTTTGGAAGGAGAAGAAGCACTTTGGTAATTATAATTCTTAAAACATAAACATCTCAGTTGGTAAACTCTGAAATGCTATAGAAAAATTAAAGTTCCCTTTCCTCTTTTTAAATCTTTATAAAAGGGAGTCATGATTTCTGAATCTTATTTTGCTTTGAAATTACTAACAATTACCTCCTTCCCACCTTAAATATTGAAATGCTAAAACTACAAATTTAGCTTAAAGTTAGTCTAACTAGAGCAAATTAGTACAGATTTAATGGCAACAAAGGGCACAGACACTAACCATAACGAAATTTAGAAAAAAGTGCCATAAGAATCTAGTAAAAGAATCAGACATGCAAATGATATAAAGTACCAACAATGAAGTTAAAAGATATGAAACGCCATCACAGGGGTTTAGACTGATGCCAGAATGTTCAAATGAGGGAGAGGTGACTTTGTGCTATGAGATCTGAGGTCATGCTGTGGAGGAGCTGAGAGACTGGGGCATGCTGGTGAGGAAGGACCAGAATAGCTTGTTCAAGCAGAGCGAATGCTGTGGTGAGAGTCAGGTGAAGAGTGGATATGCTTTGGAAACGGAGAGTTAGAAAAAATGAAAAGGAGGGTTGAGTGTGTTTATAGGCAATAGGGGGCTGTAAGGAAGCTGCTCAGCTCTTAGCTAAGGTGGGAGGAGGCACCAAGGGGTTCAGTTTGGAGAGGAAATGCCTTCAGTACTAGGCTTCAGGAAGATTCATCATCGGGATGGGTGAAAAGAAGCCTGTGCATGAAGAAGCCAGGCATGGGGAGGGTCTCCACCCACCTCTCCCAGCTCCCTACCTTGGCCCCCAGGCAGCTCTCAAAGTCCTTTTTCATATCAGACACAGCGACCTTGTCTTGAGGCCTTTGGGTCCACTGCAGCAAGGCACTACTGTTTTCAAGTCTAACTCCACAACCTGTCCACCCAGAAGAAAAGGAACCATAGAACTGACATTATACCCCCCACACACACACAAAAAACACAGCTGTGCCAGAGAATTTACACCACAATAAAAACAAACAAACCAAACTACCACATTCAAAACCAAGAAAGTCTGGGTCTCTTTAACACTGAAGGGAATTTCCAGAGACCCCGATGAGCACTTCGGTGGCATGCGACAGGCAGCAGCCCTGCCCACTCTCAGAAGCACCAGGGTGGGTCCACGGCTGCTGGGGTCTTCCACTTGGCCCTCTTTATAAAGTGGCTCATACATCCTTTCTATTGCTTAAGTTAGTGTGAGATGTGTTTCCTACTGAAACAACAGATAAACCATTGTAATTTTTCTAAGATGACTCGGGGGGATGTTGTCATTAAGTCATCAATGCCAAGAAATGGGCCCTAGTCTGATGGAGTATTTCCTTCCCTCAGTGTATTAATAATAGGAAAGGAAATAATAGTCCCACATCTGGTTTACCCTCTGATCTTGGCTGTAGAGAAAATGTGGGTTTAGTTTGCACCCTAGACAATGAGTGAAGATAAGCAGTGGATAAATCTGAACTAACTGATTGGCTCACACTTAATCGATTGGCTTGCACTTTCATTTCTTTCCCATCTATACTTCGGATAAGCTTATCAGCCTTTAAATAGCTCCAGTCCTTCTAAACTTCTTCTCCAAGGGTTGTCTACATAAGAGGAATAAATCAGAAAAGGAGACACTCAACCTAATGGCCAGGAAGAACGGGGGAAGTTATGCTATTTTGTTATGTCTGCAATTCCTTATCTTTTTATTTTTTTCAGCCTTTAACACCCTGTTCTTTGTGATAACTTGGCAATGACTAATTTCCTACAAGTACACTCCCTAGGAAAAACTTTCACAATTAAAACCACAGGCTTGAGGAAGAGGAAACGTGTTCAATGAGAGGTGCTCCCATACCTGGGCAAAGTCTGGGTCTTGAGAGGAGTCGCTGAAGTCCCGAAACATTCCTACAGCCTGAAGGTACTGTTTAATATGCTTCACTTTTTCTTTGTCTCGACCTAATGGGCATTTTAAGAAGTAACAAGTAACAGATGTCAGTATTTTCTGATGAAACTAATACCTTTAGTAGCAACTGCATAAATAACGAGGGTCTCACTTAAAACACTCCAAGCCCTCTGCTGACACTGCAGCCTGCAGGCTCATGGTCTGACTTTCCAGCTGATGCTGCTGTTTACTAGGGACCATGAACCAATCTGCTGTTCTGCCGAAGGGACTGTTTTCTGAAAAGGATTCTAGTCTTAGTTATAAGTACTCCTCTCTCTGGGTTATAGTTCTTTTTTTTCCCAATTATTTGGCAGCACTGTGTGGCATGTAGGATCTTGGTCCCCTGACCAGGGATGAAACCCATGCCCCCTGCATTGGAAGCATGGAGACTTAAATCACTGGACCACTGGGGAAGTCCTGATTATGGTTCTTAATTAAGAGGCTCCTGAAAGTGAAAGTGAAGTCGCTCAGTCGTGTCCGACTCTTTGCGACCCCATGGACTGGAGCCCACCACGCTTCTCTGTCCATGAGATTTTCCAGGCAACAGTGTTGGAATGGGTTGCCATTTCCTTCTCCAGAGGATATTCCTGACCCAGGGATCAAACCCAGGTCTCCCACATTGTAAGCAAGACATCTGAGCCAGCAGGGAAGTAACACTAAGAGGCTCCTAAGGCTTAGCAAATTGCCAAAGTGCCCCTCCTATGCACCTGCCTTCAACTGGCCATAGACCCGCAACATTCTACATTAGCCCTGTTAAAACAGTAATTCCCCATCTCCTACCACAAACCACGAGCTGTGTGCCCAGCACTGTGGGCTACACTTTTTCAATACATTATTTCAATCTCTAATCCTTTATCCCGGCCTTCTGAGACAAACACTATTATTATCCTTATGTATAGATGACGAAATACTGGCTCAAGATTAAATAACTTTTCCATGGAACACAGGCTGTAAATGGCAGAACCAAGAGCCAAAGCTGAGTTTAACTCCAAAGTTCAAAGTTCTAACTCGTGATACTGTATCACCAGGAATATGACCCCAAATGCTCTGCTGTTTCATTCAGAAAGCTCCTGGGTGCAGGAGATAATACGGATGGTTTGCCCAAATGGACATGCAGTCCTCCCATTTCTCTGACAGTAAATTAAGACTGCTGGAGAGCTTCATTCCTGGATCCACATCAGATCAGCATTTTTTGTTTGCCTGTTCATTTTCACTGAATTCTCAAGGTCATCAGCTGTCAGCATGGATCTTACAACAGATGACTGTCTGATCTTTAGCATATTTATCGTGACCTGTTGTTGCGTTCCAGTGTTCACTACACCCCATGTCACCCTCTCCATGAAAACACATGGGAGAAATTTCTCTTAGGTTTCCGTTAAGAAAGAGTTCGCCTTCTCTAAAACCATTTGTTTCCTTTCAATAGATGTTAAGAAATTCAGTACCAGATCAGTAAGAGGTTTGGTGGCCACCTCTAGATCACAGAAACCAGTCTTATCTCTGAGTGTAGTGTGCAGCTTTCCCCTCCCCACCATCCCTTCCCTTCTCTTCTTTAGGGTGATGCCTCTCCTGTTTAATTGAGGGACAGAGGCAGAAAGCGCTCCGATTCTCAGCTTTCTCTGAACTATACAAAAGACCTTCTGTTCTCAGGGTTCTGCACTTACCTGTCTGCACCAGGTACTTGATACTGACTTCATCAACTGGGAAAAAGGCGGCAGTGGCCCCATACTCTGGACACATGTTGGCAATTGTAGCTCGGTCGGCAATGGACAGTTGGGCTACTCCTGGCCCAAAGAACTCGACAAACTTGCCCACTACCCCAACCTGGCGGAGGTGCTGAGCAACAGGATAATAACAGAATTTGAGATTTGATAACCCACATTTTGTTTTTAGTATTTATTTTTTATGGTCATGCCAGGTGGCATGCAGGATGGCAGTTCCCCAATCAGGGACTGAACTCGTGCTCCCCCACATTGGGAGAGCAGAGCCTTAACCAGTGGACCAACAGAGAGGTCCTGGTAACCCTTATTTAAAATGCAGAACTCTCCCCTTGCAATTCTCATAAACTAGCCTTGTGAGTCAACACAAACAATAAATTAGCCCCACATATTCTGGATTATGGGCTTTCCATCTGGCTCAGTGGTAAAGAATCTGCCTACCAATGTAGGAGACGAGGTTGGACCCTTGGGTTGGGAAGATCCCCTGGAGTAGGAAATGGCAACCTGCTCTAGTGTTTTTGCCTGGAAAATTCCATGGACAGAGGAGCCTGGCAGGCTACAGTCCATGGGGTCGCAGAGTCAGACACAACTGAACACACATTATAGATTACTTTTAAAAATAAAACTTAAAAAGCAACGCAACTAAAACAACATGGTATCCCGCAGTAGATCCTAGAACAGAAAAGGGACATTACTAAAAAGACTGGCGGAGTTTCTAGTTTAGTTAAAAATGGCATACCAATGTCAACTACTATTTCTGATAAATGTACCATGGGTATGTAAGATGTTAACATTTGGGGGAGCTGAGAGAAAGGTAACAGAACTCTGTATTCCCTTTACATTAACTCGCCTATAAATCTAAAAATTATTTCAAAACAGTTCTTGAAAAAGAAAATATAAAGACACAATATTAAGAAAAGTTTTTCAAAATGAGAAAACTTTCTAAGGATTAAATAAATTCTTTCAACTTAAATTAGTTACGATTTGCATTTACTGAGTAAGCAAATGCCTTGTTTCCAAGTGCATAATGACTGAATACCCTGAACACAGGTATAAGTCAAAGGTAACCAAAAGGTTCAGGCAGTCTGACTCCCACATCTTTTCCATACAAGCCATCAGCCAGAGCTGCAGCATCAGTGACCAGCCTGGGCCTGCATGAAATCAGTTTCATGAAGTGTGGACAGCCACGTAGACAGGCTCTTCTGATTATGTGGAATTCTGCCAAATTTTGTGGGTAAAGCCTATATTATTCTACACTTGCACGATGTGGACATCTCCGATAAGCTATAATATTCAAACACATCCAATTCTGATTTCCATGAAGATTAAATCAAAAGCATAGTATCCATCCCAAATACGCCAAGCCTCTAAACTATACAACCAGAAAAAACTTTGTGATAATAAAAAAATTACTTTTCTAATAATCTTTCAAAATGAAACTGCCTTCTTTCTGCAAAGCAAGCAAATCATCATAAAAGATTACTTTCAACAACAGCAAAAACAAAAACAACCAACCAACTAGTATTTTCCAGCTTGGAAAAACATCCGTTACAATAATGTAACTTAAAATACAGAGAAAGAAATTTTAAAAGTCAAAAATTATTAATAGAAAGAGTTTGTTATTTACATACAAAGAAGAACCACATCGAAAAAGTACAGAAGTATAAACATATGCATGGAAATGATTTTGTACAACCTCAGCATAGCGATTATCTCTAGAAATGAGGAGGGGTGGCTTTAGCCGTAAACATTGCATTTCACTTCTTTAAAAATGTACATACAGAGAGAGCTCTGAAGCAAAAACAGCAAAATGTTACCATCTGTTAAGTTTATGTGGTGGGCATATAAGTGTCATTTTAACTTCTGTGTATTTAAACTATTTCATGGTTTCAAAAACTTTTTCTTAAAGAAAAATATCCATGCAGCAACAGAGTAATGTGAACCTAATGATCTGAAATTTGACCACAGAATTCTCACCTTATCTCGTCTCTTTTAAAGTCATCAACGTACTGTTTCCTAGCATTTCTAGAGCACATGGAAACCAAGAGAGAGTCCATCAAGGACTTCCTTCCAGTTTGTCACTGAGACTCTCTACGACCCCAGAAGAGGCAGCACTTGGTTACCTTGGTGATGGTGAGCACGATGTCAGTGGATGTTACCAGGGGGTGGGGACTGCCCACCAGCCTGTAGCCGATCACCTGGGGAAGCACCATGCTGATTGGCTGGCCCAGCATCACAGCTTCTGCTTCGATACCACCCACACCTGTATGCAATAATGGTTTCATGACTCCTCAGGCATAGTTCAGTATCATTAATAAGTAGTCAACCCACTTACAGTATTTTACTAGTGTAGAGTTATATTTCCATAAAGAACAGTTATCTTTCCTCTATTTCCCTCTACAGAATTTTTAACAAGTTTTTCTCAGAGTGTGGTCTCCCGACATCTAGATCAAAATCCCCACGATTCCACACTGAAAAGGAGAGTGAGGGTCAAGAGTATCCATTTTTTAACAAACTCTCCGGGTGGTTTTCATTTATTTTAAATGTCCCTAACCCCTTGTTCCAATTCATTCTTCCAAACATCATACTGACTGCGTAAAGGCACAAAACACTTTTCGGGTACTGGAAATATAACAGTGAGCAAAACAGACAAAAATACCTCTCCGATATTTGTTGGTCACTCAAATTCATGCTGCTGGAATGTAATGGGATCAAAGTAAATCGAGGTCCATGCCACAGACCAGCATATATGGAAGAGGAACCCGAAAGAGCACTCACCCCAACCAAGGACACCCAAACCATCAATCATGGTGGTGTGCGAATCTGTGCCCACAAGGCTGTCTGGGTAGTAATATCCATCCTGATCAAAGACCACTCTTGCCAAATACTCCAGATTCACCTGGTGGATGATTCCTGAGCCTGGTGGAATAATCCTCATGTTGCAAAAGGCCTGAGAGCCCCACTAGGGTTGAGAAATGGGAGGAACACTGTGAATGCCAGACACCTTTATGCAGCCCACCTCTCCCTCGCACCCCACACACATGAAGAATCAATCAATGGACCCAAGCTCTGCCCATACCTTTAAAAATTCAAATCGTTCCTTATTTCTTTCAAATTCCAAGTCTTGATTCTTCTTTAAACTGTCTGCCCTGTCAAAGAGAACAGCTAAACGTATAAATTTTAAGGCTTGAAATGTTACCAAAGTTATTGATAATAAAGCAAATGGCATACCATCTGGGTGGTAATGCATTTCTTCACATGGCAAAGAAGAGTTAACTAAAGAAAAAGAACTTTATTTTTGATTCAGGTGATTTTTTTTTACAATGCCTTTAAACATGGTGGGTAGAAAACATTGAGTGAATCTAAGTAAAAACTATTCTAATCATAAAGTCTGAATCTTAGGAACAGACTTAAGACATTTATGAGGAGAAGAGCAGTTTAGATTCTTAAAGAAGCCTTCTTTCCATACACCTTTCTCATCTGTGACTTTGTTACGACACCTGTCTGAGCTGAGTCATGCCTGGGCCTGGCATTTTCATGTTTTATGTTGGGAGACAGGAACCCAGTGATGCCAGGAGGCACAGGAATTTGTAGGATCACAACCTCCTATCCTCCAAATGGAGATTTACAGGGCAAATGGTGCTGCCCAAGAATATCTATAAACCCCCAAAATACATGCCGAGGTTTGCTCAGAGTCATTTCATCCATCAGGATGGACAATGCAGAGCATCAGGAAGCTTTTCTAGAATTTTTATAATCAAGCTACATTGTTTTGAGTCGAGGTAGAATAAGGCATAGTGGCAACTCTGCGTGATTAGCACACAGCAAGCACGTGTAGACTATGCATCATGGACTGGGTGCACATAGAAAAGGACAGTAAAATTAATAGCTAAGAGCCAAGTCACACCTCACTAATTGAGAGTTAACACTGACATTACAAGAGCTAGGCACTGAAGTGCTTTACATTTATTTTCTAATTTAGTCTTCAAAATAGCGCTTTAAGTTAGGGGCAACTAATATCCACATTTTTTTCAAAGGAGACAGACAGAAGGTAAGGTGCTCAAGACTACCCAGCAAGTAAATAATGGAATTAGTATTGAAACCCAGGCAGTCTGACTCCAGAATCGATGTTCAAAATCCCTACACTGCCTCCTTGCAGCAGCAGCTACAAAGCCGCAGCAGTGGCGCTGGCATTGTAATAGCAGCAACTGCCCTGTAATCACAGCAGAAGCCACACGCAGGGCTGCATGGGGCGCCGTGGGCTTTACACACATGCACTCACTCAGCCATCATGACAGCCCCTCATGCAGGCACTGCTATCATCCCAATGTATAGAGGAGGAAGCCAAGGCACAGAAAGGTAATTTTCCCAAGTACGCTGAGGGCTCCGTCCCTCCAGACCCACCTGTGTCTTCAGGTCTTCCACCTTCATCCTAGTACACGAGGGCTCCATCCCTCCACCTTCATCCTAGTACACGAGGGCTCCATCCCTCCACCTTCATCCTAGTACACGAGGGCTCCATCCCTCCACCTTCATCCCAGTACACTGAGGGCTCCATCCCTCCACCTTCATCCTAGTACACTGAGGGTTCCATCCCTCCAGACCCACCTGTGTCTTCAGGTCCTCCCACCTTCATCCTAGTACACGAGGGCTCCATCCCTCCACCTTCATCCTAGTACACGGGGGCTCCATCCCTCCACCCCCCCTTCATCCTAGTACACTGAGGGCTCCATCCCCCCACCTTCATCCAGACACTGAGGGCTCCATCCCCCAGTCCCCACCTGTGTCTTCAGGTCCTCCACCTTCATCCTAGTACACTGAGGGCTCCATCCCTCCACCTTCATCCTAGTACACTGAGGGCACCATCCCCCCAGACCCACCTGTGTCTTCAGGTCCTCCACCTTCCCGCATCCGGGGCTCCATCCCTCCACCCTTCATCCTAGTACACGAGGGCTCCATCCCCCTCCCCCCTCATCCAGTACCCGGGGCCCCATCCCTCCACCTTCACTCACCCGAGGGCTCCATCCCTCCACCTTCATCCTAGTACACTGAGGGCTCCATCCCTCCAGCCCCACCTGTGTCTTCAGGCCTCCACCCTCATCCTAGACAATGGGGCTCCATCCCTCCACCTCTCCTAGTACACTGAGGGCTCCATCCCTCCACCTTCATCCTAGTACACTGAGGGCTCCATCCCTCCAGTCCCCACCTGTGTCTTCAGGTCCTCCCACCTTCATCCTAGTACAATGAGGGCTCCATCCCTCCACCTTCATCCTAGTACACGAGGGCTCCATCCTTCCACGTTCATCCTAGTACACTGAGGGCTCCAGCCCTCCGGTCCCCACCTGTGTCCTCAGGTCCAGATCCATATTCCCAATGTATCCTGAGCATCTACACCAGGAACACTTTGAGCACCACAAATGCAACAGGTCAAATCCTAATGTGTGACCTTCCTCCCTGCATCTCCCTCCTTGTCCTTGTCTGTCTATCCCTCATCTAATGATCTCCTCTTCTCCCACTTAGTACCTACAGCTATCAGAGTATTTATTCCAGAAACAGCCTCCTGTCCAGTTTCTCTCAATCTAGTCAACTTATCTTTTGTACCATCACCAGAATTTGGCTTTCCAAAATACAGATCATCACAACCCATGTTGAATCTGCTAGGGGATCCCATTTTCTAAACACAAGGTCCTTCAGCCTGACCTCAGAATTCCTTCATGCATTCCCTCCCATCCTCCAGTCCAAACTTTCAACTTCAGCGGCACCGTGGCCTTCATACTCTCCCACACCATACTTTCCTCATGCCTTCGCATGCTCTGTTCTCTCTGTGTAGAATGCCTTTCCAGTTTCTTGTGCTAAACATGCCTGGGGACCTAGATTAAGTGACACTCCTGGAAGAACCTCCCATCTCTCCACGTTAGAGATTCCGTTCCTACACTTATTAACTGCATTCAAGCTATGCATTCCTAATCTCTGCTTTTTGAGACTAACCTGCTTCTTGAACAAATACTGGCACACTATAGGTCTGTTAAATAGAATTATTTTTAATAAAAAAAAAAAAAAAGCAAAGGCATCTTGGAACATTATTCTTAATCATGTATGGCCCTGCTCTATCTCTTCTGCCGTACTCTGAGCACACATGGACTCCCAGTCATTATGCCTCATCCTCCTGTTTCTAGAAGCATGTCAGAGCTCCTTACAGCAGAAGCAGGGCTGGAAGAAGACCATTTAACCCGCAGAATTTTGGGACCCATCAGTTTGATATGAATGACACAGTCACAGGACAAGCAGAAGCCAGAATGTTTAGGCTGCTTTAAGATATGTTAATTCTAAGTTTAAAAAAAAAAAAAAAAGAAACCCATCAACAACAACCCTTTTAGTCACTAAAACAGAACAACTTTCATGCTAACCTTGGCTCTTTCTTTAACTTAGTTCTAGTTATTCAAATGAATAAACAGACCTAGAATTCAGAGTTTTCCACCACTCAGAACTGCCCCACATTTACCCAACCTGGTGAGTTTTTAATAAGATCTCTGAATGTGAATGGCCTCACAGATTAAAGAGGAAATGTCCCCTTATTTACATAAATTGAAATCAGATCTGGATGTAGTTCAAACTTTCTGAGTATTACATTTAATGGTACTCCAGAAATTCACAGAAAATATTTATAGAGGAAATAGTTCGTAGTTCGGACATGCTTGAAATCTGGTTGGAAATTGTTTTATTCTTGTTGGGATTTTAAAAAAGATTATTTCTGAGATAACTTTGAAAAACATTATAATAATGCATTAGTTAGATCCTTGACCCCTGAAGATAGTGTGAAGCCAATTACTAATATTCAAATCAAGGAAAGAGCTTAGAAATACTTAACTGAGAAAATTCACCATCCTACCACCCTTACCCAGTTGTACTAGTTCATTTCTGGAAATAGCTGGAAATAAGCCCACAGTACAGAGTTCCACAAAAGCTGAGACACATCACATTTACTTCTTTACAAAAATGAGGAAACAGACTGGGAGGTCAAATTGCAAAACCAAACTCAAGAAATAAAAACAAAACACTAGCAATGAAAATGCTTCTCACAGAAATGCTTCTCTCGAATTAAAAAAAAAGTGTTTGCTAGATTTGGGTATCATTTTGGATCAAAGCTCAACCTCGGACTTTGCGTTTTTCAAAACAATATTTTCAGTATTTCAGTGTAAATGAAAAAGGTCCATAAAAATTGAAACCAGAATTGATAGATGTCATAGCTTCAAGAGGAAACCAAGTCACAGTTGGTGCTGATTCAGATTCTTTACCTACTTAAGAGTCAGGAGTTCTTTGAGTTTTGAGTCAAATAACTTCAGACATTAAAACAACTGCAACTCTGTCTAAACCAGTACTTTTACCTTCCAGGCCAGGGAAACAGAGGTAAATATGCAAGGCCAATGAGAGGCTTCAGGACAGATGAAAGTGGCCCATGATTCTGTGAGGTTGCTGTTCAGTCGCTAAATCGTGTCCGACTCTGTGACCGCGTGGCCTTCCCGGTCCTTCACTATCTCCCAGAGCTTGCTCACATTCATGTCCACTGAGTCAGTGACGCCATCCAACCACTGCATCCTCTGCCACCCTCTTCTCCTTTGCCTTTGTGAGCTTACTTTTTATTCATTTCTCAAGTGGGACTTTAGGAAACATACTTACTCTTCAATAGGACAATAGTTTGTGTATTTTTAACTCTTCCCTTTGAAATCAAAATATTAGATTGAGCTCATGTAATTTAAGGAGGGAAAAAAAAGCCTAAGGATGGGTTGAGTCCAAAGGAAAGGAAAGAGCTGGCAAGTATCCAGTCTGCTTGTTCCAAGAAGTGACAGTTCAGGAGACAAAGCAGATTTCTCTCTATTCCTGAATTTTTCTGGTTTGGATATTGTCAATACTAATTTGAGGATGACCAGTTTCTACATTTCTCTTAAGGCTATATGGAACCCACTTAAATTGCCAAGGAAGCAAATAAAGGTTTGGGTTTTTTTTTTTTTTTCCCCTTTGTGCGGCTGGTTTCACATTCTTAAATGAACTTCTATTATAAAAACAACAGCTTCTTATTGTAAAAACAAAGAATAGTTACAATTGCTTAGTAGTTTGGCACCTCTCTTTCCAATTCTCTAGTCTCTGCCTAGCTTTTCATTGCGGAGAAGGCAATGGCACCCCACTCCAGTACTCTTGCCTGAAAAATCCCATGGATGGAGGAGCCTGGAAGGCTGCCGTCCATGAGGTCACTGAGGGTCGGATATGACTGAGCGACTTCACTTTCACTTTCATGCATTGGAGAAGGAAATGGCAACCCACTCCAGTGTTCTTGCCTGGAGAATCCCAGGGACGGGGGAGCCTGCTGGGCTGCCGTCTATGCGGTCGCACAGAGTCGGACACGACTGAAGCGACTTAGCAGCAGCAGCTTTTCATTCAGCTGGGATCACTCTACACAGGCAATTTCTACCTGGCTCCTTGAGCTAACACATGAGCATGTTCCAAGTGTTATTAAGGATTTAAATATAACCCTAAAGGTTACTTAATATATTTATTTTAAGGATGTTATATAATTTAATAAACCACTCTCCTTTGTTGGGACACCTAGAATGCTTTTAGGTTTTCTCTATTATAAATAATACTTTAAAGAGCACTATTTAGTCACTAAGCTTCTGCTGAATTTCAGAAATCTATAAAGGGTATTTTAGAAGCAGAAATCCCAGGACAAAGGATATGGCAATTTCTAAGGATCCAAATACATAGTGCTTTCATTATTTTCTAATTTCCAGCACTATCAGCAGTGTATAAAAGTGTCTCCATCATGACACCTTTATAATTAATAACATTTATTTTCTAATCTTAACTACGTTGATAAGAGAAAATGGTATCTCAAGGGTTTAATTTACCTTTTTATTACTTGTAAAGTTGAAAAGGCTGTATATACTGTTTACCATTTTCTTTTACTGTGAAATGTCTACTTTCCTTTGCCCATTTATTTGCTGGGTTTCATTGTTTCTTTTAAATAGGTTACACGTACTCTGTATATATTAAGGCTACTAACTCTATTGAAAATACTTTTCAAGTTCTCTCCTGTTAACTTTGAGGTCCTTACATCTATAGTTTTTGTGCCTTTGTTTCTTTCATTGCCTCTCAATCGAAAAAAGTCTCTCATCAAGACATTTAACACATATAAAGTTACATTTTCTTCTAAATGTTTGATGATTTAATTTTAAAACCATTAATGCTTTCAATCATAGGTACTATTTTTTCTACCAAAGAATTAATTTTCCCAGCATTGTATGCAGAACAGTTATTTCTTTTTAACTAAGGTTCTATCTAAAGTTGGAAATAATTTTAGTTAGTTATGTTTCTAGATGAAGGTGTCAGCCTTCTAGCAGTACCTGGTTGCCCTCCTTGTATTCATATCCTTGTTGTATAATCTTGCAGTTACTGGAGTGTATGCCTCCACCCCTGACTTTGGGCTCGACCGCGGGCCTTGCTCTGATTAATGTCATTGTGAACAGAAGTGATCAGATGTCAGTACTTCATCAAGGCCTCGAGAGATACTGCAGGTTCCCGCTTGCTCTCTCAAGCCTCTGTGATGCCCAGGCAGCTGCTTTCTCCTTTAGCCTGGTCTCCCAAAGCAGCCCACAGAGAATGGGGCAGCCCAGCTGCCCTGCAGATGTGCAGTGTAAGCAGTCGATCCAGTCAAGGCTGCGTGAGGCACAGCTGCCCAACCGCACTCAGCTGAGATTAGCTGACCTCCCAACTAATTGGTAGATGTGTAAGACATACATTTTTATCCTCTACTGCCACTGAGATTTGTACTGGTAGGTTATTGGTAGGGTTATAACAGGAAGAGAGAAGAGGATGTCCTGAACTGTAGAAGGAACAGAGGAAAAGAAAGGTACAGACATTATGGAGGGACACTCGTGTGGAGAGACAGCGATGGCTGGATATAAAATAATTACTTGAAATCAAAAGAGGAATAAGGATCCAGTGGTTAGAAAAAGCAAAACAAAACACCTAAACTCTTTTAAGGTCACACACATACTTGTACTAACAAGCTCTCCTAGCAGAAATCTGTTTGTGTTTTTCACCCAAACGTCCTTAAACACAGCCTGCTCCCCTGAAGGAAGTAAATAGAAAGAAAAAAAGATTAACGTCCCCATCACACACACACAAAAACAAACAAAAACTTCAAGGGAAAATATATAGTAAGTTTGAGTTTTTCTGAACATATCTTTCAAAGATTTTTCTTCTTTTATTTAATGATACACACACACACACAAGAAAGACTTATACTCCAAGATTTTGCACAAAGCAGAAAACCCTAATATTCATCCTAGTCTCTCACCTTCTGTTGAAATCAACCTGGATGGAATGATCAATGACAAGATCAGCAGGACAGATGGGGTTTATTTTCTCTGGATTGCCTCCTAACTTTTTCACAGCATCACGCATGGCAGCAAAGTCAACCACAGCTGGCACACCCCTAAGAAATGGGAGAATTAAGCAGAAAACAAATCTGTTAAACAAGTGTTACGTGGGTTTTTCCCAGCTTTTGTTTCTGCTGAAAATATTGCCAAGAGGGCTATCTCACCAGTGGAGCAAATGATAGATGTCAGAAAAGTGAAAGCTGCTAAATACATTTCCTTGAGTGGAAATCACATCCATAATGAGCATCATGGCTGAGCGGTACCTCTATATGCAATTTTATTCCTGCATTAAAGTTCACAACCAAAGTGGTTTAGGCAGAGAAACTGTCAGAAAGCTGGCACTTACAAACTTGGGACCTTTTTCTATCACTGTTCCCTACTCACATGGTGGGCTAGCAAAGTCCTGGGCAAGACTATATAGATCACACCCTTCAACTTCAGACCAACTTTAAAGGAATGGATGTAACTCAGAAAAGCAGGCTGTGCATCAAGTTTATATTAAGCGCATCCTTCCTTTTTATTATATTAGAGAGTAAAATGTGAGTAATCATCCTCTAAAAAAATGAAATTTGGTCTCCAGAAGGAATGAAATAACATCGTTTAAAAAACTGAAAAGGTAGGCTGTGAAGAGGTAAAGGGCTTCCCTGGTGGCTTCAATCCCTGATCCGGGAAGATCCTGTATGTCCCAAGGCAACTCAGCCCTCGCGCCACGACTACTGAGCCTGTGCTCTAGAGCCCAGGAGCCGCAGCTCCTGACGCCCATGTACTGAGAGCCTGTGCTCTGCAAGAAGAGAGGCCACCGCGATGAGAAGCCAGCACACCACAACCAGAGAGTATTCCCCGCTCACTGCAGCTGAAGGCCCGTGGGCAGCAGTAAAGACCCAGTGCAGCCAAAAATAAACACATAAATAGATTTTTTTTTTTTTAAGTGAGGCTGTTCTTGGGATTAGCAGGGTGTAAGCAGAGATTTAACAGCAACACATCAAGCCTTGCAAACTACATATCTCCCCTCCGGCGATACATATCAACATTCCAAGGATGTCTGTTTAAAACCTGGCTCCCTGGGTGAAAGGATATGGTGGAGAAAAGATTCTGAGACAGTTCCACTTCATGCTCTCTCCTTCAACTTTTTTGCTAGTACACCGAGGACTAGGATCATCAAGACCAAGGACAATGACCTCCGCCGCTGGAAAAGGTGGATGAGCACCATCCCTGAGATATCTCTTGCCATCTGGGGTGACCGCCCTCTTTTGCTTTCAAGTGTCTCTGAATATTGAGTGAAAAATCACACAATCACTGTGTTGTTTTTTTGTTTTTGCCTTTGAAAAGCCTTCTCTACAGAGTGACAAGGGAGGAAGAGGAGAGAGCAAGGTGACCCGAGGCTCACGTGAAGTCCTGCAGGATGACTCGGGCAGGCTTAAAGGGCACTTCTATGTTCTTATGCTGCATGACCTTCCAATTCAGGATATTTTCAACATCATTTTTCTTCACCAAAAATTGATCACAGTTCCGAATGGCTGCCTCCAGGAGAACTCTGATAGAAAATGGTAAGGATCCTAGGAAAAAAGGAGAAAGCATAACAAAACAAACAAAAAACCATAAGACATCTTATTCTCAGAGCTCTTTAAAGCCAATCTCCATCCAAACTTGATATAAGGCAACATCCCCTCTAGTCAAGGAAAGAGAGTAAATTTAAAGTGATTTCAACAATTTGAAATATAAGAATACTGAATGGGCTTGAGACATTCAGTTATTAGAAAAATACCTACAGCCTAGGCAAAAATAAAATATTACACTTAACTCTTTCACAGCCAGTGGCTGCCTAGCCTTGGAATCAAGTAACAGAGCTTCCCTTAAGTTATCATGAAAGAAATCAGTCTAGATTATTTAATTTGCTGTATTACTGTGAGTAAAACACATACATACACACATAGAGAGTAGTATTTGTTATGAAACCTCAGTGTGTGAAAAATGAGAAAATAACCCCTTTACAAAGATTAAAATTAGACCGAAGAATAGTCATATATACCTTTCAAAGGAAATACACACCTAAACTCCACGGAGTATGGTCATCGGTAACCATGTTTTTATAATAAGACAATGGTTATTTTTAAGAAAACTTAGTTTGCTTATAAAAGAAGTGGTTCATCTTGGTACCTAAGAATTATCCACTAGTATTATCCAGAAAAGGCAAGAGTACCAAGGCAGAAGAGCACAGGAGTTGGGACAAAAAAGGCCTGTGTTCCATCCTCTTCCACTGTCTTTTTGTTACTGTCCAGCTGCCAAGTTGTGTCTCGCGCTGCACACCATGAACTGCAGCATGCCAGGCTTCCCTGTCCTTCACTATCTTCCTGAGTTTGCTCAAACTCATGTCCACTGAGTCAGCGATGCCCTCCAACCACCTTATCCTGTGTTGTTCCCTTCTACTCTTGCCCTCAGTCTTTCCTAGCACCAGGGTCTTTTCCAGTGAAACAGCATCAGGTAGCCAAGGAGTTGGAGCTTCAGCTTCAGCATCGGTCCTTCCATTGGATATTGAGGGTAGATTTCCTTTAGGTTTGACTGGTTTGATCCAGCGGATGTTGGCGATTTGATCTCTGTACCCCTGCCTTTTCCAAATTCAGCTTGTGCATCTGGAAGATGTACTTACTGCTGAAGCCTAGCTTGAAGGATTTTGAGCATTACCTTGCTCGTGTGTGAAATGAGTACAATTGTGTGGTAGTCTGAACATTCCTTTGAATTAACCTTTGGGGTTGGAATGAGAATTGAACTTTTCCAGTCCTGTGGCCATTGCTGAGTTTTCCAGATTTGCTGGCATATTGAGTGCGGCACTTTCATAGCATCATCTTTTAGGATTTGAAATAGCTCAGCTGGAATTCCATCACCTCCACTAGCTTTGTTTGTAGGAATGCTTCCTAAGACCCACTTGACTTCACACTCCAGGAAATCTGTCTCTAGGTGAGTAATCACGCCATCGTGGTTATCTGGGTCATTAAGAAGTTTTCCGTACAGTTCTGTGTATTCTTGACACCTCTTCTTAATCTCTTCTGCTTCTGTTAGGTCCTTGCTGTTTCTGTCCTTTTGCTGTTTCATCTGTGCATGAAATGTTCCCTTGGAATCTCTATTTTCTTGAAGAGATCTCTAGTCTTTCCCATTCTATTTTTTTTTCCTCTATTTATTTGCATTGTTCACTTCAGGCTTTCTTATCTCTCTTTTCTTTTCTCTGGAACTTGGCAGGGAAAGATACACCATGCTGAATGCTTCTCTTCTTTTCTCAGCAGCTATTTTAAGTCCTTCTCATACAACCATTTTGCCTTGGATGGATTTGGTCACCACCTCCTGTACAGTGTTACGGACTACAGTCCATAGTTCTTCAGACACTCTGTCTACTGGATCTAATCCCTTGAATCTATTTGTCACCTCCACTGTATAATCATAAGGGATTTGATTTAGGTCATATCTGAATGGTCTAGTGGTTTTCCCCACTATCTTCAATTTAAGTCTGAATTTGGCAATAAGGAGTTCATGATCTGAGCCACAGTCAGCTCCAGGTCTTGTTTTTGCTGACTGTATAGAGCTTCTCCATCTTCGGCTGCAAAGAATATAATCAATCTGATTTTGGTACTGACCATCTGGTGATGTCCATATGTAGAGTTGTCTCCTGTGTTGTTGGAAAAGGGTGTTTGCTCTGACCAGTATGTTCTCTTGGCAAAACTTTTGTTAGCCTTTGCCCTGCTTTATTTTGTACTCCAAGACCAAACATGCCTGTTACTCCAGGTTTATCTCTGACTTCCTACTTTTCCATTCCAGTCCCCTATGATGATAAGCACATTTTTTTTGTTGTTAGTTCTAGAAGGTCTTGTAGGTCTTCATAGAATTGTTCAACTTTAGCTTCTTTAGCATTAGTGGTTGGGGTATAGACTTGAATGTTGAATGGTTTGCCTTGGAAATGAACAGAGATCATTCTCTCATTTTTGAGACTGCACCCAAGTACTGCATTTCAGACTCTTGCTGACTGTGCGGGCTACTCCATTTTCTTCTAAGGGATTCATGTCCACAGTAGTCAGTATAATAATCATCGTTATTAAATTCTCCCATTCCCATTTTAGTTCAGTGATTCCTAAAATGCCAATGTTTACTCTTGCCACTTCATTTTTGACCACATTCAATGTACCTTGATGCATGGACCTAACATTCCAGGTTCTTATTCAATACTGTTCTTTACAGCATCGGACTTTACTTTCACCACCAGACACAGCACAACTGGGCATCCTTTCCACTTTGGCTCAGGCTCTTCATTCTTTCTGAAGCTGTTTCTCTGCTCTTCCCCAGTAGCATACTGGACACCTACAGATCTGAGAGGCTCATCTTTCAGTGTCATGTCTTTTTGCCTTTTCATACTGTTTATGGGGGTCTCAAGGCAAGAATACTGGAGTGGTTTGCCATCCCTTCTCCAGCGAAGCATGTTTTGTCAGGCCCTGACCAGCAGGGCCATGTCCTTCTGCTGCCCCATGCAGCTGGAGGACATGCCCAGTGCCTGGCCGGCCCACTGCTGGTTCTCGTTGAGTGTGTAACCTTCACTGGCTGCTGGGCATGCTGGTCAACATTCCACCCACGGGCCTGGGCAAAGGCCCTGCTAGAGCTGCTGGCTGGAGCGGACTGATGGAGGAAACCCAGGAGCGCAGGGCTCCCCAGCCTCTCTGCTGCCACTGCTCGCTCTAGGGCCAATCTGCCACCCAGCCACCTGACTGTTGCTTCTGGCTGCCTACTGCCTACATAGTTGTTATCTGACCATGTCATTGACTCTCTTTGGGCCTCAGCTTCCTCAGGACTTTTTAATGTTTTTGAATATAGCCTGACAGCCTTGTTATTCAGATTAAATAATATACATGTACAAGCACTCTCTATATCAAGTGTTATATAAATGTTATATGTATATAATCATTATCTACTTGAAAATGAGCAATGTAACAAGGGTGTGTGTATATTTCTGTGGTTAATCCAAGACCATTCAGCCATTCTCTGCTACTCCCTCTTCCAACTCTCCTAAAGGCTGACTTATTAGGTAGTTTACTTATTATGGGGCTTCCCTGGTGGCTCAAAGGGTAAAGCGTCTGCCTGCAATGCGGGAGACCTGGGTTCGATCCTTTGGTCAGGAAGATCCCCTGGAGAAGGAAATGGCAACCCACTCCAGGATTCTTGCCTGGAGAATCCCATGGCAGAGGAGCTTGGTGGGCTACAGTCCATGGGTCGCAAAGAGTCGGACACGACTGAGCAACTTCACTTTCACTTTCACTTTACTTACTGTGCAACTGACATGCCAATTGCTATCAGAGCATTTATATCAAAGAGCCATGTACCTACCATATCTGGAATCCTCCAATTTATTCAAATTGAAGAACTTCTTTCCTGGTTGTGCAGGATCCAAAGGCTCAACAAGGTGTGCAAATGGGTTGCTCATGATTCCTGATGACCACGTGTCCCTGAAAAGGACAGAGAACATTTAATTTCTCCTCTCAAAGCTGGATCTTATTTATTCCAACAAGTATTTGCCCTCTTTAACAGTTATGATACACACTGACTTCATGAAATCACTTATTATCTTTTCAGAGTGGTGGGAAGGTGGGACACAAATGAATACCAGAATGATATTCTTAGCAAAGAAAATGACCTCTGTGAAGCTCCTGTGAAAGCTAGCATTCACCTCTCAAGAGTGTACAATTCCAAACTTCTTTTGTCTTATATCTACAACTTTCCAACATGATTGCACTGATAAGACATGAGGCAGAAGGGAAATGAAGGAAGTGTCACATGGGAAATTGCAAACACATGAACATCTGAGCTGGATTCATGCATTGCCTGACAGGAGGTAAGAGGTCGGAGCAAGTGACATTGTACAACTACGTAAAACCTGAACTCTGGGAAAGCAGGCTTGAAAACAGCTGTTTTCTTCTGTAACTGCCTCTGCAGCATTTTAAATAAACTTAGAAGTTATTTAGAAGTCTTCTGGACTCACTTTTGCATAATGGTAGCAAGCGTGTGTTCACATCAAGGAATCTTTAAGGCGCCTGGTAGATGTATAAAGGCTAAACTCACAAATAAGTCTGGAGAGGACCCTCTACCCCAGCTCTGCGCAGAACTTCTCCTGTATCTTATAAATTGTAAGTGATGAACAAAAAGATCTGGCCTACACCATACAGATAAACAGCGATTCAAATACCTATATGACTTAGAGCAAAACACTCCAGGGTAGGAGCTGGAAGACTTGCTTTCTAGATCTACCTCTTTGGCGAAAAATCCTTATCAGTCTATTCTTCAATCTTAATTATTATATAAGAATAGTAAAATTTCCCTACTTAATCCAAGGTTTATGAATAAATATTTAAAAGTTCAACCTATTTTGGGGATGACTGATATGAAATGATCAACATATTACTATCAAATGAGAACAATGAAAAGATATGTATCTCAATAAACCCATCATAAATTGGAAATACCATAAGCTGAAATACATTTAATGTACTAAGCTACTGAACGTCACAGTTTAGCTAAGCCTACCACCGATATTCTCAGAACCCTTAATGCTAGCTTACAGTTGGGCAAGATAACCTAACACAGAGTTGAATATCTCATGTAATGTATTGACTACTGTATTAAAAATGAAAAACAGAGTGGCTGTTTTGAGTACAGAATGGCTGTGAGGTTGTTCATCCCAGTGATGGCATGACTGACTGGGAGCTGCGGCTACAGCTTCTCAGGATCACAGTGGAGTACTGTACCACGTAGCACCAGCCCGGGCAAGGATCAAAACTCAAAACTCTAAGTGTGTTTCTACTGAATGCCTATTGCTTTTGCACCAAAGTGGTTAAAAAAAAAAAAAAAAAATCGTAAGCTGAGCCACTGTAAATCGAGGACTGTTTGTAGAGAAAACAACTGTTTGTGAGGATGAACAAACAGTGACAGTGGCCCTTGTCACCAGAGACAGGCCCATGTTTTCATCAAGACACAAAACAGACTGGTTCGTTTAGGGAATGAGTGAGTTAAAGTTGCTCAGTCGTGTCCAATTCTTTGCAACCCCATGGACTGTAGCCTGCCAGGCTCCTCTGTCCACAGGATTCTCCAGACAAGAATACTGGAGTGGGTTTCCATTCCCTTCTCCAGGGGATCTTCCCAACCCAGGGATCAAACCTGGGACTCCTACACTGCACGCAGATTCCTTACTGGCTGAGCCAAGAGGGAAGCCCCTTAAGAGGGACAGAGGCCTCAAAGTCAGGACTGGGAGGACAACTCACATTTATCGTATATCCTTTGGTATTGTTTGCACTTTAAACTGAGTACAAATAAAGTTGTTTGAAAATGAGTCAAAATCTTAAGAGAGAGAATGTGCTTATTCACTCTGTCTGAAGCCCAGTGCTAGGCCGTTCTGATGAGAGGCAGCTGAATGAGGAGTAGCCCTGCCTTCCTGGAGTTCCCCATGCAGGAGGGCCAGGATGGTCCGGGCACCTGTAATGGACAGGAGAGAATGCAGTGGAAAGGCATGCGTGTGTGAGAGAGACTGTGTGTGAGTGTGTGTCTGTCTGTGTAGAGGTGGAGCGGGTTGGGTGGGGGGCGGGGAAATGGATCTGATTAGCACCTTGTTGCTAGGAGTGGTTTCTTTCCTCTGGACCCACATGTGTTTTTTTTTTTTAAATCTTTATTGAATTTGTTATAGTATTGCTTCTGCGGTGTATGTTTTGGTTTGGGGGCCTCAAGGCATGTGGGATCCTAGCTCCCCAACCAGGGATTGAACCAATACTCCCTGAATTGGATGGCAAAGTCTTAACCAGTGGGCCACCGTGGAAGTCCCATCCCACATGGTTTTTGCTGGAGCTGCAATTTGGTGGGGGAGGCTAAAGGCCAAGTGACTGCCCTCTCTAGGAATTCTGGAACTGAAACTACAGAAAGGCCAGCAGGGGACGCTGGGGCATGCTGCAGCTCTGTTTACAAAAGCACGCACCCCAGGCCATCGGCAGTAGAATTACCTGGGGATCTTGCTTGTTAAAAACAGACTCCTGAGTCCCAACCCAGCTCCCCAAGCTGCTGAATCAGAAGGGACTGGGGGAGCAGCAGGACCCAGTAATCTCCCAGGTGTCTCTAGAAGGTGTCCAGTCTGAGAATCATTGCTGGACAGTGTGGAATGCCCACTTAGTTCAGAAGGCAGTGAGGTACCATGGAAGGGAGATGTGTAAGATGGTCAGGGAATGAAACCAAAATACCACCCCAATTCAGGAAGGGGCCCTGAACAAGGGAAGCAGGCAGTGCAGGCCAGGCAGCTCAGGCATTGTTTGCCCAGCCAAGGGAGCAGCACCCACTTGGCTCCACCCACAGGCTGCATGCAGGAATGCCAGCCCGGTGTGGACGGTGTTCAAGCGAGGCTGGCAATCTGAGTTCCACCCAAACTCTCTTGTTTTACAAACGTTGGTAACTCTATTTTCCTAAATGATGGACTGGGCCTGCACCATGATGGCCAAACCAAACACACTGATGGGCAAGCCCTGACCTGCGTTCTCACTCAGCCTGACAGATGTTTTGGAGGAATGGTAGGAAACTAAAGAGAAAATTTGGCAAGGAAACTCTAGAAGTGTTGGGGACCTTTTGCAAAACCAGGCATGGTGGGCAGATCATATCTTTAAAAAATCATAAGTCATATTGAGTCATTCCTGTTTCTCTGTCAAGCCCTAAAAGGGCTAGTTTGCCAAAATTCTATGGGCAAACCAGTTGCTAAATTGTACCCATATCTGCCATGACACGGTGAGAACTCAACATGTCAATTTGCTTCCTTACAAATGTGGGCTTCCCAGGTGGCGCTAGCCATAAAGAACCCTACTTGCCAATGCCCACGGCATGAGTTGCAAGTTCAGTACTGAGATCAGGAAGATCCCCTGGAGGAGGGCATGGCAACTCACTCCAGTATTCTTGCTTGGAGTATCTCATGGACAAAGGAGCCTGGCAGGCTACAGTCCATGGGACAGCAAGGAGTCAGACACGACTAAAGTGACTCAACACAGCTTACAGATGCCCCCAGCAGAACTCTGGAAATCTTACATGATTCTTGCTGTTTCTACCACCCTACAAAGCCAGCTGGTATTTCAGGATGGATATATGTTTCCCTGGTGGCTCAGATGGTAAAGAATCTGCCCGCAGTGCAGGAGACCTGGGTTTGATCCCTGGGCCGGGAAGATCCCCTGGAGAGGGAAACAGCAACCCACTCCAGTATTCTTGGCAGGATAATCCCATGAACAGAGGAGTCTGGTGGGCTACAGTCCATGGGGTCGCAGAGTCAGACATGACTGAGTGACTTTCACTCATTCACTCACATATGGTGACCAGGGTGGCTCTTGTAGAAAATATGATGTGTAACGCACTCTCCATCTACCTCTTTTTTTCTTTAAAAACTACATAATTATCTAGTTTCAGTACATAAATGAAGGAAATCTTACTTGCAGAAGTTAGGAGACAGACAAACCAATTACTAAGTATCAGGATGTACCGTTGACTTCATACCATCTTCTATAACCCTGGCCACAACTCTGTAAATTTCAGCCCATTATTACTTTCATTTTACAGCAGAGAAGACTGCAGCTCTGAAACATGGACAGCTTGCCACAGGGCAAACATCCAGTTAGAGGCAGAGCTAGGCTTTGATCTCTGGCTTTCTCTACCAGCTCCTTGGGGCCACCTCTCTAGGTGTGGCAGCTCCTCATCTGAAGGAGGTGCTGGCTGGAGGCCACCAAGCAACGCCTAGTGTTGATAAAAAGCCAGGAGACTTGCGGGCTTGCAAAATCCTCCTACAAGCCTCAGTTTTGAATACTAGAGTTGCCTTTCCTTCTTTCTAGGGCTCAGCCAGCACAGTGGCCTGGGCTGGGCATTGATTGCCACATATCCCTTGCCACTCTGAGCCCCAGGTCAGTGGAAAGCAAGAGCAGCTGTATTTTTGCAACCTCAAACTGGTTTTGCTTGGAAGTTGGGAAATGTCTACTACCCACCTCCCTCCCCCAACCCCTGCTTTAAATCTGGAGGGTTCTGGAAATCAGAGCCACTCCAAAGTTTCACTCACTTTATCGTTTGTATTTCAAATTATATTATAGGTGTTCACAGTGCTTCAGGAACCCCAAGGGGGGAGCCAAAGTGATCACATTCCAAGCAGGATGTGAGTAGAAGGATCTCTGCTTTGGGAACAAGCCAGACCAGAGTAGAATCTAGGCATCAGGGATATACGTAGGTCTGCCTGACCCTTCCAGAACCCTCAAACCCCATCTCCAAGCCTCAAGTATTATTACTACGAGACCTGCAGGCCCCAAATTATCCCAAGATCTGTGACTTTGCTAGAAACCCCACCAACTGGCCAGGGAATCCTGTCTACTTCCACAGTCACAGAAACCACAGACCTCATTGCTTCAATTCCTTTCCTATCTGCTCTGCATGGTTCCCTTTCGTCTGTTGTATCTAACCCCCATTCAATACTAATAAAAGAGAGGAATGAACAAACAGGCTTGTTTTGGAGACAGTGGAGTGTTCTCTTAGGTTTTTTCTTTTATAGAAAGAGGAAAGGTTAGTGTATACATGGAAATATGTTCGGGTTACTGCCTCTTTTGTTCCACAGAATAAGGTGGTACTGCATGGAGGCAAAGGATAAAAAGAGGAAAAGAAAAGCAGAAAAGAGATTTTTTAAAAAGAAAGGAAAGCAGGGGGAATGTTATATTTAAGCAGCGAGTTGGCAGCTCATTCAGCACTTGTCCTTCCTGCACATTTGTGTTGAGAAGGCCAGAACTGCTGACCTTTGCCTCTGAATCAAGCGGGACACAGGGACAGTTCTTAAACAAAAGGAATCCTAAAGGAGACCTTTGTACTGTCTCTGAAACCCTTCACTACATCTGTGTACATTTTGAAAGAAAAGATAATTGTTTGGTAGAGAAATGGGTGTTTCTCAAAGCTAACCCATCCTGAAATACCAGCTGGGTCACTTAGCATGATCCTTACAGGTACGTTCTGTGCACGGAGGAGTGGGAGTGGGGTAGGGAGTGCTGGACACCAGAATTTTAAAGTAAATCACTAAAAATACTAAACAGTAGGCATGGGTGGGCAGATCTGAGACATTTACCAAGTGAACTGTGCTCCTTGTAAAAGCTCAGTGCAGGGATCCTTTCCAGCCACAGACAACGCTGCTGCCAACCGATCTTTGGCCTCGGTTTAGGTTGTGGGCGGGAGGCCTGGAGAGGCACCTTCACGTGTGCATATGCCACATGGCATTAGCCCATCACCATGCCTGTGTGCTTGTGCTCAGTCGCTCAGTCACGTCCGACCCTTTTCACAACCCCATGGACTGTAGCCCACCAGTCTCCTCTGTCCATGGCAATTCTCCAGGCAAGAATACTGGAGTGGGTTGCCATGCCATCTGCTCCAGGGGATCTTCCCAACCAAGAGACTGAACCCAAGTCTCCCGCATTGCAGGCAGATTCTTTTACCATCTGAGCCACCAGAGAAACCCACCACTCCCTAGGAGAGCACAGTAGATGCTAAGGATGTAATGAGATAAATCAGAGAATGTTGAGCCTTCCTTGAAAGAACCTTAGATATCACTAACATTCCTCTGATGAGGAAATAGAGTCCCTAAAAAGAAGGTGATAGCCTGAGGGTCACAGGATTGTTAAGCGGCAGAATGAGGAAGAAAATATATCTGATTTTCCTTCCAATTAAAAGTACATTTCCCTAACAGGGCGAAAAAAAAAACCCACCTTAAAATCCTCCATAAATAGAGTTTAAAAAGTACTACTTAGACATATTACAGTCTTCTGGCACTTTTATGAGTTAGCTTTATAATCATTCACTGAACCTTCTATGATTCAAAATTCCAGAGAACTGACTGACAGCTAAACTTTGGGAAAACAACTTGTGGTTAAATTTTTTTTTTTTTTTTTTAACTATCTGGATGTTCTGGATGACTAGTTTATTCCAAGAGAGGCAGACAAGTAAGGGTAAATCAATCCTATAGATGTAAATATCAGGCTCACATACTATTGTATAAGCAAATAAAAAGAAGAAAGATATAAAGTTTGGAGAAGGCAATGGCACCCCACTCCAATACTCTTGCCTGGAAAATCCCATGGGCGGAGGAGCCTGGTAGGCTACAGTCCATGGGGTCGCTAAGAGTCGGACACGACTGAGTGACTTCACTTTCAGTTCTCACTTTCATGCATTGGAGAAGGAAATGGCAACCCACTCCTGGGCTGCCATCTATGGCAGAGAGTAGGTCACAATTGAAGCGACTTAGCAGTAGCAGCAGCAACAGCCACAAGAAAAGATGTTCAACATGACTTCTCATCAGAAAAACACAACCCAAGAACACAATGTCAGTGGTTTTGCAAATCAAAACCAGTCTCACACCAATAAAAATGGCTACTATGAAAACAAGACATACAGATGGCTAACAAACACATGAAAAGATCCTCAACATCACTCATTATCAGAGAAATGCAGATCAAAACCACAATGAGATACCATTTCACACCAGTCAGAATGGCTGCGATCCAAAAGTCTACAAACAATAAATGCTGGAGAGGCTGTGGAGAAAAGGGAACCCTCTTACACTGTTGGTGGGAATGCAAACTAGTACAGCCATACGGAGAACAGTGTGGAGATTCCTTAAAAAACTGGAAATAGAACTGCCATACAATCCAGCAATCCCACTGCTGGGCATACACACCAAGGAAACCAGAATTGAAAGAGACACGCGTACCCCAATGTTCATTGCAGCACTGTTTATAATAGCCAGGACATGGACGCAACCTAGATGTCCATTAGCAGATGAATGGATAAGAAAGCTGTGGTACATATACACAATGGAATATTACTCAGCTATTAAAAAGAACACATTTGAATCAGTTCTAATGAGGTGGATGAAACTGGAGCCTATTATACAGAGTGAAATAAGCCAGAAAGAAAAACACCAATACAGTATATTAACACCTATATATGGAATTTAGAAAGATGGTAATGATAAACCTATGTGTGAGACAGCAAAAGAGACACAGATGTATAGAACAGTCATTCGGACTCTGAGGGAGAAGGCGAGGGTGGGATGATTTGAGAGAATAGCACTGAAACATGTATATTATCATATGTGAAATAGATCGCCAGTCCAGGTTCGATGTATGAGACAGGGTGCTCAGGGCTGGTGCACTGGGATGACCCTGAGGGATGGGATGGGCAGGGAGGTGGGAGGGGGTTCAGGATGGGGAACACATGTACACCCGTGGTGGATTCATGTCAGTGTATTGCAAAACCACTACAATATTGTAAAGTAATTAGCCTCCAATTAAAATAAATAAAAATTTAAAATTATATATAGCATTAAAAAGATACAATCTCATAATCTTGCAAGATAGGTGAATTAATAATATAACTATTTTTCATGAGAAGAAAGAGAAAAGTCCACAAATAACAAATGGTGGCCAGGATGTGGGGAAAAGGGAACCGTCATATGCTGTTGGTAGGAATGTCAATGGATACAGCCACTGTGGAAAATAGTATGGAGGTTCTCAAAAAACTAATACCAGAACTACAATATGATCCAGCAATTCCACTGCTGGGTATATATCCAAAGGAAACGCAAACACTAATTTGAAAAGATACATGCACCCCAATGTTCAAAGCAGCATTCTTTACAATAACTAAGATATGCAAGCAACCTAAGTATCCATCAGTAGATGAATTGATAAAGAAGATGTGATATATATATAATATATATGTGTAATGGAATACTACTCAACATGAAAAAGAATGACATTTTGCCATTTGTACCAACTAGACTTGATGGAAATAAGTCAGACAAATATGACATATTTTCACTTACACATGGAATCGAAAGAAAAAAACAAATGAACATAACAAAACAGAAACAGCACAAAATAGACACAGAGATCAACAGGGAAGAACAGAGGGTTCTGAAATAAACTCACACACTGATGGTCAGTTAATCTACAATCAAGGAGGCAAGAATATACAATGAAGAAAAAACACTCTCTTCAATAAGTGGTACTGGAAAAAGTGGGCAGCTATGTGTAAAAGAATAGCATTAGGACATTTTCTAATACTATACACAAAATAAACTCAAAGTAGATTAGAAGTCTAAATTTAAGACCAGAAAGCATAAAACTCCTTGAAGAAAACATCGGCGGAACACTCTCTGACATAAGCCATAGCAATATATTCTTGGACCTGTGTCCAAAAGCAAAATAAAAATAAATCATGAGACCTAATTAAATATATAGCTTTTGCACCGCAAAGGAAACCATTGGCAAAATGAAGACAATCTATGGAATGAGAGAAAATATTTGCAAATAATACGACCAATAAAGGGTTAGTTAATATTCAAAATACATAAACAGCTCATACAATTCAATACCAAAAAAACTCCACCCAAACAACTCAATTAAAAATAAGACCTAGAATAACCTATGTGAAATTTTAAAAATTAAACAAATCAGTGAATATTAAAAAAAAACTCACAGATATAAACAAACAAGTGGTTAATAGTGGGGAAGAGACACAGTGAGGAGGGCAAGACAGGGGTAGAGGACTTTGAGGTATAAACTACTATGTATAAAATAGGCTACAAAGATATATGGTACAGCACAGGGACTATAGCCAATATTTTATAGTAACCATAAGTGGAATATAACCTTTAGAAATTGTGAATCACTATGCTATACCCTTGAAACTTAGAAAAAGATCAGAAAAATATTGGTACAGTAAAATAAAATTTTAAAAACAGATATTCATTGTGGAAACATTAGAATATGCAAGTAAACAAAAAGAAGAAAGTAAGTCACCTGTAACACCATGGTGTGGAGTTTCATTTAACATGAATTTTAAATGTCTTTGGATTAAAAAAATGGATTAGACCTCACATTGTTTTGTAAACTGCTTTTTCCCCCACTTATCAGTAGACCATAAACATCTTCATGGAGCCATCATGTGATTTTTTTTTTTCATATGGTATTTTATGTCACTTTTAACTACACCATAAAAATCTCTCCTTCAGTCATATAATAATTTATTTAAATTTATTATTAAAATGTGTAGGTGGTGTCCAAGCATTAACATTCAAACACTGCTTGCACTCTTTGTATACACTTCTTCAGATAGGTCCTTAATCCAGTTCCTCAAAATAAACCCTGAGCTTTCAGTTCCTCGAAGTAGGACAGCTGGGTGGAAGGATCCGATAGCTCCATCTGGATGCACATCACCAGGCCGCCAGGGAAAGGCTGTACCAGTTTTTATGACCCTTCTATGAAGCAGAGTAAAAACAGAAGTGCCTAAACCAGGGAACATAATTTGTCTTTATCTTCTCCAAATTGAGAGATTAAAAAGTTAATCTTGGGCATTTGTCTAATGGCTAGTAAAGGTGAGTACTTTTCCATCCTTCTGGTAGACATCTGAATTTCTTCTGTAAGCTCCCTGTCTGCCAGAAAGGCCAAACTGAGTGACGCTGAGATGGCCTCTGGTGACCAAATGTTCTCATACCCGAAGGGACTTGGCTGAGTTATTCCTGTGGATGAGACTCAGCTCTAATTTGGGAGAGGCAAGGACTGCCCTTGGCCTCTATCTGATCTCGAGACCTGCGGTCTGCAAGATTCCCCTTTACAAGAAGGGAGCCCTGACAACCTGATGCATAAGCTGACCCCATGCTCAGGTGCACTGTGCACCTCGCTGGATAGAGCCGTGCAAGTGACCGATTCCTGACAGCGTGGGCAAAATCTCTACTGGGATCAGTGAACTCTGCTAACTGTTATCCAGACCATTTCCAAGCCCAGGCAGCAGTCTTGCTAATGGCTTTTGTGAAGGAGACTGAGTAGCTTATGGGCAGTACACTGCTAAACCGTCACTCTTGCTAGAAGACTGTCGTAGTTGCTTAGGTGCTAAGGCACGTCTCTCTGTGACTCCATGGACTAGCACACCTTCACTATCCTTCACTTCCCTGTAAAGGACTGTCTCGCAGAGTCTGCTCAAACTCATGTCCACTGAGTCAATGATGCCATCCAACTCTCACCCTCTGCTGCCCTCTTCTACTGCCCTCAGTCTTTTCTAGCAGCAGGGTCTTTCCCCAGTGAGTCAGCTCTTCATATCATGTGGCCAAAGTATTGGAGCTTCAGCTTTAGCATTGGTCCTTCCAATGAATATTCGGGGTTGATTTCCTTTAGGATTGACTGGTTTCACCTCCTTGAGTCCAAGGGACTCTCAAGAGTCTTCTCTAGCACCACAGTTAAAAAGCATCAGTTCTTTGATGCTCAGCCTTCTTTATGGTTGTCCAATTCTCACATCCATACATGACTACTGGAAAAACCATAGCTTTGACTAGACGGACCTTCGTCGGCAAACTGATGTCTCTGCTTTTTTTTTTTTAAGATTTACTTACTTGGCTGTGGTGGGCCTTTGCTGCTGCACACAGGCTTTCCAGTTGCTGAGAGCGGGGACTACTCCTCAGTGGCAGCGCTTGGGCCTCTCACCGCGGTGGCCTCTCCTGCTGCAGAGCACAGGCTCTAAGGTGTGCAGGCTACAGCAGTCGTGGCGGACGGGCTCTAGAATGCTGGCATGGGAGATCTTCCCAGGCTGGGGGTTGAAACGGTGTCCTCTGCATTGCAAGGTGGATTCTCAACCACTGGACCACCAGGGAAGCCTTGTCTCTGCTTTAGGTCTACGCTCTCTAGGTCTGTAGACAAACCTAGACACTTGCTCCTTTTATTTCATGGAGCAAGTGTCTTTTAATTTCAATGCTTCAGTCATCATCTGCAGTGAGTTTGGAGCCCAAGAAAACAGTCTGTCACTGTTTCCATTGTTTCCCCAACTATTTGCCACGAAGTGACAGGACTGGATGCCATGACCTTAGTTTTTTCAATGTTGAGTTTTAAGGCAGTATTTTCACTCTCCTTTTTCCCCCTCATCAAGAGGTTCTTTAGTTCTTTTTCACTTTCTGCCATAAAGGTGGTGTTTTCTGCATATTTGAGGTTATTGATATTTCTCCCAGCAATCTTGATTCCAGCTTGAGCTTTATCCAGCCTGGAATTTCGCAAATATACTCTGCAAAGAAGTTAAATAAGCAGGGTGACAATATACAGCCTTGACATACTCCTTTCCCATTTTGAACCAGTTCATTGTTCCAAGTCCCGTTCTAACTGTTGCTTCCTGACTTGCAGACAGGTTTTGCAGGAAACAGGTAAGGTGGTCTGGTATTCCTACCTCTTTAAGAATTTTCCACAGTTTGTTGTGATCTACACAGTGAAAGGCTTTAGCGCTGTCAACGAAGCAGATGTTTTTCTGGAATTCCCTTGCTTTTTCTATGATCCAGTGGATGTTGGCAATTTGATCTCTGGTTCCTCTGCCTTTTCTAAATCCAGTTTGTATATCTAAGTTCTTGGTTCACATTCTACTGAAGTCTGGCTTGAAGGATTTAAGCATTACCTTGCTAGCACGTGAAATGAGTGCAACTGTGTGGTAGTTTGTACATTCTTTGGCATTCTTTGCCCTTCTTTGGGACTGGAATGAAAACTGACCTTTTCCAGTCCTGTGGCCATTGCTGAGTTTTCCAAAGTTGCTGGTATACTGAGTGCAGCACTTTCACAGCATCATCTTTCAGGATTTGAAGTAGCTCAACTGGAATTCCATCACCTCTACTAGCTTTGTTTGTAGCGATGCTTCCTAAGGCCCACCTGACTTCACATTCCAGGATGTCTGGCTCTAGGTGAGTGATCACACCATCGTGGTTATCTGCGTCACTAAGACTTGTTTTGTACAATTCTTCTGTGTATTCTTGCCACCTCTTCTTAATATCTTCTGCTTCTGTTAGGTCCATACCGTTTCTGTCCTTTACTGAAGGACAGAAGCCTGCCTGGGACCACATACCAGCTGACAGTGATGGGATCTGTTTGGCACAGTCAGACTTGTAGAGATGTTTGCAATAGGTGAATGATTTTAGCTAAATGCCAACAATAAAGTAAGATTCACCTTTTCAGGTCTCTTTCCAGGCTTTGGGGTATATAATTCTAATTACATTTAGCTGCTTCTACTGTCACAGTTGAATCCTCTTAGGTTATTTTGTGATAGAGAAAGAAGCGTGGATGTGAACGACCCCTATGACCAGCCACAGGATTCCCAGGTACCAGCAGGAAGGAGCAGAGGAAAGCTGGAACCCAGGCAGCAGAACTCCTGCCAGTAGTGGGTGGGGTGTCTCTTGTGCCATCCAAACACTTCATTTGGGAAGAGATGGGAAGCTGGGGACAGACAGGTACACACTGTGTATTTAAAATGGATAACCAGCAAGGGCCTACTGTAGAGCACTAGGAACTATGCTCAATGTTATGTGGCAGCCTGGATGGGAGGGGAGTTGTGGGGAGAATGCATACATGTATACATATGGTTGAGTCCCTTTGCTGTTCACGTGAAGCTACCACAACACTGTTAATAGGCTGTACCCAGGACAAAATTAAAAATTAAAAAGAAACAAACAAAACCGTTAAGTGGGGAGAAAAGGGTTTGGGGGTGGGGTGGAGACTGTGCATATCAGTTCCCTAGAAAGTTTCTCTAGTTTGAAAGGCTTTCAGGTGATTCACTGAGAACCTCTGTGCTATAGTCTAAAGTACAGACAACACGCCCTCTGAATTACTTATTGAGCACATCTAAGACACAGAGTGGATTTTTTAAATCTGTGCAAACATCAGAAAGAAGTTTATTCTGTAGTTCATATGGTTTATTCACCTTGCTTCTCACACTTTCCTAAATATACCCTTCCTGATGTTTCCTAGCTTGCAATCCAAAGTAACATAACATCACTGTATCTCTTAGAGTTTACTTCAGTTCACTCTCAAGATTAGCTGTGCTTTCTTTTCTTCTGTTTAAAGAGAAATTAATTGGTCCCGCTCCCAAACCGACTGCTGTGTATCTAAACATCATGCTACTTATAAACAGCTTTTTGTCAAAAGTGAGATTCCAAGGATGTCTATGTAAATATAAACAAGACTGAGGTCAGAACCATTCAGGCCAGCAAACCACCATGGCTGGTCGACTTGGTTCTTTTACAAACTAGAGAGCTAGAAATGTTCGTTCTGTTCTTTTTTTTTTTTTTTTGCTTTATTTGATGCAGATGCATCTGGGAAGCTGGAATAGCTAAATATCTCTGAATATTCCCAGCATGTGTGTGTTAGTCACTCAGTTTTTGTCCGACTCTTAGCGACCCCGTGAACAGTAGCTGGGTAGGCTCCTCTGTCTGTGGAATTCTCTAGGCAAGACTACTGAAGTTGCCATTCCCATCTTCATGGGATCTTCTCAACCCAGGGATCAAACCCAGGTCTCCTGTGTTGCAGGCAGATTCTTTACTGTCTGAGCCACCAAGGAAGCCCAATTTTCAGAGACCAAATCATTTCTTTGATCTTCCTGCTGCTGCTGCTGCTAAGTTGCTTCAATCGTGTCCGACTCTGTGCGACCCCATAGACGGCAGCCCACCAGGCTCCCCCATCTCTGGGATTCGCCAGGCAAGAACACTGGAGTGGGTTGCCATTTCCTTCTCCAATGCATGAAAGTGAAAAGTGAAACTGAAGTCCCTCAGTCGTGTCCGACTCATAGCGACCCGATGGACTGCAGCCTACCAGGCTCCCTCCTACCTCCCTCCTCCTCCTCTGGGATTTTCCTAGCTGTTCATAAAAGTACTTGGGGGAAAAAAAACCACGAAAAATAATACAAAAATCTCTTAAATGTGATACTTGCAACCAAAACAATTTAAAAGGAGAAGTCATAAGTGCAATTATTTATTTTGGGAGAGAATGGGGGAAAAAAAGGTAGTGCTGTTGTATGAAAAATGGGCCAAGAAAGGATGGTCATGTTCTAGGTCTCGAGTGGCCAAGTGAGGGCCCTTGGCTTTGTGCAGGGAAAGAATTCAAGGTGAGCCATAGTAAAGTGAAAATGGGTTTATTTAGAGAGACCTGCACTCTGTCCATAGATAGAGTGTGGGCCATCTCAGAAGGTGAGAGGTGGCCTAGGGCATGGAGTCCTCTTGAAAAGTTAGACCAGACCCCGGGTGTAGGGGTGGTTAGTTTCTATGAGCTGGGGAATTTCACTGGATACTGAGGAGGAGGAATATTCTAACTATCTTGGTGAGGGGGTGGGGATTTCCAGGAATTGGGGCAGCTCCCGCTTTTTGACTTTTTATGGTTGGCCCTCTAACTGTCATGGCACCTGTGAGACATCTAGCATATGCTGACGCATACAGGGCTTCCCTGGTGGCTCAGACGGTAAAGAATCCACCTGCAACGCAGGAGACCTGCATTCAGTTCCTGGGTCAGGAAGACTCCTGGCGAAGGGAATGGCAACCCACTCCGGTATTCTTTCTGGCGAATTCCATGGACAGAGGAGCCTGGCAGGCTACAGTCCATGAGATCCCAGAGTCAGACATGACAGCATTAATGCGTTACAGTGAGTGTGCAATGAGGCTCAAGGTCTGTGGGAATCTGAGTCTCCTGACATCTTGAACCTAGTGGTTTCTACCCAGCTTCTGTCATATCCTCAGGATATGTTCTTCTTTTAAAGGTTGCACCCTGTCCTCTTCCCTCCTGTCTCAGTGCAGAAGGAGAGTCTTGGAGAAAGAATGGCTTTATATATTAGCAAATCTATCAGCACATTTTTCTTGGGCAGTAATTAATGCAAGGTGCACTTTACACCACAGAAATTAATGAGACTCTGCCTTCGGAAAGCTTTGCAGTCACACAATAACTTGTCACTCTGGGTTATAATTTTAACTTATCACAAGTTAACCTATTACAGTTTTAACTAACTCTTTTGTCTCATCCTGGACCACTGGCCAGAGTGCTCCACATATATTCCTAAAGTTTTTAAAAGAGCTGTAACAGTTTTTGAAGGGTTTAGTTTCATTCGATAGAGAAGGAAATGGCAGCCCACTCCAGTACTCTTGCCTGGACAATCCCAGGGACAGAGGAGCCTGGTGGGCTGCCATCTATGGGGTCGCACAGAGTCGGACATGACTGAATCAACTTAGCAGCAGCAGCAGTTTCATTCGAAATAAGCCACAGAACCTTTCTGGGTCTCAGTTTCCCAGTCTGTAACACAGGGCTACTTGATGATCTAAAAAGTCCCTTCTGGGTGAAAAAAATTCTGTAATTCATTCATTCATTTGTTCAATATATCTTTACATTAACCATGTATGTTTTAGGCACTCAGGAAGAAAACTGACAAAGCTCCCTCATGGTGCTTCCATTTCAGTAGGGGGAGACTAAACAAATAAATACAGAGACAGAATGTCAGGCTGTGACCGGTTCCATGGATTAAGTAGGACCAGGCAGTAGGGCATGTTCTGTGAAGCATTATCAGGAGACCAAAGAAGACCTCACTGACATGGAGCCACTTGAGAAAAACTGTGGAGAAGTGAGGGGAATCTGGAGGAGGGGTCAGCTCACGTGCGAAGGCCCTGAGGTGGGTCTGAGGGAAGGCAGAAGGGGGTGAGCGAGGGCAGGAAGGAGAAGACTGAGGTTGGGTGTAGCAGAGCCCGTCACTGTAGGAACTCGGACTAAGGGCCAACCACAAAGTGTACTCCTAACTTTAGATGTGGTTTAAACTGTACATTTTCAACACCAGAATTTAGGTTTGGTAAGATATTAACTCATGCTGCTGCTGCTAAGTCGCTTCAGTCGTGTCCAACTCTGTGCGACCCCATAGACGGCAGCCCACCAGGCTTCCCCGTCCCTGGGATTCTCCAGGCAAGAATACTGGAGTGGGTTGCCATTTCCTTCTCCAATGCATGAAAGTGAAAAAGTGAAAGTGAAGTCACTCAGTTGTGTCCGACTCTTAGCGACCCCATGGACTGCAGCCCACCAGGCTCCTCCCTCCATGGGATTTTTCCAGGCAAGAGTACTGGAGTGGGGTGCCCTTGCCTTCTCCGATTAACTCATAATATGAAAACATCTGATTGTCATTGAAGAAGTAGCTACTTCCTGAAATCTAACCTTTCTGTTCCTCCAAACTTCATTAAGTCACACTGGAAATTTTCAGGATGTATCATAGAAGTGATTATGACTCACTCAGCAGATGTGCACAGCCACAGCCAAAGGCAGTGGCCAGAATTGGGGTGGATCATAGCCCTGTGACCACGGCCCTGTCTGAACAAGCCCCCTCGCCTCTTTCAGGCTCAGTGCCCAAGATGGCACATCACCACATGCAATTCCCAACACAGAAAGCTTGCCTGACACATCTTTTAAGCTCATTTAAAGTTAACTACAGTAGCACAAACCCCAAAGAACAGAAATAGTTATTTTCATTTTCTGGTATCACTACGAGCTAATATCGATAGGTCCACAAGAAAGTCTTGGTGAACTTCACATTTGTTATTCTGGAGATGCACTGAGAAAGGCAAGTCACTGAGGGGTCATGGAACATTTGTCCAGAGGACACAGGAAGAAGCAGGGCACAGAGGGTCTCCCTTGGTGGTCCAATGGCTGACTCTGTGCTCCCAGTGCAGGGGGCTCCAGTTCTATCTGTGGTCAGGGGACTAGATCACAGGTTGCAACTAAGACCTGGTTCAGCGAAATAAATAAGCAAACAACTTTTAAAAAGGAAGAAGCATCAGCAGCAAGGGCAGGACCTATCAGAACTAGGCATCCTAACTAGCCCGCTCTGGACCTCATCCTCTTCTCTTTGAGGCCGGGCCTCTTTAAGGCTGCCCTTCTTAAACTGTATTTCCCTACCCTGCAGCAACCCACCATCACCAGTAGGGTTTCCAAAACGACACCTGCAGAGACCCCAGCCAAGCCCTGATAGATCTGAGTCCCAAGGGCAAGGGAAGCGACGTGAGTCCCTTGAGCTCCTACCTCATTCAGTAGTTCCTTGGTAATGAACTTTTCTAACTCGAATTTTAGAAATTAGAAAGAGCATCACCACAAAGGGCTGGGCATCAGGATGCCAGAGGTCACTCAGGCAGCATTTCTCTCCATGAATTCACCAAGGTTCTGAGGTGATCTGCCCCCATCCACTTCAGCACTGCTGGGATCCAACAGTGATGACTCATGCTGGTCAATTTCTCAGAAGTTTGAGCTATAAACCCACATTTCTTGGTTTTCCAGAAGAAAGGCAGCAGCAAGGAGGACCTGATGCTACTGTTTTCTTTCCCCACAGTCAGGTGGTTGGGAGGCGGGAAAGCAGCTGCCAGATAGCAGGCGTGCTGAAAGGGAACTCAAAGTCAAGTGCACCTGCCCTTCAGCCCAGCTCTTGAGCAATAATGCTCTAATCCCATCTCGGTGGCCCACAAGGCCACGTAGCATCCACATGCAATGGCCACTGCACTGGGTCAAAGATGGGGCAAGTATTAGAGCAGCATTTGACAATGATGCATCTGGTTTCTGAGCTGCTGGTCTGTCCAGGAAAAGGGACTATTGCAGGTTCAGTTTTACATTTGACCGTGAAAGACGCTGGTTTGACATTGATGGGATAAAGACATAAGTGCTCCCCCGGCTCCCCGCCATCTTCAGTCACACACAGACTGGTCAGGAGGTTATGACACGATCAAGCAGTCCATCCTGCAGCAGGGGTGGATGCAGGCCGATAAAGGGAGTTCTTCGGGGGATTCCCTGGCGGTCCAGTGGTTAGGACGCCACACTTCCACTACAGAGGGCACGGGTTCAATCACTGGCCAGGGAACTAAGATCCCACATGCCTCACAGTGCTGCCAAAGACAAAGAGACAAAAGCAGCATCTAAGGAGAGCACCTGATCCAGTATGGGGAAGGGGCCAGGAAGGCCTCTGGGGACAGGTGACACCACGCAGGAGCCTTGGGGAACTACACTGAGGGAGGGGAGTCAGGGAAAAAATATTCTGGGCAGAGAAGACAGCACACGTGAAGGTATGGAAGTGAGACCCTGTGGATGTCACAGAGCTGTTCCACGCGTCTGAAGGAAAGGTTCATGATGGCGGAGCTCAGAGGAGAGGGGGAAGGGTGGGGCCCGTATCACGAGGGACCTTGCAGAAAGGCGCAGGAAGACTTGCAGGGAGACATGTTAAAAGGTTCTTAGCTGAAATCTTCAAGACCTGAATGGATATTAATACATCCCTCTGGTGGAGGTGGCTTCCCAGGTGGGAAGAACCCACCTTCCAATGCAGGAGACATAAAGAGATGCGGGTTGGATTTCTGGGTTGGGAAGATCCCCTGGAGGAGGGTATTGCAACCCACTCCAGGATTCTAGCCTGGAAAGCTGAATGGACAGAGGCGCTCAGTGGTCTACAGTCCATAGGTGGCACAGAGTAGGACACGACTGAAGTGACTTAGCATGCACGCACGCTGGCTGAGGTGGGAGCTGACTCGGGGGAAGGATGCTAGACTGGGGTCTGGGAGGCAGGTTATGGTGCTGTTGCGGCCACCAAGTCAGAAGTGGGGGTCAGGGCAACAGATCCCGGGGACAGCTAAGAAAGGAGAATGGGCTGAGGGTGGGGGAGAAAGAGAGAGCTCTAGGATGGCTCCGTGTTCCCCATCTGGGCAAAGTGGCAGAGCCAATGACAGTGACAAACACCTGGGTACTGGTTTCAGATGGTGAATTTGCCTTGAAGAGGAATGGCAGGCAGCAGCATACATGGGCCTGGGGCTCAGGAGGTCTGGGCTAAGAGAAGTGTGGACAGGCCTCTGCTGTGAGTGCTGCATCGCTCCATGGCACTGCAGCCAGCTGACGTGAGCTGATCCCCCGTGGAGTGCCCGACACTTTATCCACAGCGTCTAATATGGTCCCTCAACAACTGTGACATAGGGATCACCCCCAGCTGTACAGATGAGAAGACTGAGGATCGCAGACGTTACTTATTGATAACTTATCAACACCTCATGGCTGGAAAGTGGCCAGTTTCTGTTTTGTGTTTAGTTGCTCAGTCGTGTCCGACTCTGCAACCCCATAGTCTATAGCCTGCCAGGTGCCTCTGTCCATGGGATTTTCCAGGAAAGAATACTGGAGTGGGTTGCCTTTCCTTTCTCCAGAGGATCTTCCCAACCCAGGGATCGAACTCATGTCTCCTGCATTGGCAGGCCGGCTCTTTCCACTGAGCTACCAGTGGCCAATTCCCTTGCCCTATGCGTTTCCAAACAAGCAGAAAATCTTATAGTTACTCCTCATCCAAAAACCTACATTAACCAAATAGATTTAAAAGTTAAATCTCACTTTTTAAAACAATCTTCCAACTCTAAAGTATATATGTGAGGAATAGAAAATTTGGATAATTTGATGCTGTGAAAGTGCTGCACTCAATATGCCAGCAAATTTGAAAACTCAGCAGTGGCCACAGGACTGGAAAAGGTCAGTTTTCATTCCAATCTCAAAGAAAGGCAATGCCAAAAATGCTAAAACTACCGCACAATTGCATTCATCTCACACACTAGTAAAGTAATGCTCAAAATTCTCCAAGCCAGGCTTCAGCAATATGTGAACTGTGAACTTCCAGATGTTCAAGCTGGTTTTAGAAAAGGCAGAGGAACCAGAGATCAAATTGCCAACATCTACTGGATCATGGAAAAAGCAAGAGAGTTCCAGAAAAACATCTATTTCTGCTTTATTGACTATGCCAAAGCCTTTGACTATGTGGATCACAATAAACTGTGGAAAATTCTGAAAGAGATGGGAATACCAGACCACCTGACCTGCCTCTTGAGAAATCTGTATGCTGGCCAGGAAGCAGCAGTTAGAACCGGACATGGAACAACAGACTGGCTCCAAAGAGGAAAAGGAGTCCGTCAAGGCTGTATATTGTCACCCTGCTTATTTAACTTCTATGCAGAGTACATCATGAGAAATGCTGGACTGGAAGAAACACAAGCTGGAATCAAGATTGACAGGAGAAATATCAATAACCTCAGATATGCAAATGACACCACCCTTATGGCAGAAAGTGAAGAGGAACTAAAAAGCCTCTTGATGAAAGTAAAAGAGGAGAGAGGAAAAGTTGGCTTAAAGCTCAACATTCAGAAAATGAAGATCATGGCATCCGGTCCCATCACTTCATGGGAAATAGATGGGGAAACAGTGGAAACAGTGTCAGACTTTATTTTGGGGGGCTCCAAAGTCACTGCAGATGGTGACTGCAGCCATGAAATTAAAAGACGCTTACTCCTTGGAAGAAAAGTTATGACCAACTTAGATAGCATACTGAAAAGCAGAGACATTACTTTGCCAACTAAGGTCCATCTAGTCAAGGCTACGGTTTTTCCTGTGGTCATGTATGGCTGTGAGAGTTGGACTGTGAAGAACGTTGATCACCGAAGAACTGATGCTTTTGAACTGTGGTGTTGGAGAAGACTCTTGAGAGTCCCTTGGACTGCAAGGAGCTCCAACCAGTCCATCCTGAAGGAATCAGCCCTGGGATTTCTTTGGAAGGAATGATGCTGAAGCTGAAACTCCAGTACTTTGGCCACCTCATGAGAAGAGTTGACTCATTGGAAAAGACTCTGCTGCTGGGAGGGATTGGGGGCAGGAGAAGAAGGAGACGATGGAGGATGAGATGGCTGGATGGCATCACTGACTTGATGGACACGAGTCTGAGTGAACTCTGGGAGTTGGTGATGGACAGGGAGGCATGGCGTGCTGTGATTCATGGGGTCTCAAAGAGTCGGACACGACTGAGCGACTGAACTGAACTGAACTGAGGTAGTCATGTCCGACTCTTTGTGACCCCATGGACTATAGCTCACCAGGCTCCTCTGTCCATGGGATTCTCCAGGCCAGAATACTGGAGTGGGTTGCCATTCTCTTCTCCAGGGCATCTTCCTGACTCAAGTATCAAACCATGGTTTCTTGCATTGAAGGCAGGTTCCTTACCATCTGAACTATAAGGGAAGCCAATAGAGTAGTGAGGACTAGATAGCTGCCCTCTAACTGCCCCTAAAATACCCTTGATTTCAGTATAAATTTGTATAGATGTATATTTCAGTATAGATGATTACATATAGTAATCATACATATAGATTAAACTACATACAGTATATATAATTTCAGTTTAGATGGCTTCTGAAGTATGGGTTGATATATAAAATCCATTATCAAGCATCACCAGCCTTAAAATGTACCTGATTCCTTATCTGAGCAGATAAGGTTTTATGAAACATAACAATTATTGTTTTGGCTGCGATCTGAATTCCCTGACCAGGGATAGGATCCGTGTTCCTTGCAGTGGAAGCTCAAGTCCTCACCACTGGACGCTGGGGAAGGCCCAGCATAACATAGCAAGTGCTGGTCTTGATGCCATCTCTATTACAGAACTGTCCTGAGTATGTCTGTGTAGTTCTCGCATGTCACCAACTGTCCACAATGATTCGTTCACTTCTCTTCACAACCAAAAGTTCAAACCTGGTAAGTCTGTAGCAGAACTCTTTCTTAGACCGACACGCCTCCTTCATGAGCTAAGCCGCAATGTGTACTTTGCTTTGTAAGTTTACAGTCATGATCGTGAAAGGATGATGAGGTTGAAGAATAATGAAATGCTCCATCCATGTCAGTTTGAGCAAGAGCCCAGGCAATTCACACAGTTCAAAGATGGGTTTCCCCAAAGTTCTGAAGTCACAGAAACAGAAATGAGAGAGAACCCCACTAGCACTCACACAGAGCAGCCTTGCCAATTCAACAGAAAGTAGATCAACTTCTACAACAAAGACTAAAGCCGAATCATAGGGATTTGGAAAGTGATTGGTTCAGAGTGTGCTATCACTTTGGTAGTTTTATGCATCAGGATATACACACTGACTTCAAGAATCTGGCCTGGCTCCCAAATCCATGTCATGTTTAGAGAGTTTCCTGGCTTTGCATGTTCCCCATAGTCAATCCCAGAGAAGGGGGCGACAGAGGATAAGATAGTTGGATGGCATCACTGACTCAATGGACATGAGTTTGAGCAAGCTCCGGGAGACAGCGAAGGACAGGGAAGCCAGGCATGCCACAGTTCATGCGGTCAAAAAGAGTCAGACACGACTTAGCAACTGAACATCCTGTCTTCAAGAACCTGGTCTGGCTCCCCAATACATGTCATGTTTAGAGAGTTTGTCTTTGGATGTTCCCAATATTCAATCCCAAAGCCCTTTGGTTTCCAATCTTCTCTTAAAATCAGACTCTGCCACTTTCTGTCATAGACAAGATTCACTCTAGCTGTCTAAACCTGTTTACTTTTTGAAGATTTAAGGTAACATTACCTGACTGCACTGCTCTGCCCAGCTCACAAGGGCCACTGTGATTATTAAAGGAGGCACTAGATGAAAAGATGATGAGTACTGGAAATGACTCTACACTCAGGAGCTACCAGTATTCATGACATTGATTGATATCAATTTACTTCATGGGGCGTGTGGACCCTACATGGAGTCTATTTCTCTTACTGAAGATTTAAGCCTACATCTTACAACATGATAGATATTCTAAAAGAGGGTCACTCTTTCCTGTTGAGGAAAAAAAGCACTCTAGAATCAGAGAGGGTTACCAGATACATGTGAAAAAATGACAACAGACCAGAAAGATAATTTCCTCAAAAAAAGTTGCCTTTTTTATGTTGGCTCAAATTGGAGATTGTTTTTGTTGCAGTTCTTTAAAAATTATGCGGAGATAAAACATTTGTGGTCCTAGACAATATGGGAAAAATTTCCCTTGAACATGATGCATTTCTCTTGTAATCAAAAATGTTCTCCAGTGAGCCTGAATTAAATTAATTTAGCATCGATTTCTTGCACATCTTCTCTGCACAAAGTATTGCTTCCCTGGTAGCTCAGTTGGTAAAGAATCCACCTGCAATGCAGGAGACCCCGGTTCGATTTCTGGGTTGGGAAGATCCTCTGGAGAAGGGATAGGCTACCCACTCCAGTATTCTTGCCTGGAGAATCCCCATAGACAAAGGCGCCTGGCGGGCTACAGTCCATGGGGTCACAGTAGGACACAACCAAGCAACTAAGCACAAGGAGCACAGGAGAAAGGGAGAAAGGAAAACCTTGCTTTACTTGAATATTACAAAGGTGATGATCTGACTAAGGAGACTGAAATAAGCTTGCCGTTTGCAAAAGGTCATAAGAGAGGCCAGAGGAAAGAGACAGCTATGACTAGGGGAGTTGAGAAAGCCTTAACAGAGCAGAACTGAGAGACAGGAAGAAGAAAGGCCAAGAGGCAAGCAAACACAGAGGCCAAGAAGTGGGACCACGTAGCAAGTGTGTGAAGTCCACTCCAGGGGTCCAGTCATGCTGGCTTCAGGGCACAAGACTTTAAGATAAGACTTTAAGATTTTGCTACAGCAGTCAGTACATGCTTGATACTAAAAAGACTCAACAAAGAATACTTTTTCATTAGTTTATACAGTTGAACATAAAGGTATAAAGATGCTTCATAATTGTTGAAGCTGGGGATTTATATTCTACATTTCTTTGTATGTCTGAAGTTTTCCATTAAAAATGGCTAAAAAAAAATTAATGAAATGGGGAGGTGGTCAGCTGATGGCTGCTCTCGGGTGATAGTGCAAATCCAGTAAGAACTTTCTAACCTCTGGGTCACCTGGGAGGAGAGGGCAGGGCTGATTAGAAGGAGAGACTGGAGCTGATCTCACAGGGGGAAGTAGATACCGCACAGTGTGACTGAGGGCTGTTTTGTTTCCCCCTGAGTCGCTTTCCACATGGTTCTTTCTCCACTCCCCACTGGGAGGAAGGGAGTAGCAAGGGTCTGCTACTGGCCAGAGTGCATGGTCCATCTAAGAAAAACGAAGGCAATTATGTTGTCCTCTGTATACAAGTAACTGTAGGGGTTATTTCTGGTCATATCAAGTTTAACACTTATTTAGTGGTTGCTAGCAACTATTAATCAGAGAAGGCAATGGCACCCCACTCCAGTGTTCTTGCCTGGAGAATCCCAGGGACTGGGGAGCCTGGTTGGCTGCTGTCTATGGGGCTGCACAGAGTCGGACATGACTGAAGTGATTTAGCAGCAGCAGCAGCAACTATTAATAAGCAAAGTGAAGATAAATAAAAATCTACTGTACCCCACCACCAAGAGAAAGCCACTTGGCATGTGGGCATATCCTTTGCCCCACTTGGTGCATGGGTACATCAGAAAGTACATGAACATGCTTTCTCTTCTCATAACTTTCTCACAGAGAAACAGTCTTGGTATCACATTTTTAAATTTTAAAACTGTACTTTATGACATTTCATGAAATAGCATTTTACAACAGCAGTTTAAGGGGGGTATGATGATCTACTGAAGAACAATCTGATCTGGTGGCTTCTAACCTTGTATCAAACTATACTGTTCAAGAATGTTTTGATCTCAGAGGTCTCTCGTAGTATCATTTTGACTTAATATATACATACTAGTATCAGACACTAGTTTAGAAATGTGATGTAATATAGTAATTTGTTTTTTGGGAGAGAGGGAGTAGTGGTACATTCTTGTCAGAGAAATAATCCTATCTTTCTTGAAAAAGTGTATGTTGTTGGGATTTCAGTTTTTGTTTTCAGGTTGTAAAAGTAATACATGAATGCTGCTAAACAGGCGGTCATATGGTATCACAAAGAGTAACAAGGAGAAGGTTCTTACCCCTTTTTCTGACTCCATTGCCCAGAACTGACTGTTAATGGTTTGGGATGTCTGTCTTCCAAACACTTATAAGGCCATGGTGTGTCTATGTGTGTCCAGTTGCTAAGTCATTTCTGATTCTTTGCAACCCCGTGGACTGTACCCTGCCAGGCTCCTCTGTCCATGGGATTTTCCAGGCATGAATACTGGCGTGGGTTGCCATTTCCTTCTCCAGGGGATCTTCCCAATCCAGTGACAGAACCCTCATCTCCTGTACTGGGAGGCAGATTCTTTACCGCTGAGCCACAACGGTGCTCTTATAAGGCTATCCATGTACCTAATTTCTATCTGGAACTTGTGCTGACAGAGCAAGAAGCCAAGGAAGAAATCCAATGAGGGGTCCCCACCTACCACACAGCAGCCTGCAGGACACTGGGCTCTGGCAGAGGCTGAGGAAGGGCCACCCACGGGGACAGACACTCCCCCACCTCCAAAGTGGAAAGGGAAAGAGCACCAAGACTGGGAAATCATATTCCAATAAATGCAAGGTTGCACAACCACATACAGAAGTGATCATGGAGGAAAGGGAGGCAACAACATGCCTCTCTGTTCTCTTCGAAATCACTTCCAACCCACTTGGAAGCTCTTGAACAAACTCCTCCACACTTGGCACCGGCTCCCTATGGGCATGTCTCTGAACCCATGGGTCCTTTGTGCCACATCCCCGCTACAATCTGAAGGCGTACACAGGCCACCTCTGCAGGCACAGAAATAACCCAAGGCATCTGAGAGCCTTGCCAGTTTTCAGGAGGGCTGAAAACTGGCAGGGCTCATTATCTTTATGTGGGGACACAGTACTTGGGTTTCCAGAGTGAGGTCAGCTTGGTTGCAGCTACCAGAGGTTAACCATACTTCCTTGGGGTGATGCGTGCTCCCATTCAGAGGAAGGATCACAAACAAGAAGCGGGATCACTGACTTGAGCCCCTGAAGCATTTCCTACTCCAGTGGTTCTCAAAGTGTGGTGCAGGGGACTCTAGGGATTCCCAAAGTCAAAACCACTTTCATAATAATACCAAGATGCTATTTGATGCTTTTACTTGCACATGTTCAGGAGTACACAGTGGAGTTTTCCAGAGGTGATATGACATGTAATACTGCAACAGACAATGCAGAAGCAAGATATAAGAGCCCTAGCTGCCACTTATTAAAACTGATATGAAAGAGATTTGCAAAAATATAATACAATGACACTCTTGTCAGTAACATTCTATTTTGAAAGGTATGGTTATTTTTATAAACACATATCAACATATAATGCATGCATGTCTGTCTGCTCAGTCATATCAGACGCTTTGCTACCCCCATAGACTGTAGCCCATCAGGCTCCTAAGTCCATGGGATTCTCCAGGCGAGGATACTGGAGTGGGTTGCCATTTTCATATCCAGGGGATATTCCCAACCCAGGGATCAAACCCACATTTCTTATGTCTCCTGCACTGGCAGGTGGATTCGTTACCACTATTTTTAAATGAGATACTAAATATATTGAAAAATTCTGTTTTAGCTATACATGATAAATATTGAGACACATAACCCACATAAAAGCTCCTTAATATACTAATTTTTAAGAGTGTATAGGGAAGTTTGAGAACTGCTGAGAGGCTGTTTCCGACTCTCTGCCCCCATTCCCCGCAACTCACTCACTCACTCACTCCTCCCTGGGTCTGTGAATCTTCAGGATGGACTCAGTCCCCACTGCTGAGAGGCTGTTTCCGACTCTCTGCCCCCATCCCCGCCAACACACACAGACACACACAAACACACTCACTCACTCCTCGCTGGGTCTGTGAATCTTCAGGATGGACTCTGTCCCCCGCCCTTCCACCGAGGGTCTCTTCCCTCCTCACTCCAGTTCCCCCTCACCACCTGGTGTGGACTCCCCGATCTGTCGGAACCCCAGTGGGAGACGTCCATACCTCGCCACCCCCAGCTCGACGAGGACTCCCGGGCGAGGCCCGCACACCCTCGTTGGGGGTAGGACTCCCCGGTTCGGTGTGCCGGGACAAGTCGCAGCGTGGATTCTCCCGGCGGCCCCCACAGCCTCGCCGACTCCCGGCTGAGGCCCGCACAAGCTCGGCGCGGACTCTCCCGGCGGCCGGCACAGCCCGGGCGAAGGAGGCCGAGGAGAGCCATTTCCAGTCCCGCCCCCGTCCCCGGCGCGGCACGGGCTGGGAACAGGGCGGAGGGGTCAGTCCCCAGGAACTAGTCCCGATCCTCCGCTGCCTTCCCGCTCCCCAGATCTCCCTGCGCGGCCCGGCGCGCTGCAGCCCGGCTCGAGGAGGCGGCCCGGGGTTCCGCCGACGCGCACTCCCCCGCCGGGGCAGGGCGGCCGGCGCTTGGGCCCGGGGACCCGGTTGGGCCGCGTCGTACTCACCGCGGAGCGCACGGCGGACTCCGACTGGCGCGGGGAACCAGGCTGGGGTGCTCTCCGGGGCTGAGTCCAGCCGCTGGCGCCGCTCCGCCCCCTGTCGCCGCAGGGCCGCCAGCCGAGGGGCGGGGCCCGCGGGCGGGGAGGCGGGGCCCGCGGGCGGGGCGACCTCGCCCCGGAGGGAGCGGGGTAGCTGGGGGTCAGGGGCAGGAAGCCGCCTCGGGACAGGATCCTCCCATGCTGGCCCAGGCCGGGGACGCGCTCACTCTTGGGCGTGGAGTGTGACTGCCTAGCTCTCAGGCAGGGAGCTGAAGGGGCAGGTCAGAAATGCAGCTTTAAAAAATGATTTGACCATCACTGTGGAGGCTTCCCTGTCCAACACCCCGGTACGTGGTCACCTCCCCTCTCTCCCCTTTGCCCCCACCCCGCCCCCACCTTAGCGCCTGGCAAAGCGAGCCGAGTGACTGCCAGGACTTCAAAGTTTCCATGGTTATGGAGTGCAAAGTTTCAGTGTTGTTGTTGTTGTTTTTAATGTCTAACAACACTTCCCTAATGCAGGCTGTTCACCTGTCAGAAGTCAGAGAAATGACTGAGTTGACTCAGCAGACCTTGGTCTCTGCACCTAATTTCTATAGGTTGGTTGGAGTCGCGCCTGCTCAGGCAAATTTGACTGATCTTTCTAGAGAAAAGGTGAGGTTTTTGCCCAACTTATATGAAGAGTGATTGTAGTTTTCTGTCTTGAGTGTATGGATATACGGCTTATAGAAAGAATGAGTAGTGACTATCCCCATAGGGGCCAACCTGTGTAACATTTTTAGCTTCCCAGGTGAGGCTAGCGGTAAAGAACCAGCCTGCCAATGCAGGAGACATAAGAAAAACAGGTTCATAACCCTGGGTTGGGAAGATCCCCTGGAGAAGGAGGAAATGACAACCCACTCCAGTATTCTTGACTGGAGAATCCCATGGACAGAGGATCCTGGCGGGTTACAGTCCATGGGGTTGCACAGAGTCGGGCACTGCTGAGCAACTAACACTCATGAAGTCGCTCAGTCATGTCCGACTCATTGCAACCCTATGGACTGTAGCCTACCAGGCTCCTCTGTCCACGGGATTTTCCAGGCAATAGTCCTGGAGTGGGTTGCCATTTCCTTCTCCAGGGGATCTTCCCGACCCAGGGATCGAACCCGGGTCTCCCACATTGTAGACAGACACTTTACTGTGTGAGCCACCGGGGACGTAGCTGCTACTATATTCAAGTTTGAAGAAGGACATATTTACTGTGTAGTAGGCATCGCTTCCCGGGTGGCTTGGTGGTAAAGAATCCCCCTGCCAGTGCAGATGGAGGTGTGGGCTGAATGCCTGGGTCAGGAACATCCCCTGGAGGAGGAAATGGCAACCCATTCCCGAGAATCCCCATGGACAAAGCAGCCTGGCGGGCTGTAGTTCATGGGGTCGCAAAGAACTGGACATGACTAGCTGAGCGCACACACACACACGTAACAAGCATTATATTTTTACTGTATGGGAGAAGACGTTCTTCCTACCCACTTTCTAAATTGTTTCCATTCACATCCATTGAACAAACTTCCCTTGAGTGGACTGGGGTCCCCTTAGAGAGTATGTGGGGAAGGCTGAGGGGTAGGGAAAAAAGACATCCAGCTAAATTTTGATTCTTAACCAAGGCAGCCCTTCACAAAGCAAAATTTCTTAATGTTCAATGATAACATACATGTAATAGGAGAACTGGTAATCCTTGACAGGAAATGATTAAATCAGAACTGCAAAAGGAATTGAGATTTATTTGAAAACGCTCTGGCCAAAACTGTGAAGGAAAAAGTTCTCACATCACCCTACTCTTTTGCTCTTGGGCCTGTCACCAGGAATGTGTGGATTGTGAAACCCAGTGACCTCTCTTCTGTTCTTGCCCTTGCTGACTGCTCTGTGGTATTTGATACTGGTAGTAGGTCTTTCCTTGAAATTTTAACCTCCTTTTTGGCTTTAGAGGCTTCTACTCTCACGATTCACCTCTTCTTAATTTGGCCCCTCTTTCTTAGGCTCTTTCAGTGCACCCTTTCTCGTCTCACTTTACATGTAACTCCATACACTGATGAAGTCTTCATCATCTATTTTCTCTCTGTGCAGACTTCCAGCTAAAGTCTGCTCTGTGTCCATCACTGACCTTCTTCAGATCTCCACACTCTTCTAACAGCAGCTATTTAGGAGCATTAGCACTTGAGCATTCCCAAGGCCCTTGCCATACTTCACATCTGAAGTGGCAGTCCAGTGTCTTCTCTTGCCATCTGTCTGTCCCTCCCACTCATCCAGTTTCTTCCTCATCCTGAATCCCACATCCTGTATATTTTATCATGTATTGAGAAAGCTAAACATTTACGGGGGGTTCAAGCCACATCACTATGCTTGTACAAAGTTCACCTGATATATTTTTCTGTCATGGTACAGAAGATTCTGCCAGTGGCCCAGAGGAGTGTGTAGACTTGAAGGGCCTTCAGACGGGAAGCCATCCTGCGGTAACTGCCCAGGCCCTGTGGACCTGCCCCAGGGGCAGGTGGCGGAAGGGCCTTTAGTGAGGTGACAGCCTTCCCTGACAGAAGCTTCTGCTGCTATAAAGGGGATCCTACGGCTTTGGTTGGAGGCCTGTTCAGCTCTGAGGAATGGCTCATTGTACTTCACAGTGACTTGAGTTACGTGTGTAAACTGGACCGTCCTAAAAACTAGACGCTGCCTTTGCATCTTGCTTTGTAGTTCATAATGCATATTCACACATATTATCTAATTGAAAGGAAGTGGCATAAGAGAAAGGCAGTCTACGGATTTCCCTAGGGGTCCAGTGGTTAAGACTGTGTTTCCACCACAGGGGGCAAGGGTTCGAGTCCTCACTGGGAACTAAGATCCTGAATGCTGTGCAGGAATGCCAGCAGAGAGAAAGGCATGTTCCTGTGCTGCACTCTTAGGGAGACGAGTGTGAGGGTCTGACCACCCTTTAAGTGAAAGTGAAGTCGCTCAGTCGTGTCCGACTCTTTGCTACCCTGTGGACTGTAGCCCACCAGGCTCCTCTGCCCAGAGGGTTCTCCAGGCAAGAATACCGGAGCGGGTTGCCATTTCCTTCTCCAGGGGAATCGAACCCACGTCTCCCGCATTGCAGGCACACGCTTTAACTTCTGAGCCACCTTTGAGTGATACTAATGGCATTTCCCAGACTGTGTTAGAAGTACCAGAGGAAACATTAAAAATACAGCCTCCTGCGTCCCCACCTTGTAGAATTAGGTGAGGAGTGGAATCTCAGCTCAGAGTCCGAGCACTCTGCATACTGCAGGAGATCCTGCTCCAGCAGGTCCACAGATGGGACCCAGGAGCTGCTACCTGGAGACACATCCTCCATGAAGGCAGGGCCACGTCAGTTTGCTCGTCACCCTAACAGGAAGCCTGGAGCATAGACACGCAGTGCACGTGTGCTTACTGCCCTGTGCTCTGTGCTCTAGTTGGCCTGCATATTCTTCTGTGTTCTCTAGCATTGCAGACGGGGAGAGACCTGCATGGCAATGAATGAAGTTTAAGGTGGTCCCTCCTAAATTCCTGGGCTTCCCTGGTTGCTCAGATGGTAAAGAATCTGCCTGCGAAGCAGGAGACCCCAGGTTGATACCTGGGTCAGGAAGATCCCCTTGAGAAGGGAATGGCCACTTACTCCAGTATTCTTACCTGGAGAATTCCATGGGATTGCAAAGAGTTGGACACAATGACTCAAGAATGCCTAAGTTCATCACTGAACTTGTGTCTTCCTCATATCAGAGAAAGTTTGAAATAAATGTCTTCTGTCCCTGTTTTTTAAAAAACGCTACGTTCATAACAGGAAAAGGCAGTTCTTGGGCTCATCTTGGCCCCCCACAAATATCACTGCCATGCCCTTCCACACCTGTCAAAGTCTTAATTTTTGTGCTCTCTTTCTTACCACCTAAGTGCCCGAATTCTTGAGCTGCTTTGCCAGGGAACCAGGATTCCCTGGCCATCTGCTTTTCAATTAAGCACTGTTCCCCTCAACGAAGTTAATAATAAAAGCCAAATGTAATTACATGTCCCATTGACTCCACAACAGCTGTTTGAGCTGGAGGCATTGTTATCATTTTGCAGCTGAGGAAACTGGGATTCAGAGTGATTGTATGATTCAGGTCACATAACTTATAAACGGTGATGTTAGGGTTTGATGAAAGGCTGGTCTTATTCTGGAGCTTGTGCTTGACACTCTGTGCAACCAAATATATTTGTTTAGGACTTTGCTTGGAGAAGGCAATGCACCCCACTCCAGTACTCTTGCCTGGAAAATCCCATGCACGGAGGAGCCTGGTAGGCTGCAGTCCATGGAGTCGCGAAGAGTTGGACACAACTGAGTGACTTAGCATCAGCAGCAACCACTGGTGATCCAGTGATTGAGAATCTGCCTGCCAGTACAGGGGATATGGGTTTGATCTCTGGTCTGGGAAGATCCCGTGTGCTGCAGAACAGCTGGGCCCAGGCGCCTCAGCTACTGAAGCCCATGCTCTAGGACCCATGCTCTGCAAAAGAGAAGCCACCGCAATGAGATGCCCATGCATTGCCACTAGAGAGTAACCTCTGCTCACCACAATTAGAGAAAACCCTCACGCAGCAATGAAGACCCCACAGAGCTAATAAACAAATTTTAAAAGTATATAATTATTTAAATGAAATCACTGGATACTCTGAGGTTATAAGTTACTAGTTCTTTGCAGACAAGAAGAGGAGCTTAAATGTTCCAGGAGGGATCTTTGGTCTATTCCTATATGGTCTAAAATTCCTTATTCATTTATTTTCAGGCCTGTGTCTCCCTGTTTGACAGTTCGGAGTTCCCTGCTACAGCTCTGTAATTTAGGTGCACACAGGTAAAGATGCTCTCCATCCTGGGGATGGAGGTGTTAGAAATCATATCACAGTCATATTACTGTTCTGAGTCCGCTGCTACTGACTTTTTAGTTAATATTTTTTTTCTGGATAATGATCTGTAATAAGTCTTTCATTGCTGAGCATACTGTTGTTGTTCAATTGCTCAGTTGTGTCTGCTTCTTTGTGACCCCATGGACTGCAGCACTCCAGGCACTGTCTCTCAGAGCTTGCTCAAACTCATGTCCATCGAGTCAGTGATGCCATCCTACCATCTCACCTTCTGTCGTCCCCTTCTCCTCTTGCCCTCAGTCTTTCCCAGCATCAGGGTTTGTTCCAGTGAGGCAGTTCTTAGCATCAGGTGGCCAAAGTATTGGAGCTTCAGCTTCAGCACCAGTCCTTCCAATGAATATTCAGGACTGATTTCTTTTAGGACTGACTGGTTTGATCTCCTTGCAGTCCAAGGGATTCTGAAGAGTCTTCTCCAACACCACAGTTCCAAAACATCAATTATTCGGTGCTCAGCCTTCTTTATGGTCCAACACTCACGTCTACATATGACTACTGGAATTATCATAGCTTTGACTATATGGATATGTGTTAGCAAAGTGATGCCTCTGCTTTCTAATACACTGTCTAGGTTTGTTATAGCTTTTCTTCCAAGGAGTGGGCGTCTTTTAATTTCATGGCTGAGCATATACTTGATATTTATGTTGTACCTACTTGTATTGTAAATGCGCATGAAGTCTAGAAGAGATTCTTGCATTCAGGGATTGTGGCAGGTAAAGAGTCAATCTCTGTTCTCTTCCCAGCAGTCCTGCAAAAGAATGTAAAATCTGAGAGGAAATGGAAATTACAGCTTTAAAGATTTAAAAAGTGGCAGCTTGGAAAGCAGTTTCCCAGTACAATATCGCCACCTGCCGGATGCAGGCACTAAGTACACCCATTTTAAAAGGGGGCATAGCAATTGATGTGTTGCCAAGTGCTGGTTGAAAATGAATGTCTCCTCCTTACATAAAGGGCTTCAGTTCAGTTCAGTCGCTCAGTCGTGTCCGACTCTTTGCGACCCCATGAAGCGCAGCATGCCAGGCCTCTCTGTCCATCATCATCTGCCGGAGTTCACTCAGACTCACGTCCATCGAGTCCGTGATGCCATCCAGTCATCTCATCCTCGGTCGTCCCCTTCTCCTCCTGCCCCCAATCCCTCCCAGCAGCAGAGTCTTTTCCAGTGAGTCAACTCTTCGCATGAGGTGGCCAAAGTACTGGAGTTTCAGCTTCAGCATCATTCCTTCCAAAGAAATCCCAGGGCTGATCTCCTTCAGGATGGACTAGTTGGATCTCCTTGCAGTCCAAGGGACTCTCAAAAGTCTTCTCCAACACCACGGTTTAAAAGCATCAATTCTTCAGTGCTCAGCCTTCTTCACAGTCCATCTCTCACATCCATACATGACCACTGGAAAAACCATAGCCTTGACTAGACGGACCTTAGCCGGCAAAGTAATGTCTCTGCTTTTGAATATACTATCTAGGTTGGTCATAACTTTTCTTCCAAGGAGTAAGTGTCTTTTAATGTCATGGCTGCAGTCACCATCTGCAGTGATTTTGGAGCCCCCAGAATAGTCTGACACTTTTTCCACTGTTTCCCCATCTATTTCCCATGAAGTGATGGGACCGGATGCCATGATCTTCATTTTCTGAATGTTGAGCTTTAAGCCAACATTTTTCGCCTTCCTCTTTCACTTTCATCAAGAGGCTTTTTAGTTCCTCTTCACTTTCTGCCATAAGGGTGGTGTCATCTGCATATCTCAGGTTATTGATATTTCTCCCGGCAGTCTTGATTCCAGCTTGTGCTTCTTCCAGTCCAGCATTTCTCATGATGTACTCTGCATAGAAGTTAAATAAGCAGGGTGACAATATACAGCCTTGACGTACTCCTTTTCCTATTTGGAACCAGTCTGTTGTTCCATGTCCAGTTCTACCTGTTGCTTCCTGACCGCATACAGATTTCTCAAGAGGCAGGTCAGGTGGTCTAGTATTCCCATCTCTTGAAGAATTTTCCACAGTTTATTGTGACCCACACTGTTAAAGGCTTTGGCATAGTCAATAAAACAGAAATAGATATTTTTATGGAACTCTCTTGCTTTTTCCATGATCCACTGGATGTTGGCAATTTGATCTCTGGTTCCTCTGCCTTTTCTAAAACCAGCTTGAACATCTGGAAGTTCACGGTTCACATATTGCTGAAGCCTGGCTTGGAGAATTTTGACCTCTGCAACCTGATGTCCCCATTCCTGGGTGAGCTAACTCAGACTTGACAACCAGTAAAGAAAAAGTCGAGGTTCCCTAGTAGCTCATCAGTACAGAATCTGTATGGAATGCAGGAGATGTGGGTTTGATTCCTGGGTCAGGAAGGTTCCTTGGAGGAGGAAATGGCTACCCACTCCAGTATTCTTGCCTAGGAAATCCCATGGACAGAGGATCCTGGTGCGTTACAGTCCGTGGGAGTTGGAAGAGAGTCAGATATGACTTAGCGACTTAACAACAGCAAGGAAAAAGTCCAGTCTTACTTGTTAAATGGAGATTTATGGCCTGGCCCCAGCAGCATCTTAGTTTATTTGAAAAAAATGGCAGCTATTGCTGATAGCTTACAGTAAACAGTGCCACTGAATTCATGGCCTTTGAAGGAGAAGATTTAACTCTGGGACCAAAGACAGTCTCAGTCACTCAGTTCTTTGTGTAGATTTTATTTAAAGTGAAAGTGACAGAAAAAGCTTCTGACGTACCTGCCTCACTAGTTTAAGCAGGGTCTTATGTACTTCTCAGACTTCCCTGGTGGCTCAGATGGTAAAGTGTCTGTCTACAATGCGGGAGAGCCGGGTTCTATCCCTGGGTCTGGAAGATCCGCTGGAGAAGGAAATGGCAATCCACTCCAGTACTCTTGCCTGGAAAATCCCATGGATGGAGGAGTGTGGTAGGCTACAAGTCCATGGGGTCGCAAAGACTTGGACACAACTGAGTGATCCACCTCTCCCATAACATTCATCCAAAGCCTGGAAATTAAAAAAAAAGGCATGTCCTTGAGCAAGAGATATTGCTGCTTACAAGACCTACTTGTCTAAGGCAAAAGAATGTGAAAAAGAATGTTTGCCTCCTCCTTAAAGGGCCTTAGGCTTGGACTCCTTATCAGCCTGCCTAAATTAACCTCTCATTGCTTTGGAGACACTTTATCCTCCATTCAGTTCAGTTCAGTCGCTCAGTTGTGTCCGACTCTTTGCGACTCCATGAAGCGCAGCACACCATGCCTCCCTGTCCCATCACCATCTCCCGGAGTTCACTCAGACTCATGTCCATCGAGTCCGTGATGCCATCCAGCCATCTCATCATCTGTCGTCCCCTTCTCCTCCTGTCCTCAATCCCTCCCAGCAGCAGAGTCTTTTCCAATGAGTCAACTCTTCGCATGAGGTGGCCAAAGTACTGGAGTTTCAGCTTTAACATCATTCCTTCCAAAGAACACACAGGACTGATCTTCAGAATGGACTGGTTGGATCTCCTTGCAGTCCAAGGGACTCTCAAGAGTCTTCTCCAACACCACACTTCAAAAGCATCAATTCTTCGGTGCTCAGCCTTCTCCACAGTCCAACTCTCACATCCATACATGACCACTGGAAAAACCATAGCCTTGACTAGATGGACCTTAGTCGGCAAAGTAGTGTCTCTGCTTTTGAATATCCTCCATTATACCACCTGAAATAAATCCATCAGTTTATTGGGGCCCTTTGTTCACAGAGGTTCATCTTAATGCCTGGCTCACTGATGGTTTGGCTAAGTTGCATCCTCTTATTGCCCACTGGCCTGCTTCCGATGTTCAGTGGCTGCTCAATATATGCCATCCTGAAAACTGGTGTGGTTGCCACTCAGTGGGCAGAAGTCAAGGCCATTCTCCTAACTCTGGCCAATACTCCTTTGGATGAAAGAATTTTTTTTTTTTTGAACTTGTCCTTGGGATTTTGCCAACCATTTAGCCGACTGGTCTACTATCTGGCCTGCCACTTGGAGTACGTGTAGATTAAACAACTCTGGCATCTCTGGTGGGAACACTTTAGGCCCAAATGTGTGAGGGTGGGGACAGTTCATAGTCTTGTTGTCCCGTAGGTCCACCACCACCACCGGAGTCAGATAACAACTGCAGCTGACATTCTGTGGGCGTGGCTGGCCCTGAATTCCTCTGCCTGACGGCAGGTGCTCGTGCTGGCATCAGTAGCAGCTCTCCACACGGACCCCCCTGTAAGCAGGCACAGCCTTGTTTCATTGTGACTTAGAAATTCATGTGCTTTTCTGATCCTTGAGAGGTCTTTGGTTATGCCATATATAGAAAAGGAGTCTACAACCCCCTTATAACACTGCCCATGTGATGTAACCAACACTAAAGCTGATCCAAATCAAGTTTATGGAGAAGGAAATGATAACCCACTCCAGCATTCTTGCCTGGAGAACCCCATGGACGAAGAGCCTGGTGGGCTACAGTCCATAGGGAATCAAGAGTCGGACACGACTGAACGACTAAACCACCAAATCAAGTTTAATGAAAAACTTGATTGGAATTACCTGTGGCCAGTTGGGTCCTATGTTTGCATGTGCCTGGAAATGGGTCATAGGATATTTCTCCATTGAGATTTGATTTTTTTTTCTTACCTTTTGCCTTCTGTAATTGTTGGCAATGACCCCAAAGATCTGTAGGTTAGTGTCAACTTCTCATGGCTTGTAGTGGATACTAGACAGCCTTTCACCAGGCTGCATCCTGATCCTGATTGAAATAAAATCCCTTGGTCTCCCCGAGGACAGTTGCCTGGGCCCCAGAAGGCATATTTAAGTCAGTACTGCAGGTTAATTTTATATTGCCTTTGGAGTCCTAGTGACAGAAGCCTTGATTGCATGTAGTATGAGAACATTTGAACTGATTTAGTTCTAGCTGCTGTTGGTTAGGGTAATGAGAGTGGCCAACAGTATGGCATACTTCTGTGATTTTTGCCAGAAGTCAAGACAGGGAGGAACGACAGGTGGATTGATGGGGAAGGCAATCTTCCCTGGCTCCTGCACATTTTTGCTGGGTATGCCAAGAACACAAGGTCCTGTTTGCTATTTACACATGCCGTTCCTTAGGGTGGTGTTTACAGAGCGGAGATTGTTAGAATTATATAAAGTCAGGCACGTGCCTCAAAATTACTAGGTGAGGAGAGGAACTGAATGAGACTGTAGATGAAACAGTATTGTCTAAGAATTTATGATCATTGAGTCTGGATCATGGGTGCATGTGAGTTCAAAGTGCAGACTTTGCTATCACTATGTGTGTGTGCATTCTCTTTAGTCATGTCCACCTCTTTACAACCATATGGACTGTAGCCTGGTCCTCTGTCCATGGGATTCTCCAGGCAAGAGGACTGGCGTGGTCCCATGGGAGGGAACAACGTGGAAGAGCCCAAGTTCTTGTGAATTCCCAAGTTCATTGCTCCTCCTCTGCAGCACAAACCTACTGTATGTATTATATCCTTCTGGGGTCCTCCATGTCACTCACTCCCCATGGGACCCGAGGCAAGGACTTGATACTCGTGCCGCTTGCTGTGCCTTGAGTAATCAAGTTTTTCTATGTCCCAGGAGTCTCCTGCCCCCTGCCAATATTCATAAATTAGTAACAGTCTCTTATTAGCTTGGAAGTATGATATAATCTCAAACCCTCACGGGTATCTGTGTTTTTGGGAGGACAAAGGATGTTATGGTGTTTGCTTGAAGTCACCAGGCACAAAGTTAGGTGTGTAACTTTGTTTTTATATTGAGGAAAAGAATTCAGTTCATTAAACTTGTCCTGCAGCTGCACCAAATTTCGCAGAGCTTGAAATTTAGCACTTTTTCATTCAGCCACTTTTTAAGTTTTATTTTAAAACTTTAGAATAATGAAAGGTCTCAGCTATTTACAAAAGTAGAGAGACTAGAATTGTGAGCACCAATATAGATATCCCTCAGCTTCAGCAATTTTCAACTCATAGCTAATCTGATTACTTCTGTATCTGCCTCCCATCTCTGATAACTTGAAAGCACATTTATGAAATCATATCACTTCATTTTTAATATATTTTAATTTAAAATGATTGACTGGAATTTGCTTTGTTTTATAGTATCTGTATTCTTTGAATCTCCAAGAATTATTTTGTGAACATAAGATATATAGCACCATTAATAATAATTAATGGAAAACCATCACAATTTTCCTTCTCCTTGATCTCTGTAATATTTTAGAGGTACCCAAACTGTACATAGTGGTAAATGTATGTTGCTGTTTAGTCGCTAAGTCGTGTCAGACCATTGTGACTCCATGGACTGTAGCTCACCAGGCTCCTCTTTCTTTGGAATTTCCCAGGCAAGAATACTGGAGTGGATTGCTGTTTTCTTCTCCAGGGGATCTTCCTGACCCAGGGATCAAACCCATGTTTCCTGCATTGGCAGGTGGATTCTTTATCACAGAGCCACCAGGGAAGCCCAGTAAATGTATAGGCTTGAGTTTTTTAGTTATTTTAAACATATAAAAAAGCATATATAACTTTATAATGAGCTTCCATGTGCCTGTAAACAAAGAGAACACCTTGAGCAAAGAGTGTCACCTTGATAGCAAAGGGTTAAATAGAAACTCCCTGCAGTCTCCCACCAAGAGCACATAGGAGGAGAATTCTGGGTGGAGAAAGACATTGGGGGAGGGGGCAGGGGCGGGGGGGTGGGGTGGGGGTGGGGGAAGCTTTCTGTGTTTTGCATATTGTGCAGCTAGATGGTTAAGATGCATGTCTAAGGAAGAATTTTAACTACTCCAGATTGTTGCATCCCTCCATTCACAGAAAAACACTGAAGTCATTAACTTGAGAGATTTGTGTTTTTGTGTGTGCGATTATCAGTAATCTTTTACCAAGATGGATGCTTGACTACATGCATTTTCCTGCAACACATTCATACATAAACTAGCTCCTCCCCTACTTCTTCAGAGCAGTTCCTCAGGGCTGAAAGGCTGTCTCCTGGGTTGTTGTCCTCAGTAAGGTCCCCCAAATAAAACTGAAACTCACTGCTTTTACGTCATTTTTTTTTTTCAGTTGACATACCTATGACCCAGACTCAAGTCTTTAGACAATATTGTTTCTTCTGTATCCTCACTCAATTCTCCGTCACACCTGATAGTTTTGAAGCAAATATCTGACTTTATACAATTTCATGTATTATGTATTTTGTTTTAAAAAATGTAACCACAGTATCATCACATAATAAAGTTAAAAATAATTTCAGAATATCATAAAATATCTCATCTGTGTTCAACTGTTCCTTTCTTAAAAAATTTTAAAACAATTTGCTTGTTTAAATCAGGCTCATTCTCTTTTCTCTGTTAATTCACAGGTCTGCATCCTATTTTCTGATTTGTGGAAGTGATGCTTGTGTTCCACCGCCTGTATTTTGCTGATTGCGTCTCTGTGATGTCATTAATATGCCTGTTCCCTGCAGTAGATGGGCTCCCCTGGTAGTTCAGCTGGTGAAGAATCTGCCTGCAATGCTGGAGACCCTAGTTCGATTCCTGGGATGGGAAGAGCCTCTGGAGAAGGGATGGGCTACCCATTCCAGTATTCTTGGGCTTAACTGGTGGCTCAGCTGGTAAACAATCTGCCTGTGATACAGGAGAGCTGGGTTTGCTCTCTGGGTTGGGAAGATCCCCTGGAGAAGGGAAAGGCTACCCACTCCAGTATTCTGGCCAGGAGAGTTCCATGGACTGTATAGTCCATAGAGATTGCATCTCTGTGGGGTCATTAATATGTTTGTCCCCCGAAATAGATACATGTATATTAAAGTGTGATTAGATTTATGGTTCCCATGTTTTACACAAGAAGACTTCATAGATGACGTGCATGGGTGAGCGCTTGCTCAAGTGTGTCTGACTCTTTGTGACCGCATGGACTGTAGCCCACTAGGCTCCCCTCTCCATGGAATTTTCTAGGCAAGAATGCTGGAGTGGGTTGCCATTTCCTTTCCAGGGGCTCTCCCCAACCCAGGGTCCTCTTGTGTCTCCTGCGTTGGCAGGCTGTTTCTTTAGCAGCTGAGCTACCAGATGACATTGTGTAGTTCTATCAGGAGGTATACACTATCTGATTGTCTCCTTTTATGTGTGAATGTGAGCAGGCATTGATGATCAATGGCTAGACTTATTAATCTTTATAAGTTGCAAATGAAGATATTATAATAGAATCAAGTTGACTCCTGAGTTCTTTCGACATAACCTGGTTGTCCTTGATAGTGTCCTTGCTTTCTGATGTAACAAGAGCTTCCTTACTTGTTTGCATAATACGTTTTCTGTTCCAGATCTAGAACCTGTCATCTCTCAAAAGAGTCTTGGCTCCATTTAGTGGGAACTGGTACTTAAAGATATAACCTGGGCACTAGAGGTCCTCATACCTGACTGGTCTACTGGTTTCCCCTGTTTTCTTCAATTTAAAGTCTGAATTTGGCAATAAAGAGTTCATGATTTGAGCCACAGTCAGCTCCCAGTCTTGTTTTTGCTAACTATATAGAGCTCCTCTATCTTTGGCTGCAAAGAATATAATCAATATGATTTCAGTATTAACCGTCTGGGGATGTCCATGTGTAGAGTCATCTCTCGTGTTGTTGGAAGAGGGTGTTTGCTATGACCAGTGTGTTCTCTTGGCAAAACTCTGTTAGCCTTTGGCCTGCTTCATTCTGTACTCCAAGGTCAAATTTGCCTGTTACTCCAGGTATTTCTTGACTTCCTACTTCTGCATTCCAGTCCCCTACAATGAAAAGGACATCTTTTTGGGTGTTAGTTCTAGAAGATCTTGTAGGTCTTCATAGAACCATTCAACTTCAGCTTCTTCAGCATTACTTGTTGGGGCATAGACTTGGATTACTGTTGATATTGAATGGTTTGCCTTGGAAACAAACAGAGGTCATTCTGTCATTTTGAGATTGCATCCAAGTACTGCATTTTGGACTCTTTTGTTGACCATGATGGCTACTCCATTTCTTCTAAGGGATTCTTGCCCACAGTAGTAGATATAATGGTCATCTGAGTTAAATTCACCCATTCCAGTCCATTTTAGTTCGCTGATTCCTAAAATGTCAGCATTCACTCTTGCCATCTCCTGTTTGATCACTTCCAATTTGCCTTGATTCGTGGATCTAACATTCCAGGTTCCTACGCAGTATTACTCTTTACAGCATTGAACTTTACTTCCATCACCAGTCACATCCACAGCTCGGTGTTGTTTTTGCTTTGGCTCTGTCCCCTCATTCTTTCTGGATTTAGTTCTCCACTGATCTCCAGTAGCATATTGGGCACCTACCGACCTGGGGAGTTCATCTTTCAGTGTCCTATCTTTCTGCCTTTTCCTACTGTTCATGGGGTTCTCAAGGCAAGAATACTGAAGTGGTTTGCCATTCCCTTCTCCAGTGAACCATGTTTTGTCAGAACTCTCCACCATGACCTGTTTGTCTTGGGTGGCCCTATACAGCACGGCTCATAGTTTCACTGAGTTAGATAAGGCTGTGGTCCATGTGATCAGATTGGTTAGTTTTCTGTGGTTGTGGTTTTCCATCTGTCTGCCTTCTGATGGAGGAGGATAGGAGGCTTATGGCAGCTTCCTGATGGCAGAGACTGACTGAGGGGTAAACTGAGTCTTGTTCTGATGAGCGGGACCATGCTCAGTAAAACTTTAATCTAATTTCCTATTGATGAGTGGGGCTGTGTTCCCTCCCTATTATTTACCTGGGACCAAACTATGGTGGAGGTAGTGAAGACAATGGCGACCTCCTTCAAAAGTCCCATGCAGGCACTGCCACACTCAGTGCCCCTGACCCTGCAGCAGGCCGCAGCCGACCCACGCCTCTGCCAGAGACTCCTGCACACTCACAGGCAAGTCTGGGTTAGTCTCATGTGGGGTCACTGCTCCTTTCTCCCTAGCTCCTGGTGTGCACAAGGTTCTGTTTGTGCCCTCCAAGCATCTATTTCCCCGGTCCTGTGCTAGTTCTGGCAGCTCTATGGTGGGGTTAATGGGGACCTCGTCCAAGAGGGCTTATGCCACACCCAAGTCCGCTGCACCCAGAGCCCCCTGCCCCTGCAGCAGGCCGCTGCTGACCTGTACCTCCACAGGAGACACTCAAACACAGCTCTGTCTCAGTCTCTGTGGGGTCTTTGGGTCCTGGGGTGTACAAGGTTTGTCTGAGCCCTCTGAGTGTCTCTGGTAGGTATGGGGTTTGATTCTAAACGTGATTTTGCCCCTCCTACCATCTTTCTGGGGCTTCTACTTTGCCCTTGGACACAGGGTATCTCTTCAAAGTCGCTCCAGCACCGTGCAGCTGCCGCTCCAGACTGGGAGCTGACTGGGGCTCAGATCATGAACTGCTTATTGCCAAATTCAGACTAAAATTGAAGAAAGTAGGGAAAACCACTAGACCATTCAGGTATGACCTAAATCAAATCCCTGAATGATTATACAGTGGAGGTGACAAATAGATTCAAGGGATTAGATCTGATAGAGTGCTTGAAGAACTATGAGGAGGTTCATGACATTGTTCAGGAGGCAGGGATCAAGACCATTACAAAGAAAAAGAAATACAAAAGGCAAAATAGTTGTCTGAGGAGGCCTTACAAATAGCTGTGAAAAGAAGAGAGGCTAAAGGCAAAGGAGAAAAGGAAAGATATACCCATTTGAATGCAGAGTTATAAAGAATAGCAAGGAGAGATAAAAAACCTTTCCTCAATGATCAGTGCAAAGAAATAGAAGAAACTAATAGAAGAGGAAAGACTAGATATCTCTTCAAGAAAATGAGAGATATCAAAGGAACATTTCATGCAAAGATGGGCACCATAAAGGACAGAAATGGTATGGACCTAACAGAAGCAAAAGATATTAAGAAGAGGTAGCAAGAATACGCAGAAGAACTATCCAGAAAAAGATATTAACGACCCAGATAATCACAATGGTATGATCATTCACCTAGAGCCAGACATCCTGGAATGCGAAGTCAAGTGGGCCTAAAAGCATCACTATGAACAAAGCTAGTGGAGGTGATGGAATTCCAGTTGAGCTATTTCAAATCCTAAAAGATGATGCTGTGAAAGTGCTGCACTCCATATGCCAGCAAATTTGGAAAACTCAGCAGTGGCCACAGGACTGGAAAAGGTCAGTTTTCATTCCAATCCCAAAGAAAGGCAATGGCAAAGAATGCTCAAACTACCCCATAATTGTACTCATCTCACACTCTAGCAAAGTATTGCTCAAAATTCTCCAAGCCAAGCTTCACTAGTTACGTGAACTGTGAACTTCCAGATGTTCAAGCTGGATTTAGAAAAGACAGAGGAACTAGAGATAAGATTGTCAACATCTGTTGGATCATAGAAAAAGCAAGAGAGTTCCAGAAAAAAAAAAATCTACTTCTGCTTTATTGACTATGCCAAAGCCTTTGACTGTGTGGATCACAACAAACTGGAAAATTCTGAAAGAGATGGGAATACCAGATCACCTGACCTGCCTTTTGAGAAATCTGTATGCAGGTCAGGAAGCAACAGTTAGAACTGGACATGGAACAACAGACTGGTTCCAAATAGGAAAAGGAATATGTCAAGGCTGTATATTGTCACCCTGCTTACTTAACTTATATGCAGGGTACATCATTAGAAACACTAGGCTAGATGAAGCACAAGCTGGAATCAAGACTGCCAGGAGAAATATCAATAACCTGAGATATGCAGATGACACCACCCTTATGGCAGAAAGTGAAGAACTAAAGAGCCTCTTGATGAAAGAGGCTGAGAAAGAGAGTGAGAAAGTTTGTTTAAAACTAAACTTTCAGATAACTAAGATCATGGCATCCAGTCCCGTCATTTCATGGCAAATAGATGGGGAAACAATGGAAACAGTGACAGACTTTATTTTTCGGGGCTCCAAAATCACTGTGATGGTGACTGAAGCCATGAAATTAAAAGACCCTGGCTCCTCGGAAGAAAAGCTATGACAAATCTAGACAATGTATTAAAAAGCAGAAATATTTCTTTGCCAACAAAAGTCTGTTTAGTTAAAGCTATGGTTTTTCCAGTAGTCATGTATGGATATGAGAGTTGGACTATAAAGAAAGCTGAGCACTGAAGAATTGATGCTTTTGAATTGTGGTGTTGGAGAAGACTCTTGAGAGTCCCTTGGACTGCAAGGAGATCAAACCAGTCCATCCTAAAGGAAATCATTCCTGGATATTCTTTGGAAGGACTGATGCTGAAACTGAAACTCCAATACTTTGGCCACCTGATGCATAGAAATGACTCATTTGTAAAGACCCTGATGCTGGGCAAGACTGAAGGCAGGAGGAGAAGGGGATGACAGAGGGTGAGGTGGTTGGATGCCATCACTGACTCAATGGACATGAGTTTGAGTAAACTCTGGGACTTGGTGATAGACAATGAGGCCTGGCGTGCTGCAGTCCATGGGATTGCAAAGGACTGAGCGACTGAACTGAACTGAGGGGTCCTCATTGCTGTTGGATTGGTCTTTGTGGAAACAATGTCTTTTCAGTAGACAGAGCTTTTGTTTATTGTTTGCAAAATATATCATTTAGAATATTTAATTTTATTTGTGATTATTTAAATTATTTTAAGGTTTCAAAGTTTTGATAGTATGATTTGTAATAAGAAATATGTATTTGGTCTTTGTCCCTGTTTCTGGCACAGAGCTCCTGAAACCCTTGGCATTTCCCAAGTGATTAGAGCATACATCAATTCAGTTCAGTTCAGTCACTCAGTCGTGTCCGACTCTTTGCGACCTTGTGAATCACCACACTCCACGCCTCCCTGTCCATCACCAATGCCTGGAGTTCACTCAGATTCACATCCATCAAGTCGGTGATGCCATCCAGCCATCTCATCCTCTGTCGTCCCCTTCTCCTCCTGCCCCCAATCCCTCCTAGCATCAGGGTCTTTTCCAATGAGTGAACTCTTCGCATGAGGTGGCCGAAGTACTGGAGTTTCAGCTTTAGCATCATTCCTTCCAAAGAACACCCAGGACTGATCTCCTTTAGAATGGATTGATTGGATGGATTGATTGGATCTCCTTGCTGTCCGAGGGACTCTCAAGAGTCTTCTCCAACACCACAGCTCAAAAGCATCAATTCTTCAGTGCTCAGCTTTCTTCACAGTCCAACTCTCACATCTATACATGACCACTGGAAAAACCATAGCCTTGAATAGATGGACCTTTGTTGGCAAAGTAGTGTCTCTGCTTTTGAAAATACTATCTAGCTTGGTCATAACTTTCCTTCCATGGAGTAAGCAACTTTTAATTTCATGGCTGCAATCACCATCTGCAGTGATTTTGGAGCCCAGAAAAATGAAGTCTGACACTGTTTCCCCTTCTATTTCCCATGAAGTGATGGGACCAGACGCCATGATCTTAGTTTTCTGAATGTTGAGCTTTAAGCCAACATTTTCACTCTCCTCTTTCACTTTCATCAAGAGGCTTTTTAGTTCCTCTTCACTTTCTGCCATAAGCGTGGTGTCATCTGCTTATCTGAGGATATTGTTATTCCTCCCAGCAATCTTGATTCCAGCTGGTGCTTCGGAAAGTCCAGCGTTTCTCATGATGTACTCTGCATATAAGTTAAATAAGCAGGGTGACAATATACAGCCTTGACGTACTCCTTTTCCTATTTGGAACCAGTCTGTTGTCCCATGTCCTGTTCTAACTGTTGCTTCCTGACCTGCATACAGGTTTCTCAAGAGGCAGGTCAGGTGGTCTGGTATTCCCATCTCTTGAAGAATTTTCCACAGTTTATTGTGACCCACACAGTTAAAGGCTTTGGCATAGTCAATAAAGCAGAAATAGATGTTTTTCTGGAACTCTCTTGCTTTTTCCATGATCCACTGGATGTTGGCAATTTGATCTCTGGTTCCTCTGCCTTTTCTAAAACAGCTTGAACATCTGGAAGTTCACAGTTCACATACTGCTGATGCCTGGCTTGGAGAATTTTGAGCATTACTTTACTAGTGTATGAGATGAGTGCAATTGTGTGGTAGTTTGAGCATTCTTTGGCATTGCCTTTCTTTGGGATTGGAATGAAAACTGACCTTTTCCAGTCCTGTGGCCACTGCTGAGTTTTACAAATTTGCTGGCAAATTGAGTGCAGCACTTTCAAGCATCATCTTTCAGGATTTGAAATGGCTCCACTGGAATTCCATCACCTCCACTAACTTTGTCTGTAGTGATGCTTTCTAAGGCCCACTTGACTTCGCATTCCAGGATGTCTGACTCTAGGTGAGTGATCACACCATCGTGATCATCTGGGTAATTTTTTGTGCAGTTCTGCATATTCTTGCCACCTCTTCTTACTATCTTCTGCTTCTGTTAGGTGCATACCATTTCTGTCCTTTATCGAGCCCATCTTTGCATGTTTCCTTGGTATCTCTAATTTTCTTGAAGAGATCTCTAGCCTTTCCCATTCTGTTGTTTTCCTCTGTTTCTTTGCATTGATCTCTGAGGAAGGCTTTCTTATTTCTCCTTGCTATTCTTTGGAACTTTGCATTCAGATGCCTATATCTTTCCTTTTCTTCTTTGCTTTTAGCTTCTCTTTTTACAGCTATTTGTAAAGTCTCCTCAGACAGCCATTTTTCTTTTTGCATTTCTTTTCCATGGGGATGGTCTTGATCCCTGTCTCCTGTACAATGTCACAAACCTCCGTCCATAGTTCATCAGGTACTCTATCAGATCTAGTCCCTTAAATCTATTTCTCACTTCCACTGTATAATCATAAGGGATTTGATTTAGGTCATACGTGAATGGTCTAGTGGTTTTCCCCACTTTCTTCAATTTCAGTCTGAATTTGGTAATAAGGAGTTCATGATCTGAGCCACAGTCAGCTCCCGGTCTTGTTTTTGCTGACTGTATTGAGCTTCTCCATCTTTGGCTGCAAAGAATATAATCAGTCTGATTTCAGTGTTGACCATCTGGTGTGTTATGTTAATGAAGTACATTATGAGAAACGCTGGACTGGAAGAAACACAAGCTGGAATCAAGAATGCCGGGAGAAATATCAATAACCTCAGATATGCAGATGACACCACGCTTATGGCAGAAAGTGAAGAGGAGCTAAAAAGCCTCTTGATGAAAGTGAAAAAGGAGAGTGAAAAAGTTGGCTTAAAGCTCAACATTCAGAAAACGAAGATCATGGCATCCAGTCCCATCACTTCATGGGAAACAGATGGGGAAACAGTATCAGACTTTATTCTTTTGGGCTCCAAAATCACTGCAGATGGTGACTGCAGCCATGAAATTAGAAGATACTTACTCCTTGGAAGAAAAGTTATGACCAACCTAGATAGCATATTCAAAAGCAGAGACATTACTTTGCCGACTAAGGTCCGTCTAGTCAAGGCTAAAATTTTTCCTGTGGTCATGTATGGATGTGAGAGTTGGACTGTGAAGAAGGATGAGTGCCGAAGAATTGATGCTTTTGAACTGTGGTGTTGGAGAAGACTCTTGAGAGTCCCTTGGACTGCAAGGAGATCCAGCCAGTCCATTCTGAAGATCAGCCCTGGGATTTTTGGAAGGAATGATGCTGAAGCTGAAACTCCAGTACTTTGGCCACCTCATGCAAAGAGTTGACTCACTGGAAAAGACTCTGATGCTGGGAGGGTTTGGGGGCAGGAGGAGAAGGGGACGACAGAAGATGAGATGGCTGGATGGCATCACGGACTCGATGGACGTGAGTCTGAGTGAACTCCGAGAGATGGTAATGAACAGGGAGGCCTGGTGTGCTGCGATTGATGAGGTCGCAAAGACTCGGACACGACTGAGCGACTGAACTGAACTGAACTTGGGATAGCACCTAAGGATAGGACCTGATAGCCAGAGGTGCAAACCTGTGATTAGGTTTGGAATGTTCAGTTCCACCCCTTGACCTTTAGGGGGGGGAGAGGGGCTGGAGTTTGAGTAAGTCACAGCCAAAGATTTAATCAATCCTGTGTCTGTAATAAAACCTCCATAAAACCCCAAAGGGGCAGGATTTGAAGAGCCTCCAGGTTGGTGGACCCGTGGAGGTTTGGGAAGACTGGTGTGCCTGGAGAGAGCACAGAGGCTCTGTGCCCTTTCCTCTACCGTGCCCTATGCCTCTCTTCCATCTGGCTGTTCTTGAATTATATCCCTTTGTAAAAAACTGGTGATCTAGGAAGTAAAATATTCCTCTGAGTTCTGTGAGTCATCCTAGCAAATTAATTGAATTGGGAGGTTGTTGGATCCTCCCATCTATTGTCATTTGCTCAGAAGCACAGATGATAACCCAGACTTGTGAAAGTGAAACAGTGAAAGCCACTCAGTTGTGTCGATCACCTGGACTGTAGCCCTGCCAGGGTTCTCTGTCCATGGGGATTCTCCAGGCAGGAATACTGGAGTGGGTTGCCCTTCCCCTCCCCAGGGGAATCTTCCTAACCCGGGGATCAAACTGCCATCTCCTTCATTGCAGGCAGATTCTTTACTCTCTGAGCCACCAGGGGAGTGGGTTGTGACTGGCGTCCAAAGTTGGGGGTGTTAGGGGCAAGGACAGTCTTGTAGGACAGAGCCCTTAACCCATGGGGCCTGATGCTGTGTCCAGGGACTGGCAGCACGCAGTTGGTTTGTAGGGTGTCTCGCTGGTATTGAAGAATTGCTTGTTGGTGTGGGGACCCCATTCCAAATATACACCCTCACGGTGGAATTGTTTACCAGGACCTCTTAAAGTCAAATCTATAAAACCCGGTATATCCAGAGAAGTCTAGGTTCTGTCCCTGTCTTCTTCAGCCTATTCTTACTACCTCCAATGGGTATCCTGGTTTTGTTTGTTTGTTTGTTTATCCTTCCACTTAATTTAACAAAAGTAAATATGTGACTGTTTTCTTATTCTTTCCTTTCTGAGACAAATAACAGCAACCTACACACATTTTATCCCTCTTGCTTTTATTTTTTGCCTAACCACGTATCATGGAGATCACTCCATAGTGGTAATAGTGCCTTTATTTTTGTCTCCAGTCTTTGCTAGGATAAATAGTCTTTCAAAGAAAGATCATATATTTTTGCATAGAGTACTAACAGTCGTATTTATGGGTCAATGGGTAAATCCATGTTACTTTTGCTAAATATTGCCAAATTCTTTTCTGTACCAGTTAGGTTTTGCCATGAACTGAATGTTTGTGTCCCCCAAGATTTGTATGTTGAAATTCTGATGCCCTAATGTGACAGTATTTGAAAGTGGGGCCTTTGGGAAATGATTAGATCATGAGGGTGAGGCCCTCATGAATGGGGTTAGAAGAGGCTAGAGAACTTGCCAGGTCTCTTTCTGCCGTGTGAGGCTACAATATAAGCAGCTGTAACTTTTTTGGCAACCTAGAAGAGGACTCCTGCTAGAACCTGACTGTGCTGGCACTTTCTCTTTAGTGTCCACAACCATGAGCAATATTAACACATATTTGTTGTTTCAGTCACCCAGATTGTGGTCACTTGTAATAGCATTCCAAACTGACTAAGACAAAGTCACATTTGGAAATAGAAACCACACGGTCGTGGTCCATGCAGATATGGGGTACAATGAGTGAATGAGTGGAGAATAAAGTTTATTAGAGAGCGAGACGCTAGTAGTCAATTTTTGTAGCCTCAAGACAAAGAAGATTCCTATTGGAATGGTGGCATTAGGTGATTGGTTAGGATGCTATAGGGTGTGTAATAGGATGAGTATTTTACCTAATATGGGGTCAGGGAACTGGCTGGTTTAAATCCAGAGGCTCATGGCAACAGTTGCTATGGGGCTTCATCAGTTCCTCAGATTTTTGTACTGTGACCTTGGTATAAAGCTCTATACACATCAGCTATTTGAACTGAAAGAATTTCATACAATATAAAGGCTTCCTAGGTGGCAATAATGGCAAAGAATTCACCTACTAATGCAGGAGACATAAGAGATGCAGGTTCAGTCTTTGATTTGGGAAGATCCCCTGGAGGATGGCATGACAATCCACTCCAGTATTCTTCCCTGAAGAATCCCATGGACAGAGAAGCCTGGTAGGCTATAGCCCATGGGGTTGCAAAGAGTTGGACATGACTGAAGTGACTTAGCAAAGGCTTGTTCAATAGGTCTGTGTTAGTCACTCAGTCATGTCCAACTCTTTGTGACCCCATGGACTGTAGCCCACCAGGCTCCTCTGTCCATGGGATTCTCCAGGAAAGCATACTGAAGTGGGTTGCCATTTCCTTCTCCAGGGATCTTCCCCAACCCAGGGATTGAACCCTGGTCTCCCCATATTGCAGGCAGTCTCTAGATCAACTGAGCCACCAAAGAGCCTCACTCCATATAATGTTACTGATTCTTGTTGAGTTGCTCAGTCATGTCTGACTCTGTTTGTGACCCCACAGACTGTAATGCTCCAGGCTCCTCTGTCTATGGGATTTCTCAGGCAAGAATACTGGAATAATTTGCCATTTCCTTCTCCAGGGGATCTTCCTTACCCAGGAATTGAACCTGCTTCTGCATTGCAGGTGGATTCTTTACTGTTAAGCCACCAGGGAAGCACTATAATGTTATTAATCAGTTCAGTTCAGTTCAGTCGCTCATTCGTGTCTGACTCTTTGCGACCCCATGAAGCGTAGCACGCCAGGCCTCCCTGTCCATCATCAACTCCCGGAGTTCACTCAAACTCACATCCATCGAGTCAGTGATGCCATCCAGCCATCTCCTCCGTCGTCCCCTTCTCCTGCCCCCAATCCCTACCAGCAGCAGAGTCTTTTCCAATGAGTCAGCTCTTCACATGAGGTGGCCAAAGTACTGGAGTTTCAGCTTCAGCATCATTCCTTCCAAAGAAATCCCAGGACTGATCTCCTTTAGAATGGACTGGCTGGATCTCCTTGCCGCCCAAGGGACTCTCAAGAGTCTTCTCCAACACCACAGTTCAAAAGCATCAGTTCTTCGGTGCTCAGCCTTCTTCACAGTCTAACTCTCACATCCATTCATGACTACGGGAAAAACCATAGCTTTGACTAGACGGACCTCTGTTGGCAAAGTAATGTCTCTGCTTTTGAATATGCTATCTAGGTTGGTCATAACTTTCCTTCCATGGAGTAAGCGTCTTTTAATTTCATGGCTGCAGTCACCATCTGCAGTGATCTTGGAGCCCCCCAAAATAAAGTCTGACACTGTTTCCACTGTTTCCCCATCTATTTCCCATGGAGTGATGGGACCAGATGCCATGATCTTCGTTTTCTGAATGTTGAGCTTTAAACCAGCTTTTTCACTCTCCTCTTTCACTTTCATCAAGAGGTTTTTTAGTTCCTCTTCACTTTCTGCCATAAGGGTGGTGTCATCTGCACATCTGAGGTTATTGATATTTCTCCCAGCAATCTTGATTCCAGTTGGTGCTTTTTCCAGCCCAGCATTTCTCATGAGGTACTCTGCACAGAGGTTAAATAAGCAGGGCAATGATATGCAGCCTTGATGTACTCCTTTTCCTATTTGGAGCCAGGCTGTTGTCCCATGTCTAGTTCTAACTGTTGCTTCCTGACCTGCATATAGGTTTCTTAAGAGGCAGGTCAGGTGGTCTGGTATTCCCATCTCTTTAAGAATCTTCCACAGTTTATTGTGATCCACACAGTCAAAGGCTTTGGCATAGTTATTAATAGTTGAATGTAAAAGACAAAAAAGCAGCAACTGTAGGCAGCTGCTCCCAGCCCTTAGCTGAGATCACTTAGAGGAGAAGTCCTTTGGAGCTGCACCTCAGACCTCTGAGAAGATGATACTGTTGGACTGGTGGGTGGTTCTGAGTTTGAAACAGGGAGCCTTGTGGGCCCAGGACCCCAACTTGAAGGAGGAGAGGGCCAGTTGATTTTGATGTCTCTATGGGGAGACAGAGGTTTGCAGGTTCAGGGAAAACTGAATTTGCTGCTCTGTGAAGGTTGTTTCTCTGGTGACTTCCCTGGTGGCTCAGAGGATAAAGAATATGTCTGCAATGTGGGAGACCTGGGTTCGATCCCTGGGACAAGAAGATCCCCTGGAGAAGGGAATGGTACCCATTCCACTACTCTTGCCTGCAGAATTCCATAGACAGAGGAGCCTGAAGAACTGCAGTCCATGGACACAACTGAGCGACCAACAATTTCATTTTCACTTTCTGTGACTACTGCCACTGCAGAGTGAAAGCACTGCGGGGCCGATTCCTGGGAACTGCAAACAGACAGGACGCCCCCCAGGACACAGACAAGAGGCACCCCAGGAAACACAGACAGGACGCCCCCAGGACACAGACAGGACGCCCCCAGGAACAGCACGACGCCCCCCAGGAAACAGACAGGCCCCCACACACCCCAGGACACAGACAGACAGGCACCCCAGGAAACAGACAAGAGGCACCCCAGGAAACAGACAGGACGCCCCCCAGGACACAGACAGGACACACCCCCAGGACACAGACAACAGCCCGCGAAACAGACAAGAGGCACCCCAGGAAACAGACAGGACGCCCCCCAGGAAACAGACAGGACACACCCCAGGACACACAACAGGCACCCCAGGACACAGACAAGAGGCACCACAGGAAACAGACAGGAGGCCCCACAGGCCCCCAGGAAACAGACAGAGGCACCCCGAAACAGACAGGACGCCCCCCAGGACACAGACAGGACACACCCCAGGACACAGACAACAGGCACCCCAGGAAACAGACAAGAGGCACCCCAGGAAACAGACAGGATGCCCCCCAGGAAACAGGATGCCCCCCAAAACAGACAAGAGGCACCCCAGGAAACAGACAAGAGGCACCACAAGAAACAGACAGGATGCCCCCAGGAAACAGGCAAGATGCCCCCAGGAAACAGACAGGACACACCCCAGGACACAGACAACAGGCACCCAAGGAAACAGACCAGAGGCACCCCAGGAAACAGGACGCCCCCAGGAAACAGACAGGACGCCCCCAGGAAACAGACAGGACCTTAGCAACAAAATATTTTGTCAGACTTGCAGATTTTTGCCGTCAGATGATTTTTTTTTTAAACAACAGGCTATTATCTACCTTATAAATTGTTGTAAAGTATAGAAAAACATGGAAGATATAATAATTCTTACTGCTTTTATGCTTATTATATATAATGACTTTAACAATGCTTGTAAAACAATACACAGCTATACAGAAATGCAGCTGACACACACTAATGGACAATTCTGTGACCAAGGATAAAATGACTCCTTGCAAAATTGAACAATAGAATCTTTTGTATTTTTTTCCCTTGAAATTTACAGTTTATCCTGCTCAGATTTAAGCCTAGAACAGCTTTTGCTATAAAACAAGAATTTTTGTTTAAAAAGTTTTTACTCCTTGCTTTATTTTAAGATTGGGCTTCCCTTGTACCTCAGCTGGTAAAGAATCTGCTTGCAATGCAGGAGACTTGGGTTCAATCCGATCCCTGGGTTGGGAAGATCCCCTGGAGAAGGGAATAGCTACCCACTCCAGTACTCTTGCCTGGAGAATTCCATGGACAGAAGAGCCGAGTGGGCTACAGTCCATGGGGTTGCAAAGAGTAGGACATGACTCTTTGATTAACACAAAGAGGATTGATTAACACACTTATTTTAAGATCACCTACATAAAAGGGAACATCTAGAAAACACCCTTGTCGGTTGTTCTCATTGATACATATTTTGACATTACATATAGAAAGCCAATTAGTCATCTGTAATTTCTTTACCTTTACTGATAAAATAATTGTTTCCTTACCTCTCTAGCTAGGTATCCCAGTCTTTTAAGTATACTGAGGAACAAAATATGCTTCCTGCTGGGGAAAATCACTCAGAGATTTATCCTCTTACATTCTAGACACATTCTCCATAAGTTTTGAAACCTTTGATTGAAATCTGCAAAGGTTAAGTCATCATGTAAATAGCAGTGCTATTAACAATCACAAAATTAATGAGAATAATAATGAGTTCAAGTGTGTAAAATGCCAGAGTTAGCATAAACATTGTAATGGCTCTGTGTATGACATTTTTGTTTTGCCATAGGGAAAAGTTCTGTGAGCTGGTTGCCTAAGTGGAACTGATACATTATTACTACAAATAAGCTTCTCATTATCTAAGTCACTTTTTGCAGCTTTTGGAGAAAGCAAAATGATATATTCATGAAGGAGACACTTATGGCTGTGCAATAAAATTTAACAAAAAGCTGGCTTTAAACAGAGGTGAAATTTAAAACACTTCGGTATATCACTTTCATTATCACTGTGAAACTAAGACACATTCACTGCAAAAACTTAAAAAATACATCCATGTGCTCATTCATGTGCACACGCACACACACACACACACACACACACACACACACACACACTCCATTAAAAACCCCACAATTCTTCTACCCATGAATGACATGAATGACTTATCACTGGTAGTATCTTTAGTTCTGTAGATCTCTGTCTTATCTCAGTAACTGGGGAACACACAATATGTATTTTTATTTGTTGTGTTTTTGTCAAAACATATCATAAACTTTTCTCAAGCCATTGAGAGTTAATTGAAACCATGATTTTTATTCTGCTGCATAATATTGCATCACACAAATAGGTTGTATTTTACTTAACCTTTGACCATTCCACATTTTTAACTATGTAAAAATATCCTTATTTTTCATTATAAAGATGAACATTTTATGCATAAAAATTTGACCACATTTCTCATTATTTCCTTTGCACAAATTCCTAGAAGAAGAATTGCTGGATCAAAGGATCTGTACTTTCTGAAAACTTTTAAATTGCATTTCCAAATTATCCTTCAGAAACTTTGTATTAGTTTAAATTTCCATCTTCTGAGGCAGAATAACTCTCTTTTGGGATCCTTCATAACGCTGGATATTAATTTTTAAAAAATTTGATTGGATAAATTGGTAGTTTGTCCTTGTTAAAATTTCTATTTCTTGGATATTAATTTATAAATAAAATTATAAGACCAACATATTCCTGATTTAGCTTTGATCAAAATGATAGTTGAAATCAGAGGCCATGCATTTCAGCATCAGAAATCTTGAGAGGAAAAATAATTGCTGACAGGATGGTCTGAAGGTGTAAAGTATCAAGATAGTCATTTTATGCTATTAAGGAGATGAGGGCAAAATGATAAAAGTGTGATGTTTTTCAAGTGTAATATTAGCCAGAACTACACTGTTTTGATTATGATAGCTTTGTAATATAGTTTGAAAGAACAAGATGTGATACCTTGAACATTTTTCTTCCTCAAGATTGCTTTGATATTTGGAATCTTTTGTGGTTCCATATGAATTTCAGGATAGCTTTTTCCATTTCTGTGAAAAATGCCATTGGAATTTTCATGGGGATTGCATTGAATCTCTGGATTGCTTTTAGCAGTATGTTATTTTAACAATGTCACTTCTCCCAGTTCATAAACATGGGAAATCTTTCCATTTATTTGTGTCTTCTTCTGTCTTTCATCAGTTTCATACAGTTTTATTGGCTAAGAGAGTAGATCTTAAGCATTTTCACCACACACACACAAAGGGCAACTACATGAGCTATTGGATGTGATCATTAGCTTGATTGTGGTAATAATTTCTCAATATATACATATATCAAATTGTGTAACTTAAAATATACAGTTTGTATTTGTCAATTGTATCTTAATACAGCTGGAAAAATGGTTTAGCCTTTGGAAAAAAAAAGTATAGATATTCATTAGGTTGGGGAATAAAGTTCTGATCAAAATTACATATACATATTAGTGTAATATATATATATTAGTGTATTTATATATATATATATATATATATATATATATATATATTAGTGTAGGAAAGGGCAGCCCACTCCAATATTCTTGCCTGGAAAATCTCATGGACAGAGGAGCCTGATGGGCTACAGTCCAGGGGTTACAAAGAGTCAGACACAACTGAGTGATTGAGCATTATATATATATATATATATATATCATCATGAATTTGGATCTGGCTAGTTTTTCAGCAACATGTTCTTTAGTGACACACTGATCTTTAACCTTGAGATTATTTTTAAAAATTGTTTTTAATTTTGTATTGGGATATAGCCAGTTAATAAACAATGTTGTGATAGTTTCAAATGAACAGCAAAGGGACTCAGCCATACATACACATGTATCTACTCTCCCCCAAACTTCCCTCGCAACTAGGCTGCCAGGACTATTATAATTCTTGGCTGTGTTGGGGCTTTGTTTTTGTGCCTGGGCTTCTGGTTGTGGTGAGCAGGGGCTACTCTTTGTCGCGATGTGCAGTTCTCTCCTTGTGGTGGCTTCTCTTGTTGCAGAGCATGGGCTCCAGGCATGCAGATTTCAGTAGCTGCAGTGCATGGGCTCCATAATTGTGGCTCACAGGCTCTAGAGTGCAGGCTCAGTAGCTGTGGCACATGGGCTTAGTTGCCCTGTGGCATGTGGGATCTTCCCGGACCAGGGATTATACTTGTGTCTCTTGCATTGGCAGACAGATTCTGGACCACTAGGGAAGTGCCCATCTTTGAGATTAGTTTAGAAAACTGTTTTGGAGTGGAGAATTTGATTTATTTAACACAGGTTATAGACATTTATATTTGAATTTTGTACTATTTCATTAACAGTTTATGAATTTATTAACCTTGTGATAAACAAGCCATACAAAAATTCTCTTGGAAATACATGGACTATATGATAGAAATATATGGTATTTTAAACAAACATTTAAAAGCTAAATACAATTAAAAATTACAGAAAATAAGTAGTATTGATCAGGATGTGGAAAAATTGGAAACTTTATACACTGCTCATGGAAATATAAAATAGTGCAGCCATTTTGAAAACAGTGGGAGTTTTTCAAAATGTTATATATACTTATCATATGACCCAACAGTTCTGCTTGGGTATAGGTATATACCCAAGAGACATGAAAACATAAACATATGTCCATCTAAATATGAATGTTTATGGAAACATAACTTATGAAACAACTCAAATGTCTATCAAATAAAGGAATCATAAACAAAAGTGGTATATCCCATTTAATGGAATATTTTTGTTGTTTAGTTTGTTGCTAAGTTGCATCCAACTCTTTTGTGACCCCAGGGACTGTAGCCTGCCAGGCTCTGTCCATGGGATTCTTCAGGCAAGAATACTGAGTGGGTTGCCTTGCCCTCCTCGTTGAGGGGATCTTCCTGACCCAGGGATTGAACCCATGTCTCTTAAATCTCCTGCATTGGCAGGTGAGTTCTTTACCACTAGCATCACCTGGAAATCCCCACTAAATGAAGAGAGTCAGTCATAAAAGAACACATACTGTATGATTCCATTTGCATGAAATGTCCAGAGCAGGCAAATCCTCAACATAATATTAGCCAATCAAGTTTATCAGCATATAAATAGGATAGCATACCATGAAAAAGAGATTTATCTTAAAAAAGCAGGAGTAGTTCAACATTTGAAAGTTAACCACTGTAATTCACTATATTAACAGATTAAGAAAAGCTACAACCATCTTAATAGGTGGAGAAAGATTCAGCATTCATTCATAATAAGAACTTTGGCAAACTAGGAACAGAAGGGAACTTCCTCAGCCTGATAAAGGGCTGCTGCTGCTACTAAGTCACTTCAGTCATGTCCGACTCTGTGTGACCCCATAGATGGCAGCCCACCAGGCTCCCCCTCGACCCTGTGATTCTCCAGGCAAGAACACTGGAGTGGGTTGCCATTTCCTTCTCCAGTGCATGAAAGTGAAAAGTGAAAGTGAAGTTGCTCAGTCGTGTCCGACTCTTCGTGACCCCATGGACCACAGCCTACCAGGCTCCTCTGTCCATGGGATTTTCCAGGCAAGAGTACTGGAGTGGGGTGCCATCGCCTTCTCCGTGATAAAGGGCAGCTACAGTAAACTTATAGCTAATATCATGCTTAATGGCAAAAGACTGACTGCTTTCCCTGTAAGATCAGAGACAAGGCAAGAATGTCCACTGGCATCACTTTTATTCAATTTTGTTCCAGATTCAAGTCGGTGAAATAAGCCAGGAAAACGATAGAGTTTATAAAACCTGGAAAGAAAGAACTGTATTCTATTTGTGAAAAGTGAAAGTGAAGTCGCTCAGTAGTGTCCGACTCTTTGTGACCTTATGGACTGTAGTTTACCAGGCTCCTCCATTCATGGGATTTTCCAGGCAAGATTACTGGAATGGGTTGCCATTTTCTTCTCCATTCTATTTGTAGGTGACATGAATAACTATAAGGAAAATCCCAAAGAATTTACAAAAGGATTACTAGAACTAAAAAGTTGGTGTGGCAGAGTTTTAGGATATAAGGTCAATATATAAAATTCAATTGTATTTTATGTATTAACAACAAATGGTAGGAAATTAAAATTAAAGATCAGTACTATTTGCAAAAGTAAAAAAATTATAATAGGTATAAATCTCAAAAAATACATGTGGAATCTGTGTGCTATAAACTAAGAAACACTGATGAATAAAATCAAAGAAGAACTAAATAGTCATACAGTATTCTTGAATATGAAGCTTCAATATTATTATGATATCAAATCTTTCCAATTTGAACTATAGATTCAATATAACACCAATCAAATCCAATAGGATTCTTTTGGTAGAAGATGATAAGCTGATTTTAAAATTTCCTATGATGGAAAGACAAATGAAATAGAGTATCTGTAACAATTTTGAAAAAGAAGACTCAATCTGAAACATTTACTGTATGTGATTTCAAGATTTATTTCAAAACTGTTTCAGTTAAGACAGTATAATATTGGTGAAATAATAGACACATCGATCAATGCAAGAGAATAGAAAGTCTGGAAATATACATGCATACATACATACACACACACGCACACACACACACATATATATATATATGTTTATATATAAGTCTTATTAAAAGACAGTTGATTTTCAACAAAGATGCAAATGCAACTCAATGGAAAGAAGGCAGGAAAAATTATATATTCATATGTAAGAAAATTATTTTCAATCCATACCTCAAATTACAGTCAAGAATGACTCACAACAGATCATATCTTTAAATATAAATCTAAAACTATAAAAGTTCTAGAGAACAACATAGGAGAAAATACTTATCTGGGTTATTAGTTCAGTTCAGTTTAGTCGCTCAGTCATGTCCGACTCTTTGTGACTCCATGAATCGCAGGATGCCAGGCCTTCCTGTCCATCACCAGCTCCTAGAGTTCACTCAGACTCACATCCATTGAGTCAGTGATGCCATCCAGCCATCTCATCCTCTGTCATTCCCTTCTTCTGCCCCCAATCCCTCCCAGCATCAGAAGTCTTTTCCAATGAGTCACCTCTTCGCATGAGGTGGCCAAAGTACTGGAGTTTCAGCTTTAGCATCATTCCTTCCAAAGAAATCTAAGGGCTGATCTCCTTTAGAATGGACTGGTTGGATCTCCTTGCCGCCCAAGGGACCCTCAAGAGTCTTCTCCAACACCACAGTTCAAAAGCATCAATTCTTTGGTGCTCAGCCTTCTTCACAGTCCAACTCTCACATCCATACATGACTACTGGAAAAACCATAGCCTTGACTAGACAGACCTTAGTAACCTTCCAAAAAAAAAAAAAAAAGCATAGATTTCTTAGATATGACACTAAACACACAAATCATAGAAGAAAAATATTGAGATCCCCCACCAGACATATACCTCTTTATTTCCTTGAAATATGAAAGTATATTTTATGATTTATTGATTGTTATTTGTCAGAGAAACTAACAGGAACTTCAACACTTTATTTTTAAGAACCATTTTAGGTCCGCAGAAAAACTGAATGGAAAGTACAGAGTTCTCAGGTACTCCCTGTATTCACTCTTTCACTAAGTGACTTGCATTTAAGATTATTCCATGTCTTTTCATGGTTTAATAGCTTAATTCTTTTTAATGCTGGATAATATTCTGTTATCTGGTATACCACAGTTCATTTAATCATTCATCTATTGAAGGACAACTTGCTTATTTCTAAGTTTGAGCAATTATGAATAAAGCTGCTTTGGGGGCTTGGCTTCCCTGGTGGTTCAGTGGTAAAGAATCTGCCTGCTAAAGCAAAGGACACGGGTTTGATCCTTGGTCCAGAAAGATCCCATATGCCATGGGATAAATAAGCCCACGAGCCACAATTACTGAGCAAGTGATCTAGAACCCATGAGCTGCAGCTACTGAGTAAACCTTGCTTGCCACAACTAGAGAAAGCCCATGTGCAGCAAATGAAGGCCCAGCACAGCCATAAGCAAATAAATAAATCTTAAAAATAAAATGCTGCTTTAAACATCCACATGCAGGTTTTTGTGTGGACATTAGTTTTCAGTTCATTTGGGTAAATTTCAAGAAGTGCAGTTGCTGAATTGTGTGATAACAGTATGATTAGCTTTGTAAGAAATTGCCAGTTGGCTTCCAAAGTGGCTGTACCATTTTGCATTGCTGCCTACACTGAATGAGTTCCTGTTGCCCCACATCCTCTCCAGCATTTGATGTCAGTGTTCTGAATTTAAGTCATTTTAATTTAGGCATGAAGTGGTATCTCCTTGTATAAATTTGCAGTTCCCTGGTGACATATGATGTTGAGCATCTGTTCATGTGTTTACTTGCCGTGTGTATATCTTCTTTGGTGAGGTGTCTGTTTAGGTTTTTGTCCATTTAAAATCAGATTGTTCATTTTCATATTGTTGAATTTTAAATGTTCTTTGTATACTTTGGATTACAGTCCTTTGTCAGATGTGTGTTCTGCAAATATCTTCTCCTAGTTGGTGGCTTGTCTTCTCATTCTCTTGATGTTATCTTTTACCGAGCAAAATTTTTTAACGTTAGTGAGTTCTTTTATCCATGGGTCAGGGCTTTGGTGGTGTATCTAAACAGTCCTTGTCATACCTAAGGTCATCTAGATTTTCTCTTACATTATCTTTTAATTTTATAGTTTTGATTTTACATTTAGGTCTGTGATCCATGTTGAGTTAATTTTTGTGGAGAGCGGGAAGTAGTGTTTCAATTTTTGTCTGTTTGCATGCAGATATCCTGCTGTTTCAGCACCATTTGTTAAAAAGACAGTCTTTGCTCCTTGTGCTGGCTTTGCTCCTTTGTCAGAGATCAAATGTTGCTGTATTTATGTGGGTCTATTTCTGGGCTCAGTATTCTGTTCCACTGATCTTTTCGACAGTTCTTTCATTGATATTACAGTCTTGATTACTGTAGCTTCATAGTAAGTCTTGAAGGCAGGTAGTTAGTCCTTTAATAATGAGTTGGCTATTTTAAGTCTTTTACCTTTCTATATAAACTTTAAAATCTGTTTGTGGGTATCCATAAAATAACTTGTGCATACTTGGGGTAAGTCTCTTTCGGTTGTGGTGTACCACATTCTTTTTATACATTGTTGGGTTTGATTTGCTATTATTTTGTCAAGGATTTTTTCATCTATGTTCATGAGAGTTATTGATCTATAATTTTCTTGAATGTTTTTGTCTGGTTTGATTTAGGGTAATGCTGGCTTCATGGAATGACTTGGGAAATATTTCCTCTGCTTTTATCTTCTGAAAGAGACTGTGGGCAATTTCTTTTTAAATATTTAGCAGAATTCACCAGTGAACCCATCTGAACTTAATGCTTTTTTTTTTTTAAGAAATTTACTAATCATTGACTTACTTTTGTTCATAGCTAAAGGCCTCTTCAGATTTTCTACTTCTTTTTGTGTGAATTTTGGCAGATTGTGTCATTCAAGGACTTGGTTGATATCATCTAGGTTATCAGATTTGTGGGCACAGAGGTTGACGATTTCCCTTTGCTATCACTTTGATGTCCATGAGATCCATAGTGATGTCCCTCTTCCATTTCTGATATTAGTAATTTGTGTCTTCTCTCTTTTTTGCTTAGCTACCCTGGCTAGCAGCGTATCAATTTTATTGATTTTTTAAAAATCTAACTGTGTTTTGTTTATTTTCTCTATTGATTTCCTATTTTCAAGTTCACTGATTTCTGTTTTAATTCTTCTTGTTTTCTCTTCTGTTCCCCCTTGTGTCTTCCTGTCTGAAACTTCATAGTTTTCATTAAGTCTCTTATTTCTTGCTGTTTATGAACCCCTCTGATTTTAGGTCCTCTTAAGTTGTTTCTTCAGGTCAGAGATTCAATTTATGAAAGATTAAGAGGACTTGTGGGAAAAACTACTCTTCTTCCTACAACAACGACAACTATTAATATAATCTCCCACTTATTGAATATTTAGTATGTGCTAGGTATTTAAAAGATAATCTTATTTAATCTTCAAAATAGTCCTACAGGGTAATTAGTATTATTTTACATGAGGAAAGAAGATTCCAGAGGTAAAACAACTTGCTTAAGTCTGCACAATTTGTATAAGTGAAAGAATTGGGTTGTATATATAAATAAATTCACTGCAGATATACAGTCATAGAGATACTGCAACATCACAGGCATTTTTAAAAACATCTTACACTTGAAACAGTTTGAAGGGTAGTATATTTTGTTTATGAGACGGTGGTGTTGCTTTGTCAAATGAAGGGAATGACTTATTCAAAGGTAGATATTTGTTGATGGGTGAGGAACGGGGAGAGTTCTGTCTCAATTTTTAGTATTAGTCTATGATACAAAACTAATTGGCCCATGTGTTTTGTCACTTATAAAGTATAACAAATGAGAATTGAAATGTTATGTCCCATATTTCACTCGCCTTTAAACTATGATTTTTAAAAAAATGATCATATCCTATATTGGTTTAGATGAAGTCTATGTATGATACTTCTTTATTCCTTTATATTTTATTTTGGAAAATCTGGCTTGACTTCCTTTAGGAGGTGGGACTGTGATCCAGGAAAGCTCTCAGCCCAGCGATAGTGCCATGAATTCAATGTCAAGTTTCATAGCTCCTAAAAGCAGAGAGCTTAAAGCTAGGGAGATATACTTAATTATTGACAATGGAAGCTTTTTGAGGTTCTTAGTGGCAGAGAAGTTTCCATAGGATAACAAGGGAGCACTTTATTCCAAGAGAGTATTTGCAGTATTAAATTGTGCCAATAGATGGAGAAGTTGTTCCATACAAATCAGAATGCTTGGTTTTTCCATAAAGACTAAAGAAATTCAGGTTTCTGGCAAGTGGAAAATGGATATCCGCAATAAAAATGTGAAACAGGAAAAGTGGATTACTTATAAATTTTAATAAGAAATAACTTTTAACGGGGACAGGAATTTCGCTAATTTCAATTATATCTACATGAAACCCTTAGTACCTCCACTGTTTTTACAATTTAACTGTGGTACTTTTAGATCTGTACATATGCATGTGGCTATGTGTATGTTTATTTTATACAAAATGCTCTTGTACATAAAGGATTTTTAACAACATACAAAATTTTATAGGATAAAACATAACAATTTTAAAGCGGAGCAGGAAAGAATGAAATGAACCTAGAGAAATAGCATGTCTTGACTTGGTTCACAAGTCTGACCGGGAGCTTCCTAGCAGCTAATGCTAGTAGGAAGACAGGATCAGTAGCATAATCCAGTGTCTATGACATAAGAACATGACAAGTGCTAGGAGAGTTATAATAATTCTGAGGTTTAATGAATATTCTGGAGCTTCCCAGGTAGCTCAGTGGTAAAGAATCTGTGTGCCCATGCAGAAGACACTGGAGATGAGTGTTCAATCCCTGGGTCGGGAAGATCCCTGGAGGAGGAAATGGCAACCCACTCCAGTATTCTTGCCTGCAGAATTCCATGGCCAGAGGAACCTGGTGGGCCCCATGGGGCTGCAGAGTCCGACACAACTTAGGGACTAAGCACACCCACATAAACAATAATGCCAAGATCAGAAATTATGTTACCTGGGGATTCAGGAGGAGGATGCTATGTCACATAATACATACTATTCTTACCTTAAGCACATTAATACTTAAAAAAATAATTTTATTTATTTTTTTATCTTTGGCTGTGCTGGCTCTGCGTTGCTGCGTGGGACTGTTCTCTAGTTGTGCTGAGCAGGGGCTACTCTCTAGACTTCTCATTGTGGTGACTTTTCATGCTGCAGGGCACTGGCTCAATAGTTCTGGCACATGGGCTTAGTTGTTCTGAGACATGTGGGATCTTCCTGGACCAGGGATTGGACCCGTGTCTTCTGCATCAGCAGGTGAATTCCTCACCACTGAGCCACCAGGGAAGCCCACATTAATACTTTAACATGACTGCAAGTCATCTAGTGTCAGGTGGTGGTCAGTGCTATTCAGCTGAAGGAGTTGGAGATACAAGAGGGAGGGTTAACACCAGGTACTCCCATACCTGTTGTGTAGCTTTCTGATTTAGTTTAACTGAGGGACATAATTTCTAATCCACCAATCCTCCATAAATATTATTTCTCTAACTGAGGGGTTTGCTAAGGATGGAGGGTTGCTGTGAAGACAAGATCACGTGTTATGTGAAAAACACTTAGCTCTGAGTCTGGAGAGAGTCCTCACTGAAAGCCATCTACCACCAGCCTGAGCCGTGCACCAGTCTCAGCCAAAGGACACACAGAACTAGCCATGGCTGACTCATGTGGGTATTTGGGTGGTCTGTTAAGCGTAGTAGTGTAGTTTTCAAAAGCGATTTGAACTGGAATAGCTTTGACATCCCTTTCTAGAAGGAATCCCTCCAGCCTCATGTTCGCATATACATCCTAGTTTCAGACCTCTTGTACGAGGCTCCTGGGTCCTGTTCATGTTCCTCGACTCTCTGCACATCTCCCCTAGCTTGCTCTTTCTCTTACTCTGTCTGTGATGTCCCAAGGACATTGCTGCTTCAGATCCTGAAACCCAAGACAGACTTCTGCTGCCCCAACAATTTAAAAAGACCGCTGTCTGATGAGGTTTCCCTCTTTCCAGGAAGGAAGGTTAGACCACAGACTTAAGGTTTTATGGCTTTATTCTTGGTCAACTGCCTGTAATCTGTGAGTCTGTGACATATTTATAAACCTTTCAGAGCAGCTTCTGGGGCTGGAAGCTGATTTGAGAAAAGTCTTTCAGCTCCATCCAGTCACCGCTTGCTTTATTCACACGCAGACCCTCTACCTTCAAACATGGAATCATTACAACCTCAGGCTGGATGTGACCAGTGGTCATTTATCCCCTCTGTCCAATTATACACACGTCCCCCTACATCTGATCTTTCTCAGTTCTCCACTGTATTGCTTGCATATTCTACTACATAGAATGTTGCAAAATAATTTTGCATTCTATAGCCGGATGATATGCTAAAGGTATATTTTTGCTTATATTTCTGCACACTGTTTGGGAGAATGTGCCCCAAATTCTGTTTTGTTTCCATTAACCTTTTTCTGAGAAATTACTGACCCTGCGTATTGGAATCTGCAAATGGATTCTTTTAACAACTATCCTGTCAGGATGCAACCTCCGTGTGTTATGTGGCTTTTAGTCTGCAAATGCTTCCTCTTAATGCATCGATTACCTTAAGAAGTATTTATTTGAATGACTTTCCTTGCATTAGGATTTCAGGAATATATCTGTCTCTGCTGTTTTAGGAACACTCCAGTCAGAAGGATTTACAGTTCACTTACTTTTATAGCTGGCAGCATCTATTTAAAACCTTGCTTCTCACTCTTACCTGTCTGAGAACGTCCCAAGTCAGTGATTCTTTGAAGTTCTCTGTAGACTTTGCCTTAATCCTGTGCACTCAGTCTTAAGTAAGATATTTGTGTCCTGACATATTTTTGCATATTTCCATCATCCTTGAGAAAATCATGCAAACTCTTTCCCAGCTCCATGCCAGAGGTGCACCACTATCATTTAGCCTTGAGTGAGGCTGTGTTGACGGAAAGATCAAAGGATTTTGATCTTATATATCCACATGGGAGTCTCTCTATTCTTCAGGGCAGCACTGATATCTGTGAAACAGCTCCCCAGTGTCACTGTTGGAGGACAGGTCAGGACTGGAGCCAAAAGTTCCACCAGTGGCTCAGTGGTAAAGAACCCGCCTGCCAGCGTAGGAGACGTGGGTTTGATCCCTGGGTTGGGAAGATCCCCTGGAGGAGGGCATGACAACCCACTCCAGTATTCTTGCCTGGAAAATCCCCATGGACAGAGGAGCCTAGTGGACTATAGTCTATCGGGTCGCAAAGAGTCAGACATGACTGAGCGACTAGTGACAACAGGATTGGATATATTTCTAGAAAACAAATCCACAGCACTCAATCCTGGATTGTTTATTATTTTCAGGTGACGCCGCCAACAACTTGGATCCTATAGCAGCAAGCCCCAAGTGGGGACCAGGCCCACGGGGGCTGGCCAGTCCTCTGGGGGAGATGTTCAGCGGTCAGGCCTTGGCAGATAAGTAGGGATTTGTCCTCATGATAATGATATTGTTAATTTTCTTCTCTATTTTCTATTATAATAAAAATTAAAAACAAACAAGCACACACAAAAAAGACCTGTTGTAAATAGCACTTGATTCCTCTCAGTAAGTATACTTCGAAAGCCTTAGAATCTTGGGTATATATTTTCATATGTGTGTGTATGTGTGAGAGTGTGTGTGTGTGTGTGTGTGTGTGTGCATATGAAAACTAGGGGGCACTCATGGCACAGAGAAGAGACAGGAGGCACTGAGGACACTGTAGTGATAAAAAAATGTAGCCAAACTGAAAAACAAGTGCTCCCAACAGTCTTGCTGGAGAGCCAGCCGAGAAGTAAAATGAATTGCATTTCAGATTCCCCCCGCTGCACTGCCCACCCCCGGCTCTCTCACCTCACCCTAAACTACCTGCATTGTTCTGATTCCTCAACCTGAGTTATTGGTGACAAGTGAAATCAGACAGCCTGGTTTCTAGGCAGCAGGTTGCATTGCAGTGAAATGTCTCCGGAATACCCCAGCCTTTGTCAGACAGCTAAGCAGAGCTGCCTCCAGATGGTATGTGGAGGGTACACTGTAGCCTTCTTGTGCTCATTACCTATATCTGCACTCACGAGGTGTAACTGCCGGGGAGCCAGATGTGCACTGAGAGGCTTGAGCAAAGACCCTTTAGCATAAACAACATCATGCTGGTTTCGGTCCTGTGAGGAGGGGCCGGGGGCTGGAGATCACGGAGGAAGAGTGCAGATGAGGGGCAAGTCGGGAATGTGTGCCTGTGTGTGGCAGCCGCTGGCAGGTTCTTCAGATGGGATCACTTCCCACCATCTCTTTATTACTTGGAGCAGGGACTTGTCAGCTTCAGTGCCATTAACTCCTTTACGTGCCAGGAGCAGCCTTGAATGGGCATGCCAGTTCAGGTGCAAAAGAAAGGGAACTTCTCTACCAGCACACAAAGCTGAGCGCTCACACGTTGATGGAGGAGATAAGAATGGGCTCAGGGAGAGGTGCAGTGAACAAAGGGAACAAGAGAAGCAAAGGGAACAAGTATTGTCATGCAGGGACACAAGCAGTAATGGCAACAGTGTGAAAGAGAAGAGAAATGAAAGGCAAAGAATTCAAAGCAAGAGGTGAAAAGCGAGAGAGAACGAGATTCAGCCCCTTGTTTAATGAGGCCGTACAGACAAGAGAAAAGATGGTGAATGTGACGTCTGGTCCCAGCAAGACTGAAGCAGAGGCCATGAGCTGTGACTTCGAAATGCTGCACAGGAACGCGCACAGAAAATGGTGCTCTGTATCTCCAATATCAGTGCAACTGAGTCCTGGGCCCACACCAGGGGAAAGTGGGGCAGGAAAGCGTCAGGGGCCGTGATCGGGGACTGGAGGTCTGCGCCCAGGCAGAGGTGGCTCTGGAAGATCTGCCTGGTGCCTTGTTCTCTCAGAGCTGGTCCAGCTGGTTGTAGAGTGTTGAGGAGGTACATGAAGCTTTCTTCTCGCTCTTGATGAGGGTGGTGTAAGGGGAGGAGGAGGAGCAAAGAGACATCACAGCTTATCTCGCCATTTCTTTTTCCTCATTTATAAAAGGGTAAAATGTGAGAGTGTCTAGCTCAGAGTCCTTGTGAAGAGTATGACAATGCTAAATTAATTAAACAAGGAGGTCATTAGAGGAGCAAACCAAAATCTAAGCCTCTAAATGCCTCAACATTACTAAAGCTGCTGCTGCTGCTGCTGCTGAGTCACTTCAGTCGTGTCCGACTCTGTGCGACCCCATAGACGGCAGCCGACCAGGCTCCCCCGTCCCTGGGACTCTCCAGGCAAGAACACTGGAGGGGGTTGCCATTTCCTTCTCCAGTGCACCAAAGTGAACAGTCAAAGTGAAGTCGCTCAGTTGTGTCCGACCCTCAGCAACCCCATGGACTGCAGCCTTCCAGGCTCCTCCGTCCATGGGATTTTCCAAGCGAGAGTACTGGAGTGGGAAAGCTAATGGCAGCCAATCAAAACAGCCAGCTAGGCTTTAAGCTGTAGCCAATCACCAGTTTTCTTACTTTGCTTCTGCACTTTCTCGGTGTAAGTCTCTCCCCTAACTCTTGTCAGTGGAGTGCTCCTAACCACCTTCAGACTGGCGCTGCTAGACTTAGATCTTTGCTCAACTCTGAAAGTGTTTGCTATTGCCTCAGTTTCCCTTTTAACAGGAGATAATATAGCAAGGTTCCTGGCTCAGAAAATGTTACCTATTTTTAGTGTCCATATATGTGATCTTTTGAAAAAAATGTACAAAAACATTTATATAGCAGTTTCAAAAGTAAATGTAATAGTTATAGTATTCAAAACAACAAACATACACACACACAGAAGCATTGAAGGGAGGAATTGCATTAAAATCTTAACTAAGCTTCCTTTCACAGAGTGGATTATTGCTGATTCATCTTTCTACCATGCTTGTCTTTATTCCTACTGCTGCTGCTGCTGCTGCTGCTGCTGCTGCTGCTGCTGCTGCTGCTGCTGCTGAGTCGCTTCAGTCGTGTCCGACTCTGTGCAGTGAACATGAATTACTTTTGTAATAAGAAACACATTATTCTTTACAGAGCTGCAAGAATCAATCCCAACAAGATCTGCTATCTGTCCTTTTTCTCATACCTCCTCAAATATGGATTCAAGAAGCTCCAACATCAGCCCTTGTTCTCACGGCCCCCACCCCTGCCATATGGATTCATTTAAATTGGGGGCTTTATGGCCACCCCTCCTGGTTCCTCCTGGGCAGAGGGGGAAGCACATTTGCATTTTGGTAAGAACGGGGAGAAGCTACTCTGTGCTGTGTTGCTCACCTGTGCTTTTAGAAAGGCACTTGGAATTTATAACAGAAGACCTAATTTGCTCACAACTGTGTTGGATAAAGGAGCCAGATTTGCAGGCAATCTTGTATCAGGCATGACTTCCCAGGATCTGCAATAGGAAGGCCAATTATTTGGAGGGCTGTCTCTTTGCCCATGCTTTATTAATCTGTGGGCATTGCCATAAAAATTGGCTTTTCGCTGAGAAAGCCTTCTCAGGGAGGCTCAGTGGAGCAGCTGCTCTAGACTGGAAATTGCCACTCTCCAACCGGGTGTGCATGTGAACCACCTGGGGAGAGCTGGGCGCACCAAAAGGAAGCATTTGTCAGTGGAGTGATGCTTTCCCTGGGCTCTGTTTGGAAATGCAAGATGTCCCATTGTGTTTCCATTGCCTTGCTGCTAAAATCCTAGCATCATATGATGTAGTAGAACCTGGTGATGCTAGGCGGTGCTAATGGCTTTGAGGAGCAGGGAGGAGGGTGGTGATGTGGCATCCAATTAGGTTGCCACAGTCCAACTGGAGACTAACTGGGGAAGCCAAGAAAGAGTTAAGTTAGACAGCTGTGCTGTGAATTGCTCTCTACCTCAACTTAAGCACTGCTTCATGTTTTGATCTGCTTTGGCACATTTTGATTTTGGGCAGGGATTCAGTCTTGTCCATGGTGCCAGAGGCTGTGTTTGTAATAGACGCATCACATGCAGTGAAAGCCTTGTAGAAAAAGCAATCTGTACAGATACAGATCAAATGGGAGCATTTCCATTGAAAAGTGCAGCACGGCTTGCTTTTTGCATCCCACTGCTAACATGACTGCTCACAGTCACATTCAGCAGTGTCCAAGTTTGTCTGACACTCAGTGATGCTGATGGGTGGACTTGGCCTCCCTGGTAGCCTGGTTCTTAGGTGGAGAGGCTGGGTGGGGAGGCTTTCTGAGCAGGAGGTCCAGGACTGGGGATACAGAACACTGAACACTGACTGTTCAGGGTTGTTCAAGCCTTGGGCATGACTCTGATCCTTTGTCAGAAACTGACAGTGCATGACAACTGAAAGCTGAAGCTCTGGGATTATTCACTCCCTTTATTCTTCATTCTTCCTTTGGCTATCATCAGCTCTCAGGGCTCCCAGAAGGCAGAAGTGGTAGGAGAGGAAATTTAGGGCATGGTTTCTTGTCTTTCTTTATTAGTGGTTCTATTGTGGCAGTGGGAAAACTCATGGTAGGAATAATGAAATGTTGGATAATGTTGGGTTTCAAATGCTCTCTCTGCTTCCATTTCCTCCATGACTGATTGCTAGTACAAGTGAACCTCTTTCCATAATGAGGTGGGGTCTTTAGTTGTGAATTACATATTTGGTTGGGAAAATTTGCATTGATTTATTCTCATGTCCAGTTAGATGGATGAGCAGGTTGACTACTCAGTGTTATTCCACTTTGATTTTTGCTAAGGCTCTTAAAATGTGCTATGTTGGCTGATTAACAAATCCATGCAAAAGTTCGATGCATGCCTACTAAGCAACAGACCCTGAGCAAACGTACAGGGTAACCTGGCCCAGAGCAGTTCTGTCTTCATGGAATTTAATCTAATTAAAGGGACAGAAAATTAAGCAAATAATTAGGAGGCAATATAATAAGTGCTCTGATAAGTCCTTTGTGTCTCAAAACATGTAGCAGGGACATTGGAAGGAGCAAAGAAGTTGTTCTAGAGGAACTGACTTCTAGGTTGAGACCTGAAGATGAACAGACTTAAGAAAGAGATGGGGGACTTCCCTGGTGGTCCAGTGGAGAAGAATCTGCTTGCCAATGCAGGAGACATGGATTTGATCTTTGGTCCAGGAAGATTTCACATGGCGTGGGGCAACTAAGCCTGCAAGATGCAAGCAGTGAAGCTCTTACAGCTAAACCCTAGCCTGTGCTCTGCAACAAGAGAAGTCAAGACAACGAGAAGTTCAGGCACCATAGGAAAGAACAGCTCCCACTTGTCTTACCTAGAGAAAACCCTCAAGCAGCAGCAAAGGACCAGTATAACTGAAAATAAGTAGAATTATAAAATTATATAAAAAAATCACTGTGGACAGTGACTGCAGCCATGAAATTAAAAGATGCTTGTTCCTTGGAAGACAAGCTATGACAAACCTAGACAGCATATTAAAAAGCAGAGACATCACTTGGTTAAAAGTCTGTCTGGTCAAAGCTATGGTTTTTCCAGTAGCATGTATGACTGTGAGAGTTGAACCATAAAGAAGGCTGAGTGCTAAAGAATTGGTGTTTTCAAACTGTAGTGCTGGAGAAGACTCTCAAATGTCCCTTGGACAGAAAGAGGATCAAATGAGTCAATCTTAAAGGAAATCAACCCTGAATATTCATTGGAGGGACTGATGCTGAAGCTCCAATACTTTTGCCACCTGATGTGAAGAGCCAACTCACTGGAAAAAATCTTGATGCTGGGAAAGATTGAGGGCAGGAGGGGAAGAGGGTGACAGAGGATGAAATGGTTGGATGACATTGTTATGCCCAGAGTCTGAGTCCCCAAAACTGAGAGAATAAGACGTCCATGGCAATGCAAAAGCATGAAGGGGTTTTATTTCTAGCTCGAGCTAGGGCTCCCGCCACATCCAATGCAGTGGAGTGGAGCAAGAGCGCTGAGCCCAGAATTACAGCAGTATTTATAGGTTTAGAACAAAGACAGAGAGTTGGCAAGGGTGGATTGGCTGCAGGGGTTTCCTGGTATTTACTAATTGGCTAATCTTTATTGGCTGCAGGAGTTTCCTGTTATTTACTAATTGGCTGGTCTTTCGAATGGGCGGGCTTCCTTGGGGGATGTCTTTTATGTCCTGATAGACTCAAACCAGGTTACGGGGAGTATGCTGATTGGACAAGTCCTGGCAACTGCGGGGATGACCTCACTGGGCAATGACTCAGCTTTTCCCGTGAGGCCTACCTTAGTCCCTGAAGCCTATCATGGCATTTGTTAGGTCCCAACAGCATCACCAACTTAATGGGCATGAGTTTGAGTAAACCTCAGGAGACAGTGAAGGACAGGGAAGCCTGGCATGCTACACACCATGCGGTTGCAAAGAGTCAGACTGGACTAAATGACTGAACAACAACAACAAAATTTAAAAGGGGGGGAGAGAGAGAGAGAGAGAGAGAGAGAGAGAGAAGGGGCAGGGAGGGGCCAGTGTTGTAAGCAGAGGGACCAATCTGGGCTTCGCTTCATAATCGCTTTCTAACGGATGTGTACATATTAAGAAAGAAAAGTCTTAAGTGAGAAAGAATTTATCTGGTAATAATCAGATACTTATTAACAGATCTCTTATCAAGCAGAGCTTTATTTACCTCCCTCTTATGATCCAGACATCCTGGAATGTGAAGTCAGGTGGGCCTTAGAAAGCATCACTACGAACAAAGCTAGTGGAGGTGATGGAATTCCAGTTGAGCTATTTCAAATCCTGAAAGATGATGCTGTGAAAGTGCTTCACTCCATATGCCAGCAAATTTGGAACACTCAGCAGTGGCCACAGGACTGTATAAGGTCAGTTTTCATTCCAATCTCTAAGAAAGACAATGCCAAAGAATGCTCAAACTACCACACAATTGCACTCATCTCACACGCTAGTAAAGTAATGCTCAAAATGGCTTCAGCAATATGTGAACCATGAACTTCCAGATGTTCAAGCTGGTTTTAGAAAAGGCAGAGGAACCAGAGATCAAATTGCCAACATCCACTGGATCATGGAAAAAATAAGAGAGTTCCAGAAAAACATCTACTGCTGCTTTATTGACTGCAAAAGCCTTTGACTGTGTGGATCACAATAAACTGTGGAAAATTCTTCAAGAGATGGGAATGCCAGACCACCTGACCTGCCTCTTGAGAAACCTATATGCAGGTCAGGAAGCAACAGTTAGAAATGGACATGGGACAACAGACTGGTTCCAAATAGGAAAAGGAGTATGTCAAGGCTGTATATTGTCACCCTGCTTATTTAACTTCTATGCAGAGTACATCATGAGAAACGTTGGGCTGGAAGAAGCACAAACTGGAATCAGGATTGCCAGGAGAAATATCAATAACCTCAGATATGCAAATGAAGAGGAACTCAAAAGCCTCTTGATGAAAGTGAAAAAGGAGAGTGAAAAAGTTAGCTTAAAGCTCAACATTCAGAAAATGAAGATCATGGCATCCAGTCCCATCACTTCATGGGAAACAGATGGGGAAACAGTGGAAACAGTGTCAGACTTTATTTTTTGGGGTCTCCAAAATCACTGCAGATGGTGACTGCAGCCATGAAATTAAAAGATGCTTACTCCTTGGAAGAAAAATTGTGACAAATCTAGATAGCATATTCAAAAGCAGAGACATTACTTTGCCAGCAAAGGTCCATCTGGTCAAGGCTATGGTTTATCCAGTGGTCATGTGTGGATGTGATAGTTGGACTGTGAAGAAAGATGAGCGCCAAAGAACTGATGCTTTTGAACTGTGGTGTTGGAGAAGACTCTTGAGAGTCCCTTGGACTGCAAGGAGATCCAACCAGTCTATTCTGAAGGAGATCAGCCCTGAGATTTCTTTGGAGGGAATGACACTGAAGCTGAAACTCTAATACTTTGGCCACCTCATGCGAAGGGTTGACTCATTGGAAAAGACTCTGATGCTGGGAGGGATTGGGGGCAGGAGGAGAAGGGGATGACAGAGGATGAGATGGCTGGATGGCATCACCGACTCAATAGACGTGCGTTTGAGTGAACTCCGGGAGTTGGTGGAGGGGGAGGCCTGGTGTGCTGTGATTCATGGGGTCGCAAAGTCAGACATGACTGAGCGACTGAACTGAACTGAACTATGATCATACCTTTTGAAGTTGGTGTTATGGCTAATTACGTGCATTACCAAAAGATCTCTGCCGCCTCTGGAAGGCCTTCGGTTTGCTCATGTCACTCAGGCAGAGGTTTTGTAAGTGACCTTGTTGAATGTTGAACCCAAGAATAAACTGATAAGGAGTATCATAAAATGAAAAAAAAAAAGAATAAACTGATTCAGGGCACATTGGATATCCAGTCTGTGTCCCAGAGCCAGTAGGGAAAGCAATTGTTCTCAATGTGTGATCTTGGCTTTTCGGTGTTAACTTGGATTGTTAACCAGTGGTGTAGGCCTATCTGACCTTCTTGAAGATTCTCTTGGCGTCTCTCCTTTGATCTGTATCCTTTCTGCGAGGCTCACTGGGTTTAGCCTAGGATGGGCATGTTGGCCTATTTCCTCAAGTATCTCCCTTTAGCTACATTTAAGTTGTTATGTTTGCAGACCTGTGCGTACATTGCTCATTCAACAAATGTTTTATTTCCACATATTTCAACAATTAAGAGCTTCCTGTGCCCTGGGCTCTGTGGTACATGCTGACAGTAGAAGAATGGATAAGACAGGATCTCTGCCCCAAGTTACTTGTAAGTATTGTGTGCCAAGATTCAGCTAAGCTGGAGATGGTGAGGGCCTGGCGGCGTGGATGGATGGGAAGTCCCAGCATCAAGATTTTAGGTAGCAGTTCTCCATGACATGAAAAGGGAACAAGATCTTTGTTCTGGAGCTTCAAAGATAATTTCCATAGGAAATAGGACCTGGTCTCATCAGTTCAGTTTAGTCGCTCAGTTGTGTCCGACTCTTTGCAACCCCATGAATCACAGCACGCCAGGCTTCCCTGTCCATCACCAACTCCAGGAGTTCACTCAATCTCACGTCCATCGAGTCAGTGATGCCATCGAGCCATCTCATCCTCTCGTCCCCTTCTCCTCCTGCCCCTAATCCCTCCCAACCCTCGCATGAGGTGGCCAAAGTACTGGAGTTTCAGCTTTAGCATCATTCCTTCCAAAGAACACCCAGGGCTGATCTCCTTTAGAATGGACTGGTTGGATCTCCTTGCAGTCCAAGGGACTCTCAAGAGTCTTCTCCAACACCACAGTTCAAAAGCATCAATTCTCTGGTGCTCAGCCTTCTTCACAGTCCAACTCTCATCCATACATGACCACTGGAAATGCATAGCCTTGACCAGACGCACCTTTGTTGGCAAAGTAATGTCTCTGCTTTTCAATATGCTATCTAGGTTAAGAGATTTTAAATTTTTCTCCAACTTCTTTTTCTTTTCCTGGTGGTGATGAAGCTCTTTATATTCTTTCAGACTGAGTTCTCTTTGGGTCCTTGACTGATGGGTCTGAGGTCATTTGGAAGGTTCGCACCCACCAGATTCTCTTGGTGACTTGAAAGAATTCATGTGCCTCTGTGATACTGTGATAGAAGAAGTAATATATACTTGGTCTTTGTACTCAGTTCCTGACACAGAGCTCTTAAAACTCTTGTTATTTTCTGAGATAATAGGAGCATCGTTATTATAATATTCAGCCTTAGTCCATAGTTCCTGACACAAGAACTTCGAAGACCCTCAGAATCTCTGGGGTGATAAGGTGTATCTTTGCATGTTAACAAGATGCCTGGTAGCTGAGGGCACCTAGGTATCTTCAGGATGGGGGCTGGTTGCCAGAAAGACCAGCACATGATTAGAAGGTTGGAGCTTTCATCCTTATTTCCTGACCTCTGGGAAAGACTGTAAATTGAATTAATCATTAATAGCTAATGTTTAATCATGCCTACTTACCTAATCCTCCAGAAAAACTCCCAAGACACAGAGATTGGAGAGCTTCTCGGTCAGTGAACTCATGGAGGTGCTGGGAGGGGGCGTACTAGGAGAGGCCTGGAAGCTCTGGGCTGCCCACCCTACACTTTGCCCCAGGCATCTCCTTCATTTGGCTGTTTCTCAGTTGTGTTGTTTAGAGTTAGCCAGTAAGTAAACTTTTCCTGAGATCAGTGAATCATTCTAGAAAATCAAACCTAAGGGGGAAGTCATGGGAGCCTGGTTTTATAGGCGGCCAGTCAAACGTTGGGGAGGCCCAGGACTGGCATCTCAGTCTTGGGTGACTGAGCTCTTAACCTGTGAGGCCTGTGCTAACTCTGGGAAGTTAGGGTCAGAATTGGATTGGAGACACCCAGTTGGTTCTGGAGAGTTAGAGACTTGGTTGGTGTGGGGAAAAAAACCCCTGTGTATTCGGTTTCAGAATTTTCATGAGTAAAAACAGTTCATTGTTGTTGTTCAGTCGCTGAGTTGTGTCCAACTCTTTTGTGACCCCACAGATTGTAGCCCACCAGGCTCCTCTGTCCATGGGTTCCCAGGCAAGAGTACTGAAGTGGGTTCTCATTTCCTTCTCTAGGGAATCTTCCTGACCCAGGGATGGAACCCGCATCTCCTACAATTGGCATGTGGATTTGTTACCCCTGAGCCACCAGGCAAGCCCCTAAACAGTTTAGAACCTCCAGAAAGAATGATGTATTTTGCTTTCAAGTAAATATATTTTTTTTTACAAAAAACCTCAAAAATTCATTTGGAGTCTATAACTTTGGAATTTGTGATTCTTTTGGAAACAATTTAGGCTAATTTTTATTTTAACATTTTCTTAGAAAAAGGGTTTGGACAGAAGATAATACTGAAAATGTACAAAAGATAGAAGAAATAAACTGTCTTTAGTAACTGTTGCCGCTGGTAAGTCGCTTCAGTCATGTCCGACTCTGTGCGATCCCATAGACGGCAGCCCACCAGGCTCCACTGTCCCTGGGATTCTCCAGGCAAGAACACTGGAGTGGGTTGCCATTTTCTTCTCCAATGCATGAAAGTGAAAAGCGAAAGTGAAATGGCTCAGTCGTGTCCGACTCTAAGCGACCCCATGGACAGCAGCCCACCAGGCTCCTCCATCCATGGGATTTTCCAGGCAAGAGTACTGGAGTGGGGTGCCATTGCTTTCTCTGTTAATAACTCTAGAAGCATGCAAACTTGACATACTAATTAAAAATAATAATTACCTTTTCATAAAGAGAGATCTGCTAAATAGAAGTCATGCTATTATATATATAGTTAGACCATTTTGTGCCAGCTTTTTGCTCGGGGAGACCTGAGGTACCTAGTGCTGATTTCCAAGTTACAAATCACCTATGTGTTTTATACAAAGAGACAAATGAACAATGACATAAATCTAATGAGTTGTTTATTTCTAGGAGTAGTGAAAGCCAGAAAACCATGGCAACCAATGCAGTCAGAGATGATGTGCAAAGGACTTAGACTCTTGGCAAAAATGAATTAGAAAAGAAGTGTGAAAAGTCTTGAAACACTAACGGTTCTAGGCAATTTAACTTTTCGTTTTTCATTCTGATGGAGGAGTTACATCTCAGCAGGAGTGGAAGTTACAGGGAAGGGTTATTTGTTGCTTCCTCTACTACTGTTATTTTATAATTCTAAGCTCAGTGGTAGAGGCCCAGTTAAAAGCTCATGGACATGTTTTATAGTGAAGATAGTGATAATGATAGCATATGAACAACTCATGAAGAATTCAGTATATGTCATGTACCTTAAGCTCTCAGATTCTCTCTTTATTAAAGTCATCTCTTGGAATTGAAAATCACTCAGTTGTGTCCAACTCTTTGCAACCCCATGGACTATACAGTCCATGGAATTCTCTAGGCAAGAATACTGGAGTGGGTAGCTGTTCCCTTCTCCAGGGGATCTTCCTGTCCCAGGGATTGAAACCAGGTCTTCCACATTGCAGGCAGATTCTTTACCAGCTGAGCCACCAGGGAAGCCCAAAATTACTGGAGTGGGTAGACTATCCCTTCTCCAGTGGATCTTCCTGACCCAGAAATCAACCCGGGGTCTTCTGCACTGTATACGGATTCTTTACCAGCTGAGCTACCAGGGAAGCCCCAAAGTCATCTCTTAGGATCTATAATATATGAACTCCAGTAAGCCATGAAAAAAATTATTGTATAAGTTTGCTTATGGGTAAAAGACTTAGCTGTCAAAGCTGAGTTTATGGATGGTGAAATTGCTTTGCCATTTGATAGATATTCTCAGCTATGTTATAAACCAGTTGATCAACCAGAGCAAACTACATTTATTTGTTCAATGAATAATGGTGCCAACTTTCTGATTCAATAGAGGACAATAATGGGACAAGCCAAACATCACAAAGTTTGCCCTTTTTACTGAGATTCAGCCACTTTTTGAATTAATACTCCTTGAATCTTTTCATGCCTTCAGTTAATTTATATCTGAAAAAATTAATTTTGACTTTTTTAAAGCCAATATTCTTGTTGCTTTTATGGAGGAATGGAGTTTTGGAGGTTCTTTACCAAACTGAACTCAGGTTTGCTTTCCCAATACTTGCAGCAAAGCCAATTTTTTGACACAGGACTGTGGTGAAAGAAAGTATAGCATTTATTTGCAGGACACCAAGCAAGGGGAATGGAGAGCTAATGTTCAAAGGATCCAAACTCCATCATGGCTTTTAAACATGTGTTTTTAAAGGCAACATTATGGGTGGGAACCTTGGGTGCCTGGGTCAGTTCATGAACACTCTGATTGGCTAGTGGTGAGGTAACAGGGTGATGTTTTGAGAATTTTAAACATCAATATCTGGTTCCCCCAGTGTAAGGTCTATGTGTTTGTGGTCAACGAGTAGTTAAGGTATCCACTGGTTTTCATTGATGAACTGTTGTTCAGAACATTATTACTTTTCTTGCTTGACCGCTTTCCCTTTGTTTCTGCATTTTCTCACCTGTCTAATCATTAACTGTTTCAGTCTGCTCTCTGGAACTTGAGGAGAACTGAGGAGACTAAACTCTTTTACAAACCAGAAGTAAGGGACATGGAGGGGCTGATATCCAGGAAGGTCCTGCAAGGTCTTGTTCAGTTTTGGCTCGTACTTCACAGTTCTGGAAGTGCTTCTTTCTAGTCCCTTCATTTTTACTTTGTACATTTATCTGCATTAAAGGTCAGTGTGATTAAACAAGCTCCTGTGTACCCACACAACTCCGCATGTGTGGGACAGTGTTCCTGGGTGACTGCCTGGCCTGAATAGCCTACAACTGTGGGTGTCTGAGCAGCTGCTGTTTCAGCTTAGCTATTCTTCACCTGGAGAGGAGCGAATGGAAGGAGAGCAAAGGGAAAACCACTAACAACAGTGTAGTCACGTGCATAGAATTTCTGGATGAGTGTTAAATGTGGTAGCTTAAATTTATTAATTTATTTAAAAATATTTATTTATTTAGCTGTGCCTGGTCTTATGTGGCGCATGGGGTCTTCAATCTTACTAGTAACATATAGGATCTAGTTCATGGGGGCCAATGCAGACAAACCAGGTTCAGTCTCTGGGTTGGGAAGATCCTTTGGGGAAGGAAATGGCAACCCACTCCATTATTCTTGCCTGGAGAATTCCATGGACAGAGGAGCCTGGCGGGCTACAACCATGGGGTGGCCAAGAGTCGGACATGGCTGAATGGCTAACATACACACAGTACAATGCACAGGACAGCTCTCCACAACCAAGGATTAACCCTTCCTGAATGCCAAATAGGAACAGGAGTGCGTCAAGGCTGTATAGTGTCACCCTGCTTATTTAATTTTATGCAGAGTACATCATGAGAAATGCTGGACTGGAAGAAACATGATCTGGAATCAAGATTGCCGGGAGAAATATCAATAACCTCAGATATGCAGATGACTCCACCCTTATGGCAGAAAGTGAAGAGGAACTAAAAAGCCTCTTGATGAAAGTGAAAGAGGAGAGTGAAAAAGCTGGCTTAAAGCTCAACATTCAGAAAACGAAGATCATGGCATCCAATCCCATCACTTCATGGGAAATAGATGGGGAAACAGTGGAAACAGTGTCAGACTTTATTTTGGGGGGCTCCAAAGTCACTGCAGATGGTGACTGCAGCCATGAAATTAAAAGATGCTTACACCTTGGAAGAAAAGTTATGACCAACCTAGATAGCATATTCAAAAGCAGAGACATTACTTTGCCGACTAAGGTCTGTCTAGTCAAGGCCTTGGTTTTTCCTGTGGTCATGTATGGATGTGAGAGTTGGACTGTGAAGAAGGCTGAGTGCCAAAGAATTGATGCTTTTGAACGGTGGTGTTGGAGAAGACTCTTGAGAGTCCCCTGGACTGCAAGGAGATCCAACCAGTCCATTCTGAAGGAGATCAACCCTGGGATTTCTTTGGAAGGAATGATGCTGAAGCTGAAACTCCAGTACTTTGGCCACCTCATGGGAAGAGTTGACTCATTGGAAAAGACTCTGCTGCTGGGAGGAACTGGGGGCAGGAGGAGAAGGGGACGACAGATGATGAGATGGCTGGATGGCATCACTGACTAGATGGATGTGAGTCTGAGTGAACTCCGGGCACTGGTGATGGACAGGGAGGCCTGGCATGCTGTGGTTCATGGGGTCGCAGAGAGTTGGACACAACTGATCTACTGAACTGAACTGAACTGAACTGAACTGAAGGTCAATAATGCTGAGTTTGAGAAACCCTGCTCTAGTCCGTGGATTTGAAGGCAGGGAATTGGTAGCTAGGTATATGGACATAATAAATGCTAAACATAACAGTTGGCTAAAGAACAGAGTCTGTTGGTTTCTTATCAGTTTTTTGCAGTTGTAACTAGTGGTCTGAGGGCTTAAAATTATGTATTTGCTTTCCTTCATTTCTTGATTATTCACTGAACAGGAAATCCAGAAAGATCAAACAGTCCATTTATTTCTATGAATAAACATCAAAAATTCATGAAAAGTGCCAACCAATAAATGCTCAATACAGAGTAACTATTTAAACTGTCATAAAAGTCCACATCTCTTCCTAGATCATTTATGCATTAATTCCTCTATGCACACATCCTTTCAGCAAACATTTCTGGTTGTGCGCTTTCGCTTTGTGTATACACGTACCCAACAGGACACTGATGGATGGGAGATGTGGGTGTGTTTTATCGGGCCCATGCTCATGTTCTCTGCAAAAGCAGTATCTGAAAGGTGCACGCTGGCCGCTGCCGTCTGCTTTCACAGGGACGTCAACTACAGAGCGAAGCCCAGGGATCCAGGGAATAGAGCTCTCTCTTCCCTGGGGGCAAGTCAGAAAATGCAACTCATATAACATTTCTTTAGAAAGGCATCATTCAGTCTTACCTGAGCCGATGGGGCTGGCGGTGCTTACCCATCAGAATAGGCACAGCCTTTTATCTGAGTTTTACTCTTTCAGTGTGGCTTTTGGATGCAGACTTGATTCTCTGCCTTCTGGTATGGACAGTCTTGAGATAGCACAATGCTGAAAGATACAGAGAGCTGGGCACCTGACGCACAGATGACAGAGGGATGGTAGGGAGGCTGTAAGCGGAAGGGAAACTTTCTGCATCCCATTTATTCTGGTGTGAAAAGAAACCATGCCCTTGCTGTTTCAAGAGAAAAGATAAAGAGCATGGAGGAAGAGATAGCTCTATTCCCTGGATCCCTGGGCCTCGCTCTGTAGTTGAGGTCTCTGTGAAAGCAGACGGCAGCGGCCGGCCTGCACTTCTCAGATACTGCTTTTGCAGAGAATGTGAGCACGGGCCCGATAACACACATCCACATCTCCCATCCATCAGTGTCCTGTTGGATATGTGTATACACAAAGCAAAAGAGCACAACCAGAAATGTTTGTTGAAGGGATGTGTGCATAGCAGAATTAATGCATATATGATCTAGGAAGAGATGTGGACTTTTGAGACAGTTTAAGTAGTTACTCTGTATTGAGCATTTAGTCTCCCTGGACCTTTGTTAAATACTATTTTCATTTAATCCTCATATCATTCCTGTGAGTGAGGAATGTTTATCTTCTTTTCACAGATTAAAAAACTGAAATTCAGAGAGGTCAGCTAGCTGGCCTACAGTGTTTTTTTTTTTTTTTTTTTAAAGTAATTTACTTATTTTAAGTAGAAGATAATTACTTTGCAATATTGTGATGGCCTCTGCCATATAGCAACATGAATTGGCCACAGGCATACATGTGTCCCCTCCCTCCCACCTTCTTCCCTATCTGATCCCTCTAGGTTGTCACAGAGCCTCGGGATTCGGACCTAGAATGCTAGGTTAGGATTTGAGCCCAGGACCCTGCTGCACTGTCTCAGGGAAGACGCTTCAGCTCCTGGGAAACCTGAGAAAGCAAGATGGTGGAGGAGGGGAATGGAATCAGGGCTCCTTCAGCAAGCACCCTCGGTCCCTGCTTTCCAGCAGAAACCCCAGAAGGTGTTCTCTTAGCAGGTTTTTTAAAAGTTTTTTTTTTTTTTTTGATGTGGACCATTTTTAAAGTCTTTATTGAATTTGTCACAATGTTTCTTCTGTTTTTATTTCGTTTCTTTGGCCCTGAAGCATGTGGGATCCTAGCTCCCTGACCAGGAATGGAACCCGTACCCCCTGCACTGGAAGGTGAAGTTTTAACTACTAGACATTTTCAACTAGAAAGTTGAAAGTTTTCAACTGGAAGTTTTAACTACTAGTTGTTGTTCAGTTGCTAAGTCGTGTCCAACTCTTTGCAACTCCATGGAATGTCCTTCACCCTGTCCTTCACTATTTCTGAGTTTACTCAAACTCATGTCATTGAGTCAGTGATATCATCCAACCATCTCATCCTCTGTCATCCCCTTCTCCTCTGCCCTCAGTCTTCTCCAGCATCAGGGTCTTTTCAAATGAGTCAGCTTTTTGCATCAGGCGGCCAAAGTATTGGAGCTTCAGCTTCAGCATCAGTTGATGCCTTTTTGGCTGGTTTTTAATGAAGATGTAAAAGGATCAGATGACAATGACAGAATCCATTCTCTGTCATAAGAACTGTAGCCTTTTTACAGATACAGTTTGTGGATCTTCAGGCCGCAGACTGTGGATATGGTCCACATCACTACCACCATCTATGCATCACACACTAGACCTCACTAGCTAATTAGGAAACCCAGCCCCTTATAAAGCTCTCCGAGATTCTCTGCAGATCTTGGATTTTGGATAGGTCCTTATGCATATGGCAGGCAGCTTCCTTGAAACACTCAGAATTTCCTTCCTCTGTCTTTGATCTGACCCTGGTCACGTACTGTCAGTGTGGCCCAGTCCTGAAAAGTATAGACTCTGGAGTCAGACTTCCACTGTTCTTGTCTAACCTCTGCGAGCATGGACAGTTTGCTTACATCCACTTCCCTCATCTATAAAATGACAATAATGATCATGCCTAGAGCACAAAAGTTGTAAGGATGAAACGAAACAACTAATTCAAAATGCTTAATATTTTAAACTCCACCATACCTTCCAGACACGGTAAGAAATATCTGTGTTTGGAAACTGCCTGGGCAGAGCGCTCTTTAGAGAACCTTCTGTTAGGGACACAGGAGGTTTATGGATGTGAGAGACAGTGGGGGAAGATATGACTTTCAGCAAAATGGTCTACCTTTCTCTCACCTTCTCTTCATGTCCCCTAGGCATTTTGGAGAATTTTTGGCCTAAAACTGTGGCTTAAATTTTTTTATTAAACATTTCATGACAGTGTTATTCCTGCACGTTTAAACATGTAAGTTGTATTATATACCTGTGATTTTCTGTTAAACTTTTAAATATATATTTTCAAGGATGTGACCTTTGGGAATTCTCTGGTTGTCCAGTGGTTAGACCTCCACATTTTCACTGCAGGAGGCACAGGTTTGATCCCTGGTAGGGGAACTAAGATCCTGTGTGCTGTGTGGCACAGCAAAAAAAAAAAAAAAGAGGGGCCCTTTTCTGTGGTGTTAATCAAAATCAAAAGAAGGTTAGATACTCAAAAATTTTAAGCAAAAGTTGAAAATGTGAATTTCTAGTCTTTATCCCCAGATTCTGATTTAGGAGATCTGGCAAGGCAGAAATAATTTTTAACAAACGTTTCAGGTTTCTTAGAGGTGAGTGGTCTAGAAAGTGCTAGAACAATAACTAAGGTAAAGTTTGAGGAATTATTTGGGAGAGGTCATCAAAATGTACATAGTGGATAATCTACATGATTCCTATCGCTCTTTGGAGGCGAAAAGGAGACGTAGCAGTGCTGAGGCGAGGGAATTACTCTTCACTCTCCCCAAGTCTTGTTTGGGCCTCCCATTAGATGCTTCACTGCACAACAAAGCTGCACCCTTCCTACATCCTGAGCTGCAGTGTAATTGGAGTGTGAGGTTGTTTCTGTCCACCACTTCTATGGATTGGGAGTGGTGGGATTAAATGAAACCTGCATTTTTCACTCCCATGAGGAAAATCACAAACTATAAAGACAGATTTAATGGAAGCAATATTTAACTCTGCTTACAATTATGGGTCTCTGCCTCAAACAGAATCAAATATTGCTCTTTTTTTGCAAATAAGGGAACTCACTGTATTCAGTCAAAACACAAAAGGGATTTATTAAAGAAGAATATAAGGAATCTCCAGGTGGGCTTGGAGGCCCTGAAGTCAGTGTTCCAGCACTCCTCATGTCTCCTGCTCACGTTGCTAGGGAGCTGGGGCAGACATAGCAACCCATACTATAGGTGCTGGGATGGGACCCTGGAGCCACTGCGTCTTCCACACTCCAAGACAGGATGGTTCCGCTCCCTCTTCAAAAGCATAGATTCCTTGTGGAGCTTGCTTCCAATATTTTTCTGTTCTCCCTTCAAAGATTGTGTTTCATGCAGGTGCATCTGATTATGGAATCTGATTCACCTGCCTGTCCGGTGAAATGTTGAAGCTGGCTGAAGCTAGCTTTGAGAGGCGATGGTTAAGTTTCAGGGATGTTATAGGTTAGTTTATAAACTGTTGGTAACTTAAAGTAGGCCACAGTAGGAGGATTTACACCATGGAAATTGGCAAGTGATACAAAGCAGTGAAACTGAGAAACATTTGCCATTTGCCTTCACCTCACTGCAAAGGATGCTGGGTAGATTTCACAGTCCCTTTGGAAAGGTAGACCTCATAGTGGGTGAAATTCTCTAGACAGCAGGATGCTGTTTAAAATGTGCCACACAACCACTAAAATAGTGAACCATTGGTTTCAAGGTTTCTTCCAAGTGACTCTTGTCAGAGTATCTTTTGGTGTCAGATAATGTGTAGTGAGATAGAACTGCAAATGTGCTTCAGGTTATAGCCGGAATTTTCAGGTTTGTCCCCTCCATTGTGCACCCTGCCAAGCAACTCTGTTTCCTTGAAGTTGTTCAGAGTGTTTATTAAAAGACAAAGGGGAACTGTGAGGCCTTTTGAAACATCACTATGGGGCCCTGAGCCATGTCCATTCAGAGTATGATAGTCTTCTAGCTTGGGGTCTCCAGGAATTATTTCTAGGAGGGACATAAAGAGAGAGACTCCACAGATAAAATGGTGAGAGAAATAGCCACACAGTAATGATGAGAGATGTAGCAGAGAGTACTTCTGTCTCTAAAGAAAGAGTGGGACCTAATTGGCAGACTCAGAAGTGGGAAATCCTATTTGTGAAGAATCTCTCCATTGGGAATAAAGGAGATTGGGCTGACTAAGGTTGGGAAGGTCCCCTGAAGAAGGACATGTATTCTTTCCTGGAGAATCCCATGGACAGAGGAGCCTGGAAGGCTACAGTCCACAGGGTCACAAAGAGTTGGACATAACTGAAGCATCTTGGTGCAAGGTGTGAAAGTAGAACTACCATCCTCCCGTCATCCCTTGGGGACCGCAGGAGATTGGCTCCAAATATTACCTCCAATATCAAAATCTGAGGATGCTCAGGTCCTTTGTAGAAAATCATATAGTATTTGCTGGAGAAGGAAATGGAAACCCACTCCAGCACCCTTGCCTGGAAAATTCCATGGATGGAGGAGCCTGGTAGGCTACAGTCCATGGGGTCGCCAAGAGTCGGACAAGACTGAGCGACTTCACTTTCTTTCTTTCTATAGTTCTTTTGGAGAAGGAAATGGCAACCCACTCCAGTGTTCTTGCCTGGAGAATTCCAAGGACAGAGGGGCCTGGTGGGCTACAGTCTATGGGGTTGCAAAGAGTTGGGCACGACTAAGCAACTAACACACACACGTATAGTATTTGCATACAACCTATGCACATCCTTCTGTATCCATTAAGTCATTTCTAGATTATTTATAGCACCTCATACAAGGTAAGTGCATGCAAATAATTAGTGGTGTGTGGAAAATTCAAATTTTGCTTTCTGGAGCTTTATGTAATTTTTTTTCTCTATAAATATTTCTAATCCATGGTTGGCTAAATCCTCAGATGCAGAACCTGTGGATACAAAGGACCAACTGTACCCATTGGGGCACTAGTAAAGAGTGAGAAGGTGTCGATCCATTGCCCTTTTCCGTCCTACATCCTGATCTTCTCCAGGCACCAGGAAGAGTCCTGGGGCTTCAGGGAATGCAGGGAAAACTGTAGCCCTGGCCAGGACAAAGAGCTCATGTTGACAGGCCAGACTTGCAGCTGGGTTGTCCCCAGTTAAGATCTTCTCAAACACAAGCATAGCAGGATCATTAGTCCTGCAGTGGACACACAGAGCAGGGGCCAGGCTATGGTGATGCCCAGTTTGGGATGCAGAGGTGTCTCTGGAGCCTGGGAGTAGAGACATAGTTGTAGGTTCCAAGCAGAATGTTTGAAGGAGGATTTTTGTGAAGGACACAAAGCCTTCTCTCAGCCACGAAGGACCCCTCCTCAGTGACCGCACTGACAGCAGCTGCTGTGAGGGGTGCATGGCAGGACAGACCGCCCAACCCAGATGGTGCTGGAAGGTGACTTAGGGCACCAGTGGGGAGTCCCTGGCAAGTAACAGTCACTTCACCCACTGCCTATTAAATCAAATAAAAATGCCACTGTTTGTAAAAGTAATATATGTTTTTGTGGAAAATTTTAAAAATAGTGAGAAGTATAAAGAAAAAAAAATTTTAATTAGTATTACTTTGCATGAGTGTATGCAGGCTCACTTGCTCAGTTGTTTCTGACTCTTTATGACCCCATGGACTGTAGCCCATCAGGCTCCTCTGTCCATGGGGTTTTCCTGGTGAGAATAGTGGAGTGCATTGCCATTTCCTTCTCCAGGGGATCTTCATGATCTGGGGATCGAACCTAGTCTCTTGCATTGCAGGCAGATTCTTTACCATCTGAGCCACCAAGGGAGCTCTTCATAGTCATAATTTTATTTATTTATTTTTTTGGCCACCCTGTTCAACTTGTGGGATCATAGTTCCCTCACCAGCAATTGAACCCAAGGCCCTGCCAGTGGAAGCACTGAATTCTAAGCACTGGACCACCAAGGAATTCCCACAGTCATCATTTTAAATAGTTGTATGATACTTTATGTATCTTTACATCTTTTCCATTATAAATAAGACTAGGACAAACATCACTTTTTTGTGTACATTTCTGATTGTTTCCTTAAGTTAGATTTCTAGAATAGAAATAAAATTAATAAGTATTTTAAAGTCTTTGGCATGGCCTCCTGAACTAACTTTCTGAGTTCCCATATAGTGTAATGTGTTGAATATAGCCAAAAATTGTGGGCAAGCATGGGCTCAGATCAGAAAAGAAGTAGACAAGTCCTTAACTTTGCCACTTCCCAGCTGTGTCATTTTGGGCGGCAATGGCACCCCACTCCAGTACTCTTGCCTGGAAAATCCCATGGACGGAGGAGCCTGGTAGGCTTCAGTCCATGGGGTCGCTAAGAGTCCAGGAGGACTGAGCGACTTCACTTTCTCTTTTCACTTTCATGCATTGGAGAAGGAAATGGCAACCCCCTCCAGTGTTCTTGCCTGGAGGATCCCAGGGACGGGGAGCCTGGTGGGCTGCCGTCTATGGGGACGCACAGAGTCGGACACGACTGAAGCGACTTAGCAGCAGCAGCAGCAGCATGCTGTCATATAGCATATTCTACAGGAAGTTCAATCACCTCCCCAATATTTCCAAGACTCCTGGGAACTCCCAGGCGCCCTCGCCGCCATTTCCGCCACTCCTCTTGCCTCCCTTCTTGACGCCACTGCTCTTGCCTTGTGCTGCAAGTGGCTCTTGTGCTACCCTTGCCTTCTCAGGTTGGCTTCTGCCCAAACTATGAACACACAGATTATCCCCCAACCCTGCCAGGTACCCTTAACCCAGGGCTTTGTGGATCACAAAGATGCATATGAAAGACCCATATCTTCACTGAATAAGGATATTTTCCTTTTTCTTGGAACAGAGAATTAACAAACCATGATTGTTAAGGAAATAATACTAAAATCTGTGTTTCCTTTCCCAGAAGATACGTAATGCATATTTTAATAAGGGATGAAAACAAATAACCGTTTCTGGAAGCAAGGGAACAGCTGATTTACTTTCCCTCTTTAACAGAATGGCTCAGGAGACCAGGCTTTTGTTCTCGTTTTCATGAAAGTAACCTCAGATCCATCCTCGACATTACTATCACTCCCCTGGGGCTTTGTTCTAACATCATCATTTCCTGAGAGGCTGACTGGAACCCGGTTATAACTGTCCTTTCCTTCTACACTTCCACCAGAGTTGCCCTCTGAAAACACAAATGCGATGATTGTACTCTGTAGCTTCAAACCTGTTCAGACAGTGATTCGTCTCTCCATGGGCCCCAGGGTCCCTTATGATCCAATGTGTCCCTGTTTCCCAGCATGCCTTTCTCCATATCTGCTCCCTACCGTGCCCTTAAGCCTCAGGTTCTCAGCATTGGCATCAGTTGTGAAATTGTGGGAGATGCAAATTCATGGATGCACTTCAAATGTAGTCAGTCAGAGACTCTGGGGTGAGGCTTGCAGTCTGTGCTTTAAGACACTCTCCAGGTGACCCTATGCCTGCTGAAGTTCAAGAACTACCCATCTAAGCAAAACAAGATTGGCCTTGACCCACCAAGGTATCTGGAAATTCCTACCCTCCTTCAAAAGTCAGTTTATCATCACCTCTTCCATGAAGCCTTCTCTGCCTTCACCCGACAGCACATCCCACTCCTTCCTGGGTCCCCACATGACACTTCCATGGTGAGATGTGATACGCAGTTTTGCAATCAATGAAGTTTACGTGTCCATTTCCTTGACTAGACTCTGAGATGCTTGCAAGAGCTGGAACTGTCTGAATGCTTGCTCTAACTTTGATCGTCTGTCTGTCTGTCTCTCTAAACACACACACACACACACACACACACACACACACACACACACACACACACACTATAGCTTCTGTAAAGAAGGAGATCACAGGATCTACTAGAAAGACACTATTCAATGTTCATTGGCCATTTCCACCAACTGGTGTCTTTGACTGTGTCTCTCTGAGCCCCACCATGAGGCAGTAAAGCCAATTTTGCCCAGGTATCAAAGGCACAGATCTGAGATACCGTAGCTCTTGAGAAAAGGGGGCTGTTATCAGAAAATGGCAACTATAGATAAGCAGTTCCTTTTTGCTCCATGACCCTGACTCTTTTTTAAAAAGATCAATTGAAATTGTAATTGATTATGTTTTCTCTTCAATCTTAGGGCTTTGAAGACTCTTCACTTAGTAAAACTTAACTCACTTAAAGAAATCTTGGAATTGCCTGTTGAAGGACACTGATTTGTATACAGTCTAGGAGAGCAGACCCTTGACTCTCTTATCTCTGACTGTGGTCTGAGAGGCAATCTTGGACTAGAGACGGTTATACTGTTAACTCAGCAAGGGAAGTAGAGTCCAGGAGAACGAGGGGAGATAGAGTGGTGAAGGCCCTGCCTTTACCTTCTTCCTGTAATGTCTCTGCACCTGTAAAGAGGTTGGGTACTGGCTTCCAGTGTTGGCAGCCTGGAGGAAGTTTGGTTATTTTTGTCTGGAGGGACAGATATATTTCAGATATTTCAGATATGTGGTGAATGCAAAGACTTGCAATGGCTAATAGGCCAGGTCTCACTCTGTGCCCTTTATCTCGCTATACCTAGTGACTAGACAGTGCCCAATGCATGTGTGCTAAATTGCTTCAGTCATGTCTGACTCTTTGCAACCCTTTGGACTATAGCCCACCAGGTCCCTCTGTCTATGGGATTTTCCAGGCAAGAATGGGTTGCCACGCCCTCCTTCAGGGGATCTTCTCCACCCAATGCATCTCCTGCATTGGCAGGCACGTTTTTTCTTTACCATTAGCTCTACTTGGGAAGCCCTCAGAACAGTGTCCAAAGTATAGCAACTTTGAAATAAATCAAGGCTGAACTTTTATAGTTGTGAATACCAGAGTTTGTGGGTGCTCAGATGGTACAGTATATGCCTGCAATGTGGGAAACCTGGGTTTGATCCCTGAGATGGAAAGATCCCCTGGAGAAGGGCATGGCAACCCACTCCAGTTTTCTTGCCTGGAGAATCCCCATGGACAGAGGAGCCTGGCAGGCTGCAATGCATGGGACTGCAGAGTCAGACACAACTGAGTGATTAAGCACAGAACTTTTACAGTTATGAGTACCAGGGTTTGTGGCTACTGCACTACATAAATTTACTTTTCCCCTGCAATTGAGCGTGGATCCTAGACTTCCATGAAAATCTTAATTTAAAAAGAAGAGAAGCAAGCAGCCTGTGGCTGCAATATAGTTTTTCTCCAGGCCAGAAACTTTCCTATAAACCATTTTATGAAGTAGCAGATGGCAAAGTTACAATGTTTGTAGCTCTAGGACTTAATAGAAACCACGATCAGCTACAGTAATGGACAGTCTTGGAGCCCAAATGATGCTTTTATTGTTCTCTGATGGGCTTGTCACTTGTTCTGCCCCTTTGTTAATTAGGACAAAAATCCCTATAATTACACATTTTGAACAATAAATCTTTGGCCAGTATCCTTTAGATTCAATTTGTATAACTGAATACTCTCTTTTGAGTATTGCTTTAAGAACTGAAAAAGAGGAAAGAGATGACTCTGACAAATCCAGGGCATTTCTGAATAAGCATGAATTGGATTATAATAGGCTCAGTGAGAGAGTGAGAATATGCTAGAATACTTTATATTCAGCAGAGCTCATCTGGGGTCGACAGTAAGGAATTCCGGGACACAGACCCTCTCCAGTGGAACTCTGAATTTATGCTTGTAGTAGACTGATTTAAGGATTGATACGGTTATTATCATATCAGTGGAGTGAGGTGATTATCACCTCAGCTTCTTCAGTCTGAAGTTATAGATCCCAGGGGCCATGCATTCTGTTTTTGTGGGATGTTGTCTGGATGTGGGCCCTGAATGAATGTCCCTCTGGTGGAAGGTACCCTAGATGAATAGAAAAGCCTGCCTTTTGTCAGGGATTATAATCAGTGAGATGAAAGTTTCCTCTGTAATACCATTTTTGCTACTACTTCCAGGATGCTGCAGTTATAGACCAGGACAGAGAATGGGGACATGAATAATGGAGGTGCCCAACATTAGCACAACACTCTATCCATCACTGCCGAAGGGCATAGGGTAACCCTCAAAACAGTCCTGGGGAGAGGGGAGGGGAGGGGAGTGCAGGTTCCTAGGGACCATGATTTACCAGCTCAGCAGAGGAGAGAGCCTCTACAGTAGTAGGGGCCACAGCTTTTGAACTTGTATGTCTATAGTGATATTTATAATATGATCATTATGTGGAGTTAATTCATTGTACAAGTGACAATGTAGAGATTTTCTAGGCAGGCATTTGATTTTAAATATATGTGTCCCTGTTCGAAGGCAGGGAATGAGCTCTTGTGAAGTTTTGCCTGAAAGGCTTCATCAAGGAACGTGGGCATGCATGCTAAGTCACTTCAGTCGTGTCTGACTCTTTGCAATCCTACGTACTGTGCCCGCCAGGCTTCTCTGTCCATGAGTTTTTCCAGGCAAGAACACTGGAGTGGGTTGGCAAGCCCTCCTCCAGAGGATCTTCTGGACCGAGGGACCGAACCCATGTCTCTTACGTCTTGTCTCATGCTTTGGAAGGTGGGTTCTTTACCGCTAGCAGCACCTGGAAAGCCTGTATCAAGGAATAATTCTCCAGAAATCAGAAGGAAGGGTTACTCTGACCAACTGGCCATGGATTAAAGAAGTACATGATAATAGGACTTTCCTGGTGGTCCAGTGGCTAAGATTTTGAGCTCTCAATGTAGAGGACCTGGGTTTGATCCCTGGTCAGGGAACTAGATTCCATATGCTGCAACTAAAAGCTCACATACCCTGACTAAGGATCCCATGTGCCACGAGGAAGACCCGGTGCTGCCACATATATAAATACTAAAAAGAAGTGTATGACAGTGTGGGCAGCAGGGGATGGGAAAGGCTAGTGGAGTACAGAGAGTGAATTTTCAACCCCATTGAGCGATCATGCCACAGGACGCATTCTTAGGTAGGTAAGCTCTGCCTACTGGATGCCCCCGTATATCACATGACACTGGCGTGGCTGAGGCCCTGCTGTGTCTCATTTCTGGGCTCTCTGGCTCACCAGACTGTCTTCTGTGTCCAAGTCAGGCGTGTGTAGAAGACAGTTACCAAACAGGTGATTTGCAGAAAATGATTGCCAGTTTATACCTCGTTTTTGGTTTCCTTGAGCTGAGAGGGTTAAAATAGTGAGAAAGCTCAGAAGGACAGCACCCTGAAGGTAAATTGAAAGTAAAAGTGTGAAAGTGTTAGTTAGTTGCGTAGTCCTATCTGACTCTGTGATCCTGTGTGCTGTAGCCCGCCAGGCTGCTCTGCCCATGGAATTCTCCAGCCAAGAATACTGGAGTGGGTAGCCATGCCCTGCTCCAGGGGATCTTCCTGACCCGGCGATTGAGCTGGGTCTCCCGCATTGCAGGCAGATTCTTTACCATCTGAGCCACCAGGGAAGCCCAGGTAGTAAATTAGGCATAGCTGCTGCTGCTGCTGCTAAGTCACTTCAGTTGTGTCCGACTCTGTGCGACCCCATAGACGGCAGCCCATCAGGCTCCCCCGTCCCTGGGACTCTCCAGGCAAGAACACTGGAGTGGGTTGCCATTTCCTTCTCCAATGCATGAAAGTGAAAAGTGAAAGTGAAGTCGCTCAGTCGTGTCTGACTCTTAGCGACCCCACGGACTGCAGCCCACCAGGCTCCTCTGTCCATGGGATTTTCCAGGCAAGAGTACTGGAGTGGGGTGCCATTGCCTTCTCCAAATTAGGCATAGAGAAAGCCTCATTTTCTGTTTCTGAGAAGTATTCTTTCCTTTCCATTGTCCACTGAGACCTGAAGGCTACTCTTTCCAGAGGGAATGGGACTTTTGTTTCTGTTGGTTTCTGTGTTGTGTGACTCAGCCCTGGTTGGAGCTGAAATGTGACATAAATCCACAATGGGCTGAGTCACGTGTGCTGTGTCTCAGGCTTCCCCTGAAGTACTTTGTTTGGAGAGAATTACAACTGAAAATGTCCTTCTATCCAGAAACTAGGCTTAGAAATGCTCATTTGGGGAAGCTCTTTTTGCTTGCCATTTAAACAAACCCACTGATAGAAATCAGTATTTGTGAGTATTAGGGAAGACAAACAAAGCCCTCCATGTTTATTGCAAACAGAACCGCTGTTGAGGTTTCCTAGGGGAATTGAGGAATGTGGGGGGGGGTCATCATTTCCTGCACAGAGAATGAACTATTTCATCAGTTTCAATACAAGCATATTCTTTTCTGTAAAAATAGTTAAGTAGTGAAACCTTGTCAAATTTATGCCTCTTAGTAGGTATTCAAAACATCAAAAATATTAGATGTGAGTAATAGCATTATTCTGGATTCTCACCTCATCTCCACCATCTGGTTAGAACTCCTGAAAAGGAGGAAAGCAGTTCCTGACCTTTGAGAACTGGGAGCACACCGACCACCAGACCAAATGGACATAGAGCATATATCCACATAGAGCATCCACATCAGAGGAGGGCTTCCTGTAACTGTGCTGCAGTGAGAGAAAAAAACAGATGAGGGAACCTGATAGTTTTGTCCAGCTGCAGACAAAAACAAACCACAAATGGGAAACATTCCCGTCCTGGCTAATATGAGTGACTGTCACAGCCCTGGCCTTACTTCATACCTTGTAGATCAAGATTTACTAAGACTCTAGGCTAAAATTGCCCTTCTCTCCTGATGGCATCCAATCTATAGCAAAGTTCTTCAACCCTGCCTCAGATCACCTAACCGATGCCCACTCTATAGAAGTAATCATTTTGCACAGTTTGAAAAAAATTATTTAACTATTTGGCTACTCCAGGTCTTAGTTGCAGCATACAGAATCTTTAGTTGCAGCCTGTGGGATCTAGTTCCCTGCCCAGGGATTGAACCCCAGGCCCTCTGCACTGGGAGCCCAGAGACTTAGCCACTGGACCATCAGGAAGTCTCCTGACCACTGTCTCACTGAGCGGCCCCACAGTTCCCCATGGAGTGTGCCCCCTCATTGCAATGAGCCCAGTTAGTTCAACTACAGGTGCATTGTTTTTGGTGATCTTTGGCTAGAGGACATAGATTTTATTACTGTTCACTGGTTTCTCAACAGCCAGGCCTTTCATCCCTTCTTTCCTGGAAACAGAACCATGATTAGAAAATAACACTCTCTTGTTCTCCAGGAAAGTCAGTCTTACTCCCAACCTGAGATGCCTCACGATTGGTCTTTGCAGGTGTTAGGTCTAAGGATGCACATGGGAAGCAAACCTGGTCAATGTGGCCTGAGGGGAAATGGATTTATTGTGCTTTTATCAGAAATATGTATTAAAAAATTTAATGACATTTTAAATTTTATTTAAAATTTTATAAGCAATATATGTTCATGGCTGATAATGAGAAATACATAAAAGCATAAAGTAAAAATTAACAGTCACTCATGATCTTTACTCACCAGAGGTAACTATCATTAGCATTTTGATGTATTTCCTCCTGGGGTCTATGTATTTTTTAATTGAAATATCATTGACTTACATCATTATATTAGTTCCAGTTGCACAACATAATGATTCAGTATTTGTATTTATTACCAAATGATCACTGTGGTATGTCTAGTTAAAATATGTCACTGTACAAAGATATTACAATATTGGGAATTCCTTGGCAGTCCAGTGATTAGGACTTTGCACTTTCACTGCCTGGGTTCAATCTCTGGTCAGGAAATAAGATCAATCCTGCAATCCATGCACCATGGCCAAAAAAAAAAAAAAAAAGATTACAATATCATTGACTGTATTCCTCACACTGTACATTTCTTCCCTGAGACTCATGTATTTTGTAAGTAGAAATTTGTACCTCTTAATATCCTTCACTTATTTCACTCCTCCCCAGCCCACCTCTCCTCTGGCAAACATCTGTTTGTTCTCTGTATCTTTATGTGTTCCTATTTTGTTATGTTGGTTCATTTGTTTTTTAGATTCCATGTCTAAGTGAAATCACATGGTATTTATCTCTCTTCTTCCGTTCCTCCCTCACTTCCTCCTTCCTTTCCTCTCTTTTCTCCTCCTCCTCTTACTTCTTGTTATATGATTAACCAACATTTATTATCATGAACAGTAGTTCTGAGTCACAATATTTTTGCATTGAATCTTTGCCCATGTTGCTTCTTTGTCTTCTGAATTACTATTTTTGGGGGAAAAAGACTTTTTCTTAGAATGAATATCTTAATAATTTTAATCTTACAAATATGTAAAAACTCTCTTTGAAAATCCATCAGTTTGCTTCTTGAATAATTTGTAGAGTCAGTTGAACTATTGGTGAAACTTCCAAGAAAAGGCAGCAAAGCATATTATTTCAAATGTTGCATAGCTAAAAGTCTAATCCTTTTTAACACTTGGCAGTATTTTAAATTTTAGCCATTCTGATGGGTACATAGTCATATCTCATTGTAATTTTAATTTGTGTTTTCCTGCTGACTCATGATGTTGAACATTTTCTCATGCTTATTGGCCATTTCTTTAACTTTTCTTTTGAAATGTCTCAACTGCTTTGTATATTTTTTTTGTTGGTTTGTTTTTCTTCCTCTTATTGATTTAAAAGTTATATACAAGAATTCCAAATATTGATAGTGAAAATGATCCAAAATCTTGAAATCAAAATGGAATCACAGATAAATAGCCTGGGGTCAAGGATTGAGAAGAAATAAAAAGAGTCAGCATATAATGAATAATGCAATAAATGAGATCAGAAACACTCTGGAGGCAACAAATAGTAGAATAATGGAGGCAGAAGATAGGATTAGTGAAATAGAAGATAGAATGGTAGAAATAAATGAATCAGTGAGGAAAAAAGAAAAACCGAATTAAAAGAAATGAGGACAACCTCAGAGACCTCCAGGACAATATGAAGCGCTCCAACATTCGAATTATAGGAGTCCCAGAAGAAGAAGACAAAAAGAAAGACCATGAGAAAATACTTGAGGAGATAATAGTTGAAAACTTCCCTAAAATGGGGAAGGAAATAATCACCCAAGTCCAAGAAACCCAGAGAGTGCCAAACAGGATAAACCCAAGGTGGAATACCCCAAGACATATACTAAACAAATTAACAAAGACCAAACACAAAGAACAAATATTAAAAGCAGCAAGGGAAAAACAACAAATAACACAGAAGGGGAGCCCCATAAGAATAACTGCAGATCTTTCAATAGAAACTCTTCAGGCCAGGAGGGAATGGCAAGACATACTTAAAGTGATGAAAGATAATAACCTACAGCCAAGACTACTGTACCCAGCAAGGATCTCATTCAAATATGAAGGAGAAATCAAAAGCTTTACAGACAAGCAAAAGCTGAGAGAATTCAGCACCACCAAACCAGCTCTCCAATAAATGCTAAAGGATAGACTTTAGACAGGAAACACAAAAAGGGCGTATAAACCCGAACCCAAAACAATAAAGTAAATGGCAACAGGAGCATACTTATCAATAATTACCTTAAATGTAAATGGGTTGAATGCTCCAACCAAAAGGCAAAGACTGGCTGAATGGATACAAAACAAGATCCCTATATATGCTGCCTACAAGAGACTCACCTCAAAACAATGGACACATACAGACTGAAAGTGAAGGGCTGGAAAAAGATATTCCATGCAAATAAAGACCAAAAGAAAGCAGGAGTAGCAATACTCATATCTGATAAAATAGAATTTAAAACAAAGGCTGTGCAAAGAGACAAAGAAGGCCACTACATAATGATTAAAGGGTCAATCCAAGAAGAAGATATAACAATTATAAATATATATGCACCCAACATAGGAGCACCGCAATATATAAGACAAATGCTAACAAGCATGAAAGGGGAAATTAATAATAACACAATACTAGTGGGAGACTTTAATACCCCACTCACACCTATGGACAGATCAACTAAACAGAAAATTAACAAAGAAATGCAAACTTTAAATGATATAATAGACCAGTTAGACCTAATTGATATCTGTAGGGCATTTCACCCCAAAACAATGAATTTCACCTTTTTCTCAAGTGCACACGGAATCTTTTCCAGGATAGATCACATTCTGGGTCATAAATCTAACCTTGATAAATTCAAAAAAATTGAAATTATTCCAAGCATCTTCTCTGACCATAATGCACTAAGGTTAGATCTCAAATAAACTATTAAAAATGCCAACATTTGGAGGCTGAACAACACCCTTCTGAATAATCAACAAATTACAGAAGAAATCAAAGAAGAAATCAAAATATGCATCAAAATGAATGAAAATGAAAACACAACTACACAGAACCTGTGGGACACTATAAAAGCAGTGCTAAGAGGAAAGTTCATAGCAATACAGGCATACCTCAAGAAACAAGAAAAAAGTCAAATAAATAACCTAACTTTACACCTAAAGCAACTAGAAAAGGAAGAAATAGAGAATCCCAGAGTTAGTAGAAGGAAGAATTAGGGCAGAAATAAATGCAAAAGAAACAAAAGAGACCATAGCAAAAATCAACAATGCAAAAAGCTGGTTCTTTGAAAGGATAAATAAAATTGACAGACCATTAGCCAGACTCATCAAGAAACAAAGAGAAAAAAAATCAAATCAATAAAATAAGAAATGAAAATGGAGAGATCACGACAGACCACATAGAAATACAAAGAATCATAAGAGACTACTATCAGCAATTATATGCCAATAAAATGGACAACTTGGAAGAAATGGACAAATTCTTAGAAAAGTACAACTTTCCAAAACTGAACCAAGAAGAAATAGAAAATCTTAACAGACCCATCACAAGCATGGAAATTGAAACTGTAATCAGAAATCTTCCAGCAAACAAAAGCCCAGGTCCAGACGGCTTCACAGCTGAATTCTACCAAAAATTTCGAGAAGAGCTAACACCTATCTTACTGAAGCTATTCCAGAAAATTGCAGAGGAAGGTAAACTTCCAAACTCATTCTATGAGGCCACCATCACCCTAATACCAAAACTTGACAAAGATGCCAAAGAAAAAGAAAACTACAGGCCAATATCACTGATGAACATAGATGCAAAAATCCTCAACAAAATTCTAGCAATCAGAATCCAACAACACATTAAAAAGATCATACACCATGACCAAGTGGGCTTTATCCCAGGGATGCAAGGATTCTTCAATATCTGCAAATCAATCAATGTAATTCACCACATTAACAAATTGAAAAATAAAAATCATATGATTATCTCAATAGATGCAGAGAAGGCCTTTGACAAAATTCGACATCCATTTATGATAAAAACTCTCCAGAAAGCAGGAATAGAAGGAACGTACCTCAACATAATAAAAGCTATATATGACAAACCCACAGCAAACATTATCCTCAATGGTGAAACACTGAAAGCATTTCCCCTAAAGTCAGGAGCAAGACAAGGGTGCCCACTTTCACCACTACTATTCAATATAGTTCTGGAAGTTTTGGCCACAGCAATCAGAGCAGAAAAAGAAATAAAAGGAATCCAAATTGGAAAAGAAGAAGTAAAACTCTCACTGTTTGCAGATGACATGATCCTCTACATAGAAAATCCTAAAGACTCAACCAGAAAACTACTAGAGCTAATCAGTGAATATATTAAAGTTGCAGGATATAAAATCAGCACTCAGAAATCCCTTGCATTCCTATACACTAATAATGAGAAAGTAGAAAAAGAAGTTAAGGAAACAATTCCATTCACCATTGCAACGAAAAGAATAAAATACTTAGGAATATACCTACCTAAAGAAACTAAAGACCTACATATCAAAAACTATAAAACACTGATGAAAGAAATCAAAGAAGACACTAATAGATGGAGAAATATACCATGTTCATGGATCGGAAGAGTCAATATAGTGAAAATGAGTATACTACCCAAAAGAATCTACAGATTCAATGTAATCCCTATCAAGCTACCAGCAGTATTTTTCACAGAACTAGATCAAATAATCTCAAGATTTGTATGGAAATACAAAAACCTTGAATAGCAAAAGCAATATTGAGAAAGAAGAATGGAACTGGAGGAATCAACTTGCCGGACTTCAGGCTCTACTACAAAGCCCCAGTCATTAAGACAGTATGGTACTGGCACAAAGATAGAAATATAGATCAATGGAACAAAATAGAAAGCCCAGAGATAAATCCACACACCTATGGACACCTTATCTTCAACAAAGGAGGCAAGACTATCCAATGGAGTAAAGACAATCTCTTTAACAAGTGGTGCTGGGAAAACTGGTCAACCACTTTTAAAAGAATGAAACTAGACCTCTTTCTAACACCACACACAAAAATAAACTCAAAATGGATTAAAGATCTAAACGTAAGACCAGAAACTATAAAACTCCTAGAGGAGAACATAGGCAAAACACTCTGCGACATAAATCACAGCAGGATCCTCTATGATCCACCTCCCAGTATACTGGAATGAAAAGCAAAAATAAACAAATGGGATCTAATTAAAATTAAAAGCTTCTGCACAACAAAGGAAACTATAAGCAAGGTGAAAAGACAGCCTTCTGAATGGGAGAAAACAATAGCAAATGAAGCAACTGACAAACAACTCGTCTCAAAAATATACAAGCAACTCATGCAGCTCAACTCCAGAAAAATAAACGATCCAATCAAAAAATGGGCTAAAGAACTAAACAGACATTTCTCCAAAGAAGACATACGGATGGCTAACAAACACATGAAAAGATGCTCAACATCACTCATTATCAGAGAAATGCAAATCAAGACCACAATGAGGTACCATTTCACACCAGTCAGAATGGCTGCGATCCAAAAGTCTACAAGCAGTAATTGCTGGAGAGGATGTGGAGAAAAGGGAACCCTCTTACACTGCTGGTGGGAATGCAAACTAGTACAGCCATTATGGAAAACAGTGTGGAGATTCCTTAAAAAATTGCAAATAGAACTGCCTTATGATCCAGCAATCCCACTGCTGGGCATACACACCGGGGAAACCAGAATTGAAAGAGACACATGTACCCCAATGTTCATTGCAGCACTGTTTATAATAGCCAGGACATGGAAACAACCTAGATGTCCATCAGCAGATAAATCGATAAGAAAGCTGTGGTACATATACACAATGGAATATTACTTAGCCCTTAAAAAGAATAAATTTGACTCAGTTCTAATGAGATGGATGAAACTGGAGCCGATTATACAGAGTGAAGTAAGCCAGAAAGAAAAACACCAATACAGTATACTGACACATATATATGGAATTTAGAAAGATAGTAATGATGACCCTGTATGTGAGGCAACAAAAGAGACACAGACGTATAGAATGGACTTTTGGCCTCTGAGGGAGAGGGGGAGGGTGGGATGATTTGGGAGAATGACACTGAAACATGTATACTATCATATAAGAAAAGAAGCGCCAGTATGTTCAATACAGGATACAAGATGCTTGGGGCTGGTGCACGGGATGATCCAGAGAGATGATATGGGGTAGGAGGTGGGAGGGGGCTTCGGCATTGGGAGATCATGTATACCTGTGGCTGATTCATGTCAATGTATGGCAAAACCAATACAGTATTGTAATGTAGAATAAGGTATTAAAAAAATAAATTTAAAAAGTTATATACAATCTCAACATATATTTGTTTCACTTTAAGATATTGGAGATTCAATATATGGGTGTGATTTACTGAAAAAGGACTTATGTAACTCCAAACTATGATATACATAAAAGGTTGACAGGTGAATAAGCAGTTTCTCATGGTGTACTGTGCATACAAATTAAATAAGCAGGGTGACAATCTATAGCCTTGACCTACTCCTTTTCTTATTTGGAACCAGTCTGTTGTTCCATGTCCAGTTCTAACTGTTGACTCCTGACCTGCATAGAAATTTCTCAAGAGGCAGGTCAGGTGGTCTGGTATTCCCATCTCTTGAAGAATTTTCCACAGTTTATTGTGATCCACATAGTCAAAGGGTTTGGCATAGTCAATAAAGCAGAAATAGATGTTTTTCTGGAACTCTTACTTTTCGATGATCCAGCAGATGTTGGCAATTTGATCTCTGGTTCCTCTGCCTTTTCTAAAACCAGCTTGAACATCTGGAAGTTCACGGTTCATGTAACTGTTGAAGCCTGGCTTGGGCAATTTTGAGCATTACTTTGCTAGCATGTGAGATGAGTGCAATTGTGCAGTAGTTTGAGCATTCTTTTGCATTGCCTTTCTTTGGGATTGGAATGAAAACTGACCTTTTCCAGTCCTGTGGCCACTGCTGAGTTTTCCAAATTTGCTGACATATTGAGTGCAACACTTTCACAGCATCATCTTTCAGGATTTGAAATAGCTCAACTGGAATTCCATCACTTCCACTATTTTTGTTCATAGTGATGCTTCCTAAGGCCCATTTGACTTCACATTCCAGGAATGTCTGGCTCTAGGTGTGTGATCACACCATCGTGATTATCTGGGTCGTGAAGATCAGTTTTGTTCAGTTCTTCCATGTTTTCTTGCCACCTCTTCTTAATATCTTCTGCTTTTGTTAGGTCCATATCATTTCTGTCCTTTATTGAGCCCATCTTTGCATGAAATATTCCCTTGGTATTTCTAATCATCTTGAAGAGATCTCTTGTCTTTCCTGTTCTATTATTTTCCTCTATTTCTTTGCACTGATCACTGAGGAAGGCTTTCTTATCTCTTCTTGCTATTGTTTGGAACTCTGCATTCAAATGGGTATATCTTTTCTTTTCTCCTTTGCTTTTGCTTCTCTTCTTTCTACAGCTATTTGTAAGGCCTCCTCAGACAGCCACTTTGCTTTTTGCATTTCTTATTCTTGAAGATGGTCTTGATCTCTCTCTCCTATACAATGTCACAAACTTCCGTCCATAGTTCTTTAGGCACTCTGTCTTTCAGATCTAGTCCCTTAAATCTATTTCTCACTTCTACTCTATAATCATAAAGGATTTGATTTAGATCATGCCTGTATGGTCTAGTGGTTTTCCCCACTTTCTTCAATTTAAGTATGAATTTGGCAATAAGGAGTTCATGATCTGAGCCACAGTCAGCTCCTGGTCTTGTTTTTGCTGTCTGTATAGAGCTTCTCCATCATTGGCTGCAAAGAATATAATCAATCTGATTTCATTGTTGGCCATCTGGTGATGTCTGTTTGTCGAGTCTTCTCTTATGATGTTGGAAGAAGGTGTTTGCTATGACCAGTGCGTTCTCTTGGCAAAACTCTGTTAGCCTTTGGCCTGCTTCATTCTGTACTCCAAGGATTCATGGAGGTGCTCAGGAGGAGCACAATTCAGAAACACACTGGGGACAATCACAAACTCCCTAAGAAGAGACTGAGGTCAGGAAGTAGTTCCGCTGGTGGAGGCTGATCCTGAAAATTTTTACTAGATCTCATACTCTTAATTGAATATTTGGGTAAATGTGGCCTGGGAATGGTGGTTTACTGTTTAGTTGGGAGTTTTGTTAGTGTATGATATATGAGTGATACAAAAGTCAAACTATAATTAAAGCATGAAGTTCACTACTGTAGAGCACAAGGAACTCTACTCAATAGTCTGTATAACTTATATTGGAAAAGAATCTGAAAAAGAAGAGTTAAATGTACATGTATAACTGAATCATTTTGCTTTATATGTGAAACTAACACAGTGTTGTAAATCATCTGTATTCCAAAATAAAAATTAAATTAAAAAAAATTTCATACTAAAAAAACCGCACAAAAACAAACAGGCAAAAAATAGCATTAAGTCCTTGACTGTAAACTTCTGGTCACTCACTAAGGCAGCCATACTGTAAGACTTATAAATGGACATAAGTGAAATGTATATGCATTATACAGGCAAGTATAGCTCCAATTGAGAACAGATCTATATTTGTATTTTTCCTACCTAAATGTATGTAATTAAAAAATTATTTATTTTTTATTAGAGGATAATTGCTTTACACTATTGTGTTGGTTTTTGCCATTTATCAACGTGAATCAGCCATCAGTTCAGTTCAGTTCAGTTGCTCAGTCATGTCTGACTCTTTGCGAACCCATGAATCACAGCACGCCAGGCCTCCCTGTTCATTACTATCTCTCGGAGTTCACTCAGACTCATGTCCATCAAGTTCGTGATGCCATCCAGCCATCTCATCCTCTGTCGTCCCCTTCTCCTCCTGCCCCCAATCCCTCCCAACATCAGAGTCTTTTCCAATGAGTCAACTCTTCGCATGAGGTGGCCAAAGTATTGGAGTTTCAGATTTAGCATTATTCCTTCCAAAGAAATCCCAGGGTTGATCTCCTTCAGAATGGACTCGTTGGATCTCCTTGCAGTCCAAGGGACTCTCAAGAGTCTTCTCCAACACCACAGTTCAAAAGCATCAATTCTTTGGTGCTCAGCCTTCTTCACAGTTCAACTCTCACATCTATACATGACCACAGGGAAAACCATAGCCTTGACTAGATGGGCCTTAGTCAGCAAAGTAATCTCTCTGCTTTTCAATATACTATCTAGGTTGGTCATAACTTTTCTTCCAAAGAGTAAACGTCTTCCAATTTCATTGCTGCAGTCACCATCTGCAGTGATTTTGGAGCCCCCAAAATAAAGTCTGACACTATTTCCACTGTTTCCCCATCTATTTGCCATGAAGTGACGGGACCGAATGCTATGATATTTGTTTTCTGAATGTTGAGCTTTAAGCCAACTTTTTCACTCTCCTCTTTCACTTACATCAAGAGGCTTTTTAGTTCCTCTTCACTTTCTACCATAAGGCTGGTGTCATCTGCATATCTGAGGTTATTGATATTTCTCCTGGCAATCTTGATTCCAGCTTGTGTTTCTTCCAGTCCAGCATTTCTCATGATGTACTCTGCATAGAAGTTAAATAAGCAGGGTGACAATATACAGGCTTGACATACTCTTTTTCCTATTTGGAACCAGTCTGTTGTTCCATGTCCAGTTCTAACTGCTGCTTCCTGACCTGCATACAGGTTTCTCAAGAGGCAGGTCAGGTGGTCTGGCATTCCCATCTCTTGAAGAATTTTCCACAGTTGATTGTGATCCACACAGTCAAAGGCTTTGGCATAATCAACAAAGCAGAAATAGATGTTTTTCTGGAACTCTCTTGCTTTTTCCATGATCCAGCAGATGTTGGCAATTTGATCTCTGGTTCCTCTGCCTTTTCTAAAACCAGCTTGAATGTCAGGAAGTTCACAGTTCACGTATCGCTGAAGCCTGGCTTGGAGAATTTTGAGCTTTACTTTACTAGCGTGTGAGATGAGTGCAATTGTGCGGTAGTTTGAACATTCTTTTGCATTGCCTTTCTTTGGAATTGGAATGAAAACTGACCTTTTCCAGTCCTGTGGCCACTGCTGAGTTTTCCCAATTTGCTGGCATATGGAGTGCAGCACTTTCGCAGCATCACCTTTCAGGATTTGAAACAGCTCCACTGAAATTCCATCACCTCCACTAGCTTTGTTCATAGTGATGCTTTCTAAGGCCCACTTGACTTCACATTCCAAGATGTCTGGCTCTAGATTAGTGATCACATCATCATCATTATCTGGGTCGTGAAGATCCTTTTTGTACAGTTCTTCCGTGTATTCTTGCCATCTCTTCTTAATATCTTCTGCTTCTGTTAGGTCCAGACTATTTCTGTCCTTTATCGAGCCCATCTTTGCATGAAATGTTCCCTTGGTATCTCTAATTTTCTTGAAGAGATATCTAGCCTTTCCCATTCTGTTGTTTTCCTCTATTTCTTAGCATTGATTGCTGAAGAAGGCTTTCTTATCTCTTCTTGCTATTCTTTGGAACTCTGCATTCAGATGCTTATATCTTTCCTTTTCTCCTTTGCTTTTGCCTCTCTTCTTTTCACAGCTATTTGTAAGGCCTCCTCAGACAGCCATTTTGCTTTTTTGCACTTCTTTTCCATGGGGATGGTCTTGATCCCTGTCTCCCAAACAATGTCATGAACCTCATGCCATAGTTCATCAGGCACTCTATCCCTCAGATCTAGGCCCTTAAATCTATTCCTCACTTCCACTGTATTATCACAAGGGATTTGATTTAGGTCATACCTGAATGGTCTAGCAGTTTTCCTTACTTTCTTCAATTTAAGCCTGAATTTGGTAATAAGGAATTCATAATCTGAGCCACAGTCAGCTCCTGGTCTTGTTTTTGTTGACTGTATAGAGCTTCTCCATCTTTGGCTGCACAGAAGATAATCAACCTGGTTTCATTGTTGACCATCTGGTGATGTCCGTGTGTAGAGTCTTCTCTTGTGTTGTTGGAAGAGGGTGTTTGCTATGACCAATTTTCTTGGCAAAACTCTAGGTATACATATATCCCACCTTTCCTGAACCTCCCTCCCACCTCTCACCCATCCCTACCCTCTAGGTCATCATAGAGCAGAGTTTGAGCTTCCTGAGTCATAGAGCAAATCCCTGCTGGCTATCTATTTTGAACATGATAGTGTGTGTGTTTCCATGCTACTCTCTCCATTTGTTATCATTCACTTGCTTATTTTAATGGTAGCCAGTTGTCTCTTCTCTTCAGCCTGCTATTAAATGTCTGTGATTCTTTATTCTAAGCTTGCCTGCTAGGGAATTGAGCAATAGCCTCCAGGAGCTTCAGGCTCTGCTTTAGAAGGACTGAGCTTCCCGATCAGACTGCAGGTTGCTGTAGAGTGTCCAGGGCCCTGGAGGCTGAGTGGCATGACCTTGCCCTCCTCACTTGTGAGCAGTTTACTTCTTGAGTATCTGAATGTCTCCTGGGCAACACAGCGGTCTCAGCAGTGCTAGAGGCCTGAAAAGACCAAGAGAAGAAAGCGACTGCATTTATCTGAGGAGTACTGATATACGTGAGATCAACACATGCGCTCTTAGAGCTGCAATGAGGTTAGTTACATAAAAATAAAATTAACGAAGGATAATATCAATATTAAAATTTTTCTTAAATTAAAAGTAAATGAAAAATAAGGCTCTTTTAATGAAGACTAATTGAAAAACAGTACTTCTGAGAATTTAATTTCTTAGCTACTACTCTCTCTGTCTTGTTCTCTCTTGCTTTCTCTCTCCTTTCTTCCTTCGTCTTCTCTACTCTCTTGATTGGCTGCTATTATGAGAAAATACAGACTGCAAAGAATCCCCTCAAACCCTGAAGAAATTACTGTAGTGTTCAGTTAGTAATACTGAGCTGTTTACCTGTTTTTCACATGAAAGTTTATTGTCTAGGATCACTGAACCAGAGCAAATAGAGCAGACACATGGTTAAAGTGTTAGTATAAGAGCAACAAAAGCTATCGAACACAATTTCTGATTGCCAGGGAGGCTGTATGTTCCCAGGTTTCATTCTGTCACTTGGAATCAATGCTACAGTCTATACCCTGATATTTCCCAGATCCTCACAGACAGCTTCCTCCGTATGTTTATGAGTCCAGCGGCAAACAGGAGGCGTGTGCTCTATATTCTCCTGTCCATTTCAAGGATTTTTTTCCCCCAGATGTCACACAAAACTTCCTTCTTTCATCAGTCAAAATAAAATAACAGCAAACAACTTACTTGTAAACTGATTCAGGCAAACTACTTTTTGACCTTCAATTATTTCACCAGACATTTGGCTCTCAATTATGGGCCTATTTGTTATTTAAAAAATTTCTTTTGTAAAAATTTTTTTGGCTGTACCATGTGACATACAGGATCTTACTTCCCTGACTGAGGATTGAACCCATGATCCTTACATTAGGAACTTGGAGTCAGTCACTGGACTACAAGGGAAGTCCTGGGCCCTATTTGTTTTTAATAAAACATTCATCATGCTCACATGCATATGAATTTCTTATCATTTTGGTTTACTGTTGAAACAGAAGTCTGCACTTTAATTAGAGGTTTTGTATGAAATAGTAAAACTGTGTTAATGGCTTTTCACTAAATCATTTTTCCTGTTGGCAAGGTTTGGTTTGGTGAATGTCAAGGGTACTAGTTAAGCTTCCCTGGTGGCTCAGAGGTTAAAGCGTCTGCCTCCGATGCAGGAGACCCAGGTTCGATCCCTGGGTCGGGAAGAGCCTCTGGAGAAGGAAATGGTAACCCACTGTAGTATTCTTGCCTAGAGAATCCCATGGATAGAGAAGCCTGGTAGGCTACAGTCCATGGAGTCGCAAAGAGTCGGACACGACTGAGCGACTTCACTCTCACTCTCTAAGGGTACTAGTTATGGTGGTTTTGAATGACCCTCAGTGGCTCTCAGAATGTGGGCAAGACCCATCTGGCGGTCTGAAGATTTCACAGTATCAGTCATTGCATATTCAGTGATTATTTGATAGATTGAAGCTGTAACTAGCATTCACAACACTCAAAGGCCCTGGTTTTCTGTTAGTTCTTTGTAGTTGGCAGTAAGTATCAGAGCAGATGGTTTTTTCTTGGCCTTGATCATGTGAGGTAAGAGGAGCAGGGTAAATCTGCTTTTCCTTGTGAATTGTCATGGTCTTTAGTTTAGAAGGAAAAGACCAAGTGCTTGTTGAAAGCAGTGTAGAATTCCAACGGGAGGAAGTTCATTTGAATGAATGAATGAAAAATTTGAAAATGAATATGTAAGCTATTGCATCAAAACTACAATAAAAAGTATGATGTAATTCTCAGCAGAGGAAAGGTGATGTTTTAGAAACTTTTGTTTTTGTTTCAATTTGAGTTCCCAGAAGGTTCACTGGCATGAACACACAGGATTGTATCACTCACATGCTATTATTCTCTCAATCTGGTATCGCTTGATGCCAAAACCACAGAGAATGCTTTTAAGGTGGAATATAAAGAATATAGACACTAGCTGACCTGTAATTAACCGCAAAGCATCACTTTATTTGAGAGTCTCTCAAGGCTATGACACAAGGCTCCCTTTATGACCTGCAGTCATTTGTGTTGTTTCTCATCATACTTAAAAATTGCCAGTCTACATGAATTTGTATTTTGTTTAGCCATTCCAGTAGTTCTATCAGGGAGAGAGGGCAGATGGTATTATTCTTCCATGGTAAATTAAAGGTCTATCATGGCCAGTGAAGGCTCTGAGGTTTTATCTTATCTGTAAGCTGATGAGCTCGCCTGCTGTATTCTCTGGCTACTGGTAGCACTAGAATTCGAGTTTGAGTTGGTGATGGACAGGGAGGCCTGGTGTGCTGTAGTCCATGGGGTTGCAAAGAGCTGGACATGACTGAGCAATTGAACTGACTGACTGAATGGAGAAACAGACACAGACAGCAGACTTATGGACACGAGGAAAGGGGAGGAGAGGGTGAGATGTATGGAGAGAGTAACATGGAAACTCACATTACCATATGTAAAATAGATAGTCAATGGGAATTTGCCGTATGACTCAGGGAACGCAAACAGGGGCTCTGTATCACCCTAGAGGGTAGGGTGGGAGATGGGAGGGTGGTTCAAGAGGGAGGGGACATATGTATACCTATGGCTGATTCATGTTGAGGTTTGACAAAACAAAGTTCTGTAAAGCAAGTATCCTTCATTAAAAATATATATATATTAAAAAAAAAAGAATTCCTAGGCAAGAGACAAGGGTAGCACAGCAAAGAGCATGAGACTGATGTCAGCTCTATTTCTCCATGTCCTCCAGATCACACGGGATAACATAGATGGACCTAGATGGACACTGAGCATACAGTGGGTTGTGTTATAGAAGGGAATCTGCTGCTGCTTTTATACTGAGTGCTAAGCAAGCCTGCTCTCTGTTTGGGTGGAGACATTACCTTATCCTTCAGAATTGCTTGCTGCAAAAACTACCATGAGAAATGGCCCAGATAAAGAGCCTTGCATTCTTGGCACACCTAGAGAGCCTTGCATTCTTGGCACACCTAGAGAGAATGTGCAAGGGAGTTCAGGGCCCACAGGGATTATCTTTCTCAACAGAGTCACAGTTGAGCTAATGCTCAAATCTAGATATTCTGATGCCACATTCAGTACTTAAATTTTTTTTAAAGTTAGTTTTTATTGAGTATAGTTGCTTTACAATGTTGTGTTAGCTTCTGCTGCTACTGCTACTGCTAAATAGCTTCAGTCGTGTCCGACTCTGTGCGACCCCAGACGGCAGCCCACTGGGCTCCCCCATCCCTGGGATTCTCCAGGCAAGAAGTACACCAAAGTGAATCAGCTCTCTATATAAATATATCCCCTCTTTTTGGATTTCCTTCCCATTAGTTCAGTTCAGTTCAGTTGCTCAGTTGTGTCCGACTCTTTGTGACCCCATGAATCGCAGCACGCCAGACCTTCTTGTCCATCACCAACTCCCGGAGTTTACTCAGACTCACGTCGATCCAGTCAGTGATGCCATCCAGCCATCTCATCTTCTGTCATCCCCTTCTCCTCCTGCCCCCAATCCCTACCAGCAGCAGAGTTTTTTCCAATAAGTCAACACTTCACATGAGGTGGCCAAAGTACTGAAGTTTCAGATTTAGCATCATTCCTTCCAAAGAAATCCCAGGGTTGATCTCCTTCAGAATGGATTGGTTGGATCTCTTTGCAGTCCAAGGGACTCTCAAGAGTCTTCTCCACTACCACAGTTCAGAAGCATCAATTCTTTGGCGCTCAGCCTTCTTCACAGTCCAACTCTCACATCCATACATGACCACAGGAAAAACCATAGCCTTGACTAGACGGACTTAGTCAGCAAAGTAATGTCTCTGCTTTTGGATATGCTATCTAGGTTGGTCATAACTTTTCTTCCAAGGAGTAAGCATCTTTTAATTTCATGGCTGCAGTTACCATCCGCAGTGATTTTGGAGCCCCCAAAATAAAGTCTGACACTGTTTCCCCATTTCCCATGAAGTGATGGGACTGGATGCCTTGATCTTCATTTTCTGAATGTTGAGCTTTAAGCCAACTTCCCATTAGGTCATCACAAAATACTGTGTAGAGTTCCCTGAACTATACATTAAGTTCTCATTAGTTATCTATTTTATAAAAAGTATCAATAGTATGTATGTATGTCTGTATGTGTATATATATATATAATGTCAATCCCAATCTCCCAATTCATCCCACCCGCTTTTTCCCCCTTTGGTGGCATTATGTTTGTTCTCTATGTCTATGTCTCCATTTTGCAAATAAGATCATCTATACCATTTTTTTAGATTCCACATATATGTGTTAATATATATTTGTTTTTTTCTTTTTGACTTACTTCACTCTGTTTCACAGTCCGTAGATTCATTCACATCTCTGCAATGACCCAATTTCATTTCTGTTTATGGCTAAGTAATAATATCCAGTTGTATATACGTACCACATCTTCTTTATCCATTCCTCTCTTAATGGACATTTAGGTTGTTTCCATGTCCTGGTTATTATAAATTGTACTCAGTGAATATTGGGGTACATGTATTTTTTTGAATTATGGATTTCTCTGGGTAGAGCCACCAGGGAAGCCCATATGGCCTCTAGTGGGGGTATTTTTTGTTAATATTAATGTCTCTAATGTTAATACTTACACCAAAATGAATAGTAAATACCAATACCAATAATTTATAGAGCATTAAGCCTCTTGAGAAACATATATGCAGGTCAGGAAGCAACAGTTAGAGCTGGACATGGAACAACAGACTGGTTCCAAATAGGAAAAGGAGTACGTCAAGGCTGTATATTGTCACCCTGCTTATTTAACTTATATGCAGAGTACATCAGGAGAAATGCTGGGCTGGAAGAAGCACAAGCTGGAGAAGTATCAATAACCTCAGATATGCAGATGACACCACCCTTATGGCAGAAAGTGAAGAGGAACTCGAAAGCCTCTTGATGAAAGTGAAAGAGGAGAGTGAAAAAGTTGGCTTAAAGCTCAATATTCAGAAAACGAAGATCATGGCATCTGGTCCCATCACTTCATGGGAAATAGATGGAGAAAGAGTGGAAACAGTATCAGACTTTATTTTGGGGGCTCCAAAATCACTGCAGATGGTGACTGCAGCCATGAAATTAAAAGATGCTTACTCCTTGGAAGGAAAGTTTTGACCAACCTAGGTAGCATATTGAAAACCAGAGACATTACTTTGCCAACAAAGGTCCATCTAGTCAAGGCTATGGTTTTTCCTGTGGTCATGTATGGATGTGAGAGTTGGACTGTGAAGAAGGCTGAGTGCCAAAAAATTGATGCTTTTGAACTGTGGTGTTGGAGAAGACTCTTGAGAGTCCCTTGGACTGCAAGGAGATCCAACCAGTCCATTCTGAAGGAGATCAACCTTGGGATTTCTTTGGAAGGAATGATGCTGAAGCTGAAACTCCAATACTTTGGCCACCTCATGAGAAGAGTTGACTCATTGGAAAAGACTCTGATGCTGGGAAGGATTGGGGGCAGGAGGAGAAGGGGACAACAGAAGATGAGATGGCTGGATGGCATCACTGACTGGATGGACGTGAGTCTGAGTGAACTCTGGGAGTTGGTGGTGGATAGGGAGGCCTGGCTTGCCGTGATTCATGGGGTCACAAAGAGTCGGACATGACTGAGTGACTGATCTGAACTGAATGTTAATGCTATATTTTTCTTTATAATTTTTGACTTACATGAAATTCCAGGAACAACTGAGAAATGTTCATTTAGGTGCAATGGATTGTTAATGCCATTTATATAAAATAATTATTTCCTGAATAAATTACAGCTAATTTGAGAATAAAATCAATTGCAATTTCTTTGCTTACAGAAGCATTGCTTTATTGATTTGACATTTGGATATTCCTATTTTGTGTCAGTACTGTCCTGGTTCCTAGGCAGAGGACCCCTGTGAAGATAATGAAACCCCTTTGCAAGGAGCCTAATCTAGTGGAAAATACTGAGGTGAACAGATCAGTAGTTTTAAAATATGAAAATTATGAGAGATGTGAAAACATAAAGAAGAAAAAAAAATTACATGTACTAACTCACTCTTTACAATTTTGATCTTTTTCAGCCTTAAGTATGCATTTTTAACATATATACTATATATAGTGTATATGTATAAAATTATCCTGCTTTTTTCTTGACATTATATTGTATTCATTTACTCATACCATTAAATAATTTTAGGAAACATGATTTGAAGGGCTGGTATTATCTTATATGCACATATCACAATTCATTTCAACATCACTTTTTTATTGTAAATTTAGGTTTCTAGCTTTTCACTTGACTATAGCTAAAACATGAGAAATATCTTCTGTACAAGTCTTCGTGTGAATCTATGTTTTCTGCAGTGTAATAACTCCTTAAAATGAATACAGATAATGCATACATATTAAGAGTAGACTGGCTAGTTAAAAATTTGAAATAGATGTTACCAAGTTTTGTGTAGAAAGTTCATCATATCAAGTTACATTATCAGGACTTCCCTGTTGGTCCAGTGGTTAAGAGTCTGCCTGCCAGTGCAGGGGATGGGGGGTCAATCCCTGGGCTGGAAAGATTTCACATGGCCCAGGGCAGCTAAGCCCGTGTGTCATAATTACCGAAGCCTGAGTGCCTTAGAACCCATGTTTGGCAAGAGAAGCCACTGCAGTGAGATACCTGAGCACCACAACTAGAGAATAGCCCCTGCTTGCTGCAACTACAGAAAGCCAACATGCAGTGACAAAGACCCAGTACAGCCAAAAAAAATAATTGTGTACTATGAGAAGTGTAAGCAAAGGTAAATTATGCTGCATTCTCAATAATACAGGTTTCATTTTATTTTTGTCAATTTATATATAAAGAAATAATATATCATAGTTTTAATTTTCATTTCTTTGGTCACTCAGTTCAGTTCAGTTTAGTCACTCAGTCGTGTCCGATTCTTCACAACCCCATGGACCGCAGCACGCCAGGCCTCCCTGTCCATCACCAACTCCATCACCAACTTGGGAGTTTACCCAAACTCATATCCATTGAGTTGGTGATGCCATCCAACCATCTCATCCTCTGTCATCTGCTTCTCCTCCTGCCTTCAATCTTTCCCAACATCAGGCTCTTTTCAAATGAGTCAGCTCTTTGCATTAGGCGAGGAAGTATTGGAGGTTTTGCTTCAAAGTCAGTCCTTCCAATGAACACTCAGGACCAATCTCCTTTAGGATGGACTGGTTGGATCTCTTTGCAGTCCAAGGGACTCTCAAGAATCATCTCCAACACCACAGTTCAAAAGCATCAGTTCTTCTGTGCTCCGCTTTCTTTATAGTCCAACTCTCACATCCATACATGGCTACTGGAAAAACCATAGCCTTGACGAGATGGACCTTTGTTGGCAAAGTATTGTCTTTGCTTTTTAATATGCTGTCTAGTTTGGACATAAGTTTCCTTCCAAGGTGTAAGCATCTTTTAATTGCATGGCTTCAGTCTTCAGTCATCTGCAGTGGTTTTGGAATCCAAGAAAATAAAGTCAGTCACTGTTTCCATTGTTTCCCCATCTATTTGCCATGAAGTGATGGGATCAGATGCCATGATCTTAGTTTTCTGAATGTTGAAATTTAAGCCAACTTTTCACTCTTTTTTCACTTTAATCAAGAGGCTTTTAGTTCTTCTTCACTTTCTGCCATAAGGGTGGTGTCATTTGCATATCTGAGGTTATTGATATTTCCCTGGCAATCTTGATCCCAGCTTGTGCTTCCTCCAGCCTAGCGTTTCTCATGATGTACTCTGCATGTAAGTTAAATAAGCAGGATGACAATATATAGCCTTGACATACTCCTTTTCTTATTTGGAACCAGTCTGTTGTTCCATGTCCAGTTCTAACTGTTGCTTCTTGACCTGCATACAGATTTCTCAAGAGGCAGGTTAGGTGGTCTGGTATTCCCATCTCTTGAAGAATTTTCCACAGTTTATTGTGATCCACACAGTCAAAGGCTTTGGAATAGTCAGTAAAGCAGGAATAAATGTTTTTCTGGAACTCTCTCGCTTTTTTGATGATCCAGTGGATGTTGGTAATTTGATCTCTGGTTCCTCTGTTGTTTCTAAACTAGAGAGAATATTTTTTGTTCATTTGTGTTTTTATTTTGGTTACCTGAATGAAATAGAGATTTTCATTCTTTTTGACCCTTTGAATGTCCTTGTTTCTGAATTGCATGTTAACAGCATGTTATCAAGTCATTCATTACTATATTCTTTGTTAATTAAAATTTATGTAATAAGAACATTAAAACTTTGCCATATGTGTGGAGAAGTTTCTCCCCATTTCATATTTTCTAATCTTCAAAGAGAAGAAAAGAACAGACTTAGAGAGAAGCGTATGGGACAGCCTGTTCAGGTCCTGAGAGTGAGAAAAAAACTGTTTGTAAGGTATCTGTAATTCATATTCCCATTATACAGATGAATGAAAGGGAGAGAGAATTAGTAAATATCAGAGGCAGCCAGCAAGTCTTTGGCTTGCTAATCTCTCATGACAACAGTTATTGTCCTGGTGGGAACTGTAGAGGAGTGCCTCTGACATGACTAGAGTTATCTGCATTATTGTATTGCGTTATGTCACTGGTTATAATGAACAAGTTTTTATTAATTTTCTGTTTGAAAAATATCAATTAAAGGAACTGTAGTGTATGTAGTCATTGCTTCAGTGCACGTCTGTATCTTTGCTTGAAAAAATATGTGTTCTGCTATAGATGTGTGGAGTGTTTTTAGTATCAATTAGATCCTGTTATTTGATGATGCTATTAGGTCCCTCAAGGCTCTTACTGATTGTGTTTAGTAGTTTTTCAGTTATTGAGAGAAGAGTGTTAAAAGCCCACAACTCTAATTCTGGATTTTCTATTTCTCCTTTTAGTTCTGTCAGTTCTTATTTCATTTATTTTGCACTCTGTTTTATTTGGCATACATATTTAGGATCGTTCTCTTTGGTGGATTGACTGTTTTACCAGTGAGTAATGTTCCTCTTTGTCTTCGATAATTTTCTTTGTTCTAAAGTCTACTTTTTCTGATATTACTGTAAGCAGTATTGCCTTCTTTTGATTAATACTTTATATGTCTTTTCTCATCATTTAATGTTCAATCAGTTATAATTAAAGTGATTTTTTTGTATTTTTAATTTCTTTTTAGAATTTATTTTTTAATTGAAGGATAATTGCTTTATAGAAACTTGTTGGTTTCTGCAAAACATCAATGTGAATCAACCATAGGTATACTAAATTTAGTTTTTATTAAGATAGCACAGGAATTCAGTCATTTGTTTTTATATATTTTGTCAATCTTTGTCTTTTAATTATATTTATCAATTATATACATATAAATAAATATACTTATTAAATATAAATTAGACTATTTCAATTTAATGTAATTTTTGATATGTTTGTGTTTAAGATTACCATTCAAGGATTTGTTAGCTTTTCCTCATTTATTCATTTTCTCTTCCCTAATTTTTTGTAACTTGAACATATTTTAGAATTTTTGAGTTTAATTCCATTTTGATTCAGGTATAGTATTTTTGAGTGCATCTTTTGTATAGATTCTTTTAGTGATTGCAGTTATGCAGACATAAATTATTACAATATACTGGTGTCAACATTTTGTAGTTCAGTGAAGTATAGAAATTTTACCTCCATTTAGATCCCTTTAATCTCCATTCATATAACATAAGATTATATAATATTATCTTAAAAATAAGAAAAAGACTCTGAAATGTAGAGTGGGAAAGGCATACTACTTAGGGATCTTGGATCCAAGAAACAAGATAGTGATGAAATCCCTGAGATTCCTTTTTGCCTCCCATTAGTTGTTCTTGTTCAGTTGCTAAGTCATGTATAAATCTTTGTGACTCCATGGGTTGTATGATGCTAGTCCTCTCTGTCCTTCACTATCTCCCAGAGTTTGCTCAAATTCATGTCCATTGAGTTGATGATACTATCTAACCATCTCATCCTTTGCTGCCCTTTTCTCCTTTTGCCTTCAATCTTTCCCAGCATCAGGATCTTTTCCAATGAGTCGGCCCTTCACATAAGGTGGCCAAAGTATTAGAGCTTCAGCTTCAGCATAAGTCCTTCCAATGAATATTCAGGGTTGATTTCCTTTATGATTGACTGGTTTGATCTCATTTCTGTCCAAGGGACTCTCTAGAATCTTCTCCAGCATCACAATTTGAAAGCTTCAGTTCTTTGGTGTTTAACCTTTCTGGTCTTCCGTGACTACTGGAAAAACCATAGCTCTGACTATATGGGCCTTTGTCAGCAAAGTGATGTCTCTTCTTTTTGTACCCTGACTAGGTTTGTCATAGCTTTTCTTTCAAGGAGCAAGCGTCTTTTAATTTTATGGCTGTAGTCAATGCCAGCAATGATTTTGTAGCCTGGAGAAAATAGAATCTGTCACTGATTCTACTTTCTCCATTTCTATTTGCCATGAAGTGATGGGACTGTATGTCACAATATTAGTATTTTGAATGTTGAGTTTTAAGCCAGCTTTTTTACTCTTCTCTATCACTCTCATCAAGAGATTCTTTAGTTCCTCTTCAGTTCAGTTCAGTTCAGTCTCTCAGTGGTGTCCGACTCTTTGTGACCACATGAATCCTAGCATCCCAAGCCTCCTTGTCCATCACCAACTCCCAGAGTTCACTCAAACTCATGTCCATCGAGTCAGTGATGTCATCCAGCCATCTCATCTTCTGTCGTCCCTCTCTCCTCCTGCCCCCAATCCCTCCTAGCATCAGAGTCTTTTCCAATGAGTCAACTCTTTGCATGAGGTGGCCAAAGTACAGGAGTTTCAGCTTTAGCATCATTCCTTCCAAAGAACACCCAGGGCTGATCTCCTTCAGAATGGACTGGTTGGATCTCCTTGCAGTCCAAGGGACTCTCAAGAGTCTTCTCCAACACCACAGTTCAAAAGCATCAGTTCTTTGGCGCTCAGCTTTCTTCACAGTCCAATTCTTGCATCCATACATGAACACTGGAAAAACTATAGCTTTGACTAGATGGACCTTTGTTGGCAAAGTAATGTCTCTGCTTTTGAATATGCTATCTAGGTTGGTCATAACTTTTCTTCCAAGGAGTAAGCGTCTTTTAATTTCATGGCTGCAGTCACCATTTGCAGTGATTTTGGAGCCCCCAAAATAAAGTCTGACACTGTTTCCCCATCTATTTCCCATGAAGTGATGGGACCAGATGCCGTGATCTTTGTTTTCTGAATGTTGAGCTTTAAGCCAACTTTTTCACTCTCCTGTTTCACTTTAATCAAGAGGCTCTTTAGTTCCTCTTCACTTTCTGCCATAAGGCTGGTGTCATCTGCATTTCTGAGGTTATTGATATTTCTCCTGGCAATCTTGATTCTAGCTTGTGCTTCTTCCAGCCCAGCATTTCTCATGATATACTCTGCATATAAGTTAAATTAGCAGGGTGACAATATACAGCCTTGACAGACTCCTTTTCCTATTTGGAACCAGTCTGTTGTTCCATGTCCAGTTCTAACTGTTGCTTCCTGATCTGCATATAGGTTTCTCAAGAGGCAGGTCAGGTGGTCTGGTATTCCCATCTCTTAAAGAATTTTCCACAGTTCATTGTGATCCACACAGTCAAAGGCTTTGGAATAGTCAATAAAGCAAAAGAGATGTTTTTCTGGAACTCTCTTGCTTTTTCCATGATCCAGTGGATGTTGGCAATTTGATCTCTGGTTCCTCTGCCTTTTCTAAAACCAGCTTGAACATCAAGGAGTTCACGCTTCATGTATTGTTGAAGCCTGATTTGGAGAATTTTGAGCATTATTTTACTAGCATGGGAGATGAGTGCAGTTGTGTGGTAGTTTGAGCATTCTTTGGCATTGCCTTTCTTTGGGACTGGAATGAAAACTGACCTTTACCAGTCCTGTGACCACTGCTGAGTCTTCTAAATTTTCTGGCAGATTGAGTGCAGCACTTTCACAGCATCATCTTTCAGGATTTGAAATACCTCAACTGGAATTCCATCACCTCCACTAGCTTTGTTCATAGTGATGCTTTCTAAGGCCCACTTGACTTCACATTCCAGGATGTCTGGCTCTAAGTGAGTGATCACACCATCGTGATTATCTTGGTCATGAAAATCTTTTTTGTACAGTTCTTCTGTGTATTCTTGCCACCTCTTCTTATTCTTGTCACAAGTGTGGGCAGCTGTGACAGCGCACAAGCATGGCCACGAGGAGCTACCCCACGTCCGAGGTCAAGGGCAGAGGCCGAGAGTGCCAGGCTGCGATGGCAAGAATGACCTAAAGGAGCTACCCCACGCCCAAGGCCAGGGGTGGCGGCCGGGAGGAACTAACCCATGACAAAGGAGTGCTGGCTGCGGGTGCAGGAGGGCCTAGAGGAGCTACTCCATGTTCAAGGTCAGGAGGGGTGGTGGTGGGGAGATACTCCTAGTCCAAGGTAAGGAGCAGTGACTGCACTTTGCTGGAGCAGCCATGAAGAGATACCCCATGTCCAAAGTAAGAGAAACCCAAGTAAGACAGTAGGTGTTGCAAGAGGGCATTGGAGGGCAAACACACTGAGACCATAATCAGTTCTTCTTCACTTTTTGCCATTAAGGTGGTATCATCTGCATATCTGAGGTTGTTGATATTTCTCCTGGCAATGTTGATTCCAGCCTGTGATTCATCCAGGCCAGCATTTCAAATGATGTATTCTGCATAGAAGTTAAATAAACAGGGTGACAACATCCAGCGTTATCATAACTCCTCACCCAATTTTGGACCAGTCAGTTGTTCCATGTTCAGTTCTTTTTTTTTTTCTTCTCATTAACAAGAAAGTGCTAAATTTATTAGCTTTTTCTTTATTTATTTTCTTTTTTAAATATGAATTTATTTATTTTAATTGGAAGATAGTTACTTTACAATATTGTATTGGTTTTGCCATACATTGACATGAATCTGCCATGGGTGTACATGTGCTCCCCATCCTGAACCCGCCTCCCCCTCCCACCCCATCCCATTCCTCTGGGTCATCACAGTGCACCAGCCCTCAGCATCCTGTATCATGCATTGGACCTGGACTGGCGATTCGTTTCACGTATGATAATATACATGTTTCAACTGTTTCTTCTTGACCCACACATAGATTTCTCAGGAGAAGGGTAAGGTAGTCTGGTATTCCCATCTCTTTAAGGATTTTTCACAATTTGTTGTGATCTGCACAGTAAAAGGCTTTAGCATAGTCAATGAAGCAGAAGTAGATGTTTTTCTGAAACTCCCTTGTTTCCTCCGTGGTCCAATATATGTTGCCAATTTGATCTCCGGTTCCTCTGCCTTTTTAAATCCAGCTTGAACATCTGGCAGTTCTAGATTAAAATACTGCTGAAGCCTGTCTTGAAGGATTTTGAGCATAACCTTGCTAGCATTTGAAATGAGTGCAGTTATGTGGTAGTTTGAAAATTTTTGGCATTGTCCTTCTTTGGGATTGGAATGAAAACTGACCTTTTCCAGTCCCGTGACCACTGCTAAGTTTTCCAAATTTGCTGGCATAGTGAGTACAGCACTTTAACAGTATCATATTATAGGATTCGAAATAGCTCAGCTGGAATTTTGTCACCTCCACTAGCTTTTTCATAGTAATGTTTCCTAAGGCCCAGTTGACCTCACATTCCAGGATGTCTGGCTCTAGGTGAGTGACCACACCATTATGGTTATCTGGGTCATTAAGACCTTTTTTTGCATATTTATTCTGTGTATTCCTGCCAAATTGTCTTGATCTTTTCTGCTTCTGTTCATTTCAGTTCAGTTGCTCAGTCATGTCCAACACTTTTCGGGCCCATGGACTGCAGTACGCTTCTCTCTCCATCACTAGCTCCCAAAGCTTGCTTCTTTTAGGTCCTTGCTGTTTGCGTCCATTATTGTGCCCATCCTTGCATGAAATGTTCCCTTGATCTAATTTTCGTGAACAGATCTTTACTCTTGCCCATTCTGTTGTTTTCCTCTATTTCTTTGCATTGTTCATTTAAGAAGGCCTTCTTCTCTTTCCTTGTTATTCTCTGGAACTCTGCATTCAGTTGTATATATCTTTCCCTTTCTCCCTTGTCTTTTGCTTCTCTTCTTTTCTCAGTTATTTGTCAGGCCTCCTCAGACAATCGTTTACTTCTTGCATTTCTTTTTCTTTGGGATGGTTTGGTCACTGCCTCCTGCACAGTGTTACAAACCTCTGTCCATAGTTCTTTAGGCACTCTCTCTACCAGATCTAATCCCTTGAATCTATTCATTACCTCCACTGTACAATAATAAGGGATTTGATTTAGGTCTAGTGTTTCCCTACTTTCTTCAATTAAGTATGAGTTTTGCAATAAGGAGCTGACGATCTGAGCCACAGTTAGCTCTAGGTCTTGTTTTTGCTGAGTGTATAGAGCTTCTCCATCTTTGGCTGCAAAGAATATAATCAATCTTATTTTGGTATTGAGCATTTGGTGATGTCCCTGTGTAGACTCACCTCCTATGTTGCTGGAAAAGGGTATTTGCTATGATCAGTGCATTCTCTTGACAAAACTCTTAGCTTTTGCCCTGCTTCATTTTATTCTCCAAGGCCAAACTTGACTGTTACTCCAGATATTTCTTGACTTCACACTTTTGCATTCCAGCCTCCTGTGATGAAAAGGACATCGTTTTTGGGTTTAGTTCTAGAGGATCTTGTAGGTATTCATAAAAACGATCAGCTTCAGCTTCGTTGACATCAGTGATCAGGGCATAGACTTGGATTACTGAGATGTTGAATGTTTTGCCTTGGAAACAAATCAAGATCCCTCTGTCTTTTTGAGATTGCTGACAAATACTACATTTCAGATTCTTTTGTTGACTATGAAGGCTACTCCATTTCTTCAAAGGGATTCTTGAGCACAATAGTAGATATAAGGGTTACCTGAATTAAATTTGCCCATTCCTGTCCATTTTAGTTCACTGATTCCTAAGATGTCAGTGTTCACTCTTGGCATCTGCTTGACCGTGTCCAATTTACCTTGATCCATGAACCTACCATTCCAGGTTTCTATGCAATATTGTTCTTTACAGCATCAAACTTTACTTTCACCACCAGACACATCCAGAGCTGAGCATCATTTCTGCTTTGGCCCCAGCCGTTTCATTCTTTCTGGAGCTATTAGTAATTGCCCACTGATCTTCCTCAGTAGCATGTTGGACACCTTCTGACCTGGGGGACTCATCTTCTGTTGTCATACTTCTTGCCTTTTCATACTGTTCTTGGGGTTCTCGTGGCATGAATACTGAAGAAGTCTGCCATTCCCTTCTCTAGTGGACCGCATTTTGTCAGAATTCTTCTCTGTAGCCTGTCTGTCTTGGGTGGCCTTGCACAACATGGCTTATAGCTTTATTGAGTTACACAAGTCCCTTTGTCACAACAAGGCTGTGATCCACGAAGGGGCTGCCTCCCATATATTCTAGTTTGAGTGTTGGAGAAATTTGCACCCAAGGAAGATCAGTAACCAGGTTAAAATCCAAAGAAAATCCTCTCTTTACATGGGGAAAAAGCGATTTAGCAAGACCGGAAACAGTAACCACCTATACCAACCAAGCATTATGGAAAAGCACAAGTGCTCTGCGACTTCAGTCAGCAAAGCCCGAGTAGAGAGCCTAAATTTCCACTCCCACTTGGAAATAATAAGATTTTATATTAAATTTTTTAATATCAAATTTATATTATAATATGACTTTTATTCTAAATGTGTTAAGTTTCATGATTCAGAGTATAATTATCTTGGCAGTTGTTCCATGTGCACTTAAAAATAAATTTTGCTGTTAGGTGGAATGTTCTGTACATTATTCAGGTTTTGTTGATTGATAGTGTTGTTTAGTTCCTCTATAATATTTAATGATTTTATGTTTACTTGTTTTATCATTTCCTGCAGGGAGTACTGAAGTTTTCAACCATAATCATGAATTTGTTAATTTCTTTCAATTCCATCAAATTTTGGCTCATATATTTGAAGCTCTGCTGTTAGATGCATGTTTTATTAGAGGACTGATGTTCTTATCATTGTGTATTATCCCTTCTTATTCCCCAGTATTACTTTTATTTCTGAAGCTTACTTTGTTTGATTTTAATATAGTTACTCCACTTTCCATTTGTATAATATTAGCATGATTTATCTTTCTTCATCCTTTCCCTTTTTATTATGTTGATCCGTGGGTTGAGAAGATCCCCTAGAGGAGGGAATAGCTACCCACTCCAGTATTCTGGCTTGGAGAATTCCGTGGACTGTATAGTCCATGGGGTTGCAAAGAGTCAGACAGGACTGAGTGACTTTCACTTTTACTTAAACTTGGAGTAGATTTGTTGTTGATAGTGCATATTTGAATCTTGTTTTTAAAAATCCAATTTGAAATTAAATTCACATTTAGTGTAAGTGTTTGTATGACTGGATTGATGCTTTTTTCCCCTGGGTATTTTCCATTTCTTTTATCTGTTCTTTGTTCCCCTCTCCCTTTTCTGCCTAAAGCATTTTCAGTGTTTCTATTTTATCTCCTCTATTAATTTATTATTTATACCTCTTTAAAAATTTGTTTTAGTGGTTAAGGTAGGGCTCATCATATGCATATACAACTAATAGCATCTTCAAATGATATTATACTATTTCATTTGTACTGTAAGGAGCTTCAGCTGTATATTCTCAATTGCTTCTTCCTATTCTTTGTGCTACTGGCGTACTTTTTACTTTTTATATGCTATAAACATATAATGCATTACTGTTATTTTTGCTTTAGAGTAATTGAAAATAAGAAAATGTTAATTTTATCTTCATTTATTCCATTTCATTTATTCTTGTTTTTTTGTAGGTCCCGCTTTCAGTCTGATATATTATTTTTGCCTGAAGAAATTTAACAGTTCTCTTGGAGTAGGTATGTTAGCAATAAATTTCCTTAGTTTTGCGTGGCATTTGTTTTTTCTTCATTTTCGAAAGCTAATTTAAACTGTTCATTTATTTGGCTGTGTTAGGTCTTTAGTTGCCCCATGTGGGCTCTGGAGTGCACAGGCTCAGTAACTGCAGCAGGCTTAGTTTCCCCACAGCATATAGGAGCTTTGTTCCCCCACCAGAGACTGAGCTCCTGCCCCTGCATTGGAAAGTGGACTCTTAAGCACTGGACCACCAGGGAAGGCCCTGAAATTTACTTTTGCAGGATAAAGAATTCTGGGTTGACAGCAGTTCCAGTCCTGTATATATCTGAAAAAATGAAAACACTAATTTGAAAAGATACATTACACACACACACACACACACACACACACACACACACACACACACACGAATACTACTCAGCAATGAAAAAGAATGACAGTTTGCCATTTGTCCAACATGGATGGACTTGGAGAGCTTTATGCTAAGTGAAATAAGTCAGACAAAGATGAATACTGTATGATATCACTTATATGTGGAGTGTAAAAACTACAAGAGACTAGTGAATGTGACAAAGAGAAGCAGTCTGAGCAGATATCGAGAATAAGCTAGTGGTTGCCAGTGAGGAGAGAGGAGTGAGAGGGAGGGCCAGTGTAGGTAGGAGAGTAAAAAGAAGCTATTAATAGATGATATGAAATCATGTGTGTGAAAGTTTAAAGCACTAAATAATTTAAATAATCTTTCATTCTATTAAAAACAAAATAAAGTGAATCTACCTCAAAAGGAGGGAAGCTTATTACCATGAAGAGTATTTGCTGAATCAGTAAATGAATTCAATATTTAAACAATGAACTCTGGATTGACAGTTTGTCCTTCAGCATTTGAGTGCCATTGCCTTCTAGCTTAGAAGTTTTCTGATAAGAAGTTTGCTGCAATTATTGTCTTCATTCCTCTGTATATAATGCTTCTTTTCAAAAATTTCTCATTGCCTTTGTTCTTAGCACTTTGAATGTGATCGAGCTATATATTTTAAAAAATGTATTATGCTTACTCTTTTCTGGACGTCTTGGATTTATTGCTTCATAACTGTCATTAATTTCGAAAACTTCTGTCCTTTATTTCTTCAAGTATATTCTTTTGGCCCTTTGTTTTCTTTCTTGTCCTCTGGCATATTGTTCAATGGCTCTTGATGTTCTATTAAAATTTTTTTGTTCCTTTTTCTTTTTGGTTGGATTTCAGTTTGAGTAATTGCTATAGACTTTTCTTGAAGTCTATTTGTTGTTTCAAATGTCAAGCCTGTTGATGAGCAGTTGAAGGCATTCTTTATCTCTGTTACTGTTTTATTTATTTCTAGTGTGCCTCTGATGAAATTACCCCTTTGATCTTGGATGTCTTCTACCTTTTAAATTAGAAACTGTAACCTATTAATCAAAATTATTTTAAATTCTCTGCCAAATAGTTTCAGTGTCTGGGAGAGAAGCTAGATTTTGCATAGGATTTTAAGCCATGCTCAGAGTTGCTTATTACTGTGTAAGTTTATAGAGAACCATTGCAGACCAGAAAGTTAGCCAGCTTGTTGGGAATAAAGTCGACATATTGAAATAGAAGAAATGTCTGGCACTCTAGAATTTTATACTTACCAGAACACTTAAATGTGGTAAGTTTAGTTCAGTTCAGTTCAGTCACTCAATAGTGTCCGACTCTTTGCAACCCCATGAATCCCAGCATCCCAGGCCTCCCTGTCCATCACCAACTCCTGGAGTTCACTCAGACTCATGTCCATCGAGTCCATGATGCCATCCAGCCATCTCATCCTCTGTCGTCCCTTACTCCTCCTGCTCCCAATCCCTCCCAGCATCAGAATCTTTTCCAGTGAGTCAACTCTTCTCATGAGTTGGCTAAAGTATTGGAGTTTCAGCTTTAGCATCATTCCTTCCAAAGAAATCTCAGGGCTGATCTCCTTCAGAATGGACTGGTTGGATCTCCTTGCCATCCAAGGGACTCTCAAGAGTCTTCTCCAACACCACAGTTCAAAAGCATCAATTCTTTGGTGCTCAGCCTTCTTCACAGTCCAACTCTCACATCCATACATGACCACAGGAAAAACCATAGCCTTGACTAGACGGACTTGTGTTGGCAAAGTAATGTCTCTACTTTTGAATATGCTATATAGGTTGGTCATAGCTATCCTTCCAAGAAGTAAGCATCTTTTAATTTCATGACTGCAGTCACCATCTGCAGTGATTTTGGAACCCCCAAAATAAAGTCTGACACTGTTTCCACTGTTTCCCCATCTATTTCCTGTGAAGTAAATGTGGTAAACTATGTTCCACAGCTCTAAATTCACAGTCTCTTCATCACAAGGGCTTTGTCTCTCTTAGCTCATAGCAAGTTTTCTGAGCTTAAATTTAAGAATAATTTTGAGAATAATGTATTACAGGTTCTTTTTGACCTAATTTGTTAAGAATGTTTCTTTTTATCTGTCATAATCTTCTGTCACTAATTTCTACAGGCAATATGTTTCTAGAAAATGCTCCAAAGTCTTCAGCACATGGCCAGACTACTAACATCAATATTTTTTCAAAATACAGTGGTGGTTTTAGTTTCTGAAATAGCTGCAAAAATCATGTGGGTGGCTTTGAGGCATAAACATACACACACAAATAATGCGATAGTTCTTAAAAAAATACTTGAAAGTTTTTTTGCTCACTTGATATTGGGGGTATGTTCTTACCAGGGACTTTTTGACATGTGAATAATGTAAAATTTACTTCACAAGCTATTCACCCATCTACCCAGGTCTCTACCCATTTATCCACTCATCCATTCCTTTATTCCACAAACATCTCCTAAGTGCCTATCTGCCAGATACTTCATGAATAATACAAAGATGCTTCTTTCAGGGAGTTTATCACTTATAGAAGGAGATACGATGTAGTAATAAGGAGCAGTAATACACAATAAAGGGTGATGTTGTTACTGCTTCCTAGAAGCAGAGACTGTGTGGAATGCCTGTGTGCCCTTCCAATTGCTAGCTAATTTCCTGTCTGCATTCTCACCTATGTTCAGTTGCATACCTCAGACTCAATAAGAATGAGACTGCTGGTGTTCATTTTCTCTGGGGTTAAAAATCCCTCCCTGATGTACATGCACAATCCCAATAATATTTATGAGAGTTACTAGTGCCAGCAGGAGGCTCTGCCCCTGAAGCTATTGGGGGATTTGAACAACTTTTCATTGAAGATTAATGATTAACAGGAGAGAAAAAAAAAAATCTTGGTCTGTCAGCTGGAAGTTAACGCAAAGGGATATAACAGAAGAAAACCAGCAAGCATATTTTACAAGAGAGGTGTGTTTGAAGAGTTTATGTGGAAACTGTAGTTTGATGAATTACATGTATAATGCTACTGACAGGAAGGTGTCAAAGTTGGTGAATAACAACAGAGAAAATAATGAGGGGTGCTGTTCTGGAATGCCAACAGTCTTTTGGTCCAAGAGATTAGTAAGCAAATGGCATTTCTGTGGGTTAAATTCATTTGCCAAGACAGACTTAGAAAGCAAGCTGGCTACAGTGGAACTGGAGATTATACTTCCAGTAATGACTCAGGCTTCCAAACTTCCAGTGAGTAAAGGACCTGGAATTTGCAGAGTTGCTTGTACTTTGTCTTTTGGTCCTCCCCTATCTTCTCTGCTGGAGAAGGCGATAGCACTCCACTCCAGTACTCTTGCCTGGAAAATCCCATGGACAGAGGAGCTTGGTAGGCTGCGGTCCCTGGAGTCGCGAAGAGTTGGACACAACTGAGTGACTTCACTTTCACTTTTCACTTTCATGCATTGGAGAAGGAAATGGCAACCCACTCCGGTGTTCTTGCCTGGAGAATCCCAGGGACGAGGGAGCCTAGTGGGCTGCCGTCTATGGGGTCACACAGAGTTGGACACGACTGAAGTGACTTAGCAGTAGCATTAGCAGTATCTTCTCTGCGTTGAGAATCTAGATAGAAAAACACAGTGAAGAATGAAGTTTGTAGAGCCCTGGTTCAGGAAATGTTGTATTTTGATCGCTCCTCAGAAACACTGTTGAGACAAATTTCATTATCTGGTTTGCTTTGGAATATTACCTCTTCTTTTAAAATTAATTTTATTTACTTATTTATTCTTGGCTGCACTGGATCTTCATTGCTACAGGGGCTTTCTCTAGTTATGGTGAGCAAGGGCTACTCTCTAGTTGCATTGCAGTGGCTTCTCTTGTTGTGGAGGCTCTAGGATGCATGGGCTCAGTAGTTGTGGCTCCTGGGCACTAGGGCAGGCTCAGTCGCTGTGGCATTCAGGCTTAGTTGCTCTGGAGCATGCTCTGATCCTCCTGGATCAGGGATTGAACCTGTGTCTTCTGTTCTGCATTGGCAGGTGGTCTCTTCACCACTGAGCCACTAAGGAAGTCTGGAATATTACCTCTTTTTATTGTAACTAAGATGCTCATGCCTTCTTTGCCATAAGGTTCCTTCTGTAAACTTTGACTCAGCAACTGGATGCTATCTGCAGGATCCTTCCTTCCCTCACTCATTTTGGTGGTCTGGAATCACAGACATTCTGCTACATTCCATATTATAGAAAGCTGCAGGGAAGAACCAGGCTGTGTGTCACCATCTTTATGAGTAAAACAGAGTTCTCTGTTACTTGCCTTGCTATCAATATCCTCTACCTATAATAGAAAGCCATCAGCTGAGACAGAATCTGTAGCTAAAGGTCCTCATCCTTCCAGAACACTCTGTCCTGCTGTCTTCGAGGGAAGGCAGTGTCAGTATGGGTCTGAGCAGACAGTTACCCTCCTTCTCAGAGATGGTGTGGTAACTGTGGTTTTGACACTCCCTCCCCACCCCAGCTTACGTTTTATTTTCTTAATTCATCAGAGAAAAAAGTTACTCACGAAGAACATATTTTAATATGTATATGAATACATTTACATTATATAAAATATATGTTTCTATGTTTTTACTTGGATCTCATGAACCTAATTGAGGTTAACACATTTAAGAATGAGAATACAAGATACTGGGTAGGCTTTGAATATTATCTACTACTGGAAACTGCAAATAAGTGCAGAATTAAATTTATTCAGGTTTGAATTTGTGCAAAGCAAGGTCTGAGTGATGGTATTTCCCTGGACATTTCAACAAGAAGTTGCTGTGACATAAGAAGACTAGAAATTGTTTTGTAAGCATGACGTGTAAATAACTGTAACAGCCACAAAAATAATTATTTTGGACTACCACTAATAATATTGTGCTATATGTTAAGATTTCTGAACATGTATTATCTCACTTAATTTTCACAGCTGTTAAGATTAAATATCATTTTGGTAACATACATTTTATAGGGTTTAAAAAGTTAAGTGATTTGCCAAAATCACACAGTGTTGAAACTTAGAGCAAAGACATCACCGAGTCTCATAAGATATCCCATAACATCTACATTTTGAGATTTGTTGCTTGAACAGTGGCCCAGGGCAGGATTATTCACACACTAGTACTTCCAGATGCTGGAGGAATTGCAGAGGATGCTTGGCATGCATTGCTTTGGGTTAAGTGGGTTCTTTTTCTTTGCTCAAAAGTTCATTTATACCCTGAGGTTTATATCTCTACAACTGAAGGCATATTAACAGAACAGCTAAAATCCTGACAGTAAAATTGATGGTAAATATTAGGTTAAAGGATGATAATGGGATAAATTAACTGCAAAATGTGAGAACAAGAAAGCTTAATTTTGCATTTTGGCAGTGTTTTAAATCCCTTTTCATTCAATTTAGTTCTGCTTTTTTTTTTTTTTTTTGAATCTTTTTGGCTGCATTTACTGCTATATCGTTGAGAGGCTTGCTGATTGTAGTTTCACACCTTTCCTTAATTTACAGTAAAAGTTTGTAGTTAAATTCTTGAGGTGCACTGAAATTTTGGATATTAATATACCTGCATTATTTTCAAGTTGTTTGCTTTTTCCTGGTTTTAGATGGTTTACAAAAATGGTAGTACCATTTACTAAAAAATGTTCAGCAGTTCTCCTAACTCACTTTAAAGGTTGCTTCTGAAAAGCAGAAAGTCCTTCACTGGATCATATTTGAATTTGCCATCCATACACTCATCACAAGGTTTGGATCCAGCCCAGGGTTGTTAAGATGCTGTTCCTTGACTGCCACAGAGTGTTGCTTAAAGTTCTGTTTGGCTTATACTCAGTGGTTAGCCAACTTTTGCAAAGCAGTATTCCTAGGAATACTGTCCTCTGTATGACAACATTTAAAATATCATGTACCAGAAATGATACCTATAATATCTGGGCTAGGGCTTAGTCACTCAGTCGTGTCCATCTCTTTGTGACCCCATGGACTCTTTCCTGCCAACCTCTCTGTCCACGGGATTCCCCAGGCAAGAATACTGGAGTGGCTTGCCATTTCCTTCTTCGGTAATACCTAGAGGGCATTTTTAAAAAAGAAGATCAGAATAATGCAACTACTTTCTTTAACTCAGGGTTTTTCCCACTCAGGATATTGCCTCATCTTTTCTTAGCCAGAGCTCATTTTACTTACTTATTTTAACATAATACATTATATTTATTAGCCTGTTTGTTCATCAGTTCTTGCACTCATTTGTGATTTTGTTTCTTCCACCAATCCTCATTTATTAAAGCCATAGCCAGGATCTGGCCCAAAGCAGGCATACAATAAATATTATAAATATTAACTGAATAATAGAAGTATTTTTCCCAACTTTATTGAAGAAAAGTATAATTGCATTTATTTAAATGTACAAAATAATTTCACATACACATATGTACAATACTTGTATGCACATGTATAGTACTCTGTGGGATGATTACCAAGATAAAAATAATTCATACATCCATCATCTTACATAGTTAAGTTTTTTGAGGTGTGTGGTGAGAACATTGAAGATCACTCACAGTGATTTTCAGGTGCATGATATTGTGTTATAACTGCAGTCACCAAAGTTTGTACTTCTTGACCTTGGTTTTGTTGTTCAGTCACTCAGTCATGTCCAACTCTTTGCAACCCCATTAACTGCAGCACACCAGACTTCCCAGTCCTTCACTCTCTGCTGGAGTTAGCTCAAACTCATGTCCATTGAGTCAGTGATGCAATCCAACCATCTCATCCTCTGTTGTTCCCTTCTCCTTCTGCCTTCAATCTTTCCTAGCATCAGGATCTTTTCCAATGAGTACGCTCTTAGCATCAGGTGGCCAAGACATTGGAGCTGGAGCTTCAGCATCAGTTCTTCAAATGAATATTCAGGGTGGATTTTATTGAGAATTGACTGGTTGATCTTCTTGCTGTCAAAGGACTTCTCTACCACCACAGTTCGAAAACATGGATACTTTGGTTCTCAGCCTTTTTGACCTAGATCTTCTTATTTCCCTCTCCCCCTAGCTACTGGCAATCACCATTCTATTCCCTGTTTCTATGAAATTTGCTTTTATTTTCTTTTAGGTTCCACATAGAAATGATACCATACATTATTTGTTTTTTTCTCTGGCTTATATCACTTAGCAGAATGTCCTTCAGTTTATCCATGTTGTAGCACATGGTGGAATTTCCCTTTTTCTGTGGCTGAATAATATTCTATTGTATGTATGTATGTATATATGTGTATATATATATATATATACATACATATAATTTTTGTTATATTCACTAGTTTTAATTTTTCAGATTCCACATATGAGTGATAATGTTTAGCATTTCTCTTTTCTCTCTCTCACTCACCTCACTAAATATAATATCCTCCAGGTCCATCCATGTTGTTCCAAATGGCAAAGTTTCATTCTTTTCATGACTGAGTACCATTCCATTGTGTGTATATACCATGTCATTTTATCCACTTATTTTTTGATGGATGCTTAGGTTTCTTTCATGTTTTGGCTATTGTAAATAATGCTGCTATGAACATTGGGGTGCGTGTATCTTTTCAAATTAGTGTTTTTGTTTTCTTCTGATATATGCCCAGGAATAAAATTGCTGGATCATGTGGTAATACTAGTTTTAGTTTTCTGAGGACCCTCCATACTGTTTTCCACAATGGCTACACCAAATTATATTCCTACCAATGTGTGCAAGGGTTCCCTTTTCTCCACATCCTTACTGACGCTTGTTGTTTCTGGTATTTTGATGGTAGCCATTTTGACAGGTTTGAGGTGATAACTCATTATGGTTTTGATTTGCATTTCTATGATGATTAGCAATGTTAAGCATCTTTTCCTATGCCCATTGGCCATCTGTATGTCTTTTTGAAAATGTCTATTCAGGCCTTCTACTCACTTTTTAATCAGGTTGTTTGTCTTTTGATATTAAGTTGTATGAGTTGTTTATATATATTGGATATTAACCCCTTATAAGTCATATCATTTGCAAATATTTTCTTCCATTCAGTAAGTCATTTTTGTGTTTTATTTTGTTTTGTCAGTGGTTTCCTTTCCTGTGCAAAAGGGCCCACTTGTTTATTTTTGCTTTTCTTTTGTTTTAGTAGATAGATAAAAGAAAAGAAATTCCTGTGATTTATGTCAAAGAGTATGCTGCCTATTTTTTTTATGTAGGAGTTTGATGGTTTCTGTCTCTTAATCTGTTTTGAGTTTATTTTGTATATGGTGTGAGAAATTATTTTAATTTCATTCTTTTACACGTAGCTGTCGAGTTTTCCAAGCACCACTGGTTGAAGAGATATTATCTTCTCTGTTGTCTATTCTTGCCTCCTTTGTCTTAGATTAATTGATGATGAGTGAGTGGATTTATTTCTGGGCTCTCTATTCTGTTCCATTGATCTATGTGTCTGTTTTTGTGCTATATCACATTGTTTTGATTAATGTTGCTTTGTAGTATAATCAGGGAACATGGTTCTTCCAGCTCTGTTCTTTCTCAAGATCTCTTTCTCTTTTTAAAGATTTATTTATTTATTTTTTGTCTGTGCTGGATCTTTGTTGCTGCACTCAGGCTTTCTCTAGTTGTGGCAAGCAGGGGTTAGTCTCTAGTTGCAGCACTTGAGCTTCTCGTTGTGGTGGCTTCTCTTGTTACAGCTGGTAGGCTCTAGAGACCAGGCTCAGTAGTTGTGATACATGGGCTTAGGTGCTCTGCTCTGTGCCATGTGAGATCTTTGTGGACCAGAGGTCAAACTGGTGTTCCTTGTGTAGCAAGGTGGATTCTTAACAACTGGATCACTAGGGAAACCCTCAAGATTGTTTTGGCTATTCAGGGTCTATTGTGTTTTCATAAAAAATTTTAAAGTATTTGTTCTAGTTCTGTTAAAAATGTCCTGGGTATTTTGATAGGGATTGCATAGAATCTGTAGAATGTTGGAGGTGGTATGGTCGTTTTAACACATATAGTTCCATTTGTTTCATCTTTAATCTCTTTCATCTGTCTCACAATTTTCTGAGAAAACCTTTGTATGTTTATTGTCAGGTATACATATTTTTTGATGTGGTGATAAATAGTATTGTTTCCATAATTTCTTTTCCTGATTTTTTTTTTTTTCAATTTTGGCTGTGCTGGATCTTTGTTATAGTGTGTGGGCTCCAGAGTGTGCAGGCTCAGTAGTTGCATAGCATGTCATTTAGCCCCCACTTATTTGTGGGCTTTTTTTTAAAAATCAGTTTTTTTCCTTGTAGTTGGTTTCTAGTCTTATAGTATTGTGGTTGGAGAAGATGGTTGATTTGATTTCTGTGCTGTGTGCTTAGTCACTCAGTTGTGTGTCTGACTCTTTGCAACCCCATGGACTTTAGTCTGCCAGACTCCTCTGTCTGTGGGGATTCTCCAGACAAGAACACTGGAGTGGGTTGCCATGCCCTCCTCCAGAGGGTCAGTTTACTTAAAGTTCCCAGGGCTTGTTTTGTGTCCTAGCCTATGATCTCACCTGAAGAATATTGCATATGCACTTGAAAAGAATGTGTATTCCTCTGTTTTTGGATGGGTGTGTATGTGTGTATATATATAATATGTGTATATTTTATGTATATATATATTATGTACATATAATTAATTATTTAGCTTTAAAAAATATTTACCTTTTTAAGTATTTTTGGCTGCACTGGTCCTTTGTTGTTGTGTGGGAGCTTCTTCTAGTTGTGGAGCGTGGGGACTACTCTGCTGTAGTGTGTGAGCTTCTCGTTGCTGTGGCTTCTCTTGCTACAGAGAATGGGCTCTAGACATGCATGCAGGCTTCAGCAGTTGCAGCTCATGGGCGCCAGAGCACAGGTTCAGTAGTTGTGGCACATGGGCTTAGTTGCCCCACAGCCTCTGGGATTTTCCCAGACCAGGCACCAATCTGGTGTCCCCTGCACTGCAGGGTGGATTTGTAACCACCAGACCACCTAAGAAGCCCTGTATGTCTATTTAATGGTTGAATAATATTTCTGTATTTCTTTGTGTGCATATGTGATATGTATTTATTACATTTGCTTTGTCCATTCATCCACTGAGGTACATTTAGATTATTTCCATGGCTTGGCTGTTATGACTAATACTGCAATAAACATAGGAGTACAAATATCTCGTCAAGATATGGGATTTACTGATAGAAGTATTTTTAATAAGGACAGTGTCATCAAGAATGTGAGAAGATGGTGGGGATGTATACAGGCATGACTTTATGGAGGGAAACTGATAACATTTGAGAAAGTCCTTAACAGTTTCCTTGAGAATTGTAAAGATTTATCATATGAAAATCATCAGATATTTGATCAAAGATTTGTTATCTTTGACACAAGACATTCATCATATTATTTATAATAGTTAAAAGTTAAAACCAACCAAAACATCTGATATAGGATAACATGCAATTATTAAAGTGATATTTTTTTAAGATCTTTAATAAAATATCAATGATATTATTAAAATGAAAACTATATATAATTGGATAATTTTGAATTTGTAGAAAAATTAAAAATTATATATGCACATGTATATTATTTGAAGAAAGTTGAGAACAAATGTAGTGGAATATTTAAGAAGGTTATCTCTGGGTGGAAATAGTAGGTATAATTTTAATGTTTATTTTTAATATGCTCACTATTTCCTCCAAAATTGTTTGCAATGAGTATGTAATATTTCCTGATTACTTAAATGTGTTATATTAAAAAATAGCTTTGTAAGAATGATAACTAATGTTACTTTGTAGAAAATATCTCTTCCAGGCCCACTGAACTTTGAATAATGGTGTGTATAATTTAGAAAGCCAAGATGAGATTTTTAAATTGCTTTGAATTATTTTTTGGTCACTCAACAACAGAACATCAAAGGAAACAAATGTGTCTCTGAAGTTGTAATAAAGTCTATGTATCTTTCTTGTTGTCTTGTTCAGCAGTGTAAGATAATTATATTTATGATTACAAGCAATTGTTTCATTAAAATATCAGCCAGTCTTATATTCTTGAATAAATCAAAATCTTTAACATGAAGAGATGTTGGTTTAATTAAGTTATGCATCATACAGACATTGATCCCTCAGGGGCTGAGCATCTGTCTATACCAGGTTCTGATGGCTTTTGTGAAGAGCAGGTTCGTTTGCAGCAATATGTGATTCATTTAAGGAAATGTGGTGCTTTTAGACATAGCCTCATGGACTATGTGAATGATATATTGATGCTGTTGATACATAACCTGTTGGAGCAGCCCTGAATGCTCCAGAATTTCATTGTTGAAATGGACAACAAAGTTAAGCTCATAAAAGCACATTTAAAAAGAAGAAAAAAATGTAACTAAAAATGGCTCTTAATGGGTTAGAAACATCTTGAGATTCTCAATGAAAAAGACACTGCTTAAATTTTGGCCATGATACTGAAGGATAGAGAGATGTATAATTGTATGAATAAACATATACTCTTAAAGGTTAGCATTTTTTTCATTTACATTAAGTTCACTGTTTTACATGAAGATATAATTGATTGCATTTCATGATGAAAAATGGTAATTACCTGGCATTAATCATTAGAATATTATTTCTTCATTTTAAAAATAATTTTATTTGTTTATTTTATTTTTGGTTGTGTTGGGTCTTCATTGCTGCATGGGCTTTTCTCTAGTTTTGATGCACAGGCTTCTCATTGCAGTGGGTTCTTTTGTGGCAGAGCACCAGCTCTAGGGCACATGGGATTCAGTAGTTGCGACTCCAAGGCTTTAGAACGCAAGCTCAATAATTATGGCTAATGGGGTTAGTTGCTCCGCAGCATGTGGAATTTTCTCAGATAGGTGATTGAACCCATGTCTCTTGCATCGGCAGGTGGATTATTTACACTTAGCCAAAGGGATGCCCTATTTCTTCATCTTGTAGGGGAGTAAATGGAGCCTCAGAAATGGTGATTAACTTGGAAGTCATGCATATCCTAAGGCAAGGTCCTAATTCAGCAAGGTCTGCAAGCTATGGGCTTATCCTAGAAACTCTACAACCCTTTGAGGGAACTTGACTCTTTCAAGGACACAGAATTGGCTCTTCAACCTACCCAAAGACATCTTCTTCACTGAACATGAGCTCAAGGCAGAGGTCACCCAAGGTAAGTCCCTGGGTGGGTAAAGCAGTGATATTAACCTCAATTCTGCCACCCGTGGCTGTGAGAAATATTCCAGGGAACAGCTGAGTCAGACTTTCTGGTTTGGTTGAGTCAATAGAGTCAACTATTAATAGGGACAAAGGGTAGCTCTCTTCGTTTCTGTGTTTGGAGCCTGGTCTCCCAGTGAGGGCCTTTCCACCTATGAAGGCAGAGCCTGCCAGATCATTAAAGCTTCAGCTGGGAAAGAAATTATCCAGTATCTTTGAATTAACTATGTCCCTTGGGTCAGTGGTGCTGAACTATTAGGGCTTAGATTTTCATGTTTTAGAGAAACAGAGTTTTCCTGGCAACACTTGAAAACATATTGAGTGCCAATTCTCTGTTCACCTGTTCACTTGCAGGTATGACAGACATGCTGTAATCCTGTGGCCTGAGAGGGGTAACTGCATACACAGTATTTCTCCTAATAATTACCCCTTTGCTTACTTCCTGCTATTTTTCTGCTAACCTTGCTTGTAGTGGATTATCTACTGGCTTTCTGCCCTACTGCCTTCCCTTGCCAGGTGCTGTGTGTGCCTGGGGATCTACTCCTGTTGCAGTGGGAGACCAAGATGAGTCTCTGCCAAGGCTATATGAAGGAGTCCAGGGACATGCACAGCGAGAGCAAGCCAGCCAGGGCTCCTTCATGCAGCACAGAAAAACACCCTGGTTAGAACCTGGGGTTTGCATTTATCTCACTTAAGCATTAAAAATCCAATGAGAAGAGGTGTTGGAACACCTTCCTCTCCCTTCTCACCAATAAGGCATGACCCATGCTAGTTTATTTTTTTTGTTTTTTTTTTTAATACTTTATTTTACATTACAATACTGTATTGGTTTTGCCATACATTGATATGAATCAGCCACAGGTGTACACGATCTCCCAATGCTGAAGCCCCCTCCCACCCCCCACCCCATATCATCTCTCTGGATCATCCTGTGCACCAGCCCCAAGCATCCTGTATCCTGTATTGAACATAGACTGACGCTTCTTTTCTTATATGATACTATACATGTTTCAGTGTCATTCTCCCAAATCACCCCACCCTCTCCCTCTCCCTCAGAGGCCAAAAGTCTGTTCTATACCTCTGTGTCTCTTTTGTTGTCTCACATAGAGGGTCATCATTTCTATCTTTCTAAATTCCATATATATGTGTCAGTATACTGTATTGGTGTTTTTCTTTCTGGCTTACTTCACTCTGTATAATCGGCTCCAGTTTCATCCATCTCATTAGAACTGAGTCAAATTTATTCTTTTAAGGGCTGAGTAATACTCCATTGTGTATATGTACCACAGCTTTCTCATGCATTCATCTGCTGATGGACATCTAGGTTGCTTCCATGTCCTGGCTATTATAAACAACACTGCAATGAACACTGGGGTACATGTGTCTCTTTCAATTCTAGTTTCCTCGGTGTGTATGCCCAGCAGTGAGATTGCTGAGTCATAAGGCAGTTCTATTTGCAATTTTTAAGGAATCTCCACACTGTTTTCCATAATGGCTGTACTAGTTTGCATTCCCACCAACAGTGTAAGAGAGTTCTCTTTTCTCCACATCCTCTCCAGCAATTATTGCTTGTAGACTTTTGGATCACAACCATTCTGACTGGTGTGAAATGGTACCTCATTGTGGTCTTGATTTGCATTTCTCTGATAATGAGTGATGTTGAGCATCTATTCATGTGTTTGTTAGCCATCTGTATGTCTTCTTTGGAGAAATGCCTATTTAGTTCTTTGGGCCATTTTTTGATTGGGTCGTTTATTTTTCTGGAGTTGAGCTGCATAAGTTGCTTGTATGCTTGTATATTTTTGAGATGAGTTGTTTGTCAGTTGTTTCATTTGCTATTGTTTTCTCCCATTCAGAAGGCTGTCTTTTCAACTTACTTATAGTTTCCTTTGTTGTGCAGAAGCTTTTAATTTTAATTAGATCCCATTTGTTTATTTTTGCTTTTATTTCCAGTATACTGGGAGGTGGATCATAGAGGATCCTGCTGTGATTTATGTCGGAGAGTGTTTTGCCTATGTTCTCCTCTAGGAGTTTTATAGTTTCTGGTCTTACATTTAGATCTTTAACCCATTTTGAGTTTATTTTTGTGTGTGGTGTTAGAAAGTGATCTAGTTTCATTCTTTTAAAAGTGGTTGACCAGTTTTCCCAGCACCACTTGTTAAAGAGATTGTCTTTACTCCATTGTATATTCTTGCCTCCTTTGTCGAAGATAAGGTGTCCATAGGTGTGTGGATTTATCTCAGGGCTTTCTATTTTGTTCCATTGATCTATATTTCTGTCTTTGTGTGAAGTACCACACTGTCTTGATGACTGTGGCTTTGTAGTAGAGCCTGAAGTCAGGCACGTTGATTCCTCCAGTTCCATTCTTCTTTCTCAAGATTGCTTTGGCTATTCGAGATTTTTGTGTATTTCCATACAAATCTTGAGATTATTTGTTCTAGTTCTGTGAAAAATACTGCTGGTAGCTTGATAGGGATTGCATTGAATCTGTAGATTGCTTTGGGTAGTATACTCATTTTCACTATATTTACTCTTCTGATCCATGAACATTGTATATTTCTCCATCTATTAGTGTCTTCTTTGATTTCTTTCATCAGTGTTTTATAGTTTTCAATATATAAGTCTTTAGTTTCTTTAGGTAGGTATATTCCTAAGTATTTTATTCTTTTCGTTGCAATGGTGAATGGAATTGTTTCCTTAACTTCTTTTTCTACTTTCTCATTATTAGTTTATAGGAATGCAAGGGATTTATGAGTGTTGATTTTCTATCCGGCAACTTTAATATATTCATTGATTAGCTCTAGTAGTTTTCTGGTTGAGTCTTTAGGATTTTCTATGTAGAGGATCATGTCATCTGCAAACAGTGAGAGTTTTACTTCTTTTTTCCTAATTTGGATTCCTTGTATTTCTTTTTCTGCTCTGATTGCTGTGGCCAAAACTTCCAGAACTATATTGAATAGTAGTGGTGAAAGTGGACACCCTTGTCTTGTTCCTGACTTTAGGGGAAATGCTTTCAGTGTTTCACCATTGAGGATAATGTTTGCTGTCGGTTTGTCATATATAGCTTTTATTATGTTGAGGTACGTTCCTTCTATTCCTGCCTTCTGGAGAGTTTTTATCATAAATGGATGTCGAATTTTGTCAAAGGCCTTCTCTGCATCTATTGAGATAATCATATGGGTTTTATTTTTCAATTTGTTAATGTGGTGAATTACATTGATTGATTTGCGGATATTGAAGAATCTTTGCATCCCTGGGATAAAGCCCACTTGGTCATGGTGTATGATCTTTTTAATGTGTTGTCGGATTCTGATTGCTAGAATTTTGTTAAGGATCTTTGCATCTATGTTCATCAGTGATTTTGGCCTGTAGTTTTATTTTTTTGTGGCGTCTTTGTCAGGTTTTGGTATTAGGGTGATGGTGGCCTCCTAGAATGAGTTTGGAAGTTTACCTTCCTCTGTATTCCATTCTAGTTTAAAATTATCACTTTGGGTGACATCAGGAGGGTTTCCCTTAATTTGTGAAACCTAGGTTTCTAGAAATAGGGTGTGCTTTTTTTTTTTTTTTTGTGGTCAGTTGCTTAGAAATAGCTGAATGAATAAACCTGCATTGTTTCTTCTTTACTAAAAAGCTCGCCTTGGCTATGACCAATGTGAATATGAACATAGTGGTCCAAATGAAAATCAACTCCTATTTTACCTTGAAAGAGCTCCAACATATAGGTTCTACCATATTATGTGATTTCCATTGCTTTGAGACATCAAACATTAATGATTCATTTGTGGATTGTTGCTTTGTTAATAGGAAACTATCTTGGAGGCATTTTTAAAAAATAATACATTCAGGGGAAAAATTTGGCTGTTTTACACTGTCTACTAATAAGAAAAGGATGATAGATTAAACAGGAGTTTCTTTCCCAGGGTAACCATTAAATATTTATGTAGGACACAGCAAATAAGCATAATAAGAATGAGTTTCGGCAAGTTAACAGCACAATTTATCTTTAAAGCGCTTTATAAGAACAAGCTAATTAATCCTCCCACCGTCTGTATGATAAAGTGAAAATATTGTTACCCTTCCTTTCTTTGGTTGTTCATCAACCTAGTTTTGTTTGAATAACTTTTAGTTTGAATGTGTTTTGGATCCTACTTGATGTCTTCCTCAGTGATAGATCTATTGTTGTACGCTGGGAGACCCATCTGATGATGTGACACTCTCAGAGAAGCGATTTAAGTCAAACTGAGCTGACCAATCACTGCTCCAGAACTCACTCACAACTTTCTGAAGTTGTAAAGAAATTGGAGCTTCTCAGAGGACCATGGGTCCAGATGAATAAACAGATTCCTACCATACATTTCTCACTGACAGGAAAAGATAAAAGTTAGATTTTACCCACACGTGTCTGTCGTGAAAGTGAAAGTCACTCAGTTGTGTTCCAAGTCTTTGCGACCCTATGGACTGTACAGTCCCTGGAATTCTCGAGGCCAGAATACTGGAGGGGAAATACCTTTCCCTTCTCCAGGAGATCCTCCCAACCCAGGGATCCAGACTGCACTAAACCAGTGACCATCATTCTGCTGACTGGGCAGCAGTTTTACAGAAACTGATTTTGTGGTCAGTTTCTCAACTTACCAATTTTATCAACTTTTTCTCCCCAGTATTGTTGAGATATGTCAATAATGTTGACATATAACATTGTATTAGTTTAAGGTATACAATAGAGTGGTTTGATATATGTATATATTTAAAATGAATAAGAGTTAGTTGGCAACTCACTGCAGTTTTCTTGCCTAGAGAATTTCATGGACAGAGGAGCCTTGGCAGGCTACAGTCCATGGGGTCGCAAAAGTGTCAGCCATGACTTAGCGACTAAACAACAAGGCTTAGTTAACAATAGTGATTGCGGCCATGAAATTAAAAATGCTTTCTCCCTGGAAGAAAAGCTATGACAAACCTAGACAGTGTATTAAAAGGCAGAGATATCACTTTGCTGACAAAAGTCTGTATAGTCAAAGTTATGGTTTTTCCAGTAGTTATGTACAGATGTATGGATCTGAGAGTTGGGCCATAAAGAAAGCTGAGCGCTGAAGAACTGATGTTTTTGAATTGTGGTTCTGGAGAAGACTCTTCAGAGTCCTTTGGACAGCAAGGAGATCAAACCAGTCAATCTTAAAGGAAATTAACCCTGAATATTCATTGGAAGGACTGATGCTGAAGCTCCAATACTTCAGCCACCTAATGTGAAGAGCCAATTCATTGGAAAAGACCCTGATGCTGGGAAAGATTGAGAGCAGGAGGAGAAGGGGATGACAGAGGATGAGATGGTTGGATGACATCATTGACTCAATAGACATGAGTTTGAGCAAGCTCAGGGAAATAGTGAACGGCAGGGAAGCCTCGGTTCCTGCAGTCCATGGGGTTTCAAGGGCTTCCCAGGTGGCGCTAGTGGTAAGGCACCCACTGGCTAATGTAGGAGATGTAGGAGACGTGGGTTTGATCTCTGGGTTGGGACGATACCCTGGAAGAGGGCATGGCAGCTCACTCCAGTATTTTTGCCTAGAGAATCCCATGGACAGAGGAGCCTGGCGGGCTACAATCCATAGAGTTGCAAAGGGTCTGACACAACTGAAGAGACTTAGTACGCATGCACATATAGAGTCACAAAGAGTTGACATGATTTAGCAGCTGGACAACAACAACCTCACATTATCACATTTCCCTCCTGTGATAAAAACTTTTAAGATTTATTCTCTTAATAACTTTCAAATGTGCAACTATTGTTATAATAGTTAGCATGCTGTACATTATGTCTCCAGGACGCTTGGGGGTTTGTACCTTTTGACTACCCTCATCCATATCTTCCCCAACCCCTGGTCTTGTCAGCCATGGTAACCATTCATCTCTTCTCTGTTTCTATCATTCATTTTTTTTTAAAGACTTAACATGTAGGTGAGATCATATACTATTTATCTGCCTGACTTATTTCACTTAGTATAATGACCTTAAAGTGCATCCATATTATTGCAAATAGCAGAATTTCATTCTTTGTAATGGCTGCATAATATTTCTTTCTGTGAGTATCACGTTTTCTTTATCCATTCATCTGTCAGTGGACATTTTGGTTGCTCCCATGTCTTGACTGTTGTAAATAATGCTGCAATGAATATGTGAGTGCAGATATCTCTTTGAGATCTAGTTTTCATTTATTTTGGATCTATGTCCAGAAGTGGATTTGCTGGATCATATGGTGGTCCTATTTTTATTTTTCTCATTTTTTGGTAGTTTTTCATTTTGATATAATTTAAAATATACATGGAAAAGTTGCAAGAGTATTGTAAACAACTCCTCTAGATTCTCTACTTCGATTGTGCCAATTGTTGTGCTTTTGCCCCCTTTGCTTTATCATCTTCTCTTCTCTTATCCAAAATGGATAAGATATAATCTGATTTTCTCATAATTCTGAGTATGCAGGTATTCAGTACTTGAAAAGTTTAACCTTAAAATGATATTATTAATTTGTTTTAAAGACAAGACTTCAACTAGCAGTAATATTTAATAGAGTTAAATAACTCAAGAATAAAAGACATACATTTTGAATTTGAGGTAAATCTCTTACATTGAGGGCTAGCTCTGCCACACAGTAGGTATTCAAGTGTTCAGTGAATAAATGATCAAAAGTTATTTAAGTGCATAAATATTCCAAAATTGTTTCTATTTCCTCTGCTTAATACTATTTCTTTGTGCAACAAGGAAATGAATGAGTAACCTTTATCCTGTAATTTAGAATGTGAGTGTTTAACCTTTCAAACTTGCTTAATAATGAAGTCATAGACAACAAGTTATCTTTACATTAGTGAATTAAAATTTTGTGTTTCTATCAGCTTCTATTTAAGCTTAATACTGCAAAAAGTCATCATATTCACCACTGAAGTAAATCTTATGTTAATTACTGCCAGTTTGGATTTGGAATCAGGGAATATGCTTATCTTTGGGAAAGAAGACTGTCAGGGACTTCCCTGATGGTCCAGTGGTTAAAGCTCCATGCTCCCAATGCAGGGGGCACAGGTTTGATCATTGGTCAGAGAAACAAGATCCTATATGCTGCATGGTACAGCCAAAAAAAAAAAAAAAAAGAATATCATGACATAAAATGTCTAAAATCTTAAATCTGAAAGCATATAAATTAAAAGGAACACTTTGTCATTGCTTCATCATATTTGGCAAGGAAAAATGGGATGTTTTACTTGTGTTTATGTCTATTTTTGAGAGGAATTTGTAATCAGTTGCATTGTAGAAATACTTTCTGGGTCAAGGCACCTGCCTGGTATTCAACTTTCCTTCCAATTAGAGCACAATTAATTTTTATTTAAAAAATTGTTGTTGATATAATTTATCTATATTGTCCTAAGAAATTAAAGTATCTTTAGATGAATATTATAATCATGTCTATGTGGTCAGATTCTAGAAGACACTATGCTACTTATGGTGGAGATACCTACAGTGATTAATTTTGTGTGTTAACTTGACTGGGCCACGGGGTGCCCAGACATTTGGCCAAATGCTATTCTGAGTGTGTTTACGAGTATGTTTCTGGCGAGGTGAATGTCTGAATTGGTAGACTGACTGAAGCAGACCAGCTTCCCTGCTGTTGGTGGGCCTCATCCAATCGAAGACCCAAATAGAACATAAAAGCTGAGTAAGAAGGAAATTTACTTCCTGACTGTTGAGCTGGGACCTCGGTGTTCTCCTGCCCTTCAGTTGGAACTTGTACTATCAGTTCTTCTGGTTCTCAAGCCTCTGTACTTGGACTGGAACTGCACCATTGGTTCTTTTGGTTTCCAGCTTTCTGACTGCAGATCTTCGCGGCTTGTCAGTTTCCATAATTGTGTGAACCAGTTCCTTGAAAATCTCTCTCACTTTCTGTCTGGTATCTAAAGCTCAGATTAGCAAAATAGTCTATAGGGTACCTGCCCATCTCATAGTCACTCCTCATCTTTGGTGTTTGCTTTCCAACCTGTATTGATGGATTCTATAGCCATTTTATCGTATTTAACTCTACCTTCTGGTAACAGCTGAATAGTTTAGAGATGAACATCTGGCTCCAAGTGGGCCTTTCACATTAATTGTCTCAAGAATTTGAAATTGGGCCTGAGAAAGAGGGAGAAAGCATAGTTTCCTACTTGGCCAGCATATAACATTGAAACTTGGGAGCTGTGGGTAGCTGTTTTCTGTCTTGTGGGTGATAAGCAGAGAATGCTACTCTGCAAAGAGAATAGTCATCGTCACTGGTGGAAAACAAAGAAGGGGCTCCTGACCCACTTCTCATTCCTGTTCCTGTCATTTCTTCAAGGCAGGATGCTTTTTTCTTGTAATCCTCCTGTATCATAACCCTTCCCCTCCACTGTGTATTTTACTTTTTACTTAAGTTGGCTGAAGTTAGTGTCTGTGTTTGCATCAGTAGCCTATAGTACAGTACAGTTCACTCGCTCAGTTGTGTCTTACTCTTTGTGATCTCATGAACCACAGCACACCAGGCCTCCCTGTCCACCACCAATTCCTGGAGTTTACCCAAATTCATGTCAATTGAGTCGATGATGCCATCTAACCATCTCATCCTCTGTTGTCCCCTTCTCCTTCTGCCTTCGGTCTTTCCCTACATCAGGGTCTTTTCAAATGAGTCAGCACTTTGTATCAGGTGGCCAAAATATTGTAGCTTCAGCTTCAACATCAGTCCTTCCAATGAACACCCAGGACTGATCTCCTTTAGGATGGACTGGTTGGATCTCCTTGCAGTTCAAGGGACTCTCAAGAGTCTTCTCCAACACCACAGTTCAAAAGCATCAATTCTTCAGCGCTCAGCTTCCTTCATAGTCCAACTCTCACATCCATACATGACTACTGGAAAAACCATAGCCTTGACTAAATGGACCTTTGTTGATAAAGTAATGTCTCTGCTTTTTAATATGCTTTCTAGGTTGGTCATAACTTTCCTTCTAACTGCCTACCTAATACATTGGCCTGGTCTATTTTTACTTCTTTTATTTGTTTGTTAACTAGGGCTGATGAGGAAATCGAAGAAAAAGTAGGGTGGGAACCTGAGCTCAGGTGTAGCTCACTGAGAAGCAGCCACAAATCAATTCTGGTTGGAAGCCAACATCTTCATGGAATTTTCCAAAGTGCATCATCAGTTTTGTATTAAGAAAACAGTGCACAAACCAGTAGTATAAGTATTACTTAACTTATTTTTGAAACACTGACTTGGTATTGTCAGAAAAGACTAGACCTGTACGGCAAGGATGAGTTTTCCCTAAAAATTATTTAGCATTGTGAATTCAGTGTTAAGGTTCTGGTTCTTCTCTGTTAGACTATTGCTCATTAACTGTGAAGATGTAGATGAAATCCTTCTAAGGCATTATGAGAACAATGCAAAATTCACTGTGAGTAGTACCTGCACTTCTCACCTGGGGATTAAATAAGGAATACGTTCAGTGCCTGATATGTAGCAAGATTTCTATAAGTGTTAACTGTTATTTTCAGATTTAGACTAAAACAGTTTAAAGTTTTATTTATCTTTGCAATCCCATGTGATTCTTCCCACACATAATTTAAGCAGTATTAAAAAAATTATTTGCTACTCCATACATCACACAATAGGTAGCTAATGGGAATTTGCTGTATGTCTCAGGGAACTCAAACAGGGGCTCTGTATCAACCTAGAGGAGTGAGATACGGAGGGAGGCGGGAAGGAGATTCAATAGGGAGGGGACATATGTATGCCTATGGCTGATTCCTTTTGATGTGTGACAGAAAACAACAAAATTCTGTAAAGCAATTATCCTTCAATTAAAAAAATTAATTAAGAATAAAAAGAAAAAAATATTCGTTTGCACCCTGTCTTGGCTGTGGCACGTGGGTTCTTTGTTGCATCATGCAGGAGCTTGCACTGTGGTGCGTGGGGTGTGGCTTGGGGGCTTAGTAGTTGTGGCGGGTTGGTTTAGTTGCTCTGTGGTATGTGGAATTTTAGTTCCAAGACCAGGGATTGAACCAATGTCCTCTGCATTGCAAAGCAGATTCTTAACCACTGGTTGTTGTTTATAGTCGCTCAGCCATGTCTGACTTTTTGTGACCCCATGGAGTGCAGCACACCAGATTTCTCTGTCCTCCACTATCTCCTGGAGTTTGCTCAAGTTCATGCCCATTGAGTTGGTGTTGCTATCTAACCATCTCACACGTTGCTGCTTACTTCTCCTTTTGCCCTCAATCTTTCCTAGCCTCAGGGTCTTTTCCAGTGAGTCTGCTCTTCACATCAGGTGGCTAAAGTATTGGAGCTTCAGCTTTAGCAATCGCTAAAGCACCAGGGAAGTCCCTAGGTGGTGTTTTTTGGCTTTGCACCCATCTGCCTGGAAAAGTACCCAAATGAATGTGAAGTAAATCAATGGGCTTCCTGTCAACATCTAAACCAGGGCATTCCTGTTGCAGAACTTCCAGAGCAGTGCTTTTAAAGGTGAGGACACAACATAATTCCTTTTGGTAGCAAAATGAAAGTAGGGTCCTGGTATCCAGCAACAGCCTAGAACAGCAGGGCCCTCCAGTGCTGTACTTACTCCTTGTCAGTTCTTCCTTCTGCCCTTTCATTATTGACAGTTATGAATGAAGCTGTCAAAGAAAGGAAGGAAGGGAAAAGGCAGGCAGAATTCTTATTAAAGTATTTCTGTTTCTAGCAAATTACTACTTGTGATTGCTCTACATTATGTAGAGCAACACATTTATCTGGAGGCCTTAAAAAAAAAAAAAGTGAACGCTGCCTTATAATGCATACTAAATAAAACCAATAGATTCCAGATTAATTTTTAAAGAGCAGCAGTCATGTTCTGCATGTAATAATATTGAAATTAATACATAATTAAAGTAGATTTGTACAGAATAGTTCACTTGAGAGTTGAGTAGTGGAGAACAAAATCGAACATCTCCAAAGGCGACCCACAGCTCTGTAGTCACATTTTTCAAACAGAGAAATCAGTGTTTCCTTGAGGCAAACTCACACTTCCCAGAGGCATTAGAGATGGTGGAGAACTTTGACCAAGGCTCCCATGTTAGCTCCTCGGTGGTGGCACTGGACACTGGTTAGGACAAAATTGGCACATGTCACAGTCTTTGTCAGGCTTCTGACACCCTCATGATGACTTTTCCCTATAATTTCACTGGCTAACAATTTTCACCTTTCTTAAGGCAGGTCACTGGTTCAGATCTTGTCATTCGGGAAAAGTAAGCAAGTAGTGCTGCCAATCAACATAGCTTTAAATATAGCTTGAACTTATGCTACTGTAATATTATAATGATAAAATGGACCCCCAAATGACAGGGAAGTAGACTGGGGGTCCGACTCCTTGCCTTGCAGCTCTACTGCAGTTGCTTTAATAAATGTCTGAGTTGTTTTTTGGAGAGGGCCCCTCTGCGGGGGAGATACCAGCTATAGACTTCATTTGATAGCAGACAGCAGCTGTAGCCTTTGTTGTTGTTTAGTTGCTCAGTCCTAGCTGACTCTTTGCGACCCCATAGACTGTAGCCTGCCTGGCTCCTCTGTCCATGGGATTTCCCAGGCAAGAATACTGGAGTCGGTTGCCATTTCCCTCTCCAGGGGATCTTCCTCACCCAGGCATTGAACCCGGGTCTCCTGCATTGGCAGGCGGATTATTTACCACTGAGCCAATAGGAAAATGCATTCGTGAATAGCTGTTGCTTTAAACAAACAAACAAACCTCAGTATCAATCTTTCCTTCCTTTGCCATCTGCTCCCCAGTTTCTTTGAAGAGGGGGTACCACTTCTCGCACACTCTCAATTCAAGTACTTCACGTGAGAGTGACCTTATCCTTGGCTCCAAGAGTGGGCTTGAGATGCAGATCACTTCCACCAGGCCACCAGGTGACTGGTTTAGGAATGAGCATGTGGCCCAAATTGGAATAGAGGCAATAAAACTCAGATCTAGAATTTTAGGAAACTTCAAGGAGAGAAGCCTTCTCTCTTTTTGTGGACTTAGAACTGAGACGAGGAAGACCTGGAACTTGGAGCGGTGCTAAGACACAAACCTTCCAGAGAAAGAAGCTGACACAGAGAAAAACAGATACTGAAAAGGCAGAGGCACCCAGGCATTTCTATAACACGGCTCCACGGACTGCAACCCCATGCTTTGCTATCTAACCCTCTCACACTCTGCTGCCCTCTTTTCCTTTTGCCCTCAGTCTTTCCTAGCTGATTTAAATACACAGACCCAGCTGTGCTTGCAGTTGCTCCACACCCTCACTTTATCAGTGAACTGATAAATTCTTTTTGTTGCTTACTCTTATTTGAACTGGAATTTTTTGCTATTGCAACTTAAAAGTATTGAAGAATATGGGATTCTTAGAAGTCTGTGCCTTTTCTCTAGTTTTATCTTAATAGAATTCAGATCACCTTCCCCTAACAAGTTTGTGTGGCAGCTTCTGGAATTTGGGGAGGTTGCAGCACTTACTTTGGTCTTTGGAATCACCCCAGGCCCCTCCCTTGAAGGGGAACCCTTATGGCCCAGGAAAGTGAAGAGGAGGAGGAGGAACTAGAGGGATGGGAAGCTGAATGATCCAGCTGTCCCACTTGTCTTCAGCTCCCACTTAGAGAAGATACCTCCAGGGTAGAGCCCCTCTGACTTTAAGAAGGTGTACAAATGACCCGAGGCTTTTGTTAAACAAGGAGACTATGGTTCACTAAATCCAGAATACAGTGTGTGATTCTGCTCTTCAACAAGCTCCCAGGATGCTGCTGTTCCAAGGACCACATTCTGAGTTACATGATTCTAGCTTGGTCTCCGCCTTCACAGTTCATCTCTGCTCCAATCTAAAGTCTAGACAGGATCCCCAGACTGATGCGATTCTTCAGGGAATCCTACTTGAGAGATTTTCCTAGACCCTTTTACTCCCCTCTTGGCAAAGCTGTTGAGCTAGATAGGGTTTTGCCTGAGGTTCATGGGTTATGTTATGGATGAAGTGTCTAGAAATATTCCCAGTTTCTTGATGACAAATCACTTATTTTTGTTCTGAAATAACTTACATAACATTTATCTAGCTCTATTAATAAATTGAAATTTTCTACTTGGATTTTTGCTATTAAAGTTTTCCCAGAAGACACAACACTTACTACAGATGATCAAGAGCTAGTTTTGCCCTTCAAAACTGAGACATGCAGTATCTTTTTCCCTCCGAGGGCACCATGTAGATTTTCCAGACCAACCACTAACTGGTCCTGGAGGAACCCCAAGCCAATAGTATAGTTTTATGGAAATGGGTCAAAAGTCAGGTCTTTTAAAATAAACACATCAATTCTGAGCCCACAAGTTGTTTTTACTTTTCTCCCTTAAATGACAGGCTAAGTAAAATGATAGGAAGAATTCCATGTTAGTACTGAAAGGGCTTCCCTGGTGGCTCAGAGGTAAAGAATCCTCCTGCTAATGCAGGAGATGCAGGCTCAATCTCTGGGTTGGGAAGATCCCTGGAGGAGGAAATGGCAACCCACTCCAGTATTCTTGCCTGGGAAATCCATGGACAGAGGAGACTACAGTCCATGGGGTCACAAAAGAGTCGGACATGACTAAGCAACTAAACAACAACAGCTGAAAGGGAGGGAAGAGTGTAAAGAAAGATTTGAATACTTTCTGAAACATAAAAAGCATATGGAAGAAGGCTGAAGAGAAACAAGTAAAGGATCTTTCCCATAAAACAAAGGATCCACTGCAGAAATGACCAGCTGACTCTAGTCTCAAGCTCAGAAGTGACTGTGAGCGTTGGGCCAGTTTGTTGTGGGCACAGGGTTACAAGCTAGAATGCTGGCTGTTTTTGTCCATCTACAGAGATACTTTCATAGAAAATTGGTAGCAAATACTATGTTAAACTAGAAGTCTAGTGCAAGTGAGAAGGCAATGGCACCCCCACTCCAGTATTCTTGCCTGGAAAATCCCATGGAGGGAGGAGCCTGGTGGGCTGCAGTCCATGGGGTCGATAAGAGTTGGACACAACTAAGAGACTTCACTTTCACTTTTCACTTTCATGCATTGGAGAAGGAAATGGCAACCCACTCCAGTGTTCTTGCCTGGAGAATCCCAGGGACAGGGGAGCCTGGTGGGCTGCCGTCTATGGGGTCGCACAGAGTCGGACACGACTGAGGCGACTTAGCAGCAGCAGCAGCAGCAGTGCAAGTGAAGGCATTACAAAACATGAGAGATGCTGGGAATAGGAAAGAATCTGAAGAACTACTGGAGAGGAAGATAAAGACAGTGAGGTAGATAGGTAATAATGATGAAGTGGGGTGTCTGTGTCTGTATTGTAGGTGTGTTGAAAATCAGTGACAGTTTCTCTGAAAGAAGGTTAAAAGGAGACAATGCCATAATAATTAGACTTCAGGAATCTACCTCTTCTTAGAGTTATTAGAATAAGATACAAGCTTGATTAGTATTCCTACTGGGCCTTTTGCTTAACTTCCCAGCAAAAGGTTTTATTTCCCTGAAATATGATTCCAATATGATGATCATAAGTCTTGGTTAATTTTAAGACATTTCTCTTCACTTATAAAAAGGGCTCATCAGCAACCCCTGCCAAAAACTCATTAAAATACCTTTTAAGCTCTCCTTTAAGGTCATTTTTAGTATTCGTTGCAATGTTAATTAGAAAACTGCAGTTTCCTTTATTCTTCCCAGAAACCCTCTCCAGTAGCATCTTTGATGCTGGTATTTTGCTGACTGCCTTGTTTCCTTGAATTGAACTCCAGCAGAATAAATGGCTCTATTTTTGCTCTGCTATATTTTCTTTAGCTATTAGTTTTGCAGCCTTGATTGCTGATAAATCTAAAGCTATCATTTATTAATTTATTGGGATGTTCTTTACATTCTCCACAGAATCAGAGAAGATGCCAATTAAATTTGTTACTGCAAATGTGAAATCACAGAAAATAAATGTATATGTTCACAGTATTCACTTCCATCATGTTGAATCCCAGATTCCTAAGATTACAAAATGTCTTATATGCAAATTCAATATATACTTATTGCTGTATTTTGCAGACATCTAGAAAATATCATTCAGTTATTGCCTACCAGAAAATGCACAGAGGAAAAATGTAAACTTTATGTTGTGTGTGTGAGAGACATTTCCTGAAGAAGACACAGGAACCTAGCTTTTAGTCCCAGCATGGGTCTTTTTTCCACAGCAAGTCAGGGACAAACATGAAGGCAGTCTTTGCAAAACCTGGCCATGCCTGAGAACTACCTGAAGAAGCAGTGTTAGTCGTTCAGTTGTGTCCGACTCTTCACAACCCCGTGGACCGTAGCCCACCAGGCTCCTCTGTCTATGGGATTCTCGTGGGTAGCTGTTCCCTTCCCTGTGCACACAGGTCCTTTAATGAGTCATGCCGGATCTTTAGTTGTATACTGACTCTCTAGCTGTGATACACGGGTTTAGTTGCTCCGTGGCATGTGGAATCTTAATTCCCTGACCCAGGGATGGAACCCATGTTTCCTGCATTGCAAGGTGAATTCTTAACCACAGGACCACCAGGGAACTCCCTAATATGTCTTTAAAACCTCCACATTAGACTATGTTCCCCGCCCCCTACTCCCAGTTGTGCAGTGTACAGTGCACACAGCTGCACATGACAGTCCTGGCTGAAAGCTGAAAGGTCAGGGACCAGATGCAGAAGGTAAGAAATACCTGAGCTTACCTGGAGAGACTGAATGAGGAGCAGGGGAGCATGTGAAGCAGTGCACACAGTGGTTAAGGGCTTCAAATCAAGCATACCTGGTGATTCTCAGTGCTTCCACTCTCTAGCTTTTACCTGTAATTTCCTCCCTCCCTCCCATTTTATTCAGGTATAACTGACAATAATTTAACACCTTAAGTTTCAGGTTTTTTTTTAAAAAAGTTATAAAGGGATAATAAGTGGGCAGTAAGTTTGTCAACCCCGTGAGGTCATTTCTCATATTAAATTCTTCTGTGAACCCCTTTAGTTCCATGGCTACAGCACATCTTGGTTCTGACAACTTTCCTCCACTCCCCCATGAGCTTCCTGGGCCAAGCCTCCACCATCTCTGATCTGGGCGGCAGTAATGGCCACCTCATTAGTGTTCCCACTTCCACTCGCACTTATTTATCTAACGTTCATTCCCCACACAGCAACCAGTATCATCTTTAAAAAGTACAAATCAGATCATGCCATACCTCTGCTTAAAACATTCAGTGCTTTCATGTGGCTTTAAAACGGGATCACAGTTCCTCACCTTGGACCACAAGGCCCTGCACCATCCGGCTCCCATCTGCCTTTCTAGACTCACCCTGGACTGCTCTACCTCTGGCATCTTTTCTGCTCATCTAGCAAGCGGGCTGTTTCCCACCTCAGGGCCTTTGCACTTGTTCTCTCTGTCCAGGATCTCTTCCTCCAGGTCTAAGCATGGCTGTCTCCTTTGTGTTCTTCCTTAGCTTGGGTGTCACTATTCCAGAGAGTCTTCTCTGATCATGCTCTCTGAAGTAGACATCCCCTCTCTGGGTATTGTTTATATCTTCATTTAATTATTTTGCTTTCTAGTACTATCATCATCTGTAATCATCTAATTATTATTTGTTTTCTTTTTTATTACTGTCTCCACCCACCTGGAAAGCCTCCATGATGTCAGGGTCATATTTGGTTTGCTTGTTGTATACTTAGGGATTAATCCCCTTTCTTGGAAATTAATATACTCAATAAATAACTTGAATAAATGAATGAGTGAGAAGACATGTTAAATGTTTAGCATAATGCCTGGCACATAATCAGTTCAGTTTAGTTCAGTCTCTCAGTCATGTCCAACTCTTTGTGACTTCATTGCCTGGAGCACACCAGGCCTTGCTATCCATTACCAATTCTCAGAGTCCACCCAAACTCATGTCCATTGAGTCAGTGATGCCATCCAATCATCTAGTCCTCTGTCTCCCCTTCTTCTCCCACTTTGAATCTTTCCCAGTGTCAGGGTATTTTCCAATGAGTCAGCTCTTTGCATCAGGTGACCAAAGTATTGGAGTTTCAGCTTTAGCATCAGTCTTTCCAACGAAACTCTCAGGACTGATTTCCTTTAAGATGGACTGGTTGGATCTCCTTGTAGTTCAAGGAACTCTCAAGAGTTTTTGCCAACTCCACAGTTCAAAAGCCTCGATTCTTTAGTGCTCAGTTTTCTTTATGGTCCAGTTCTCACATACAAACATGACTGTTGGAAAAGCCATGGCCTAGACTAGGTGGATCATTGTTGGCAAAGTAATGTCTCTGCTTTTTAATTTGCTGTCTAGGTTGGTCCTAACTTTCCTTCCAAGGAGCAAGCATCTTTTAATTTCTTGGCTGCAGTCACCATCTGCAGTGATTTTGGAGCCCAGAAAAATAAAAAGTCTGCCACTGTTTCCATTGTTTCCCCATTTATTTGCCATGAAGTGATGGCACTGGAGCCATAATCTTAGTTTTCTAAATGTTGAGCTTTAAGCCAACTTTTTCATTCTCCTCTTTCACTTTCACCAAGAGGCTCTTTAGTTTTTTACTTTCTGCCATAAGGGTGGTGTCATCTGCATATCTGATGATATTGATATTCTTCCCGGCAATCTTGATTCCAGCTTGTGCTTCTTCCAGCCCAGCATTTCTCATGATGTACTCTGCATATAAGTTAAATAAGAATGTGACAATATACAGCCTTGACATACTCCTTTTCCTATTTGGAACCAGTCTGTTGTTCCATGTCCAGTTCTAACTGTTGCTTCTCAAGATGCAGGTCTGGTATTCCCATCTCTTTCTTTTCCACAGTTTATTGTGATCCACACAGTCAAAGGCTTTGGCATAGTTAAGAAAGCAGAAATAGATGTTTTTCTGGAACTCTCTTGCTTTTTCCATGATACAGTGGATGTTGGCACTTTCATTTCTGGTTCCTCTGCCTTTTCTAAAACCAGCTTGAACATATGGAGGTTCACGGTGCACGTATTGCTGAAGTCTGGCTTGGAGAATTTTGAGCATTACTTTACTAGCATGTGAGATGAGTGCAATTGTGCAATAGTTTGAGCATTCTTTGGCATTGCCTTTCTTTGGAATTGGAGTGAAAACTGACATTTTCCAGTCCTGTGGCCACTGCTGAGTTTTCCAAATTTGCTGGCATATTGAGTGCAACACTTTCTCAGCATCATTTTTTAGGATTTAAAATATTTCAACTGGGATGCCATCACGTCCACTAGCTTTGTTCATGGTGATGCTTTCTAAGGCCCACTTGACTTCACATTCCAGGACGTCTGGCTGTAGATGAGTGCTCCAGTGCCATGTAGCCCCTGGCACATAGTAAGTGAAAATATATTCTACTGTTTAGCTGCTCAGTCATGTCTGACTCTTTTATGACCCTGTGTATTGTAGCCCACCTGGCTTCTCTGTCCATGGGATTTCCCAAGCAAGAATACTGGAGTGGGTTGCTATTTCCTTTTCCAGGGGATCTTCCTAACCCAGGGCTCATACTTATGTTTGCACATATCCTGCATTGGTAGGTGGGTTCTTTACTGCTGAGTCACTGGGGAAGCCACCGATATGTATTAGACAATTATATTTTAGTTATTTTAGCATCTATTTTACAGGGCTGGTGAAGCGATTAGTTGGGATGAGATGTGAAAGGCACTAACTGCAGCCACCATTTATGGAATGCTTAGAGTTGCATTCATATAATGGGGATGAGGGTTTCCCTGGTAGCTCAACTGGTGAAGAATCCACCTGCCATGCAGGAGACCCTGGTTTCTTCCTGGGTCAGGAAGATCTGCTGGAAAACAGATAGGCTACCCACTCCAGTATTCCTGGGCTTCCCTGGTGGCTCAGCTGGTAAAAAATCTGCCTGCAATGCAGGAGACGTGGATTCAATCCCTGGGTTGGGAAGATTCCCTGGAGAAGGGAATGGCTACCCATTCCAGTATTCTGGCCTGGAAAATTCCATGGACTTTGTAGTCCATGCAGTTGAAAAGAGTCAGACATGAATGAGTGACTTTCACTTCACTTCTCAATGGGGATGAAGAAAGGTTGGCATTTGGCTTTTTATTAGGGAGCCCATAGATATTTAGCTGAATTTTCAAGAATTTGCACTAAAATTATTCAGATTTTAAAATCCCAAGTGACCAAGTGTTGTATTTCATGTAGGGAAGTATAAGACAAGTGAGCATATTGTTCTGGGCACAGTTTGTTCTATGAAACAAGTTACTAAATAGACCTGATTGTTGGAAGCATCATTAACTCAAATATTCCATTAACTTGCCCTTCCTACACTTGACAGTATCAATCTTGTTTGTGCTAGAAAATTTGTCCTCCTATTACAGGGATATAAATGAAACTACTTTTAGGTAAAATTGGAAAAACTATCAGCTGAAAGAAAGATTCTTCAAATATAAAGGCTGCTTTGCTGTTGTTCAGTTGCTCAGTCATGTCCAACTCTTTGCAACCCCCAGGGAATGAAGCATGCCAGGCTTCCCTGTCCTTTACCATCTCTTAGAGTTTGCTCATACTCATGTCCATTGAGTCAGTGATGCCATCTAACCATCTCATCCTCTGTCATTCCCTTCTCCTCCTGCCCTCAATCTTTCCCAGCATCAGGGTCTTTTCCAGTGAGTCAACTCCCAGCATCAGAGTCTTTTCCAGTGAGTTGGCTCTTCATATCAGGTGGCCAAAGTATTGGAGCTTCAGCTTCAGCATCAGTCCTTCCAATGAATATTCAGGGTTGATCTCCTTTTAGAATGACTGGTTTGATCTCCTTGTTGTCCAAGGTACTCCAGCACCATAGTTTGAAAGCATCGGTTCTTTGACGTTCAGTCTTCTTTCTGCCCAGCTCTCACATCTGTAGATGACTAATGGTAAAACCATAGCTTTGATTATATGGATCTTTGTTGGTAAAGTGACGTTACTGTCAGGAAATTTATTCTGGGTGTGGGATCTTCCAGGGTAGCAGCCCAGAGGTGCATCTCACCCTGCCTCTCTTGGCAAAGAGCCTGGCTCATGGACAGTGCTTGCAAATGTTTGTTAAGATAATGGAAAAGTGAATTAGAGTCTAGGTCCATGCCTGTTGCATAGCCTGAGCAGAAAGAATGTGAGATCAAAAGCTTTGAGTATGCACTGGTTCAAATCACTATCCTGTTGTTGTTTACTAGCTGTGTCAATCAGTTCAGTTCAGTCGCTCAGTTGTGTCCGACTCTTTGCGACCCCATGAATCGCAGCACGCCAGTCCTCCCTGTCCATCACCAACTCCTGGAGTTCACTCAGACTCACGTCCATCGAGTCAGTGATGCCATCCAGCCATCTCATCCTCTGTCGTCCCCTTCTCCTCCTGCCCTAACTTAAGGCAAATTATTTAACTCCCTCAAGGTTGGATTTGGAGACCATAATGTGGGAAAGTGAAAGTGAAAGCACTGTTAATTCTGTAAGACTGGTGTGGTAACAACTGGGAGATAAGGTAGCTAGCTGAGTACAGCTGATTGTTTTTACTTCTCTCCCTTGCAGCTGGTCTCAGAAAATTAGCTTGCTTTTCCTTCTTTTCTAATCTTTTCAGCCTCTCTATAGCCAAAGGAGACCCACAAGCAATAGCATGGCCCATAGTATCTTCACACTCTGTTTCCTAGAAGATAAATCCAGGGGCTTTTGATTGTATGTCTCTAAAAAAATTATTTATTTGGCTGTTTTGAGTTTTAGTTTCAGCGCATGGGATCTTTGTTGCGTATGTAGGATCTTTCCTTGAGGCACATGGGCTCTATAGTTGTGGCGTGCAAGCGTAGTTGCTCCACAGTATATGGGATCTTATTCCCTAATCAGGAATTGAACCTGTGTCCCCTACATTGGAAGATGGATTCTTAACACTGGACCACCCAAGGAAGTCCCTGTATGCATTTTAATATTATTTAAAATGTGAAACACAAATAGGAGATGGTTCATATAATAAACACAGTCACTGATAAATATTTTGTAATTTGCTTCTGGAAAACTAACTAGAATCCCAGTTGGCCTCCTAACTCTATGCCCTTGTTCTTGTGAAAGGGGTCATCAAGCCTGCTAGCCTTCCAATTTCTTCCTTCGGAAGAAGAGATCTCTTCAAGCAGTTATGAAGAGACAAAGTAGATTAGTGCTTCTTCCTTGTTTCAAGTGAACAATTTGTATCTCTGAGGATCTTTAGACTAAATGATTTTCATTTTAACGGAATCTATGCCTCACCCAGGAACAGTCATCTCGAGCATACCTCACATTGGATAATGATGCAGTCTGCAGGGGTTGTCTTTGAATAAATAAGAGCCCTCTAATAGGTTTTCAGACTACCCTGATAATTCCCAGAAAATTCCTATATACCTGAAAGAAAACTTGACTTGTAAAGATTTTGCTTTAAATCTCAGTTCTGAAACTAGGTTTTAATTGAATTCACTCACTCAGTTCACTAAGTCATAAACATTTGTTGAGTCATTCCCTGTGCTGTGTATTGTGCTAGGATCTCAGAATTAGAAAGATGGAAAGACACATTCTCAGTCTCAAAGAGCTTCAACTAGAATGGGAGAGACAAGCACATATAAGACAATTCTGTGACAGAGGCAGGAGAGAGGGTGCAGTTAGTTAGAAAGGAGAAAGGAGTTATTTCTTCCTGGCTTGGCAGGTGCTAGGAACTTGAGTATTAAATTAATTATTTACCCCCCAAAATTTTGACTTCAAGCAAAATTTATCATAGTTTTTGTGGGTAGGAGCCTGAAATGATGTACCCACATTGTTCTTTTTAAAATTTATTTATTTGGCTCCATTAAGTATTAGTTGTGGCATGCAGGGTCTTTGTGGTGTTATGCAGGATCATTTGTGGTGGTGCATGGAATATCTAGTTGTGGCATGTGGGCTCAGTTGCTCAGCGTCATGTGGAATCTTAGTTCCTAGGCCAGAGATCGTACCTGTGTCCCCTGCATTGCAAAGCAAATTCTTAACTGCTGGGTAAAGTCCAGGGAAGCCCACCTGCATGGTTCTTGCTAGTTTTCTATGAGGCTGCAATCGACATGTCAGCCATCCTAAGTGCTTGTTGGGGCAAGATCTGCTCCCAAGTTCACTCAGGCTATTGGACTGAGGTCTTCATCAAGGCAGACTTAAGATGGTGGAAGAGAAGAAGCACATTCAAGGAAGAGGGATCCACATGAGCTGAAGCATGAAAGCATGAGCACTGCCTGAGTTGAGAATAGCAACATTTTAAAAAAATTAATTTATTTTAATTGGAGGCTAATTACTTTACAATATTGTAGGGGTTTTTGCCATACATTGACATGAATCAGCCATGGGTGTACATGTGTTTCCCATCCTGAACACCCCTCCCGCCTCTCTCCCCATCCCATCCCTCAAGGTCATCCCAGTGCACTGGCCCTGAGTACCCTGTCTCATGCATCTAACCTAGATTTGTGATCTATTTCACATATGGTAATATACATGTTTTGATGCTATTCTTTCAAATCATCTCACTCTTGCCTTCTCCTACAGAGTCCAAAAGTCTGTTTTTACACCTGTATCTCTTTTGCTGTCTTGCATATAGAGTCATCGTTACTATCTTTCTAAATTCCCTATATATGTGTTAATATACTGTATTGTCTTTCTGACTTACTTCACTCTGTACAATAGGCTCCAGTTCCACCCACCTCATTAGAACTGATTCAAATGTGTTCTTTTTAATGGCTGAGTAGTACTCCATTGTGTATATGTACCACAGCTTTCTTATCCATTCATCTGCTCATGGACATCTAGGTTGCTTCCATGTCCTGGCTATTATAAACAGTGCTGTGATGAACATTGGGGTACACATGTCTCTTTCAATTCTGGTTTCCTCAGTGTGTATGCCCAGCAGTGGGATTGCTGGGTCATAAGGCAGTTCTAGTTCCAGTTTTTAAGGAGTCTCCACACTGTTCTCCATAATGGCTGTACTAGTTTGCATTCCCACCAGCAGTGTAAGAGGGTTCCCTTTTCTCCACACCCTCTCCAGCATTTATTGTCTGTGGACTTTTAGATAGCAGCCATTCTGACTGGCGTGAGATGACACCTCATTGTGGTTTTGATTTGGATTTCTCTAATAATGAGTGATGTTGAGCATCTTTTCATGTGTTTGTTAACCATCTGTATGTTTAGTTCTTTGGCCCATTTTTTGATTGGGTCATTTATTTTTCTGGAATTGAGCTGCATGAGCTGCTTGTATATTTTTGAGATTAATTCTTTGCCAGTTGCTTCATTTGCTATTGTTTTCTCCCATTCTGAAGGCTGTCTTATCACTTTGCTTACAGTTTCCTTCATTGTGCAAAAGCTATTAAGTTTAATTAGGTCCCATTTGTTTATTTTTGCTTTTATTTCCATTACTCTGGGAGGTGGATCATAGAGGATCCTGCTGTGGTTTAAGTCAGAGACTGCCTATGTTTTACCTCTAGAAGTTTTATAGTTTGTGGTCTCACATTTAGATCTTTAATCCATTTTGAGTTTATTTTTGTGTATGGTGTTAGATTCTAGTTTCATTCTTTTTTACCAGTGGTTGACCAGTTTTCCCAGTACCACTTGTTAAAGAGATTGGCTTCACAGGTGAATTCTATCAAAAACTTAGAGAAGAGCTAACACCTATCCTCGGAGAAGGCAATGGCACTCCACTCTAGTACTCTTGCCTGGAAAATCTCATGGATGGAGGAGCCTGGTAGGCTGCAGTCCATGGGGTCACTAAGAGTTGGACACAACTGACTGACTTCACTTTCACTTTTCACTTTCATGCACTGGAGATGGAAATGGCAACCCACTCCAGTGTTCTTGCCTAGAGAATCCCAGGGACGGGGAAGCATGGTGGTTTGTCGTCTACGGGGTTGCACAGAGTTGGACACGACTGAAGTGACTTAGCAGCAGCAGCTGCAACACCTATCCTACTTAAACTCTTCCAGAAAATTGCAGAGGAAGGTAAATTGCCAATCTCATCTATGAGGCCACCATCACCCTAATAACAAAACCAGACAAAGATTCCACAAAAAAAGAAAACTACAGGCCAGTATCACTGATGAACATAGGTGCAAAAATCCTAGCAAAAATTCTAGCAAAAAGAACCTAAAAGCATATTAAAAAGATCATATATCATGATCAAGTGGGCTTTATCCCAGGGATGCAAGGATTCTTCAATATTTGCATATCAATCTATGTGATACACCACATTAACACATTGAAAGATAAAAACCATATGATTATCTCAATAGATGCAGAGAAAGCCTTTGACAAAGTTCAACATTTATTTATGATAAAAACCCTCCAGAAAACAAGCATAGGAGGAACATAGTTCAATAATAAAAGCCATATATGATAAACCCACAGTAAACATTATCATCAATGGTGAAAAATTAAAAGCATTTCCCCTAAAGTCAGGAACAAGACAAGAGTGCCCACTCTCACCACTACTATTCAACATAGTTTTGGAAGTTTTGGCCACAGCAATAAGAGAAGAAAAAGAAATAAAAGGAATCCAGACTGGAAAAGAAGAAGTAAAACTCTCACCATTTGCAGATGACATGATCCTCTACATAGAAAACCCTAAAGACTCCACCAGAAAATTACTAGCACTAATCAATGAATACAGCAAAGTTGCAGGACATAAAATTAACATGTAGAAATCCCTTGCATTCCTATACACTAACAATGAGAAAAGAGAAGGAGAAACTAAGGAAACAATTCCCCTCACCTTTGTAATGAAAAGAATAAAAACCTTAGGAATAAATCTACCTAAATAAACAAAAGACCTATATATAGAAAACTATAAAACACTGATGAAAGAAGTCAAAGATGATACAAATAGATGGAGAAATATACATGTTCATGGATCAGAAGAATCAATACAGTGAAAATGAGTATACTACCCAAAGCAATCTATAGATTCAATGCAATCCCTATCAAGCTACCAATGGTATTTTTCAGAGAACTAGAACAAATAATTTCACAGTTTTTATGGAAATACAAAAACTTCGAATGACCAAAGCAATCTTGAGAAAGAATGGAACCGGAGGAATCAACCTGCCTGATGTTAGACTATACTACAAAGTTACAGTCATTAAGACAGCATGGTACTGGCACAAAGGCAGAAATATAGATCAATGGAACAAAATAGAAAGCCCAGAGATAAATCCACACACCTATGGACACCTTATCTTTGACAAAGGAGGCAAGAATATACAATGGAGAATTTCAAAATTTGACTGGAGTTCAGGAGGCAGGGGTAGGATGGAGAGTGATGAGTGTGATAGCAGTGGTTGAAAGTGAGGCTACAAAGGTAGGGAAAATTCAGTTTACAAAGGGCTTCGTGTACAGAAATAGAGAAAACTGAACTTTATCTCAAGGTGCTGAGAAACCAATAAGGTTTTTAAGGAAAGTCATGATTATATATTTACTGTCAAAAGATCACTCTTGGCATTGTTCGTGTGCGTGTGTGTGTGTGTGTGTGCGTGTGTGCTCATTTGCTCAGTCATGTCTGACTCTGTGTGACCCTATGACTGTAGCCTCCCGGGCTTCTCTGTCCATGGGATCTTCCAGGCAAGAATACTAGAGTGGGTTGCCATTTCCTTCTCCAGGGGAATCTTCCTGACCCGGGGATCAAACCCATGTCTCCTGCATTGGGAGACGGATACCTTATCACGGAGCCAACTGGGAAGCCCTATTGTTGATACAGGGGTTATTTATTCTACCTACAACTGTCTCCATTAGATTCTCATAATCAATATGCATGACAGCTTCTTTGGTCTGTAGAAGCAAGGTGTTTTGGGGGCTGTACAAGGAGCCATCAATTACCTGTCTCTAGGTTACAGGAGTGTGTGTATGGTGCTGGTGGTGAAATGGCAGAAGTATGGGCAACTGATCTGTTTTTCTTCCCTAGGAAAACTGGCTAAACTTACATTATGAGCAGTTGTTTGTCTATCCCTTAGTGGGATAAAATGGAATTAGCTCTCCAGATTGTTCATTTTAGCCCCTCTGATTGAGAGCCATCCCACTGTCCCTGTCTTGACGCTTAGTTTTCTGAAGTTGGAAAGTTTATTTACTTATTTGACTGCACTTGGTCTTTGTTGCAGCATGCGGGATCTTTAGTTGTGGCACCATGGCAGGAGCCTCATTGCTCATAAGTACCTCACTGTTTTGGGGGCTTCCCAGGTAGCACCAATGGTAAAGAATCCACCTGCCAATGCAGGAGACATAAGACACTCAGGTTCTGTCCCTGCGTTGGGAAGATCCCCTGGAGGAAGACACCTCAACCCACTCCATTATTCTTGCCTGGAGAGTCCCATGGACAGAGGAGCCTGGCAGGCTACAGTCTATAGAGTTGCAAAGAATCAGACATGACTGAATTGACTTAGCACACACTTGAACTCTTAGTTGCAGCATGTGGGGATCTAGTTCCCTGACCAGGGCTTGAACCTGGACCCCCTGAATTGGGAGTGTGGAGTCTTAGCCAGTGGACCACCAGGAAAGTCCCTGAAGTTGGAAAGTTTTGGAAAGCCATTAGCAAAATAGATACTAAAAGACAATAAATATGAGCATACTCCAGTGGTCTTTTAGAGATTTAGAGGTTTTTGACATGGAACACAATAAAGCAATCATACCTTGGTTTCTTATTTGTGAAGTAAGAGTCTTGAACATGGTGGGTTCTGAGGCTCCAGAATTTCACATTCTGAGCTTTTTGTAAGTTTAGACTGAGAAGTCTGCTTGTTTATTTACTTCCAGAGATTAATCTTCAGTCAGTCTCTATTCTTCCCATTTCAGCCTGACATGAATTCTTTGATGGTTGGGGTCATATCATTGTGGATAAAGGCTTTTCTTCTTGTATTGTTGCAAAACGTGTAGAGAATCAGTTGCTAACATGAAATTGGGACTTGTAAATGCGTTTACTTACCTCTGTACTGCTGACAGGCTGAACTGTTTTCCTTTCCCAGGAGAGACATTGGCATTTCCAACAGGGAGTATACAATGCATGAAAAGAGGAAGAGCCCCTTGTGATAAGGCAGCCATGGATGGCCTGTCCCACTGCTGTCAGTCTGCTGGGAAGTAGAAAGAGGCCATGCTTGCACTGTGTGCTCAATCCCCTCTGCCACACTCAGCTGCTGGTGGAGCAGAGCTGTAGCCAAGCCAAACCTGTTTGGGGGCCTGTGTGGTTAAAGGCATAAATAAAGCTGCTATGAACATTGTCATACAAATTTGTGTGTGTGCATGCATATGCTTCCATTTCTCCTGGGTAAATACCTAGGAATGGAATGACTACATATATATTTAGCTTTTGAAGAAAATACCAAACCATTTTCCAAAGTCGAGTTACCATTTTACATTTCCACCAACAGGGTATGGGGGTTTCACTTCCCTAACATCCATTTCTTTAATGAGTAGTGATGTTGAGCACCTTTTCATGGGCTTGTCATTTACATATTTTCTTTAGTGCAGTGTATGCTCAAATCTTTTCCCCAATTAAAAATTGGACTGTTTGTTTCTTGCTTGCTTTTGAGAGTTCTGTATTTTCCAGATGTATGTTCTTTATTTGGCTTCCCACGTGGCTCACTGGTAAAGAATCTGCTTACCAATGCAGGAGACACAGAGACTCCCTGGGGTTGGGAAGATCCTCTGGAGGAGGAAATGGCAACTCACTCCAGTATTCTTGCCTGGAAAATCCTATGGACAGAGGAGCCTGATGGGCTACAGTCCATGAGGTAGCAAAGAGTCAGACACAACTGAATGACTGAGCATGCGTGCAAAGTTCTTCATCAGGTATACAATTTGAAAAAAATTTCCTTCCAACTCATGACTTGTCTTTTCTTCTTCTTTACAGTGTCTTCTGAGGAAGAGAAATTTTACTTTATTTTATATTCTTTTTGGAGGTTAAATTTATTTTATTAAAAATTATAGTTGTTATAATATTGTATTAGCTTCAGGTATACAGCACAGTTATTCAGTGCTTTTATAAATTATACTCCATTTAAAGTTATTCTAAAATATAGGCTATGTTCTCTGTACTGTAGAGTATATTTTTGTAGTTTGTTTTTTTCACACATAGTAATTTGTATCTCTTAATCTCCTACCTCTATTTTGCCTTCCCTTACCCTCTTCCCCCTGATAACCACTAACTGGTTCTCTCTCTGTGAATCTGTTCTATTTTATTTTTAATAGATTATATATAAGTGAGAATATATGGTATTTGTCTTTCTCTATCTAACTCATTTCACTAAGCGTAATGCCTGTCAGGTCCATTTCAGTTCAGTACAGTTCAGTTCAGTTCAGTCGCTCAGTCATGTCCGACTCTTTGCAAGCCCATGGACTGCAGCACGCCAGGCCTCCCTGTCCATCACCAACTCCTGGAGTCCACCCAAACTCATGTCCATTGAGTCGGTGATTCCATCCAACCATCTCATCCTCTGTTATCCCCTTCTTCTCCTGCCTTGAATCTTTCCAAGCATCAGGGTCTTTTCAAATGAGTCAGCTCTTCCCATCAGGTGGTCAAAGTATTGGAGTTTCAGCTTCAACATCAGTCCTCCAATGACCACCCAGGACTGATCTCCTTTAGGATGGAGTGACTGGATCTCCTTGCAGTCTAAGGGACTCTCAAGAGTCATCTCCAACACCACAGTTCAAAAGCATCAATTCTTTGGTGCTCAGCTTTCTTTATAGTCCAACTCTCACATCCAAACATCACTACTGGAAAAACCATAGCCTTGACTAGATGGACCTTTGTTGACAAAGTAATGTCGCTGCTTTTAAATATGCTATCTAGGTTGGTCATAACTTTCCTTCCAAGGAGTAAGCGTCTTTTAATTTCATGGCTGCAGTCACCATCTGCAGTGATTTTGGAGCACAAGAAAATAAAGTCAGTCACTGTTTCCATTGTTTCCCCATCTATTTGCCATGAAGTGATGGGACTGGGTACCATGATATTAGTTTTCTGAATGTTTAATTTTAAATTAACTTTTTCACTCTCCTCTTTCACTTTCATCAAGAGGCTTTTAGTTCCTCTTCACTTTCTGCCATAAGGGTGGTGTCATCTGCATATCTGAGGTTATTGATATTTCTCCCAGCAATCTTGATTCCAGCTTTTGCTTCATCTAGTCCAGAATTTCTCATGATGTACTCTGCATATAAGTTAAATAAGAGGGTGACAATATACGGCCTTGATGTACTCCTTTCCCTATTTGGAACCAGTCTGTTGTTTTATGTCCAGTTCTAACTGTTGCTTCTTGACTTGCATACGGATTTCTCAGGAGGCAGGTCAGATGATCTAGTATTCCCATCTCTTGAAGAATTTTCTACAGTTTCTTGTGATCCACACAGTCAAAGGCTTTGGCATAGTCAATAAAACAGAAGTAGATGTTTTCCTGGAACTCTCTTGCTTTTTTGATGATTTAACGGATGTTGGCAATTTGATCTCTGGTTTCTCTGCCTTTTCTAAATCCAGCTTGAATAAACTATTGGGACCTAATTAACCTAATTAAAAATAAACTAATGGGATCTAATTAAACTTAAAAGCTTTGCCCAGCAAAGAAAACCATTGATAAAATGAAAAGACAGTCTATTGAATGGGAGAAAATGTTTGCAAATAATAGGAAGGGTAAGAGGTCAATATCCAAAATATATAAACAGCTCATACAACTCAATAGCAAAACTCCCCGTGGCCCAATTAAAAATTCATTGAAAAGTTGAATAGGCATTTTCCAAAGAAGACGTACAGAGAGCCAATGGATCACATGAAACGTTGCTCAACCATGCTAATTACCAGGGAAATGCACATGAAGGATAGAGATTTTAGATATAAAGTCCAGGATATCAATATGTTCTTTTATGTATCATGATTTTGGTGTTGCTGCTAAAAAAATCTTTGCCAAAACCTAAAAGTTCTTAGCGATTTTTTTTCTTGTGTCTTTTTCTACAAGTTTTATAGATTTTAGGCTTTACTTTTTTTTTTAAGGATTAATTAATTAATTTTTTGTCTGTGTTGGGTTTTCATTGCTGCATGCAGGGCTTCTCTAGTTGTGGACAGCGAGGGCTGCTCTTTAGTTGGAGTGTGAGGACTTTTCGTTATGGTGGCTCCTCTTGTTGTGGAGCACAGGCTCTATCTAGGGTGCACAGGCTTTAGCAGTTGGGGCACATGGCCTCAGAAGTTGCAGCCCTTGGGCTCTAGACTGGGACTCAATACTTGTGGTGCACGGGGAGTTGTTCTATGCATGTGGGATCTTCCTGGACCAAAGATTGAACTCATGTCTCCAACATTGCAAAGTAGATTCTTAACCAGAAGACCACCAGGAGAGCCCTAGGCTTTACCTTTAGATCTGTGGTCCATTTCAATTATTTTCTTTTATATGATGTGAAGTATAGCTTAGGGTTATCCAGTCATACCACTTGTTGAAAAGTTAGTCCATTGCCATATATGTGGTTTCAAAATTTTCTTTCCATATATAGCTTGTCCTTTTTATCTCTCTCTCATTTTTTTTGCTCTGAATTTTTAATTTTATTTCAGTAATATTTTTTCTCATTGAGGGTTTTTACCACTTGTGAATTTTTTAAGGTAGCATGGACATTGTTTATTTCTTGATTACAAGCATTCTCACTGAGGAAGGAGAATTTTTGTTTTTTACTATGGAAAATTCTTTTTAATTTAATTTTATTTTTACTTTATTTTACTTTGCAGTACCGTATGGGTTTTGGCATACATTGACATGAATCTGCCACGGGTGTACATGAGCTCCCAAACATGAACTCTCCTCCCACCTTCCACCCCATATCATCCCTCTAGATCATCCTCGTGCTCCAGCTCCAAGCATCCTGCAGCCTGCATCGAACACAGATGGGTGATTCATTTCTTACATGATAGTATACATGTTTCAATGCCATTCTCCCAAATCATCCCACCCTCTCCCTCTCCCTCAGAGGCCAAAAGTCTGCTCTACACATCTGTGTCTCTTTTGCTGTCTTGCAGACAGGGTCATCATTACCATCTTTCTAAATTCCACATATATGTGTTAGTATACTGTATTGGTGTTTTTCTTTCTGGCTTACTTCTCTCTGTATAATCGGCTCCAGTTTCATCCATCTCATTAGAACTGATTCAAATGTATTCTTTTTAATGGCTGAGTAATACTCCATTGTGTATATGTACCACAGCTTTCTTATCCATTCATCTGCTGATGGGCATCTAGGTTGTTTCCATGTCCTGGCTATTATAAACAGTGCTGCGATGAACATTGGGGTACAAGTGTCTCTTTCTGTTCTGGTTTCTTTGGTGTGTATGCCCAGCAGTGGGATTGCTGGGTCATAAGGCAGTTCTATTTGCAATTTTTAAGGCATCTCCACACTGTTCTCCATAGTGGCTGTACTAGTTTGCATTCCCACCAACAGTGTAAGAGGGTTTCCTTTTCTCCACACACTCTCCAGCATTTATTGCTTGCAGACTTTTGGACTGCTGCCATTCTGACTGGTGTGAAGTGGTACCTCACTGTGGTCTTGATTTGCATTTCTCTGATAATGAGTGATGTTGAGCATCTTTTCGTGTGTTTGTTAGCCATCCATATGTCTTCTTTGGAGAAATGTCTATTTAGTTCTTTGGGCCATTTTTTGATTGGGTCGTTTATTTTTTTGGAATTGAGCTGCAGAAGTTGCTTATATATTTTTGAGATTAGTTGTTTGTCAGTTGCTTCATTTGCTATTGTTTTCTCCCATTTTGAAGGCTGTGTTTTCACCTTGCTTATAGTTTCCTTTGTTGTGCAGAAGCTTTTAATTTTAATTAGATCCCATTTGTTTATTTTTGCTTTTAATTCCAGTATCCTGGGAGGTGGATCATAGAGGATCCTGCTGTGATTTATGTCGCAGAGTGTTTTGCCTATGTTCTCCTCTAAGAGTTTTATAGTTTCTGGTCTTATATGTAGATATTTAATCCATTTTGAGTTTATTTTTGTATGTGGTGTTAGAAAGAGGTCTAGTTTCATTCTTTTACAAGTGGTTGACCAGTTTTCCCAGCACCACTCATTAAAGAGATTGTCTTTACTCCATTGTATATTCTTGTCCCCTTTGTCAAAGAGAAAGTGTCCATAGGTGCATGGTTTTATCTCTGGGCTTTCTATTTTGTTCCATTGATGTATATTTCTGTCTTTGTGCGAGTACCACACTGTCTTGATGACTGTGGCTTTGTAGTAGAGCCTGAAGTCAGGCAAGTTGATCCCTCCACTTCCATTCTTCTTTCTCAAGATTGCTTTGGCTATTCAAGGTTTTTTGTATTTCCATACAAATCTTGAAATTATTTGTTCTAGTTCTGTGAAAAATACCGCTGGTAGCTTGATAGGGATTGTGTTGAATCTGTAGATTGCTTTGGGTAATATACTCATTTTCACTATATTGATTCTTCAATCCATGAACATGGCATATTTCTCCATCTATTAGTGTCCTCTTTGATTTCTTTCATCAGTGTTTTATAGTTTTCGATATATAGGTCTTTAGTTTCTTTAGGTAGATATATTCCTAAGTATTTTATTCTTTTCATTGCAATGGTGAATGGAATTGTTTCCTTCATTTCTTTTTCTACTTTCTCATTATTAGTGTATAGGAATGCAAGGGATTTCTGTGTGTTGATTTTATATCCTGCAACTTTACTATATTCACTGATTAGCTCTAGTAATTTTCTGGTGGTGTCTTTAGGGTTTTCTATGTAGAGGATTATGTCATCTGCAAACAGTGGGAGTTTTACTTCTTCTTTTCCAATTTGGATTCCTTTTATTTCTTTTTCTGCTCTGATTGCTGTGGCCAAAACTTCCAGAACTATGTTGAATAGTAGTGGTGAAAGTGGGCACCCTTGTCTTGCTCCTGACTTTAGGTGAAATGCTTTCAATTTTTCACCATTGAGGATAATGTTTACTGTGGGTTTGTCATATATAGCTTTTATTATGTTGAGGTATGTTCCTTCAATTCCTGCTTTCTGGAGAGTTTTTAATCATAAATGGATGTTGAATTTTGTCAAAGGCCTTCTCTGCATCTATTGAGATAATCATATGGGTTTTATTTTTCAATTTGTTAATGTGGTGAATTACATTGATTGATTTGCGGATACTGAAGAATCCTTGCATCCCTGGGATAAAGCCCACTTGGTTAGACCTAATTGATATCTATAGGACATTTCACCCCAAAACAATGAATTTCATCTTTTTCTCAAGTCCTCACGGAACCTACTCCGCATCCTAGGCCATAAATCTAACCTTGATAAGTTCAAGAAGATCGAAATCATTCCAAGCATCTTTTCTGACCGTAATACATTAAGATTAGATCTCAATTACAGAAGAAAATCTATTAAAAATTCCAACATATGGAGGCTGAACAACACACTTCTGAATAACCAACAAATCACAGAAGAAATCAAAAAGAAATCAAAATATGCATAGAAATGAATGAAAATGAAAATACAACAACCCCAAACCTGTGGGACACTATAAAAGCAATGCTAAGAGGAAAGTTCATAGCAATACAGGCATACCTCATGAAACAAGAAAAAAGTCAAATCAATAACCTAACTCTACACCTAAAGCAACTAGAAAAGGAAGAAATGGAGAACCCCAGAGTTAGTAGAAGGAAAGAAATCTTAAAAATTAGGGCAGAAATAAATGCAAAAGAAACAAGAGACCATAGCAAAAATCAACAAAGCCAAAAGCTGTTTTTTTGGAAAGGATAAATAAATTGACAAACCATTAGCCAGACTCATCAAGAAACAAAGAGAAAAAAATCAAATCAATAAAATCAGAAATGAAAATGGAGAGATCACGACAGACAACACAGAAATACAAAGAATCATAAGAGACTACTATAAGCAATTATATGTCAATAAAATGGACAACTTGGAAGAAATGGACAAATTCTTAGAAAAGTACAACTTTCCAAAACTGAACCAGGAAGAAATAGAAAATCTTAACAGACTCATCACAAGCACGGAAATTGAAACTGTAATCAGAAATCTTCTGCAAACAAAAGCCCAGGTCCAGATGGCTTCACAGCTGAATTTTACCAAAAATTTAGAGAAGAGCTAACACTTATCCTACTCAAACTCTTCCAGAAAATTGCAGAGGAAGGTAAACTTCCAAACTCACTCTATGAGGCCACCATCACCCTAATACCGAAGCCTGACAAAGATGCCACAAAAAAGAAAACTACAGGCCAATATCACTGATGAACATAGATGCAAAAATCCTCAACAAAATTCTAGCAATCAGAATCCAACAACACATTAAAAAGATCATACACCTTTTTTCTCTGAATATTATCTTTTTCAGTACAATAGTTGTTAATTTTGATATAGTCACATCTGCCAATTTTGTCTTTTATGGTTTGTAATTTCAGAGTTGTGTTTAAAAAGTCATTGCTGCTTAAAGATTTATGGGCTAAGATTGGATTTCCATCTTTTAGTTATCTGTCTACTGTGTGATTATCAAATATACAAATATGGATGAAATATTCTTAATGTATATAATATATAAATATTATGAAGAATATATGTATTGTTTCAGAAATTTAAGAGGGTTTAAGGCATTGGAGTATTGGAGTACTGGAGTTTCAGCCTCACCATCAGTCCTTCCAATGAACACCCAAAACTGGTCTCCTTTAGGATGGATTGGTTATATTCCTTGCAGTCCAAGGGACTCTCAAGAGTCTTCTCCAGCACCACAGTTCAAAAACATCAATTCTTCAGCACTCAGCTTTCTTCACAGTCCAACTATCACATCCATACATGACCACTGGAAAAACCATACCCTTGACTAGACGGACCTTTGTTGGCAAAGTAATATCTCTGCTTTTTAATATGCTATCTCGGTTGGTCATTACTTTCCTTCCAAGGAGTAAGCATCTTTTAATTTCATGGATGCAATCACCATCTGCAGTGATTTTGGACCCCTCAAAAATAAAGTCTGACACTGTTTCCCCATCTATTTTCCATGAAGTGATGGGAGCAGATATCATGATCTTCATTTTCTGAATGTTGAGCTTTAAGCCAGCTTTTTCATTCTCCTCTTTCACTTTCATCAAGAGGTTTTTTAGTTCCTCTTCACTTTCTGCCATACAGGTGGTGTCATCTGCATATCTCAGGTTATTGATATTTCTCCTGGCATTCTTGATTCCAGCTTGTGCTTCTTCCAGCCCAGCGTTTCTCATGATGTACTCTGCATAGAAGTTAAATAAGCAGGGTGACAATATACAGCCTTGACGCACTCCTTGTCCTATTTGGAACCAGTCTGTTGTTACTTGTCCTGTTCTCACTGTTGCTTCCTGACCTGCTATAGGTTTCTCAAGAGGCAGGTCAGGTGGTCTGGTAATCCCATCTCTTTCAGAATTTTCCACAGTTTATTGTGATTCACACAGTCATCAATGCAAAGTGTACCTCATGGAAGCTATCAAATGCGCTGCTGTCCCTTGCACTTAAACTTGTATCTATATCCGCAGCTATCCCTCTGTCTTTTCCTCCAGTCCAGAAACAATGAATGATTCTCCTTCTCATTGCAGGTCACTTCTCACCTCCCTTTGTCTTTGACAATCCTTTCCCTGATTCCAAGATGACCTTCCTTTGTTATTCCCTTTGTTTCTCATATCCACATTGCTGCTTTTCCACTGGGCTATTCTTGCAGTAAATAAATGTGATCAATAAGTGTGATCATCGCTCTCTTATCCTGAAATTATTTCTCCCTTGGACTCCAGATTTGCCTTCATTTTTTTTGCTTCCTGTCTTATCCATGCTTTTTAACATTACTAGCACTACTTTTCCTGTTCCCGCTTCCTCTTCCACCTGTTGCATCCTGGCCTCTGCCCCCACCACTTTATTGAGATGCTCTCCCTCAGGTTCAAAAACTCCTTAATTGCCATATCTAATGGACATTTTTCAAGACTATTTTGCCGGACTTCTCAGTTGTATTTACTTCTTTTTGAAACTCTACACCCTTGGGTACCATGAAATTGTACTCTGTTGGTTCTTCTTCTGCTTCTCAGACTATTTGATTGTCTGCTCAATGAATTTTTTTTTTTTAAGTAATGATGCATCTAAAAGAGTGATAAATGTATGCACACTGGAACTATTTTTGTTTCTTTGTCAAGCTTTTTAGGTTGGGTATCAAATGAAAATCTTATTGTTAACTTTTGTTTTTCAGTTTAGTAGTATGTTCTAATTTTAGTCAATTAACTTTTTACTTAACATTTAGCTTAGCAGAGAAAGTGTCCATCTGAATCTGTTTACCTTCTCTGTTTGCAAGAATCTGGATGGGCATTAATCTGTGCCCTGAACTAGCTGAATTCAGAGTGTTCAACTCATAGGACTGAAATATATAATGCTGTGCTTTAAAATTATGCAAACCTTAGGAATCTGTAAATGAGAATTGAATTTGGAGCCTAGAGGTAGAAAATATGATTAAAGAGAATATGATAGCTTCTGAGATTTTTTTTTTCTGGGCAGGAGTAAAAAATAAAAGACAAATCTTATTTTTTTTTCTCTACCACATAAAAAGGCAACACAAAGGCTTAGAAATACAAAGTTGCTTTTGGCATTTAAATAGATTTTTGCCATATAGTACAGTAATCCTTGTTTTAGTCAGCAAAGGAGTGTGAAAGCACAAAGTTAAGAATAAATACATTCTTTATAAGTACAATTTGTTCGTTTGTTTCTAACCTTTAATGGTAAATTCTGTTAACTGCTTTTAGTTTTTCTCTTTAAAAAATTATTGGGGTACAGTTGCTTTACAATGCTGTGTTAGTTTCAGGAGAACAGCAAAGTGAATCAGTTGTGCATATACATATATCTATTCTTTATACATATGATTTTACTGCTGTGTTTGATAGAACAGAGAGAAAACATTAAATATGAATGTATTTTCCCATCAGCATTATTATACTTTTGTTGGATAGAATGAACCTCTCTAGTCTAATTGTTTAAATTAGACTTCGGTCATTAAAAAATTGTCAATGGTCACTTCATTTGTTTCAGAATTCCAAATATATAGATATTTTTAAAAAGTAAACTATCTAAATGGCTTAAAAAGAGGTCTGTGAAGGTTGATGTAGGATAAAGCAACTGTGTTTGTATTTATTCTGCATTTTATTACAAGAGATTTTGTTTCCTTTCACTTGCTCACATGAAATATGGCTGGCGGATGCCCCATAAACAGTACTAGCCTTCTGCAACTGAGAAGAGAAGTGGCAGCGTGCCTGACTAATGGCCGGTTAAAGTCTCCAATGCACAGGGATCAAATTAAATAAGGCTCTGTGTTGTCAAGATTTAGAATCTACTGCTGCACCAACATTTATTCATCTGCTTTTTATTTAGCTTCAAAGGCTTGCAGGTCAGCCGCCTCTGCTGCGGCTGCCTTCCAGGCTGGCGGAAGGGACGGGCGCGTGTCCAGTGCCTCGAGGTGGCGGTGTTTGACGGGTAAACCTCCACTGGCCAGGGTAATCACAAGTTGGTATTCCTCTTTCTCAGCTTTCCTCTTTTCTCTCCCTCTTTCTTTCCCTTTTTCAAGCCATTTTTTAACCTTTTTCTCCCAAGAAGCATTTATGTCTTTGTGAACATATGTATTGTTTACTTACCTTTCCGTCTCTGGAATAATGGGAGGTTCCTGAGTGACATAGGAGGGATCATTTCCTTACGTTTAATAAATGTACATAAAAGGTGACTTTTAAAAATCAAATACGAAACCTCACCAGAAAGAAAGTTAAATAAAATAACCAAAGACCAAATGTGATTGTAAGCCATCCTGCACTCTGCAGGAAAAAAGTGACTGGGGAGACTGCACGTGCTTCCCTGGCGGGTGAGGAGAGAGATGTTTCCTGGTTGGTGGTGCAGACAGCTCAGGCCGAGATCTGAAAACCTCCTCTTGGCCATTTCGCTGCTAACCTCAGAGGACATTGCTGTTTTTTGCCTGGCTGACAGTTTTATCGATGGGGCTTGAGGTTGAAGGAAGTCTGCTCCCCGCTTCCAGGACTGATCGGTCTCTGCATGACTAAGAGCAGGGTAGGGGTGAGGGAGGGTCAGTAATCATGGTTTTACTAATCCTGGAGGACGGATGCATGTGGGACAGGGTTAACCTGGCCCAGTGTATTGTTCTACTCAGTCATCCTAACTGTACTTTAAATTATATATGCCCCATGAGTGCCAGTTTGCTCAGCAGAGCCAAAGCTTCAGGCTGTTTCATTGCCAACATCCGGAGGCCGTCTAGGCTGCCTCCAGTTAAACTGCACCACGTTTTCTTCCTGATTCCTTTTCTTTCCTCCTAATAATCCCGTTCTCTACATTTTCCATCTCATTTCTTTGGTCTTAAATTCAGTTTCCTGTCCCCTAGATCTTTACCAGGTTCCCCTTTCACCACTAATACGACTCTGGATATTATCAATCTCTGTGTTGTTTTAATTTTCATAACTTTGGTTATCAGTGAGGTGAGTACATAAAAGCAAACACACGTTACTTCTTTGTCATGTATTTCAAGTATTTTTAAAAACAATTTTCATTTTTCTTTTTAGTTTGTTTATAGAAACTATCTTTCTGTGTAGAAGACTTAAATCTTTATGAATTTGAATCTATTATTTCTGCTGTGATTCTTGGCCTTGTTGTCTGGCTTTCAAACCTCAATATTGTAAAATCTATTTTTGTACATTTTTTTCTTTTCTTTTCAAAACCATTGAGCTATCATTGACATACAAAAAGATGCACATTTTTATTTTTTTATTTTTATTTTATTTTTTAATTAAATTTATTTATTTTTTTAATTACAATACTGTGTTTGTTTTGCCATACATTGACACGAATCAGCCATAGGTGAACACAATCTGCCAATGCCGAAGCCCCCTCCCACCTCCCACCCCACATCCTCTACTTGAATCATCCTGTGCATCAGCCCCATGCATCCTGCATCCTACATTGAACATAGATTGGAGCTTCATTTCTTACAGGAAAATATACATGTTTCATTGCCATTCTCCCAAACCATCCCACCCTTTCCCTCTCCCTCAGAGTCCAAAAGTCCACTCTATACCTCTGTGTCTCTTTGTTGTCTCACATATAGGGTCATCACCACTGTCTTCTAAATTCCATATATATGTGTCAGTATACTGTATTGGTGTTTTTCTTTCTGGCTTACTTCACTCTGTATAATCGGTTCCAATTTCATCCATCTCATTAGAACTGAGTCAAATTTATTCTTTTTAAGGGCTGAGTAGTATTCCATAGTGTATATGTACCACAGCTTTCTTATCCATTCATCTGCTGATGGGCATCTAGGTTGCTTCCATGTCCTGGCTATTATAAACAGTGCTGCAATGAACATTGGGGTACATGTGTCTCTTTCAATTCTGGTTTCCTTGGTGTGTATGCCCAGCAGTGGGATTGCTGGGTCATAAGGCAGTTCTATTTGCAATTTTTAAGGAATCTCCACACTGTTTTCCATAATGGCTGTACTAGTTTGCATTCCCACCAGCAGTGTAAGAGGGTTCCCTTTTCTCCACATCCTCTCCAGCATTTATTGCTTGTAGACTTTTGGATTGCAGCCATTCTGACTGGTGTGAAATGGTACCTCATTGTGGTCTTGATTTGCATTTCTCTGATAATGAGTGATGTTGAGCATCAAAAAGATGCACATTTTTAATATGTTAAACTTAATGAGTTTCTAAATATTACTCTGCTATAGAAAGAAACAAAATTGTGCCATTTTCAGAGAAGTGGATAGACCTAGAGACTTTCACATTTAGTGAAATATGTCAGAAAGAGAAAAACAAATATTATATATAACACATATATGTGAAATCTAGAAAAATGGTACAGATGCACCTAATTGCAAAGCAGAGATAGAGACACAGACATAGAGAACAAATGTATGGACGTGGGTGGCAGGGGGTTGGCGGGGGAATGGGGGAGGGATAAATTTGGAGATTGACATTGACATATATATACTACTGTGTATGAAATAGGTAACTAATGAGAACCTACTGTATAGGACAAGGAACTCTTTTCAGTGCTCTCTGGTGACCTAAATGGGAAGGAAATCCAGAAAAGGGGATATATGTATATGTGTAGCTGATTCACTTTGCTGTACAGCAGAAACAAACACATTGTAAAGCAATTATACTTCAATAAAAAAAAATAAACAAAGCCATAGTAAAATAAGAGAATGATTTAAAAGAATGATTTTCTAGATACGTATTTACATGTGAAATTATCATCTTAATTTCTGTGGTAAACATATCCATTACCTCCATGAGTTTTCTTTTGCCTTCTTTCTTTGTTATTTTCATTGCACTTTGTGATGAGAATACACTATAAAATATATAGTTCACTATTATTTTCTACAGGAGCTATACTGTGAAGTACATCTCTAGGACCTGGCCATGTTGTGTAACTGAAACTTGGTATTCTTTGCTAGGGAGTTTTTCCTTACTTAACTTTAAAATCTTTAATACAATTATTACTATCTTCTGGTATGGGGTAAAGAGGAAATCTAACTTCATTCCATTTTGAGACTAATACATTGTTTGACCTAATAAACATAAGTGCATTAAGTTCAAGGCATGCTGGGAGCCAGCGCGGAGATCCCACCCATGACAAGGTCATGTGGAAGAGCCTGGCGGGCAAGGCAGGATCAGGACTTGAGGGACTCCCCAACCCCACCCATGACAAGGTCATGTGGAAGAGCCTGACAGGGCAAGGTGGATCAGGTCTCAAGGGGTCCTCTTTCCCAGCATCTACCCCGAAAGCAGAAACTGTCTGTTTTATTATTTTCTGCCTCTCACCAACACCTCTAACATTAATGGGGGCTATCCCTGACCACCTTTCTTTGAAGAAAACAGCTTAGAGCTTTAGTTAATAATTCTCCTGGGTATAATAAGAGTGTTCCAGTCCAACCCTCTCTGATGATTTTCTAAGTAGCCTGACAGGTTTGTTTAGGCTCCTGCAGTTACACATGTGATTGTTTATGGCCTCCCAACCATGAGAGGTATGGGAAGCCTATAATATTCTAAAAATATGGAGTCTTACGGGGAGTTAAGAAATTAGTAGAATAGTACTGGTGGAGGGTTTTATTGTTGAGCCAATATTTGCTGCTAAGTTTCCATATCCCTTACCCATTATGCTTTTGAGAACATACATTAATTATTATAGTTGGTATGTGGAAGAATAAGCTGTAGCCTTTAATTTAACCACATCAGAAATTCTTTCCATGTTATAGCCCACTTCACCCTTAACCTATGGGAATGTAACCTTTTCTAGTGCTTTCTGAGAGTGGCGCCTGACTTTAGAATAATCACCTTTGGAGAAAATAAGTTTTCTAGTTGACTAATCATTATCAGAAAGGGTCATAAAAATGTTAGCAGACCTTCTGGCCAGAAGATGATGTGAATCACCTGAGACCTCTGTATTTCTATGTACAGCTCAAGGTATATAAACCCCCTGGAAAATAAAGTTTGGGCCTCGCTCAATGATGCTTGGTCTCCCAGTGTCAATTCTCTTTCTCTCTTTTTCTCCCTCTCTTTTTCAGGCTGATCCCTTGGAGCACAGAGGCTCTCTGTGTTCACTTTTTGCCTGGGCTTCTAAAACCTGACCAGGAAGGCGCTCTGCGTCTTCACTCCTTCGGGAGACTGAGAGGGTGCCTGTGGCCTACATGAACAGAGCAAGTTCCTTGTCTGGAGCTCTTTTGGCCTTCTGTGTAAACCAAGGAATATCAGTCTCTTTCTCTCCTCTATTTTTTTTAACTGTAACATTCCTTCTTTATCTCCCTCTAGATCTCTAATCTCTTCCCAGATGCCAGATGCCAATGCTGTCCCCCTGAGGATGCCCTGGATCCAACCGGGGCTGGACCCCAGTTCAGTTCAGTTCAGTTCAGTTGCTCAGTCATGTCCAACTTTTTGCGACCCCATGAATCACAGCATGCCAGGCCTCCCTGTCCATCACCAACTACCAGAGTTCACTCAGACTCACGTCCATCGAGTCCATGATGCCATCCAGCCATCTCATCCTCTGTCGTCCCCTTCTCCTCCTGCCCCCAATCCCTCCCAGCATCAGAGTCTTTTCCAGTGAGTCAACTCTTCACATGAGGTGACCAAAGTACTGGAGTTTCAACTTTAGCATCATTCCTTCCAAAGAAATCCCAGGGCTGATCTTCAGAATGGACTGTTGGATCTCCTTGCAGTAGAGGCACATAAACTGACTCTGTGATGTAGGTTCTATTTTTATTTGCACTTATCAGAGAACAGTGAAGCACAGAAAGTTACAGAAAGGTTACGTTACTTACCCAAGTCTAATAAATAATATTTGGCTCTAGGAATCCTAAAGATGAGTCTGTTTCAGCAGTCTCTCTCTGTCTCTTGAGGGTCAAAGATTTAAAAGTTTAGAGTAGGTCTTCCCTGGTGGTCCAGTGATTAACAATCTGCCTGCCAATGCAGGGTACATGGATTCAATCCCTGACCTGGGAAGATCCCACAGGTTGCAGAGCAACTAAGCCCACGAGCCACAGCTACTGAAACCCACGTGCCCTCAAGCCTGTGCTCTGCAACAAGAGAAACCATCTGAATGAGGAGCCTGCACACTGCAGACAAGGGAACCGCTGCTCACTGCACCTAGAGAAAGTCCATGCACAATGAGGAAGACCCAGTGCAGCCAAAAATAAGTAAATAAAATTTAAGAAGTTTAGTCAGAGATTTAAGTAGGATAACATTCTTTTTCTTAATTATATTTTTATTTTCCCTTTGAAACATTTAAAAATAGGATAAAACAATGTACTTACAGACTGAATTATGAAATAATACAAGTATTAAAGGCTAAATACAAAACTTAAAGATTACAATATAAATATAACTTTACACATGTAAGTCTCCATGTGCCTTCCAAATTCACTCAATACATCTGAAAATGCCTCACCCATTTCCGTACAGCATCCTCTGTATTATCCTTGGATGCTCACCTGTCCAGGCCTTTCCTCTGGGGATGCTGAGTACTGACTTTTCAGTGGATACTGACTGCCAACTTTCTGGCTCTTGTTCTTTCTGTGATAAACAGGCTACACTTCCTCGTGTTTGGGATGCTCTGTGCTGCTTCAGAGTCTGCCCAAGCTCCCTCTCCTAAACTAATCTTACATGTTTCAGGCTCATTAACTGTATATTCTAACAAGTTAAGTTCATTTGAGTTGCTTTTGTTAATTTACTCTGCTAGGGGAATTGCTCACACTCTGGGTGTGACTTTGCCCTGGTGGCCTGGGAGAATGATCATTGTTTATTATCTGAGAGTCATTTCACCAAGGGAGAAGATTTGACTTCTTCACTTTTACCTGTAACCCCAGATTTCATCTTTCTATACTTGACTTCCTGCATCTGGAAGCAAGTTTTTGAATAAAATAAAACCATCAAAGCAGTAGAGAAAACCAGTGCACTCAGGGGAGCTGGTGTTAAGATACAGATATTACAGCATATAATTTATGAAGTAACTGTTTTGAACAAAAACAGTAGTCAAATCAACATCTCTTGTAATTCAAACAGAATTATCTTTCAAGTTTTGCAAGATGCGAACTGCTAGTGTTTTAAGAACCAGATATTTAATGAAGAAGAAGCCAAAACAGATATAAAAGAATTTTTCACATCCACTTCAAGAATGCATGCTTTTGTTGGACTGAGTTCTGAAAGCGGATTGGTTTTTGTTTGAAGACCAGTATTTAAAGTGCATTTGAAAATCTGGTCTCATATTGAATTTGAATTCTGATTCAGGGGAATATTGGGCATGGCCTGAGACCATGTAGATTTTGTTTTGAGCTGTAGAATCTGTCCTTGTCTCTCTTTCTCAACACACACACACACACACACACACACACACACACACACACACACACGCCCTAGACCGGGAGTCACAAGATGAAATAACAGGACCCATTTCTGAGATACCTGTTCTGCATGTTCTGCAGATGAAGTCCACTCTGCAGAAAATCAAACATTCTTTGTTTTCAGCAATGCCCAAGTCTGAATAGTGTTTGAGGAAGAGAAAGAAGCATAGTAGATAAAAGCATTTAACTGAAACTCGGAACCGTGCCCAGTTATAGCCAAGCACTGGCAGTTCTGCTTTATTGACTATGGCAAAGCCTTTGACTGTGTGGATCACAAGAAACTGAAAAATTCTTCAACAGATGGGAATACCAGATGACCTGACCTACCTCCTGAGAAATCTGTATGCAAGTCAAGGAGCAACAGTTAGAACTGGACATGGGACAATAGACTGGTTCCAAACTGGAAAAGGAGTATGTCAAGGCTGTATATTGGCACGCTGGCTATTTAACTTATATACAGAGTATATCATGTGAAATGCCAGGCTGGAAGAAGCACAAGCTGGAATCAAGATTGCTGGGAGAAATATCAGTAACCTCAGATATGCAGATGACACCACCCTTATGGCAGAAAGCAAAGAGGAACTAAAAGCCTCTTGATGAAAGTGAAAGAGGAGAGTGAAAAAGCTCACTTAAGACTCAGCATTCGAAAAATGAAGATCATGACATCTGGTCCCATCACTTCATGGGAAATAGATGGAGAAACAGTGGAAACAGTGATGGACTTTATTTTCTTGGGCTCCAAAATCACTGCAGAGTTGACTGCAGCCATGAAACTAAAAGATGCTTCCTCCTTGGAAGAAAAGCTATGGCCAACCTAGGCAGCATATTGAAAAGCAGAGACATTACTTTGTCAACAAAAGTTCTGTCTAGTTAAAGCTATGGTTTTTCCAGTAGTTATGTATGGATGTGAGAGTTAGACCATAAAGAAAGCTGAGCACTGAGAACTGATGTTTTTAACTAGCAGTGTTGGTGAAGACTCTTGAGAGTCCCTTGGATAGCAAAGAAATCCAACCAGTCCATCCTAAAGGAAATCAGTCCTGAGTATTCACTGGAAGGACTGATACTGAAGCTCCAATACTTTGGCCACCTGATATGAAGAACTGTCTCATTGGAAAAGACCCTGATGCTGGGAAAGACTGAAAGCAGGAGGAGAAGGGAATGACAGAGGATGAGATGGTTGGATGGCATCACTGACTCGATGGGCATGAGTTTGAGCAAGTGCCATGAGAATAGTGAAGGACAGAAAAGCCTGGCAGGCTGCAGTCCATGGGTCACAAAGAGTTGGACACAATTGAGCAACTGAACTGAACTGGCAATTCTCTGTGAGGACTTTAGAAGTCTGGGTATATGGAAAAGTCAATATCTCTGTCTTCAAGCACGAGAAATGGAATAATAGAGATTCATGGAATCAGAGAGAATTACAGATTCAGGAAGCAGAAAAAAAATCAGAAGGATTGGCACCAGATTACAACAGTGCTATTTTCATTGTCTACACTTAACTCCTTTTATGCATCACAGCCTTGTCATGGTGAAGGGGCTTGCCTAACCCAGTGAAGCTATGAACCATATTATATAGAACCACACAAGATGACTGGGTCATAGTGAAGAGTTCTAACAAAACATGGTCCTCTGGAGGAGGAAATGGCAACCCACTCCCCTCCCCCCGCTCCCATTTTTCTGAGTGAGAAAGAAGTCTAAGCTAACACTAAAACCATACCAGTCGCTCAGTTATGTCCAACTCTTTGCGACCCCATGAATCCCAGCATGCCAGGCCTCCCTGTTCATCACCATCTCTCGGAGTTCACTCAGACTCACGTCCATCGAGTCCGTGATGCCATCCAGCCATCTCATATCGGTCGTCCCCTTCTCCTCCTGCCCCCAATCCCTCCCAGCATCAGAGTCCTTTCCAATGAGTCAACTCTTCTCATGAGGTGGCCAAAATACTGGAGTTTCAGCTTTAGCATCATTCTTTCCAAAGAAATCCTAGGGTTGATCTCCTTCAGAATGGACTGGTTGGATCTCCTTGCAGTCCAAAGGACTCTCAAGAGTCTTCCCCAACACCACAGTTCAAAAGCATCAATTCTTCAGCGCCCAGCCTTCTTCACAGTCTAACTTTCACATCCATACATGACCACAGGAAAAACCATAGCCTTGACTAGATGGACCTTAGTCGGCAAAGTAATGTCACTGCTTTTGAATATGCTATCTAGGTTGGTCATAACTTTTCTTCCAAGGAGTAAGTGTCTTCTAATTTCATGGCTGCAGTCACCATCTGCAGTGATTTTGGAGTCCCCAAAAATAAAGTCTGACACTGTTTCCATTGTTTCCTCATCTATTTCCCATGAAGTGATGGGACCAAATGCCATGATCTTCTTTTTTCTGAATGTTAAGCTTTAAGCCAACTTTTTCACTCTCCTCTTTCACCTTCACCAAGAGGCCCTTTAGCTCCTCTTCACTTTCTGCCATACGGGTGGTGTCTTCTGCATATCTGAGGTTATTGATATTTCTCCCGGCAATCTTGATTCCAGGGTGTGCTTCTTCCAACCCAGCGTTTCTCATGATGTACTCTGCATATAAGTTAAATAAGCAGGGTGACAATATACAGCCTTGACATACACCTTCTCCTATTTGGAACCAGTCTGTTGTTCCATGTCCAGTTCTAACTGTTGCTTCTTGACCTGCATATAGATTTCTCAAGAGGCAGGTCAGGTGGTCTAGTATTCCCATCTCTTGAAGAATTTCCCACAGTTTATTGTGATCCACACAGTCAAAGGCTTTGGCATTGTCAATAAGGCAGAAATAGATGTTTTTCTGGAACTCTCTTGCTTTTTCCATGATCCAGCAGATGTTGGCAATTTGATCTCTGGTTCCTCTGCCTTTTCTAAAATCAGCTTGAACATCAGGGAGTTCATGGTTCACGTATTGCTGAAGTCTGGCTTGGAGAATTTTGAGCATTACTTTACTAGCATGTGAGATGAGTGCAATTGTGCAGTAGTTTGAGCATTCTTTGGCATTGCCTTTCTTTGGGATTGGAATGAAAACTGACCTTTTCCAGTCCTGTGGCCACTGCTGAGTTTTCCAGATTTGCTGGCATATTGAGTGCAGCACTTTCACAGCATCTTCTTCCAGGATTTGAAACAGCTCCACTGGAATTCCATCACCTCCACTAATTTTGTTCGTAGTGATGCTTTCTAACAAGACCAGGAGCTGACTGTGGCTCAGATCATGAACTCCTTATTGCCAAATTCAGACTTAAATTGAAGAAAGTAGGGAAAACCACTAGACCTTTCAGTTCAGTTCAGTTCAGTTCAGTTCAGTCACTCAGTCGTGTCCCACTCTTTGCGAGCCCATGAATCGCAGCACGCCAGGCCTCCCTGTTCATCACCATCTCTCAGAGTTCACTCAGACTCACGTTCATCGAGTCCGTGATGCCATCCAGCCAACTCATCCTCGGTTGTCCCGTTCTCCTCCTGCCCCCAGTCCCTCCCAGCATCAGAGTCTTTTCCAATGAGTCAACTCTTCGCATTAGGTGGCCAAAGTACTGAAGTTTCAGCTTTAGCATCATTCTTTCCAAAGAAATGCCAGGGCTGATCTCCTTCAGGATGGACTGGTTGGATCTCCTTGCAGTCCAAGGAACTCTCAAGAGTCTTCTCCAACACCACAGTTCAAAAGCATCAGTTCTTCGGCACTCAGCCTTCTTCACAGTACAACTCTCACATCCATACATGACCACAGGAAACACCAGAGCCTTGACTAGACGGACCTTAGTCGGCAAAGTAATGTCTCTGCTTTTGAATATGCTATCTAGGTTGGTCATAACTTTTCTTCCAAGGAGTAAGCGTCTTTTTAATTTCATGGCTGCAGTCACCATCTGCAATGATTTTGGAGCCCCCAAAATAAAGTCTGACACTGTTTCCACTGTTTCCCCATCTATTTCCCATGAAGTGATGGGACCGGATGCCATTCAGGTATGACCTAAATCAAATCCCTTATGATTATACAGTGGAAGTGAGAAATAGATTTAAGGGCCTAGATCTGACAGATAGAGTGCCTGATGAACTATAGAATGAGGTTTGTTACATTGTACAGGAAACAGGGATCAAGACCATCCCCATGGAAAAGAAATGCAAAAAAGCAAAATGGCTGTCTGAGGAGGCCTTACAAATAGCTGTGGAAAGTAGAGAGATGAAAACAAAGGAGAAAAGGAAAGATATAAGCATCTGAATGCAGAGTTCCAAAGAATAGCAAGAAGAGATAAGAAAGCCTTCTTCAGCGTTCAATGCGAAGAAATAGAGGAAAAGAACAGAATGGGAAAGACTAGAGATCTCTTCAAGAAAATTAGAGATACCAAGGGAATATTTCATGCAAAGATGGGCTCAATAAAGGGCAGAAATGGTATGGACCTAACGGAAGCAGAAGATATAAAGAACAGGTGGCAGGAATACTCGGAAGAACTGTACAAAAAGATCTTCACGACCCAGATAGTCATAATGATGTGATCACTAATCTAGAGCCAGATATCTTGGAATGTGAAGTCAAGTGGGCGTTAGAAAGCATCACTACGAACAAAGCTAGTGGAGGTGATGGAATTCCAGTTGAGCTGTTTCAAATCCTGAAAGATGATGCTGTGCTTAAGTTAACTCTGCTAAATTGTCAAGTTTAATCCATTGTGTGGGGTCACTTAACACCTTATAGTTTCCTTTGTTACTATAAAATTCTTAGTAGAATAATTTCTTCATATACTGTGAAGAGAAGTACCAGAACTTTGTTGAATCTCTGCTGATAGCTTTATGCAAGATTCTAGAGAGTGGAGCAGGTTTCCATTCCACAGAGGATGGTTTGTTACTTAAGGCCTATGTGAGCATACTAAGTTACTTCAGTTATGTCTGACTCTTAGTGATCCCATGGACTGTAGTCTGTTAGGCTCCTCTGTTCATAGGATTCTCCAGGCAAGAATACTGGAGTGGGTTGCCATGCTCTCCTCCGGGGGATCACCTGATCCAGGAGTCGAATGCGTATCTCCTGAGTCTCTTATGGCAGGCAGGTTCTTTACCTCTAGTGCCACCTGGGAAGCCCATTTAAGGTCTATGACTTGGGTTAACCTAGGAGAAAGAATTGTATGGCATTACAGGCAGTGAAAGACTTTGTCTCATATCTAACCAGACCTTTAAGTATAAAGGAAGTTGATCTTGGGGCAATAAATGGTTTGTGCAAAGCCACTGAGGCCACAAAGCACGGCCAGGACTGGTATGTTGGTCTCCAGGTCCTACCCCTCAGTTCTTCACCTTCTGCATCTTGATTCCACCAAAATTGCTTCTTCTGGCAAGGAAGAGAATCTCTCTTAATTTGTTTCTGAAATAAAATTTTCTCTGCCATTTGCAACACTCCAGAGAATAGGAACATAACAAAATCATTGTTTTGCATTAATACTTCCATTTCCAGCTATCTTGGCAATCAATCAGAACTTTTATCTTCTTGCCTGAAGAGACAAGGACATTTAATTCACAGCAATTTCCTTTTTCCTTTCTCTCAGAGACTCTATTAAACAAAACATGATGGATCACACTCAATATTTGCATGCTAGCTAAAACAGGGACAGAATGCTGCTAGAACAGAGAGGATTCTACCGTTGCCTAAACCTGACAGAGGTGAAATGGAGGTTAGTGCTGGGAAATCCTCAAATTCTGCCCATGTGAGTCTTCTTCACTCAAAGAAAGTGGCCCAATTAACAGCCAGAATGAAAACTGGAAACTGTGCTTAAAATTAATAAATTCTCGTCAACAAAGATCATGTTGTTCGGTTGCTCAGTCATGTCCCACACTTTGCAACCCCACAGAAAGACTCTGCGGCCAGAAACAAAGATCATAGTCCTACCTAATTAAGACTGGGCTTCCCTGGCGGCTCAGTGGTAAAGAAGCCACCTGCCAGTACAGGAGACACAGGTTCAACCCCTGGTCCTGGAAGATCCCCTGAAGAAGGAAATGGCACCCCAGTCCACTATTCTTGCCTAGAGGTCCTCAGGGACAGAGGAGCATGGTGGGCTACAGTCCGTAGGGGGTCACAAAGAGTTGGACACAACTTAGAGACTGACCATCAACAATAATTACAGGCACTTTTTGGTTTGTTTTGGTTGCTCCATGTGGCTTATGGGATCTTAGTTCCTGGACCAGGGATTGAACCCAGGCCCTCAGGCAGTGAAACAGCCAAGTCCTAACCTTTGGACTGTCAGGGAATTCCCAAGGCTAGTTGTTTTTATAACACTTGAATCCTAGGAAACTGATCTGGGGCATTATCTGGCCTAGAATTCCTGTTACTCTACTGGTCATTTCAGTTCATTCGCTCCTTCTCATAATGATTAGAACAGAAGTTTTTTGAATCTGTGTATTTATAGAGACCATTCATCTTTCCTCTTCTTCACAGTACCCAGGAATGCTTGCCTTGTATGTATTTTAGAACAACCCAATGTATCTTACAGTCTTTTGCAAATGGAGCTGTTGACTGTAGTGTTGACAGGATGGACCACAAGGGCATGCCCAATCCAGCTGCTAGTTTTATTCAGAGAATGATATTTCTACCTGTATTTTCCTTTCTACAGGAGTTTATAATTTGCTTGAAAACAAGGTTAAATAGTGATGTGTTGACTTGAATGTGAGTCTCCTGCCTCATAGTGACAAAGCTGTTTTCATTCATATATTTATTCATTTAAGAGATCTTATTGTGCTGGGGATATAAACAAGATGTAGTATCTTCCCACAATAAATTTACAGACAGGGAGGTATTATAGATAAATTAACACTAATAATAAGGTGTGATAAACACCATTGTGAAATGAATGTGAGATTCTGTGGGAGCAAAGAGGAGAGATTCAGAATGCTATTTCGGAGATTTAGGGAAATTGTTAATTTCCTTAATCCTCCTGTAATGCAATTTAAGGAAAGAGTTCCAGAAAAAGTAAAATCTAAATTGCAACACGAAGGCTGGACTGGAGTTAGCTTTGTGATGCAGCGGAGGAACAAGGCAGAGGGAATCATCTGAAATGAGAAAGCCTGGCTCATTCACGGAGAAATATTCCCTTTATGTACAGGATGACTATATATGGACAGTGATGAGAGAAGTTGGAAAGAGAAATTGTTTAGGCTCCATAAGCCATGGTAAAGATTTTGAACTTGCTATGTATTGCAGTGGGAAAATGTTGAATGATTACTGGAACAGGAATGATAAAAACACCTTTAGGCTACAGAACAGTTCCCTTGTGTCTAAAGGGTAAAGAATCTGCCTGCAATGCAAGAAACCCAGGTTTGATCCCTGGGTTGGGAAGATTCCCTTGAGAAGCACATGACTATCCACTCCAGCATTCTTGCCTGGAGAGTTCCATGGACAGAGAAGCCTGGTGGGCTGTAGCCCATGGGGTCTCAAAGAGCCAGACACAACTGAGCAACTATCACACAGAACAATTATTTGGGCTAGGGCATGGGTGATAGATTAGACAAAATCAAGGAAACAGACACCCCCACCACAGCCTGGATTGTCTCCCTACAAAGTCTTTTGTCACAATTGATCAGAAGGAAACTTATTTAGGAAATGAAGAAATGTTGGAATTTCTTTTTTTTTTTTTTCTTTTTAGTTTATTTATTTCTTTTTAAAACATAAATTTGTTTATTTTAATTGGAGGTTAATTACTTTACAATATTGTATTGGTTTTGCCATACATCAACATGAATCCACCATAGGTATACACGTGTTCCCCATCCTGAACCCCATTCCCTGTGCCATCCCTCTGGGTCATCTCAGTACACCAGCCCCAAACATCCAGTATTGTGCCTCAAACCTAGACTGGTGATTCACTTCATATATGATATTATACATGTTTCAATGCCATTCTCCCAAATCATTCCACCCTCTCCCTCTCCCACAGAGTCCAAAAGACTGTTCTATACATCTGTGTGTCTTTTGCTGTCTCTCATGCAGGGTTATCATTACCATCTTTCTAAATTCCATATATATGCATTAATATACTGTATTGGTGTTTTTCTTTCTGGCTTACTTCACTCTGTATAATTGGCTCCAGTTTCATCCACCTCATTAGAACTGATTCAAATGTGTTCTTTTTAATGGCTGAGTAGTACTCCATTGTATATATGTGCCACAGCTTTCTTATCCATTCATCTGCTGATGGACATCTAGGTTGCTTCCATGTCCTGGCTATTATGAACAGAGCTGTGATGAACATTGGGGCACACATGTCTCTTTCTGTTCTGGTTTCTTCGGTGTGTATGCCCAGCAGTGGGATTGCTGGGTCATAGGCAGTTCTATTTCCAGTTTTTAAAGGAATCTCCACACTGTTCTCCATATGGCTGTACTAGTTTGCATTCCCACCAACAGTGTAAGGGGGTTCCCTTTTCTCCACACCCTCTCCAGCATTTATTGCTTGTAGACTTTGCTTGAATTCTACCAAAAATTTAGAGAAGAGCTAACACCTATCCTACTCAAACTCTTTCAGAATATTGCAGAGGAAGGTAAACTTCCAAACTCATTCTATGAGGCCACCATCACCCTAATGCCAAAACGTGACAAAGATGCCACAAAAATAGAAAACTACAGGCCAATATCACTGATGAACATAGGTGCAAAAATCCTTAACAGAATTCCAGCCATCAGAATCCAACAACACAGTAGAAAGATCATACACCATGACCAAGTGGGCTTTATCCCAGGGATGCAAGGATTCTTCAATATCCACAAAAAATCAATGTAATGCACCACATTAACAAATTGAAAAATAAAACCCATGTGATTATCTTAATAGATGCAGAGAAAGCCTTTGACAAAATTCAACATCCATTTATGATAAAAACTCTCCAGAAAGCAGGAATTGAAGGAACATACCTCAACATAATAAAAGCTATATATGACAAACCCACAGCAAACATTATCCTCAATGGTGAAAAATTGAAAGCATTTCTCCTAAAGTCAGGAACAAGACAAAGGTGCCCACTTTCACCACTACTATTCAACATAGTTCTGGAAGTTTTGGCCACAGCAATCAGAGCAGAAAAAGAAATAAAAGGAATCCAAATTGGAAAAGAAGCAAAACTCTCACTGTTTGTAGATGACATGATCCTCTACATAGAAAACCCTAAAGACTCCACCAGAAAATTACTAGAGCTAATCAGTGAATATAGTAAAGTTGCAGGATATAAAATCAACACACAGAAATCCCTTGCATTCCTATACACTAATAATGAGAAAATAGAGAAATTAAGGAAAGAATTCCATTCACCTTTGCAATAAAAAGAAAAAAATACTTAGGAATATATCTACCTAAAGAAACTAAAATACCTATATATAGCAAACTATAAAACACTGATGAAAAAAAAATCAAAGAGGACACTAATAGATGGAGAAATATACCATGTTCATGGATCAGAAGAGTCAATATAGTGAAAATGAGTATACTACCCAAAGCACTCTATAGATTCAATGCAACCCCTATCAAGCTACCAGCGGTATTTTTCACAGAGCTAGAAAAAATAATTTCACAATTTGTATGGAAATACAAAAAAATCTCGAATAGCCAAAGCAATCTTGAGAAAGAAGAATGGAACTGGAGGAATCCACCTGCCTGACTTCAGGGTCTACTACAAAGCCACAGAAATATAGATCAATGGAACAAAATAGAAAGCCCAGAGATAAATCCACATACCTATGGACACCTAATTTTTGACAAAGGAGGCAAGAATATACGATGGATTAAAGACAATCTCTTTAACAAGTGGTGCTGGGAAAACTGGTCAACCACTTATAAAAGAATGAAACTAGAACACTTTCTAACACCATACACAAATGTTGGAATTTCTATTGATTTGGTAGCCATGCTTCATAGTCTTTCCAGGTTTCTAGAGTAGAATACCTTCCCCAGGGTGGGAAGGTTGTGCCAGTAGATATTTTTCATCTTATGTCAGGGAATCTTCAGCTCACCCTGTCCTCAATCCCCTCTATGTTCTGGCTGGTGATTATTGTTCTGGTAGCAATACTCATAGCTCTTTTCCCTCTTTCACCATTCCTTATTATATGTCTCTTACTCATGGTCCTTGATTTTAATTTGTTATCTACTTAAGGAAGGAGGCTTTATGCAATCCCAAGCCTATGGACCCTCCAGTGACTTTTCAAAGATTGCTCATCCTTTCCCAAATTGTAGATTGGCCATTGTTTCCCAGATCTTTTCTCTGTACAGTGGGATCCACCTGAGGATGCATGATGCTGCTGCTGCTGCTGCTAAGTCGCGTCAGTCGTGTCCAACTCTGTGCGACCCGATAGATGGCAGCCCACCAGGCTCCCCCATCCCTGGGATTCTTCAGGCAAGAACACTGGAGTGGATTGCCATTTCCTTCTCCAGTGCAAGAAAGTGAAAAGTGAAAGTGAAGTTGCTCAGTTGTGTCTGACTCTTAGCAACTCCACGGACTGCAGCCTACCAGTCTCCCCATCCATGGGGATTTTCCAGGTGAGTAATGGAGTGGGGTGCCATTGCCTTCTCTGTGCGTTATGCTAAGTGAACATATATGAGAAGTAAATAGTCTCCAGTCATATTGCCTACTTCAGTAGCTCCTTGCTGCCCATGACAAGCCCACCATCGTGCCATTTTGTAGAGACCAACACTGCATGCCTCATGCGGGTCACGTCAGGGGATGATTTGTTTTGGCCCCATTCACTTTCTTTCTTTCTTTTTTGGAAACATTTTAATTCATTTATTTATATTTTTCCATCATGGTTTATCACAGGATATTGAATATAGTTCCCTGTGCTATACAGTAGGATCTTGTTGTTTATCCATTCTAAATGTAATAGTTTGCGTCTGCCAACTCCAGATTCCCAGTCCATCCTTCTCCCTTCCCCTTCCCCCTTAGCAACCACAACGCTGTTCTCTATGTCTGTGAGTCTGCTTCTGTTTTGTAGGTAGGTTCACTTGTGCCATATTTTAGAGCCCACATATAAGTGGTAGCATATGGCATTTTTCTTTCTCTTTCTGACATACGTCACTTAGTATAATACTCTCTAGTTGCACCTATGTTGCTGCAACTGTTGTCCCCATTCAATTTCAATGTTCATGTGAGTTTGAATATAGAGGCCAAGATGGATCACTTCTAAAGTCAAGAGATAGCGGTTTGAGACTTCCTGGGAGGTCCAGTGGTAAAGAATCCACCTTGCAATCAGGGAACATGATCCCTGGCCAGGGAACTAAGATCCCATATGCCACGTAACACCTAAACCTGCACTGCAACTACTGGAGCCTGCAGGCTGCAAACTAAGACCTGATGCAGCCAAGGAGAGAGAGAGAGAGAGAGAGAGAGAGAGAGAGAGAGAGAGAGAGAGAGAGAAAGAGAGATGGTGGCTTATATATATTCCAGGAGGAGCTTAAAGAGTAACCTGACAAGGAGGGGTAATAGGAGGGCTGAAGAAGGTCTTTGGAGCTGCCAGGACCTCCTTTTCCCACGACTCCTCTTCTTTTATTTCAGACAATTTCCTGTATTGAACAGAAAGTGTTAATTCCTATCTTCCAACATAGGTGTTCACACTGACCCTAGAGCTGATCAGATCTCAAAGTTCGTATCCCCTTCCATGTCACTCACTAAGGTTATTTTCTCACAGATACACGGGGTCTGGCATTTATCCACCTAGATACCAGAAACAAGCCCAGGATATGCCCTGTTGTTCACCAAGGAAACATTTTAGGCAAAGCCATCCTGGGATCCCACACCTGTTTCCCCAGAACCTATATTTATTTGTTCACCTAACATTTTCTGACTTGAATTAAACTTTCAAAGACGTGAATGGCTCAAAATCTCCACATGCAGCTTGCATCTTGCAGACAGTCCCCATGCTGATGGTGCAGTGTTGTGGGGTAGGTAGGGAGGAGGCCTGCTATTTGGACCCAGAGGTGGCACCGGCTCTAGGCTGACAGGGGTCTATGAAGGTGAAGGTGATGGATGGATTTGCACAAGGGAGGCAGTTATTTTAATAAGGATTATCTGAGTTAGCTCAGAATAACCAGCTGCTTGTCTCCACAGGGAGCACCATTTGACATAAATGAAGACAAGGACAATGATTGAGCCTGAAAGAGAGTTAATTGAAAAGGAGTAACTTGCTCTGATCTGCAGATTGAGCTCCTTAGGAGGATTCAGGGGGAGCCAGAGTGAGTCAAACGGTTTTACATGCAGGAATTTCCCTGGAAGATGCAGACATTGTTACTCGATTAACCTCAAATCAGGAAAAGGCCCACATCACAGCAGCTCGAAGGGTGTTAAGTTTCCTGGGGATGCATCTCTTAATTGCAATGTCCATTAAAATGGTGCCTTTTTTTAAAAATTTTAGAGTTAGACAAGCTTTTAAAAATATCAAAGGCAAGGAGAATGAAAAAGTAGGGAGTTAAGTATTTGACCCTTCTTCATCTAACAAATGGAGAAGGCAATGGCAACCCACTCCAATACTCTTGTCTGGAAAATCCCATGGATGGAGGAGCCTGGTAAGCTACAGTCCATGGGATCGTGAAGAGTCGGATACAACTGAGCACCTTCACTTTCACTTTTCACTTTCATGCATTGGAGAAGGAAACGGCAACACATTCCAGTATTCTTGCCTGGAGAATCCCAGGGACAGAGGAGCCTGCTGGGCTGCCATCTATAGGGTTGCACAGAGTCGGACATGACTGAAGCGACTTAGCAGCAGCATCTAACAAAATGTCTTCAGCTTTTGGATTGAAAGATAATTTTGTTCAGTTGAGGAACCATTTTTCTATTAATTCTTCTGGAAATCAAGAATTAATAAGCATCTGTTGAGAGAAGCTGGTATTGATTTTTCTCTTGATGAGTATGAGCTATATACCATACATTTTCTACTATGTTATTCAGATCTCTGCTCAAATGTCATCTCTTCAGACAAGCTGTATGGGACCAATCACTCTGTCTACATGAGAGCCCCATCACTCTCTATCAATAATTACCCCAACACTTTTTTTTTATAATATCAATGATATTATATTGAGCTTTCCTGGTGGTTCAGTGGTAAAGAATCTGCCAGCAATGGAGGAGACCCAGGTTCGATCTCTGTGTCAGGAAGATCCCCTGGAGGAGGAATGTGTGGCAACCCACTCCATGGGTGTTCTTGATTGGAGAATTTCATGGATAGAGGAGTCTGGTGAGTCTAGTCCATGGGGTCACGAAGAGTTGGACGTTACTTTGTGATACTCACTCACTCATGATGTTATACTGCATACTTATTTTTCTTTCTAGCCTGGGTGACTGTGACCTTCATGAAGGCAGGAACTTTGTTTAAGTTACTACTGTATCTTTAGTACCTAAAGTAGTGTTTGTCACTATTAAAAACGAACGACCAAGTACCCTGGGCAGGAATTTTTGTGTTTATTTCTAGTATGCTATATTCATTTTTTATTTCCTTGTGTGGAAAGCTATTTTATTGCAGATTTTAAAGTTCTTTTATGAAGAAACAATAACAACAAAGAGATAAAAGTACTATTAGCAATAAACAATAGGAAAGCTGGTCACAGTGGATGAAGAAACAGCAAAAATTAACAGCTGAAGAAATAAAGTGTCACAGAAATGAGCAGCCTAGATATAAGTATACCATAAAACTAAGTTAGGTGAAGTGAACTATGTAAGAGCCATGGCATAAATTTCATCATACAATTGGTATATATGATTCTGTTAGGTGATCAATGGACCCTGTGACTAGTCCTTCACTTTTTATTGAACTGTTTATTGAGATAATTATAGATTCACATGCATTTGTAAGGATTAATAAAGAAAGATCTTGGGAGCTCTAATGCCAACAGGACTGGTCAAGTGCCACCTATCTTTAAGGGCAGAGAGCCACACTGTTGATTTTAAGAAATGAAAAGAGGACAGTTCCAATGTAAGATAACATCATAGGGGGCTCCTGAACTCACATCCTCCTATGCACATGAAACCTACAGTTACACATGGAGCAGCTCCCTCCAAAAGAAATCCAGAAACTAGCTGAATGACTCCTACACATCATGAATGGAAAAAACCCACATCAAGAAGGGTTGGATAGGCTGAGATACACTCTTACTCTAACCCTTCCCCTAGCTCAGTCACCTACACTTGAGTGGGATCTTACAACTCCCAGTTTCTCCTTGAGGAGTGAAGGACTTGGACTCAACATTAAGCAACCCAGGATTTAAAACTGCTCCCTGGGAGACAGGTCCCTCAGCTCAGAAAGCCAATGGGACTTGATGTCTCAGAGACTCACAAGGCTATAGCAAGCCAAGAACCGGTTTTATTTAAATGTATTTATTTTAATTTAAAGGATAATTGCTCTACAATATTGTATTGGTTTCTTCCATTCATCAGCATGAATTAGCCATAGGTATACCTTATGTCCCTTTCTTCTTGAACCTTCCTCCCACCTCCCTTCCCATCCACTCTTCTAGGTTGTCACAGAGGCCTAGTTTGAGTTCCCTGAGACATACAGCAAATTCCCACTGGCTATCTATTTTACATATTATAGTGTATATATTTCCACGTTACTCTCTCCGTTCGTCCCACTCTCTCCTTCTCTCTCTCTCTCTGCAGTTCTGTTCTTTAAATCTGCATCTCCATTGCAGCCCTGCAAATAGGTTCATCAGTACCATTTTTATAGATGCCATATATATGCATTAATATATGATATTTTTCTCTTTCTGACTTACTTCACTCTGTTATGACCAACCTGGACAGCATATTAAAAAGCAGAGACATTACTTTGCCAACAAAGATCTGTCTAGTCAAAGCTTTGGTTTTTCCAATAGTCATTTATGGATGTGAGAGTTGGACTATAAAGAAAGCTGAGTGCCAAAGGATTGATGCTTTTGAACTGCAGTGTTGGAGAAGACTCCTGAGAGTCCCTTGCACTGCGAGGAGATCCAACCTGTTCATCCTAAAGGAAATCAGTCCTGATGAAAGGATTGATGCTGAAGCTGAAACTTCAATACTTCGGCCACCAGATATGAAGAACTGAATCACTGGAGTAGACCCTAATGCTGGGAAAGATTGAAGGCAGGAAGAGAAGAGGACGACAGAGGATGAGATGGTTGGATGGCATCACCAACTCAATGGACATGAATTTTAGTAAGCTCCAGGAGCTGGTGATGGACAGGGACGCATGGTGTGCTAAAGTCCATGGGGTTGCAAAGAGTTGACTCGTGACAAAGAGTCACTTGACATGACTGAGCAACTGAACTGAACTGAATTCACTCTGCGTAATAGGCTCTAGGTTCATCCATCTTATTAGAACTGACTCAGATGTGCTCCTTTATATTTCTGAGTAATATTTCCATCATAAGAAACGGCTTTTAAAAAGGACTGGCTGTGTCTATCCCTGGCCCTCACCCCCAGCTCAGCACAGATGAAGCAGACTGAAAAGCCTATCTCTACCTTTCTCTGAAAGAGGCCTCTTCATACATCACAAGCTGCTGCCTGAAGGTCAGGTTCCTAACACAGCACATCTGTGGGGGCTGACTCAGTTCCTCCCCTGAGACTGAGGAGGCCAGTGGGTGAGAACTATCTCCGAGCTCTCTCTCCAACCTGCTCCAGGACACCGGTGTATCCACTGTATTCACTGGAATATTTCCACAAAGATGTCAAACTGCCCTTCAGAAAGGTTTGGAAATGATTTTATTCTCTAGTAACTCACTCTAGTACTCTTGCCTGGAAAATCCCACAGATGGAGGAGCCTGGTAGGCTGCAGTCCATGGGGTCGCTAGGAGTCGGACTCGACTGAGTGACTTCACTTTCACTTTTCACTTTCATGCATTGGAGAAGGAAACGGCAACCCACTCCAGTGTTCTTGCCTGGAGAATCCCAGGGATGGGGGAGCCTGGTGGGCTGCCGTCTATGGGGTCATACAGAGTCGGACATGACTGAAGCGACTTAGCAGCAGCAGTAATGAATGAGAATGGAGGTTTCTCCTCATTCTTACAAACACTGGCTGTTATTTATTTATTTTTAAATGCTTGGTGTTTTTATTGTTGTTTTTGATATGGACCATTTTTGCAGTCTTTATTGAATTTGTTACAATATTGCTTCTGTTTTTTTGTTTTGGATTTTGGCTGTGAGGCATTGGGGTTGTAGAATTCCCAACCCCAGTATTAGAAGGTGAAATTAACCATTGGACCGGTAGGGAAGGCCTTTGGCTGTTGTTTTTTATGATCTATGATCATTGGCCATTTCTTTTTAATGTGAACGTGGGTTTTTGTCTATTTGTTTTGGAGTGGTGGCTTTCATGGAGAAGACAATGGCAACCCACTCCAGTACTCTTGCCTGGAGAATCCCATGGACAGAGGAGCCTGGAAGGCTACAGTCCATGGGGTTGTTAAGAGTCAGACACGACTGAGCGACTTCACTTTCACTTTTCACTTTCATTCATTGGAGAAGGAAATGGCAACCCACTCCAGTATTCTTGCCTGGAGAATCCCGGGGAAAGAGGAGCCTGTTGGGCTGCCGTCTATGGGGTCGCACAGAGTTGGACATGACTGCCATGACTTAGCAGCAGCAGCAGCAGTGGCTTTCAACTCTGCCAGCTTGTGAGTCTCCTGGTGAAGTTCTAAATAATGCTTGAGTCTAAGCTCCAGCTGATTAAATTACACGCTCCTCAGGCAGTTCAGATGTTCCACCATGGTTGACAGCCACTCTTTGGGGCTAGGATGGGAGCTGATGGAGGCACAAACTGCTGAGGTATAGATTTGGTTCAGGAGTTCATAGTACAGCATGACATCAAGTCAGAGCAACCACCCAAATAGCCAGATCAGCTGAAAAATATTATTTAATGAGCTCTGCAGATAATCAAGGCTGACTCTGTTTCCAGTGACATCATTTCAAAGCAGCGTTTGTTGGAGAACTGGTGAATTTGGCTAACACAGCCTGGATGTGAAGTCCTGAGTTCCTGCTTAGACTCACAAGTTTAATGAACATCTGCGTTATCAAGAATAGAAGCATGGCTTCTTGACAAGCAATGCACATTGTTTGTGATTAAGCTTTTTATACAAGATATTTGTAGATTCCCATGCAGTTGTAAGAAATAGTATTGAGAAATCTCACATACCTTTTACTCTAAACCATAGGACAATATTGCAACAGGATATGGACCCTGACAGTCAAGGAGCAGACCATTTCCATCACCACAAGGAATCTCCCATGTTGCTTTTTTTTAAAGCCACATCCACTTCCCTTCTAAGGCAACTTCTTCCTTAACTACTAGCCACCACGAAGCTGGTCTCCATTTCTATATACCTGACATTTCAAGAGTGTTATGTAAGTAGAATCATACAAGATACAACCTTTGAGGATTTTTTTTCCCACTATGCACAATTCTCTTGTGATTTATTTAGTGTGTTTTATTTATTTATTCCTTAGCTATCAATATTTATTCATATTCCTTTTTATTTATCAATCTTCCTTTTTATTTCTGGGTAGTATTCTGTAGTATTCACACACCATTCACTCACTGAAAGAATGTATGGGTTGTTTCCAGTTGTTTCCAGTTTTTGCAAAGAAAGTTTCAATAAACATTTATGTGTGTGTGTGTATATATACACAAATATATATATTTGTGTGTGTGTGTATGTGTTAGCATATCTCCATTTCTTTGGGATGAGAGTGCTCTTGCTGGATGATCTGAAAGTTTATTTTATTTTTGCAAAACTGCCGAACTGTTTTCCAGAGTGACTGTACTGTTTTACATTCACATCAGTAATGTATGAGTAATTAGCTTCCTCCACATCCTCACCTGCATTTGATGTTGTCATTTAAGAAATAATTAGCTATTCTGATAGACATGTAGTGATAACGCTGCTGCTGCTGCTCCTAAGTCACTTCAGTCATGTCCGACGCATTATGGTTTTAACTCCGTTTCCCTAGTGGCTATTGATATTGAATATCTTTTCATGTGCTAATCTGCAGTTTGTGTATCTTCTTTGGTGAAATATCTGTTTATGCCTTTTGCCCATTTTGCGATTGGAATTTTTTTTTTTACTGTTGATAGTTGAGAGTTCATTATATACTTGTTCTTTGTCAGATATGTGGCAAGTATCTTCTCTCAGTCTGTAGCTTGTTTTTTCATTCTCTTAACAGGTCTTTTGTAGAGCAAAAGTTTTAAAGTGAAGTTCAGTCTATCATATGTTCCTCTCATGGATTATGCTTTTGGTGTCAAGCCCAAGGACTCTTTACCTAGACCTATATTCCAAAGATGTTTATCATGTTTCCTTTTTTCTAAAAGTTCTGTAGTTTACATTTAAGTCTGTGATCCATTTTGGTTTAATTTTGTGTGTTTCTTTTTTCTTATTTTTTTGTAGATAGATCTTCAATTGCTTGAGCACAATTTATGGGAAAGGCAATCTTTTCTCCATTGAATGCTTTTGTACCTTTGTCAAAAGTCAGTTGGGCATGTTTGTATGAGCATGTTTCTGGGCTCTCTGCTTTGCCCAGTTGATCTATTTATTCCTCTGGTAATATCACTGTAATGATTACTGTCGCTAAATAGTAAATGTTGAAATTGAGTAGATTGATTCTTCATACTTAGTTTTTTGTTTTTGAAATTGTTTTACTTTTATTTATTTATTTTCCAAGTACATTTTTTTTTTTTTTTTTTTTAAATTTTATTTTTTACTTTATTTTACTTTACAATACTGTATTGGTTTTGCCATACATTGACATGAATCAGCCACGGGTTTATATAAGCTCCCAATCCTGAAACCCCCTCCCACCTCCCACCCCATATCATCTCTCTGGATCATCCCCATGCACTAGCCCCAAGCATCCTGTATCCTGTATCGAACATAGACTGGAGCTTCGTTCTTACATGATAGCATACATGTTTCAATGCCATTCTCCCAAATCATCCCCCCTCTCCCTCAGAGGCCAAAAGTCCGTGCTATACATCTGTTTCTTTTGCTGTCTCTCATACAGGGTCATCATTACCATCTTTCTAAATTCCATATATATGTGTCATTATACTGTATTGGTGTTTTTCTTTCTGGCTTACTTCACTCTGTATAATTGGCTCCAGTTTCATCCATCTCATTAGAACTGATTCAAATGTATTCTTTTTAATGGCTGAGTAATACTCCATTGTGTATATGTACCACAGCTTTCTTATCCATTCATCTGCTGATGGACATCTAGGTTGCTTCCATGTCCTGGCTATTATAAACAGTGCTGTGATGAACACTGGGGTACACGTATCTCTTTCAATTTTGGTTTCCTCGGTGTGCATGCCCAGCAGTGGGACTGCTGGGTCATAAGGCAGTTCTATTTGCAGTTTTTAAAGGAATCTCCACACTGTTCTCCATAGTGGCTGTACTAGTTTGGATTCCCACCAACAGTGTAAGAGGGTTCCCTTTTCTCCACATCCTCTCCAGCATTTATTGCTTTCAGACTTTTGGATCGCAGCCATTCTAACTGGTGTGAAATGGTACCTCACTGTGGTCTTGATTTGCATTTCTCTGATAATGAGTGATGTTGAGCATCTTTTCATGTGTTTGTTAGCCATCCATATGTCTTCTTTGGAGAAATGTCTATTTAGTTCTTTGGCCCATTTTTTGATTGGGTCGTTTATTCTTCTGGAGTTGAGCTGCATAAGTTGCTTGTATATTTTTGAGACGAGTTGTTTGTCAGTTGCTTCATTTGCTATTGTTTTCCCCCATTCTGAAAGCTGTGTTTTCACCTTGCTTGTAGTTTCCTTTGTTGTGCAGAAGCATTTAATTTTAATTAGATCCCATTTGTTTATTTTTGCTTTTATTTACTTTTATAGTTCCTTTATGTTTCTACATAAATTTTAGAATAATTTTGTCTACATCTACAAAATATATTGCTGGTGTTTTGGTAAACCTGTACATTAATTTGGGGGGGTTGACATCTTCACTGTGTTTAGTCTTGCAATTCATAAATGCAGTACGTCTCTCCATTTATTTAGATTTTTCTTCCTTTTTCTATTCCCTCTTCCCTTCCTCTTCATTCCTTCTTTCTTTCCTTCTGTCTTTTCTCAGTATTATATAGTTTTCAGCATGCATATCCTGTACATGTTTTGTTAGATTTACATATAAGTATTTCATTTTTTTGAGCAATTGGAAATGGTATTGAATTTTTACTTTTGTGTCTATATACTTGTTGCTAATATATAAAAATATAACTGATTTTTGTATGTTTTCTTGTATTTCATGACCTTGCTGAATTTATTTATTCCATAATTTTTTTTCAGGTTCCTGGGCATTTTCTCTGTAGGCTATAATGTCTTCTGCAAGCATTTTAATTTTTTTCCTTTCTGATCTGCATGGCTTTTACTTCTTTTCCTTGTCTTCTTGAACTGGCTAGCATTTTCAATGCTATGTTGGATAACAGTGGTATGGGTAGACATCTTTGAATTGTTTTCAGCCTTAGAAAGAAAGCATTCTGTCATTGACCATTAAGTATAATGTTAGCTGCAAGTTTTTTTTTTTTTTTTTTTGTAGATACTCTTCATCAAGTTGAGGAAGTTCTCCTCTATTGGCATTATTCTGAAATTATTTTTTTAAAACTATGAATGGGGTGTTGAATTTTGTCAGTTGCTTTTTCTGCATCATTGATTTAATCATATGATGATTTTTTTTTTCTTTTTCTTCTTTAGTGTGTTAATATGGCAGATTACACTGGGTTTATAAAACTCATGGGTTGCAGTGGTGATGGGGGTGGTTGTTGTTTTTTGTTATTTAGTTCTTCAGTTATGTCTAACTTTTGTGACCCCATGGACTGTAGTCTGCCAGGCAGGCAGAGGGGATGAAATTTCCAGCTCTCTACTTGGCCTTCTGTAACAACACGTTGGTGTGGTATTGTAGCCTTCTAAGCATAGTGACTCAGATGGTAAAGCTTCTGCCTGCAATGCGGGAGACCTGGGTTCAATTCCTGGGTTGGGAAGATCCCCTGGAGAAGGAAATGGAAATCCACTCCAGCACTCTTGCCTGGAAAATCACATGGACAGAGAAGCCTGATAGACTACAGTCCATGGGGTCGCAAAGAGTTGGACACGACTGAGCGACTTCACTTTCACTAAGCATAGAAATATAAATTCTCCACTCAGCCACTTCTGGGCTTTTGGTGACAGGGGTTGGAGCCACAGTTTTTTTATTGGTTTTCTGGTATTTGGCCGCAGCAGAGCAGTTATTATGTGAAACTCTTCTTAGGCCACCCCTGATTTGGTTCTTTGATTGAGAAAGAGTAAATTTAATTTATTTATTCTTTTACTTGTGAGTGTTTCTGGTTATTTGGCTTGCGATATTTGAGGCAAAAGGAAGATTCAAGGAACTTACCACTGTGTCCTTCCCCTTGTTCTGGTAAGCCTAACTGGTCTTCTCGCCACCTTTCAGGGTTTCCTTGTCTTTATGCATAATGGCCAGAGATTTTATTTTTTATTATTTTATTTTAAGATTTATTTTTTTATTGATGTGGACCATTTAAAAATTTTTTTTTTTTAATTGAGCTTGTTACAGCATTGCTTCTGTTTTATGTTTTGGTTTTTGGCCTTGAGGCATGTGGGATCTTGATTCCTCAACCAGGGGTTGAGCTGCACCCCTGCATTGGAAGGTGAAGTCTTAATCCCTGGACTGCCTGGAAAGTCCCATGTCCAGAGCTGCTAGTTGTACTTGGCAGGAGGAATAGGAGAAAGTATTTCTATTCCATATTCTCAGAAGTGGAAGCATGTAATTTTAGTTGTGGCCACACTGGATGCACTAGATTCAACTAGTCAGGATAAGACATTTATTTATACATGGCAACTTTCCTTCCTCATCATTCTGCATGATTGAAGTATTATTTGCCTGCTTTAGCAAATGAAATCTTGATTACATGTTTTACAGTACTGAAAATGTTGAATATTTTGTTTCACACATTTCACTTAAGCCTAATATCTGTCTCCAGAATTCTCTCTTATTAGTTATTATTTTGTTACTTGTCAACAGGACCCCAACTAGAGACTTTTGTGTGGAAAGAATGAAGGTTTTAGGGGAGGCATAACTCTTTTTATGGGAATTGTCCTTGGGGATGGTCTTCAGTTCAGCTCAGTTCAGTTGCTCAGCCGTGTCCGACTCTTTGCGACCCTATGAATCGCAGCACACCAGGCCTCCCTGTCCATCACCAACTCCAGGAGTTCACTCAGACTCATGTCCATCGAGTCAGTGATGCCATCCAGCCATCCAGCCATCTCATCCTCTGTCATCCCCTTCTCCTCCTGTCCCCAATAGGGAAACACTAAGGGAAAGATAGGGAAGAGGGAGGGAGACAGACATTGTGTAGAGTCTATATGTTAGGTGCCTCACAGAGGTTATCTCAGTTAATCTTACAGAAGTATTGTTACCATCTCTGGTTTTCAGCTGGATCTTGGCTAGAGAGGTTAGGATGATTCAATTAGATGTGTCCAAATTGGTTTTTAAGCCTATATATTGGAGAAGGAAATGGCAACCCACTCCAGTGTTCTTGCCTGGAGAATCCCAGGCAAGATGGAGCCTGGTGGGCTGCCATTTATGGGGTCGCGCAGAGTCGGACACGACTGAAGCGACTCAGCAGCAGCAGCGGCAGCATATTGACAACAGCTTTAGTTGTCTCCCAAGCTGCCTTCACTAGGTCATGAAACCATCACGCATTTGTATTGGAGCTTTGCCCTCAGTTTATGCCCTGTTTATTCTGGAAGGATATACCATGGATAAGACAGTGGAGATAAGATCTATGATTACCTCGTCCTGCTGGCTTCAGTGACTATCTTGCACTTTATAAAATGATACCCAGCCAATGGAATACAACAGTTATCTTTCCTAATATTTCAGCCTAGGCAATTGGATTCATGAAAAAACTTCTGAAGAGGAGTATGGGATAAGGATTTTGGGGAGAAAGAAAAAATTATCAAAGGATGACAGCAAAAGAATATAGGCTAGAGAACTGTGTGACTCAATAAAGCATCACTAGCAGTCCAGCAAAAACGTGTTCAGCATTAAAATGAGAGTATTTTGACCTAGTCAAGTGTCACCTGGATGTAAAACTGTGGCAAATAATGTAAATTAGGTAATAGAATTTTGGTTCAGGAGAGAAGTATCAATCAGCTCGGTTCCGTCACTCAGTTGTGTCTGACTCTTTGCGACCCCATGGACTGCAGCACTCCAGACCCCCATGTCCATCACCAACTCCTGGAGCTTGCTCAAACCCATGTCCATCTGCCATCTAACTATCTCATCCTCTGTCATCCCCTTCTCCTCCTGCCTTCAATGTCAATATAAAACACAAAAATTGTATGATGTGGGATTCAGTATCATAGGCCAAAGTACAGTAGTTTCATGAATTATTTTCTGAGGTGTGACAGTGATATTTTGGCTTCATAGGAGAATGTCCTTATTTAGGAGATGCCTGCCAAACTTTTGATGTCAAATGTCATGATGTCTGCACCTGAACTTCAAATTGTTCAGTCAAAAAAAAAAAAAAAACAAAAAAACAAAACTTGGACTATTTTCTTCCCATATTCACTTTACTTTGTTGCCACCTTCTCCCTTGGGCACAGTGCCTAGGGCCCAGATACTCTGGAGGGTCTACAAAAATGCTTTTAAGCATCCTTTTAAAATTAAAAGACAAAAATGAATTTCTAGGTCAAATATTTTAACTTATAGTATTCATAATTCACTTTTATGCCAACACATCCATATAATAGAGTTTTAAATACACTTTTATTGAGGAAGAGGCACACAAAAGTGTCTATGGCCCAGGAAAGCCATAAAGTGGTTCTCAATGCCACCATTAGGACTGAAACTTCAGGAGGTCCAAGATCAGTGGTTCCTTGGGTATTATGGACAATCAACACAGTGCCAGCTGCGGCCATAGTCTCAGTTAGCATTTGTTGATTGAATGAAAGGATCTCTGACAAATTTTATGAACATTGAACATATTCTTCTGCTAAAGCATGTAAAATGCCCTTCTAATAAGCGAAGTATGTATTATTTTTGGATTATCAAACGTTTTTAATTGTTAGTGTCTCATTCCCTGTTTGGGAGAAGGCAATGGCACCCCACTCCAGTACTCTTGCCTGGAAAATCTCATGGATGGAGGAGCCTGGTAGGCTGCAGTCCATGGGGTCGCTAAGAGTTGGACTTGACTGAGCGACTTCACTTTCACTTTTCACTTTCATGCATTGGAGAAGGAAATGGCAACCCACTCCAGTGTTCTTGCCCGGAGAATCCCAGGGATGGGGGAGCCTGGTGGGCTGCTGTCTATGGGGTCGCTCAGAGTCAGACATGACTGAAGCGACTTAGCAGCAGCAGCAGCAGCAGCATTCCCTCTTTATTGGATACATAGGATAATTGGATACATAGGAAGGAAAAATGGATCGATGGCTGAGGCATCATTTTTTGAATACTCACTATATCTGCATTTATACACTATATAAATATAAATATAGTGTATAAATACAGATATATATATATATAATATACATACAGATATATAGTGCATTTAGACACTATATATCTGCATTTCAGGCCCTCTTTCCACATGCTTTGAACCCAGTGTGTCTGTCTATAGGAGGAAACCACAGGATGTTTTATGAATATTTTTCTACAGGTAATTTACATACAACAGCAGCAGCAACAACGTAACAAGAAGCATCTGTTGGCATTTTTCACGTACACATTTATCATGTGCTCAAAAGCACTTAATGGGAATGCCCTCATTTAATCCTTATAAAATACCTCATATATAAAAACGAACAATACTTCCTTTTGCAGATGAGCAAAGGAAGGCCCAAGAGGTTGAGCAACTCCTCATTAATTACTCAGTGAGAAAGTGGCCAGGCCAGGATCTGAAGCCAGCTCACTGGATTCCCAGGCACATTCTCTTGTCTGCTTCATTCCACTCTGCCTCCCATGAGTGTGTCGTTTGCAAGTGTCTTAGCAAGCTGCCTTTGAAAACTCAGGGATTAGTTTTAGCTTTTCACATAGCATTTGTTGACTGAATGATTCGGGATTAAGTGCCTTAGCTACAACTGTTATCAATAGTAATGCCTGGAACTGAGATATCAGAAATCACCTTGTGATTCTAGGAAAGAGAACTGGATGTGAAAAAGAAAGCTGTACAGAGGTGCTTACCCTCATCTGATGCTCTGGGGCTAATACCCTGTTGGGGAGACGATGGTGCAGAGCAGGTTATATGCTCTGGTGGCCTCTCTCATGGACTCATTGGCTTGGGGGTCACAGGAAGAGAGTCAAACTCAAGTTCCATCAGACTTAGCCTGACTTTCAATTTTTCTGTCCTGAGGAAGAGCACGGCCCCGAAGTTAGGTCTGCTCACCTATAAGTCCATCTGTAGGAGGGAAGCAGAGCTGCCTTTAACACAGAACATCCTGAGACCAAGTTTGGCTATGACTGAGAGCCTTCAGTGTGCCGTTGACTGTGGAAAAAAAAACACACACACAAAACTGGAAGACGTCAAAAACTGAGGGTTGCTGCTAAGCCCTGATCTACTAAGAGAATGTACAGGAGCAGTCCTATCTGAGGCAAGATGGACAGAACTGCATGGTGTCCCAGTATGGGCCCTCTGAGGACTAATACTGTTTCTTTAGGCAATGAGTGGACACAGGGATGAGGGAGTGGATGAATGAGTCCCTCCCTCTGGAAGACTGCTCTTCTGCCCTAGGGTCTCTAGAACATTTTATTAATTTCTTCTCTTACAGTACTTTCTATAATCTACTGTGTTTGCTGGCTTTGTGATATACTGCAGAGCCCTAAAAGAGCTCACAGCTCAACCAGGGAAGCAAAGCAAGTACACAGCTCATTAGAGCAGAGGGCTGTGCAGAGGGAAGTGGAAGCACAAAGTGGGGTTGTGGGAGCAGGACTGGGACAATAACTGACTTCTTCTGGGTGGAAGCTTAGGGTTAGCATCTTGAGAAAGGGCTTGTTTGAGCTTGTCTTGGAAAGAGTAGGAGTTACCTGCTAACTGCAAGACCGAACACACTAGGAACATGTACGATCACTGAGTAGGGAGACCGTGGATCCCACTTTGGAAACCGCAGGGAGTTCAAAACAACAGAGTTGTAGGCTGCACAGAAAGGGGGCAGCCGGATAGGAAAAGGTGCAAGCAGATCAGATTTGGAGGGATTTTAGCCATTGTGTTTAGGGATTGGCACTTAATTCCATAAGGCCGAAGAGCCACTAAAGAACTTTAAGCAGAGTAACAATCAGTTCAGTTCATTCGCTCAGTCATGTCCGACTCTTTGTGACCCAATGGACTGCAGCACACCAGGCTTCCCTGTCCATCACCAACTCCTGGAGGCTACTCAAATTCATGTCCATTGAGTCGGTGATACCATTCAACCATCTCGTCCTCTGTTATCCCCCTCTTCTCCTGCCTTCAATCTTTCCCAGCATCAGGGTCTTTTAAAATGAGTCAGTTCTTCACATCATGTGGCCAAAGTGTGGACTTTCAGCTTCAGCATCAGTCCTTCCAGTGGATATTCAGGACTGATTTCCTTTAGGACGGGCTGGTGGATCGCCTTGCAGTGCAAGGGACTCTCAAGAGTCTTTTCCAACACAGCACTTCAAAAGCATCAATTCTTCAGTGCTCAGCTTCTTCACAGTCCAACTCTCACATCCATACACAACTACTGGAAAAATGATACTTTGACTAGACAGATCTTTGTTGGCAAATTAATGTCTCTGCTTTTTAATGTGCTGTCTAGGTTGGTCATAACTTTCCTTCCAAGTAGTAAGTGTTTTTTTTTTTTTTTTTTTTTTAATTTCATGGCTGCAGTCACCATCTGCAGTGATTTTGGAGCCCCTTCCAAAATAAAGTCTGTCACTGTTTCCACTGTTTCCCCATCTATTTCCCATGAAGTGATGGGACCAGATGCCATGATCTTCATTTTCTGAATGTTGAGCTTTAAGCCAACTTTTTCACTCTCCTCTTTCACTTTCATCAAGAGGCTCTTTAGTTCTTCTTTACTTTCTGCCATAAGGGTGGTGTCATCTGTATATCTGAGGTTATTGATATTTCTCCCAGCAATCTTGATTCCAGCTTGTGCTTCTTCCAGCCCAGCGTTTCTCATGATGTAAGTTATCATCATATAAGTTAAATAAGCAGGGTGACAATACACAGCCTTTACATACTCCTTTCCTAGTTTGGAATTAGGACATATTGTCCCACGTCCAGTTCTAACTTTTGCTTCCTAACCTGCATACAGATTTCTCAAGAGGCAAGTCAGGTGGCCTGGACTTTTAGAAAAATCTTGGGGACAGGTTAATTAGGGCAGGAAACTGCTGGAGATGGTTGCAGGAGCTACTGCAACACTCTAGGATTTTGTTGGGCTGCAAAGCCGCTGCAGGACCAGTGCTCTTGTGGGTTCTGATGGCGGAGTTTCCCAGGCTGGGGAGGCAGTGTGATCAAAGGGCCCCAAGCTGAGGAGGACACTGGCACAGAGCAAGCAGTCTGTGTGCAGGAGACCTGGGTCTATCATGGAATTAGTGGGAGTGTTGTGTTAGTTGCTCAGTAGTGTCTGATTCTTTGTGACTCCATGGAGTGTAGCCCGCCAGGCTCCTCTGTCCATGGAATTCTACAGGAAAGAATACTGGAGTGGGTTGCCATTCCCTCCTCCAGAGCCAGCAGTCAGTGTGCATGAGGCCCAGGTTTATCAAGGAATTAATAGGAGAGGAGGCTGGAAATGCAGGTTGGAGAAAAACAGTGAAGCGTGGAAGGCTTTTAATGAATGACTGGAGGTAATGCGGGGCAGGCAGGGAAGAGCAGCATTCCAGCTAACTGTCAGCTACTCTGATGAAGTAGACTACACACATCATCAGACCTGTGTTTTAGAGAGAATGGCAGATATCTAACACCATAGAGAGAAGCTGGTATTAGAAGGAGAGGAAAGAGGAGAAGGAGGAGGAGAAAGAAGGAAACTATTGTAATAATAGACAGAAGGTGATGAGACCCTGCACCAGGGCCAGGTCTTTAGAAATAATTTTCAGGGGACAAATGTTAGAAACTTTATATGACAACATTGTACCTCAGTGAGGCTGGTTTGACAGAAGATTTCTTCCCAGAGTTAACACAGGACACGTAGGCTTGAATTACAGAAATTAGAAGGACGTATACTCAGGCATAGCAACCCGCTCCAGTATTCTTGCCTGGAGAATCCCCATGGACAGAGGAGCCTGGTGGGCTGCAGTCTGTGGGGTCACAGAGAGTCGAACACAACTGAGTGACTAAACACAGCATAGTACATGCTCACCATGTCTATTTATAATTCTGATACCCAATGCGGATACCCAATGGCCATGCTGTGTGGGCCACCCAAGATGGGCGGGTCATGGTGGAGAGATCTGACAGAACGTGGTCCACTGGAGAAGGGAATGGCAAACCACTTCAGTATTCTTGCCTTGAGAACCCCGTGAACAGTATGAAAAGGCAAAATGATTGGATACTGAAAGAGGAACTCCCCAGGTCAGTAGGTGCCCAATATGCTAATGGAGATCAGTGGAGAAATAACTCCAGAAAGATTAAAGGGATGGAGCCAAAGCAAAAACAATACCCAGCTGTAGATGTGACTGGTCGTAGAAGCAAGGTCCGATGCTGTAAAGAGCAATATTGCATCAGTTCAGTCGCTCAGTCGTGTCCGACTCTTTGCGACCCCATGAATTGCAGCATTCCAGGCCTCCCTGTTCATTACAATCTCTCGGGGTTCACTCAGACTCACGTCCATCGAGTCTGTGATGCCATCGAGCCATCTCATCCTCTGTCGTCCTCTTCTCCTCCTGCCCCCAATCCCTTCCAGTATCAGAGGCATATTGGGGACTGGAAGAAGCACCAGCTGGAATCAAGATTGCCGGGAGGAATATCAATATCCTCAGATATGCAGATGACACCACCCTTATGGCAGAAAGTGAAGAGGAACTAAAAAGCCTCTTGATGAAAGTGAAAGAGGAGAGTGAAAAAGTTGGCTTAAAGCTCAACATTCAGAAAACTAAGATCATGGCATCTGCTCCCATCACTTTGTGGGAAATAGATGGGGAAACAGTGTCAGACTTTTTTTTGTGTGTGTACTCCAAAATCACTGCAGATGGTGACTGCAGCCATGAAATTAAAAGGCGCTTACTCCTTGGAAGGAAAGTTATGACCAACCTAGATAGTATATTCAAAAGCAGAGACATTACTTTGCTTACTAAGGTCCGTCTAGTTAAGGCTATGGTTTTTCCAGTGGTCGTGTATGGATGTGAGAGTTGGACTGTGAAGAAGGCTGAGTGTCGAAGAACTGATGCTTTTGAATCGTGGTGTTAGAGAAGACTCTTGAGAGTCCCTTGGACTGCAAGGAGATCCAATCAGTCCATTCTGAAGGAGATCAGTCCTGGGTGTTCCTTGGAAGGAATGATGCTAAAGCTGAAACTCCAGTACTTTGGCCACCTCATGCAAAGAGTTGACTCATTGGAAAATACTCTGATGCTGGTAGGGATTGGGGGCAGGAGGAGAAGGGGATGACAGAGGATGAGATGGCTGGATGGCATCACTGACTCGGTGGACGTGAATTTGAGTGAACTCTGGGAGTTGGTGATGGACAGCGAGGCCTGGCATGCTGCAACTGATGGGGTCGCAAAGATTGTTCACAACAAAGCGACTGAACTGAACTGAACTGAATGGGAAAAAAATGATCTTCAGCCTCAGTGTCCTAGGGTAAACAAGATAATAAAATCTTTAGAGATAAAATGTCAATTTTCAATTAGCAGGTTTTTGTTGCAACTGTTTATTTTTAAGCTGAGGGTGAGATTGATCCAACTTGGTGTGCCCCCTTTAACTGAAAGGCGTTGGGATTCAAGAATGCTTTCATTCTTTGACTCTTCTGTGTTTGCATTCCTGAGCAGGTGCATGTGATTTGGGGGGTGTCTGTTCTCCAGGTGGTGGCTACATGGGGGTAGATGATGTAGCATTTGTTCTGAAAAGCAAAGGCGCTGATGGACATGAATACAGATTCTGTAATGCTGAGTGTGTTCTTAGTTTATAGCAGAGCGTTTTGCACACAGGCTCAGATTTTATAGGCAACTTTGTTCTAGTATGAGTGTAAAATTTTGCTAGATGTGTCTCCAGAAGACTTTCACCAGAAATTCACCTCTATTTGAACTGTGTAATCTTCCTTAAGATTCCAGGAGTTTTAGTACAAAGTAACTCTTAAGTTATGAAATGACACAGTCACAGTACATATGAAACCCAGTCCTAGTGAGCGGGCTCTGCAGGCTTTAAAATGGATTCTCTCCCTTTCTAAGTAGAAGTAGCAGCAGAAGTCAAGTCAGTATTTCTATGTTCCCAAGGGCCCACTCTTTTTAAATTTTTTGTCCCTGATATCCATTATGAATACAAGCTTGACTTACAAAATAAAATAGGCAATAGAATGGTAGATTGGATGAAAATTCTCATTTCTTCACTTTCTTCCTGTTTTACTATTACACATCTACAGCCTCAGTTGTGTGACTTTGCAGAACACCTCCCCAGAGGGCATGGCTTCCTTCCCCATCCCTTGGTTTGTGACAATGTCCAGTTCTGAGAAGGATTCCCAGGTGGCTCAGTGGTTAAAAGTCTGCCTGCCAATAGCACATGAGATATGATTTTGATCCCTGGGCTGGGAAGATCCCCTGGAGAAGGAAATGGTAGCCCACTCCAGTATTCTTGCCTGGAAAATCCCATGGACAGAGGAGCCTGGAAGTCTACGGTCCATGGAGTCACAGAGACTCAGACATGACTGAGCCACCAACAGTTTCATTTCACGCTCTCATGGGTACATGTTAATTTGCCTACTTGTCTATATCTCCATATGTTGCCTGCTTAGAGGGTAAGTCCTGTACCATTTCCTTAGCAGGCCATACTACTTTGTACACTTTTTTTTTTTTAATGCTTTATTCTACTTTACAATACAGTATTTGTTTCGCCATACATTGACATGAATCAGCCACATGTGTCCACGATCTCCCAATGCCGTAGCCCCCTCCCACCTCCCACCCCACACCATCTCCCCGGATCATCCCGTGCACCAGCCCCAAGCATCCTGTATCCTGTATTGAACATAGACTGGCGCTTCATTTCTTACATGATAGTATACATGTTTCAGTGTCATTCTCCCAAATCACCCCACCCTCTCCCTCTCCCTCAGAGGCCAAAAGTCCGTTCTATACCTCTGTGTCTCTTTTGTTGTCTCACATACAGGGTCATCATTACTATCTTTCTAAATTCCATATATATGTGTCAGTATACTGTATTGGTGTTTTTCTTTCTGGCTTACTTCACTCTGTATAATTGGCTCCAGTTTCATCCATCTCATTAGAACTGAGTCAAATTTATTCTTTTGAGGGCTTGATATCAACTTAAAAGTTTGCTTTTGTACTCTCTGCCTGCCATTAATAACAGTGATAGGAAAACAGCAACAGTAGATTACATAGTGATTAAAAATACAAGCTTTGCAACCAGATTGCTTTTGTTCAGTTATAGCTTTGCTTCTTAGTTGCTATCTGACCTCAGTATCTTGGTGCCTCAGTTTCATCATCTGCGAAATGGTAATAGTAAAAGTGCACCTACCTCTGAAGACTAAAGGAGTAAATGAGCTAATACATGTAACGTGTGCATCATCTGTCTTTCCATTCAGTTCAGTTCAGTTTGCTCAGTCGTGTCCGACTGCTTGCCACCCCATGAATCGCAGCATGCCAGGCCTCCCTGTCCATCACCAACTCCTGGAGGTCACTCAGACTTGCGTCCATCGAGTCTGTGATGCCATCCAGCCATCTCATCCTCTGTCGTCTCCTTCTCCTCCTGCCCCCAATCCTTCCCAGCATCAGGGTCTTTTCCAATGATTCACCTCTTTGCATGAGGTGGCCAAAGTACTGAAGTTTCCATTAGGTATCAGTTAAAGTGAAAAATGATCAAGCACATGAATTTTTAAATTAATTGATTTATTTTAATTGGAAAAAATTATTTTACAGTATTGTGATGGTTTTTGCCATACATTGACATGAATCAGCCATGGGTGCACATGTGTCCCCCAATCCTGAACCCCCTCCCATCTCTCTCCCCACTGCATCCCTCTGGGTTGTTCTAGATCACTGGCTTTGAGTGTCCTGCTTCATGCATCAAACTTGCACTGGCCATCTATTTTACATATGGTAATATACATGTTTCAAGGCTCTTCTCTCAAATCATCCCACCCTTGCCTTCTTCCATATAGTCCAAAAGTCTGTTCTTTACAACTGAAACACATGAATTTTTTTGGTAGTGTCCTCAGAAAGGTATTGGCTCCATAGTATGGCAAAATTTATACTAAAGGCATTTTGGGTTCACTCTAAGAAAATAAAAATTCAAAGATTCAGACTAATTCCAAGTAATATTACTGCACTCCTGAACAAAGCCCCCAAATATTTAAAGTTATAGAAACTACAATAAAAAAAAGCCATTCAACCTAACAGGGTATAATTCATAATGTCTAGAATCCAATATAAGCTACCACTTGTTCCAAGAAGCAATATAACTTCATCCATAAACAGGAGAAAAAGTATTTAATAGAAGTGTATATATATAAATGACAAGAGTGAAGAATGACAGAATTAGTAGAGAAGGACGTTAAAATATTTGTTATAAATGTATATGTTCAAGAAAGAAGACAGAAATATGAGCAAATCAAAGGGAGATAAGGAAGATATAAAAAGACAAACTGAACTTCTAAAAATGAAATATACATTATCTAAAAAGAAAATTACACTGGATAGATTAACGGCTGATTATACATTACGGGGGCTTCCCAGGTGGCGCTGTGATAAAGAACTCACCTGTCAATGTAGGAGACATAAGGCACTTGGATTTGGTCCCTGGGTCTGGAAGATCCCCCAGAGGAGGCATAGCAACCCACTTCAGGATTCTTGCCTGGAGAATCCCATGGATGGAGGATCCTGATGGGCTACAGTCCATAGGATCACAAAGAGTCAGACACAGCTGAAGTGACTTAGCATGTACGCATGCAGACATTACAGAAGAAAGATTAGTGAATTTGAAAATGTATCTATAGAAATGATCCAAAATGCTCAGTTCCCAGAGGAATTTACTACATTGATTCTCAAGTCAGGGATATTGAGTAAGGAAACTTCTCAGTATGGTTCTTCTAAATATTCAGAAGGAAAAGGTGAAGGTGTGATAGTGACTATAAGCCACCCAGCTCCTTTTAGGAGGTTAAACTAATATACATTATTTCTGGAACTCCAAACTGGTAAAGTTGCAGAACTTAGAAAATCCTCATGGTGAGGAGTTCATATGTCCTCTAGGTAATCTTTTGGTCCGAGGTGGTCTCTCTCAAATACTGCTTCTTGAATAATCCTTTAGGTGGACGTTGGGTGGCAGTGGGCTGCTCAAGACTTACTTTATTGAGGACATGGAAGAGGAATGACCTGTTTAGCATCAAGTAGATCTGCGATTCGGAGAAGGCAATGGCTCCCCCTCCAGCACTCTTGCCTGGAAAATCCCATGGGTGGAGGAGCCTGGTGGGCTGCAGTCCATGGGGTCGCTAAGAGTGGGACACAACTGAGGGACTTCACTTTCACTTTTCCCTTTCATGCATTGGAGAAGGAGATGGCAACCCACTCCAGCGTTCTTGCCTGGAGAATCCCAGGGACGGGGGAGCCTGGTGGGCTGCCGTCTGTGGGGTCACACAGAGTCGGACACGACTGAAGTGACTTAGCAATAGCAGTCAGTAGATCTGCATTTATTACCCAGGTCTGACTGTACTGCTCTACAGCTACCTAAAAAAATACACCTATTTGATAAAATAAAGGAAGTCAGTTTTCAGACCATCAGCAGCAAGTGTATCTGGCAGAATGATTGAAATTTTCATTTAAAAATATCCTTTGATATGAGGAAATATATTTATTTCCTAGAAACACTTTTGCCACTGTTTTACCCAGATTTCTTCCTGGATGCTTTAGAGCGTCTTTGCTTCCATAATTCAAAAGGGCCCTCTTAATGCATAGCCCTCTTATCGTTAGTAAGATCTGCTTCTCTACAGGTTACCTTTGCAGGTGTTTCCTTTTGCCAGTGCTGCTGTTCTCTCCTTGTTCATATTCTTCTTTGGTCTGGCCGTCAATCTGCCCCTGATTATTCTATATGGATCTCTTCTCTTCACTAGCACCATTTCCTCTCTCATATCTTTCTTCTTTGGAATTTAAATAAATGTATCCCAATTACAGAGAGAGTAATCTTCATTCTCTAATCAAAACCTATTAACTCCAAATGATCCATTCAACCAAGTTTCAGTGAGAGCTAGAAAAAGGTTTCTAATTCAAATGATTATTATGATGCATAACTTACATATCATGTGTATCAGAAATGTAATTAAATTGCATGTTATTTACTGACTTCATCATTACAGCTGCATGAATGAAGCTTAATCACTCAGTTGCTTTTAACCACTTTTAATTTATAAACTGTCATGCCAAAAATTTTACTTTCAAGCTTCAATTTCCATAAAATGGTTAAAACCCCAGAGGAAGGAAGAGATGATAAAGCCTGCATATAAGATTACAGGATTATTTATAGTGTGAATCTGGTACTTCTGACTTCAAAGTTTTAGAGGTTATATAACAACATTACTCTTAATCATTCTCTCTGAGACCACTGGAGAATTGTCTTTTAGCTCAGTGCTTGTGCTAATTATTGTAAATCTTCTCTCGTGAAAAATAGGGACATTCATTATTGTAGCTTCTCAGGAGTTTGGTGAACATCATACGAAATCAGAAGGGGTAGAAATAGCAAACTATTTGGTGGCTGTGGCATGGCCGAACTGGAAAGGCTCTAGAGAGTATTAGACTGATGCTATTAGTCCAGTCTCCTCTTTTGGTAGATGGGTAAACTGTAAAATTGTAGGGAACTATGTTGATGCCCACCAGTCAAAGGACCACCAGAGACAGTTCAGGTCACAAGAAGTTGGGTTTATTACTTGATGCAACAGAGGCGATTAACCTGATGGGCAGGTATAGGCATCAGAATAAGAGGCTGCAAGAAGATTTGTTACAGAGTTTGGCTTTAAGTTTGATGACTTAAAGGAGGGTTCAAGGAGTAGAAGTTTGCTATGCATAGGTATTATCAGGAAAAGGAATAATTCTATTTGAATGGTATTTAGGATGCAAGAGGAGCAGAGTGGGGATAAGGCTGTAACTGATTTTTCAAAGAAGCACATGGCACTCATTGTAGCTGGGAGTGGAGATGTTTGGATATTTCCGTGGTTTGCATGTTGTTCTTCTGTTTGTCTAGGATCAGATATGATTGCAAAGTGCTCTTATGTTTTTCTCACTCCATCACCACGCTAGAGTGAGATCAGATGGTGTTGGTGCTCTGTAACACCGTTTGTGTCCAATAGAAAACTATATTCTAGCCATATTACAGCTGTATCTAGCTGTAAACCAGCTATCAAGACTTCTGTACTGTTTCTCATTAAGACACCCAAAATGGGAATAGGGGTGGTAGTGTCCAGACTTAAACGTAAATCTATTGACTTCTAGGACGGAGGCCTTTTCATTACTGCATAGCAGACCACGGACATCTGTAATATGAGGAAACCAACAAAGTGGACAGTACACAGAATTTGGAATTTGATAAAATCAGGACCAAATCCTGGCAATGCCACTGAATTGATGTCGGTGAGTTTCTTTTCCTCAGTGAGGCCATTGAGTATCTTTAGATGAGTGTTGTTTTCTAACTCTGTGCAGTTGATTTTTCAGGAGGGTCCAAAAGATACAATTTTTCTTCAGCTTCAGAAAAAGAGTATAATAGATGCCAGCTTACCCTGGAGGCTTAAATTTTATCTTAATTTAAAGTAGATTTAGATTTTTTTAATCTTACAGTTTTTGAAATCCTTATGTCAGTACTGGCAAATAGCTGATACTATCAGTCCTTGGAATGTAATGAGATAATTTCCTGAATGTTAGGAAAAAAACACCACACAGTGTATTTTTCCTCTTGCCCAATTTTAAGGCAGCTATTAAGACATAATACCGAAGGTTAGTAAAGTTGTATTCTTTCCTATTAAGCTCCAATTGGGAATATAACTCTCAAGTAAAAAGTCTCAAGGATAATCTCCTTGTTACATATTTCACTTCAACTTTTACCTTAAAAATTGTTACAAGGTTTTTACTTTTAGAAGGTATTTACAAAGACTATTTGATTGTTTTTAAGGGACACAATCTTAGGAAAAGAGTAACAACAAATATATACATTAAATAAGTTTAGAAAGCAATATGTCTGTAATTGCTTTCAAACAAAATGTTCCTATAGATTAAATTTATGAATAAAACCATGCACATTTTCTGGAAACCTTAGGTTTTCCTTTCAATGTTTCTTATCCAAGGGATGAGATATAGAAAAGGATTTCAAATTTCAGAGGGAAAATAAATTGCATAAATAAGGAAAATGATGTTGAAACAGATAAAATGGGTAAGTGAAATTTCTAGACATCACAAGTTATAAATAGAAAGTCTCTTCCTTTTACATTATAGTCACAGGAGTGTTCTGTTGGCACAGGGGTTGATTGTGCCCAGGGCACAGGGGCCACAGAGCTCGGAGAAAGGATTTGAAAGTAATCATTAGAAAGTAGAAGTCCCCACAGCTCTTCCAAACCCAGAAATGCTGGATGAAATATACAACCACAGAAAACCTTAGGAGAGTGTCGATCTCAAAGATAAGGAAGAGAAATCCCGTTTTCATACACCGCGAGGAATTCAAACCAGAACAGTGAGGTAAAACTAAAGTCTAATGCGCTAAAGCTGAAGACCCAGGCCAGGTAAATGTGGGTGGAACTTCCTATGAGGTTATCTCTTATGAGGAAAAGAATTCCCACTGAAGATGTCAAAAAGTATCAAGAAATTTTTGAGGAAGGAAGCAAGTCATTCTATGAAAATACAGCAACAAGTGGATGTGTTAACAGCCCAACAATTTCCAATAAAGAGCAATCTAGAGAAGGCTGTAAGTATTTTAAAAAGATGATCAGAGATGAAAGAAGAATAGAAACCATAATGTAAAAATAGGACATTATATATAAAAAGAAAAGTTTATATAAAAGAACCAAGTAGGAATTATCAAAATAAAAGATAAATGAATAGGACTTTAAGTCTGAAAGCAACAACAATACCAATAACATATTGAGCTTAAAAGCGAGGTGACACTAAAAAAATAGAATATTTAGCTACTAATATTAAGTCCTAATCTATCCTAATCACAGTGAGGCATAAATGAACAATTGGAAACGAATTCAACAACTGGATGAAAGAGCAGATTCTGTTGTATTTATACAATGGTGTAATGGTGTACTTAACTAGTATAGTTGAAAATGAATAACAACAATAAGTAGTAATAGAGACAGATTTTTTTTTTTTTAAAAAGAAGCATTGAAAATGAAAGCAAACTACTGCATATTGCATGATAACATTCATATCCACTTGATAAACCCATAATACAATACAATATGTTCTTGGATAGATAATAAGTAATTAGAATGTAAAAACATGGAGAGAGAATAGCACAGACTTTAAACAGTGTTAACAGTTGCTCCTGGGGAGAGGTGGAGAAAAACTAAACTTGGGCCATTTTCAGCTGGATCCTCTAGTGCGTCTGTAATGTTTTATTTACTTATATTAAAAAACTGAAGCAAAAATAACAGTTTATATTCCTAGACGAGAGATAATTTTATTGTACTTTATTTTAGGGTGTGTTTAAAAGTTTTCACAATTTAAAATATAGGAAAATATTTAAAATATGAAAACCAGAACAACTTTCAGGTGAACATGGAGTTTAATCACAACTCATAGTCTGTGTGTCCCCACACACAGGACTCTGCCATGGGAGGCTCATTTTTGAAGTATAATATAGTGGCCAAAGAGAAATAAAAGTTTTCTGTGTGAATTCATGCAACCTGAGTATGTGGAAAGGCGAGATTACTTTTTACTTTTTCTTCTAGCTTTATTTGAGATATAATTGACATTCATCACTTTATAAGTTTAAGGTATATAGCTTAATGATGTGACTTACAAACGTCGTGAGATGGTATCACAATAAGCTTAGTGAACAGCCATCATCTCATATAGATACAAAATTAAAGAAATAGAGAAAAATTTTCTCCTTGTGATGAAAACTCTTAGGATTACTCTCAACACTTTTCATATATAACACACAGCAATGTTAATCATAATTATCTTTATCATGTTGTATATTATATCCCTAGTAACTATATATCTTACAAGTCGGAGTTGGTACCTCTGGCCACCTTCATGCAATTCCCTCACCTGCCCTCCCCATCTATGGTAATCACCGATGAGATCTGAGAAGAGATGACCTTTTAAATGCCGTGTTTCTATATTTACCCTGTCATCCTCTCACCTTTGTTGGTCTTGTTGACAAGTCTTTTCCAACATAAATAGAAATGCAAGTGAAAGAAAAATAGAAGTGGTAACATCTGAGAGGCAGAGTTCTGAAGAACTTCCTGTGAAGTTCTTTCTTGACCTCTTGTTTTTGGTACAAGGTGCTATATGACAGCAGGTAAAAGGCAAGGATTATCTGCACAGAGCTGTATGAACTTTGATCACAGAAGAATGAAGCCATTTGAAGAATCTAATCAGTATCAACAGGGAAAAAATATTTAATTAAAAAATATTTGCTTTTGGCTGCGCTGGTTCTTTGTTGCTGAGCGTGGGCTTTCTCTAGTTGCTGTGAGTCGGGGCTACTCACTAGGAGCTTCTGACTGTGGCGGCTGCCCTTGTTGCCAGGCACAGGGTCTAGGGCACTCGGGCTTCAGTGGTTGTGGCGCACAGGCTCAGTTGCCCCGCGGCATGTGGGATCTTCCTGGACCAGGGACTGAACTGACATCCCCTGCATTGCAAGGTGGATTCTTAACCACTGGACCACCAGGGACGCCTCCAAAAGCCTCCAGCTCCACAGTTCAGTGACCAAAGCCAGGAAGTATATTTCTATAGAAATAGAAATTAGAGAATTGGTAATTAAATCATTTTAGGCAATTAATAATTTAAGAGACAAGTTTAACATGCCCTTTGCATTTAATGTTAACTGTAGTTTAACATTTTAATTGCCCCAACTGGATGTGAAATAAAGCAAATATAATCCTGCAACTGTTCTTCTCTATTTACTTTAACTGATAAGTCTTTCCTGTGTCTCCACATGAGATTTTTCTTTTTGAAATATTTGTGATTGTGCCAAATATGTGTAGATTTCTTTAAAAAATATCATGTTTTTCAAAGCAATTAAAAGGTAGGCCCTATTAAAATTCAGGAGTAAAACTTGTCATTAAATGAAGTAGTCTGTGTGCTGAATACCAAAGGACTTAGCAGTTCGAGGCTGATGACTCTGAGCCTAAGCTAAGGCAGAGTAACAAGGCTTTTGTGACTGAAACATGAATTAAGTCACAATTTTAGAAAGTCAAAGGGAAAATAATTTGCATATATAAGAAACAGAGTGGGGCAGTGTTTTCTTTGAACATCTTTTGAAATTCAGGTCGATCCAATGAATGTGAAGAAAGGAAAAAAAGTACTTGGGCCTCAGAATAAAGAAAAATAACGTACATATAACAAAAAGAGATTATTTGGGCATATATCCATAGAACAAAGTTTCTGTTTCATTGGGTGGGTGGCGGGGAGGGGTGGGGGTTGCGCACCGTGAAGGTGTTCCAAGCAGAGTAAAATGGACGAGTGGTTGGTGCTGTAGAGGAGCAAAATTTGCCATGCATCTCTCCACTTCTGAGCCAGAGTTGTAGAGGACACAGCTTATCACTACTGAGGCCACACTCTACAGCAGGCATGCCATTACTAATGATCCTGAATTCTGGATCACAAGACCCACCACTAAGTGCCTGCTGTATTGATGACGCTTGCCACAACTGCTAAGCTTGCATTCGAGATGTGTTTGACCACTTTGAGTCTACTCTAGGAGGAAAGAGGCTATTTTGGGCTCCTCAAATTCAGGAAGAACCTGTGACCTGTCCCCTTTTGTTGTTTCCTCACCAAGTTGTGTTTAACTCTTTTGCAATCCCATGGACTGTAGTCTGTCAGGCTCCTCTGTCCATGGGATTTCCCAGATGAGAATACTGGAGTGGGTTGCCATTTCCTTCTCCAGGGGATCGTCCCAAGCCAGGGATTAAACTGCATCTCCTGCATTGCAGGTGGATTCTTTACCCCTGAGGTACCAGGGAAGCCTAGCTACCTAAAAGAATGTGGATAGAAGTCCTGTCCTGGGAAGGACGTGATCACCATAGATAACTATAGTATGAACGAGGTGTGTAGACAGGGAGAAATCCAACAGAGTCTGTTAAAAGTCCTCTCTGGGCACCCATTGTCTCTGTATGACCCAGAAAACATTTGTTTGCCAAACATTTGCTTTTCCATCTCTTCATTAATTGCCTTATTCCCCTCTGAAGTCTGAAATTATTGTTCCGAACATTCTCTTTTATCTTTGGCTAAGGATGATGTTCAAGATGAGGGCTTTGGCCATTTTTGCAAATTGCTCATTTTTTCTGGGTCTCTCCCATGGATACATGTTATTAAACTTTTTTTTTTTTGGTTCCTATTAATCTGCCTCATGTCACTTTAATTCTTAGACCAGTCAGAAGAACCTAGAAGGGTAGAGGAAAATTCCTTCCTCCTCAAGAGTGCCTTCTCTTGAATTAGGATTGAGTAGCCAGAATTGACATGCTGAATGCCCTTTAATGTTCTTGTCCAATGCCTGGAAAAGTGATTTATACAATAATCCTCAACAGGTAGAATTTAATTACACATTGGGTCTTAAGGGATTTACATATAAAATCTCTTTCCCTCTCTTATATTTCTCTCACAATATCCATCCTTTTAAAAATGAGGTTAAGGAAGGTCCTGAGATACTGTTACCAAAGTCAAGTTTGGCTTTATATTTAATATCTATTTCCATAAACTTTGGGGCATGGTCCCAATTTTATCACTCCACCTCCAATAACAATCTTTAACTGCCATTCTCCTTGGAACACTTTGAGTGTTTTACACAGTTGATCTTATTAATTCTCTTTTGTTAACTTTCAAGGGGTGCTGCTCAATAGTTACCTAGATCATTTCTCCCAGCTGGAAGAATCATTCCAGTCTGGGCTCTGACATCTTTCCTCTTCCTCTGCTAACTTTTATTTAGTGCCAGACACTCTTTCTAATTGAGTAACAAATAAAACAATTAAATATTTCCCCATTTAAACATTGCTTCTAAAATTTCTCTGCATGTTGGCATGACCTAGGAAGTTTAAAATGCTGATGCCAGATCCCAACCCTACTGATTCTGATTTATTTTTCTGGGGTGCAGTCCTCCAATAATTCTTTTTTTAAAATATAAATTTATTTATTTAATTCCAATAATTCTAAGATCAACAGCATTTGAGAACAAAATATGTCCTCCTTTCCTAATCCTTTCCTTGGGACTAGTTAGAAGTTTTGCACTCTACGATCATCTGTTTTAACTTTTACATCTGCTTTCTTTCATATCTGTTTAGTCTGTCTGCTAATAACTCAGTCACCCTCTAAGACATCTCTCTCTCACTTCTGCTTAACAAGTATGCTTTTCTTTATTTGATTTTCATTCTTCAATCGTTCCTATTCTAATAGGAGGACTGAAGCAATGCAAGAAGTTGCCATATTTTCTTCATCATAGTTCAGTTGCTCAGTCGTGTCCGACTCTTTGCAACCCCATGGACTGCAGCATGTCAGGCTTCCCTGTCCATCACCAACTCCCAGAGCTTACTTAAACTCATGTCCATCGAGACGGTGATGCCATCCAACTATCTCATCCTCTGTTGTCCCCTTCTCCTCGGGCCTTCAATCTTTCCCAGCATCAGGGTCTTTTCAAACGAGTCAGTTCTTTGCAGCAGGTGGCCAAAATATTGGAATTTCCGCTTTAGCATTAGTCCTTCCAATGAATATTCAGGACCAATTTCTTTTAGGATGGACTGGTTTGATCTCCCTGTAGTCCAAGGGACTCTCAAGAATCTTCTCCAACACCACAGTTCAAAAGCATCAGTTTTTTGTTGCTGGGCTTTCTTTATGGTCCAGCTCTCACATCCATATATGACCACTGGAAAAACCATAGCATTGATTAGATGGACCTTTGTCAGTAATGTCTCTGATTTTTAATATGCTGTCCTGGTTGGTCATAGCTTTTCTTCCAAGGAGCAAGCGTCTTTTAATTTCATGGCTGCAATCACCATCTGCAGTGACTTTGGAGGCAAAAAAATAGTCTGTCACTGTTTCCACTGTTTCCCCATCTATTTGCCATGAAGTGATGGGACCGAATGTCATGATCTTAGTTTTCTGAATGTTGAGCTTTAAGCCAATTTTTTTCACTTTCCTGTTTCACTTTCATCAAGAAGCCCTTTAGTTCTTTGCTTTCTGCCATAAGGATGGTGTCATCTGCATATGTGAGGTTATTGATATTTCTCCCAACAATCTTGATTCCAGCTTGTACTTCATCCAGCCTGGAATTTCTCATGATGTACACTGCATATAAGTTAAATAAGCAGGGTGACAATATATAGCCTTGATGTACTTCTTTTCTGATTTGGAACCAGTTTGTTGTTCCATGTCCAGTTCTAACTGTTGCTTATTGGCCTACGTACAGATTTCTCAAGAGACAGGTCAGGTGGTCTGGGGATTCCCATCCCTTGAAGAATTTTCCACAGTTTGTTGTGATCCATGCAGTCAAAGGCTTTGGCAAAGTCAATAAAGCAGAAGTAGATATTTTTCTGGAACTCTTTTGCTTTTTCCATGATTCAATAGATGTTGGCAGTTTGATCTCTGGTTCCTCTGCCTTTTCTAAATCCAGCTTGAACATCTGGAAGTTCCCATGTTTCTTTATATGATAGTTAACAAAATATTCTCTCCTTTGAAACTGAAAGTCACTCAGTCATGTCTGACTCTTTGTGACCCCATGGACTGTACAGTCCTCGGAATTCTTCAAGCCAGAATACTGGAGTGGGTAGCCATTCCCTTCTCCAGGGGATCTTCCCAACCCAGGGATCGAAGCCAGGTATTCCACATTGGAGGTGGATTCTTTACCAGCTAGCTGAGCTACCAGAAAAGCCCAGGAATACTGGAGTGGGTAGCCTATCCTTTCTCCAGGGGATCTTCCTGACCCAGGAATCTCTCCTTTGGATAAAGCTTGATTTGGATCTAAAATTTAAAGCCAGTTTCAACCCAAATATTGGGGTGGTTCTTAGACCTATGGGCAAATTTCATGAATTTAAGATTATTTTCTTCATCGTCTTCTGATTCCTGAAGGAGTGTAGATCAACCAGACATGATACTAACATTATAGCTAGACCCTAACTGTGGTTCTGTAGAACTCTGCTGCAGAACAGATTGGTTTGCAAAAGTGGTGAAATAAAATAATTTTCCCTTTCCACTGATGCCTTAGGAAAGCTCACCCTACTACAACATTGCACTCAACATGAAGCCAAGCCACAGATATGGAATCCAGGGTCAGACATCAGCAGTCCCATGTGAGGCCCACGTGGCAGATCTCTGGACATGTTGCTGTTGCCTGGTGCCTACAGCTCAGCCTTTAGGAAAGAGCCACTTACCTGTGGTTGAAGCTGTCATAAACTTTGATGACCTGACAAGGCTCAAGTGCCACATGGTAATCACTTCCTAAAGCTCAAATTTTAAAGCTATCCATTCACAAACTCTCAGCTAAAAACAATAAGCAAAACAAAGTAAACAAACAAAAAACCTTCCAAGTTACATGGCACAATGTAGACTGCTGAAGCCAAATGTCTAGAAGCAGTCTCTGCTTGGGCCATACCAGATACCTCAGCCTCCATTTATTATTTCACTACCCAAGTTCCAGTCTTTGTCTTTTTTTCCTGGTCCTTGAACTAGGACGTTAGAAGGACAGTATCTAATAGTTCCTTTGCCCATTCAATTAAAGACAGAGGGATTAGACAAAGGAATTAGAGATCAAAACACCAACTCATTACTAATAGGTGTTTGGAAAATATGACTTAGTTGTATGAGAACCATGATCTTTTTAATGCCATATCCCAGACGTACACAGGTTTATCAAGACAACCTTAGAAAGTATAGGCAATTCTTGAGGAGTGAAGTGGCCAGCTTCTGAGCAGACCACAGCATGTGCTTCCTAAAGTCTGGCTGGCATTTCTTAGGTTTTATCCCAAATTTATCAATCATCTTGTCACTTTCCTAAGAGTGTTCCAGTAATAGAAGATCCCTCAATATGAGAACAGGAAGCAAGGGAGGAGGTTCCCTTCAACAAAAGAGGTAAGACATGAACCCAGATATCCTTTACACCAGCAAGGGTGAAGGAGCTCTTAAAAACAAACTCATCTGCTTTAGTTCCTTACTTCTAAGGGAGAAAGAAGGATTCACTTATGATTATTGTCATGAGGAAGACAGCTCTTACATTAGATCTTTTTAACAACTCAAGAAACTTGGATGAAGTAGCCAGTTATTTAAAAAATAAAATGTGTTAATAAGAACAAATGATATAAGGGGAAATACAAGAGTGGGGAAAATCACTGACCAGGACCTTAAAGTAGGAATAAATATAAACATTAGACCTTAGAGGACAGGAGACACAGCTCAAAGCAGGGAAGTTGTAGAGGCATCCTTGGCATAAATATTGCAAGAGAGTAAGATAGAAAAGCTTATGGTGATATGAATCTTCTCAATTCTGTCATCACAATTTAAGCTCCACTGCCTTACTCCACTCTTGCTTAGCTCATCTCACCCTGATTATCAAGTTAATCCTAGTTGTTATTCAGTTCAGTTCAGTCACTCAGTCATGTCCGACTCTTTGTGATCCCATGAACCGCAGCACACCAGGCCTCCCTGTCCATCACCAAATCCCGGAGTCCACTGAAACCCATATCCATTGAGTCAGTGATGCCATCCAGCCATCTCATCCTCTGTTATCCCCATCTCCTCCTGCCCTCAATCTTTCCCATCATCAGGGTCTTTTCAGATGACTTAGCTCTTCCCATCAGGTGGCCAAAGTACTGAAGTTTCAGTTTCAACATCAGTCCTTCCAATGAACACCCACGACTGATCTCTTTTAGGATAGACTGGTTGGATCTCCTTGCAGTCCAAGGGACTCTCAAGAGTCATCTCCAACACCATACTTCAAAAGCATCAATTCTTCAGTGCTCAGCTTTTTTTGTAGTCCAACTCTCACATTCATACATGACCACTGGAAAAACCATAGCCTTGACTAGATGGACCTTTGTTGGCAAAGTAGTGTCTCTGCTTTTTAATACGCTATCTATGTTGGTCATAACTTTCCTTCCAAGGAGTAAGCATCTTTTAATTTCATGCCTGCAATCACCATCTGCAGCGATTTTGGAGCCCAGAAAAATAAAGTCTGAATTGTTTCCACTGTTTCCCCATCTATTTCCCATGAAGCGATGGGAGCAGATTCTATTTTCCATGAAGTGATGGGAGCAGATTCTATGATCTTAGTTTTCTGAATGTTGAGCTTTAAGCCAACTTTTTCACTCTCCTATTTCACTTTCATCAAGAGGCTTTTAGTTCCTCTTCACTTTCTGCCATAAGGGTGGTGTTATCTGCATATCTGAGGTTATTGATATTTCTCTGGCAATCTTGATTCCAGCCTGTACTTCCTCCAGCCCAGCATTTCTCATGATGTACTCTGCATATAAGTTAAATAAGTAAGGTGACAATATACAGCCTTGACGTACTCCTTTTCCTATTTGGAACCAGTCTGTTGTTCCATGTCCATTTCTAACTGTTGCTTCCTGACCTGCATACAGATTTCTCAAGAGGCAGGTCTGGTATCTTATAAAATTTTCTCTAAGGCTCTTAAAGTGTACAAGTGGTCACAACTGGATCTTAGTACTTCTAATCCAACATACTTTTCTGGTTTATCTTCTAATTAAGAATCATATCTTGGCAAGTTGTGATCTCAAAGAAATGAATTCTGGACATTGTCATAGGCCACAGGGCAGGTGATGATCTGCTGGATCATCCAGCCTTTTTGTGGGACCGTGTAGCAGGTAGTGATGACATAAGGAGCAACCTGAAGAAGGCAGCTTCTTTGAGCAGCGCTACAAGTTTAAAATCTTGTAAAGATCTCTCCTCCTGCCTGGGCATAGAGGAAAAATGACTTGATGGGCTTGCATTCATGGCAACACATCCATCTCTGTCTTCCCCACACATCCATGAAGGGAAGCACAAATTATTTTTAATGTAGACATGTTATACCTTGTAAACATAGTTAGGAGAAACATCATCATGGTGTGACCTTTCAATGTTGTGAAAATCTTTTAGACAATGCACGTTGAAATGTAGTAGAATTTTAGCCCTCCTTACAATCTTTGCTTAGCTAGTTGTCAGGAAAATAAAGAAATCTAGACATCTATTATTCAAATTTAATACATTAAAAATTCATCTCAAGTGAGAGTAGGGAGGTGAGCACAGTAGAATGCTAATAATCTTCAAAGGTGATAACTTTAGATAATGACTCTCATTGTCAAGTCTCGCCTGGGTCTTGATCTCTACCGCCCTTTCAGTTCCCATAACTAGAAATAGCTGGCTGCACACTTCAGGTTATCACTTAAATCAAGCCTTTGTGATTTAAAATGGAGGCGGCCATGTGGGTAATCAGGTCTTGATTATTCCAGTTCTGATAGCCGAGCTTTTGCCCTCCTTCTCAGCTTTTGGCTTACACGTAGGACCCAAACTTCCAAGGATGAGTCCTCTTTGCCCTTACTAGTCCCCGCCCAGAGCATTTCACAAGCTTTTTAGGCCTTACCATTTGTCCTGATTTATTTAGCTGTGCTGGGTCCTCACTGCGGTGCGTGGACTCTTCGCTGAGGTGTGCAGTTTTCTCTAGCTGGACCATGCCGGCTCCTCTAACTGCCGCGTGTAAGGCTTCATTGCTCTGCAGCGTGTGGGATCTTAGTTCCCTGACCAGGGATCAAACATGCGTCCTCTGTTTTGGAAGGCAGATTCTTAACCACTGGACCACCATAGAAGTCTCTCATTGGTCCTATTTTAACCATGAGAGAGCCTCTTACCTTTTAGGGGCTGTTGTGAGGATGAAGTAAGATGGAATACACGTGAACCACCTAGACCACAGGTACTGAATGCACGGTAAGGCCCTGCTGTCCTTCCTTCTCTTTCTAGGCATTTATTGAAGGCCAAATGTGCTTATCATCCCAACAGTTGAAGTCATTTGATGACAAATCTGTTTAGCCATCTGCTATAGCATTTGGAAGCTCCAAATATATAACCAATACTGGGCACACACATCCCAGCCAAATGCACTATAACCCTCCCCAAAGCTAGCATGATGTTGGATTGTCCCTCTGAATGATAACGAGATTCCCCAGTAGAATTTAAGAGACTGCAAAAATTTCTGATACTAGGCACAGAAATATATGCTCTATAAACCTCAGTTTCCCACATTTGTATCTCTGGGTCAACTACTATCGGATGCCTGCTAACCTACTCTCTTCCTGATTTTCCTTACCTGGATATTTTGTACTATTTTAGTCAACTGTATACACACCCAGTAGAAACTGTATACACACCCAGTAGAAACTCTGGCACCTACTAACTGGCTGAATGACCTTAAGCAAATTACTTATTCTCTCTCAGGCAGTTCATCTGAAAATCCAGCAATAATCTCAAAGAATGATTGAAGATAAACTGAGGGGATATATCTAAGCAGCAGTTCTCAAACATTTATGACTCAAAGCTCCTTTCATTCTTAAAAATTATTGAGGATCTCAAAAACGTATTTACATGAGTTCTATCTGTTTATGCTTACTCTTAAAAATTAAAACTGAGAAGTATTTTTTAAAGCACTTATTTGTTAATTTATTTACATAAAGCAATAATAAACCCATGACATGTTAACATAAATGAAATTAAGATAACTATATTTTCCAACAGAACTTTAGTGAGTGGCATTATTTTACATTTTGTCAATCTCTTTAATGTCTAGAGGAAAGCTGGATTCTTGTATATTCTTCTGCTTTTGCTCTTTTGAAACATATTGTTTTGGTTGACATACATGAAAAGAATGTGGCTTCATATAGATATGTTGTTAGAAAAGAGAAAATTGCTCTTATAGCCTTTTTAGGTAATCATGGATATGTTCTATTATAGATATTCTACCCAAACTCAACAAATGATGGTTTGTAAAAGGTTAGTTGCACAAAACAAATACAGTATTGTGGGGTGGGAGGTGGGAGGGGGCTTCGGCATTGGGAGATTGTGTTCACCTATGGCTGATTCGTGTCAATGTATGGCAAAACAAATACAGTATTGTAATTAAAAAAATAAATAAATTTAATAAAAATAAAAATAAAAAAACAATCTTACAACCATAAAAAAAAAAAGAAAACATTTATACTTTGTAATATTCAAATCCATTGATCTGGCTTGTGCTTTGAATAGATCCTTCATTTAAGTATGGTTTAATGCATTATACATGGGTCAGCTGGAAAATATTGGTTTACTGAGTTGTGCAGGTCATCCAAATGTTGACATATTTTGTCACAGGATATCAAAATAAAAAAGATCACATTTGTTAAACTCACCATCCATTGGATCAAAAAGTATTTAAGTATTGGAAACCTGTCAAGCTCATGGTGGTAAATACAAGTCTTCAACATTCTAATTTTCACTTGAAAGTTCAAATTTTATCATGGCCACAAATATTGTTAGTTGTTTTTCCTGAAGTGACAGGTTTACTATGTTCATTCTGAAGAAAGTGTCTGCCAAATACTGAAGTCTGAAAACCATCATTTTGTGTTTTAGTCGTTCATTCAAGTACAAATGGCATCCGATGAAAGAAGTGGCAAGGGCAGCTTGCAGCTCAAAAATTACACAGGTCTCTTTCCTTGAGACAACCATAACATGTACTTCAGTATGTACAGAGGAACTTTACGTGTACTTCTCATTTAATCATATAGCATATTAAAAAATGGGCACTCAAGAGGTAAAATTTAACAAAATTAATTCCTACTGCTTCATTAAAAACAATCTTAAATGAAGCTGGCTTTTAGTTTTAATTTTTTTTGTCTTTTATTTTCAAAATGAAAGTCTTTGTTGTACAGTTGCTCAGTCATATCCAGCTCTTTGCAGTCCTGTGGACTGAAGCACTCCAAGCTCCCTGTTCCTCACCATCTCCTGGAGTTTGCCCAAGTTCACGTCCATTAAAGTCTTTAATTTTTTTCTTACAAGTGCATTGTTATGAAGCGTACAATTATTACTATACATTTTAATTTTGGTGCCTTGATTCATACTAAGGTGCCATCAGTTTTTCCCTTGGTTATTCTTACATCATCAATACAAATGCCAGCAAAATGAAGACAGACATATTACTTTTTGCTACTGCTACTGCTAAGTTGCTTCAGTCGTGTCCAACTCTGTGCGACCCCATAGATAGCAGCCCACCAGGCTCCCCTGTCCCTGGGATTCTCTAGGCAAGAACACTGGAGTGGGTTGCCATTTCTTTCTCCAATGCATGAAAGTGAAAAGTGAAAGTGAAGTCGCTCAGTCGTGTCTGACTCTTATCGACCCCATGGACTGCAGCCCACCAGGCTCCTCTGCCCGTGGGATTTTCCAGGCAAGAGTACTGGAGTGGGGTGCCATTGCCTTCTCTGTATTACTTCTTAGCATTATTCTAAAAATAGTTTTGACTTTATAGAGTCCTTGATAGGGTCTTGAGGGTCCCAGGGGTTCTTAAACCATACTTTGAGTAGCATTAGATATTACCTGACCAAGGACAGAGTAGGCCCTGAGTAAGGAACATCAATTCCAGTATTAGAATGTGAATGTTTTATCATGTATGTATATGTAGCTCATGTTTCAACCTATGGTGAGGAGGGTTGAGTTCATGGTACGTTATCATCCTGGGTCTGTGTGAAAGGCCCTCTCTCTAAGTTTCTCCTATTAATAATTTGAATCTCTTCCCTTCATTCCCCAGACTGAGTACTAGCAGCTGCTTCCTGTGATAACTAAAGTGCTCCCTTTGTGCCTTTTGGGTAACCAAAACCTGGTGTAGAAATAAGCAAAGATCACCTGGATGCGAACAAATACAGGCTGTTTACTCTGTTTACTCAAGGTCGTCCACCGTCACCTGCATTTGGTAGAGTCCTGAAGGCAGGAATATGAGTGGGAAAGCTTGACAGTGAGAAAACAAAAGAAGGGTTTTGGGCATGCCCTGATGGGAGTTTCTGTATAAAAGCTGGGCCTTCTTATGTGGTTGATTTCAAGGGCATATTTGGCTTTCTCTGATTGGTTCTGAGTTGGAAGCAAGGGCAAAATTATGGAAGCTGGTTGTCACCAAACTTGGGTTGATCGCTGTAGTAACTGGGGTCAGAGTTCCATTGTCACATATGGTCTAACCATTGCCTGTTTGTGTTTTCAATCTCTCACTGGTTAACAGTCTTTTTATTTATTTTTAAAATATTTCTAATAAATGTTAACCACTTACAAGAATTTATTAATTTATATTGTTTTTGGCTGTGCTGGGTCTTCATTGCTGTGCAGGGCTTTTCTCTCGTTGTGGCGAGTGGGGGCTGCTCTCCAGTGGCTGCTCACGGGCTTCTTGGTGTGGTGGCTTCTGCTGCAGTGCACAGGCTCTGGGAGCTCAGGCTTTAGTGGTTGTGGCTGAGGTCTCCAGAGTGTGGGATCAGTAGTCGTGACGCCTCAGCTTAGTTGTTCTGCAGCATGTGGGATCTTCCCAACCAGGGACTGAACAGGTATCCTTTGCATTGCAAGGCAGATACTTAACCACTGGACCACCAGGGAACCCCAACAGTTCTTTATATTAAGTTCTCTCTGTTAAAATAACTGGTATGGTCACTCTTGCTAGGGGGATGCTGACAAAATAAGCTACGTGCCCATTTTTTTTCTTTAAAGTCATTCAGTCGTATTTGACTCTTTGTGACCCCATGGACTGTAGCCTACAAGGCTCCTCTGTCCGTGGAATTCTCTAGGCCAGAATACTGGAGTGGGTAGCTGTTCCCTTCTCCAGAGGATCTTCCCAACCCAGGGAATGAACCCAGGTCTCCTGCATTTCAGATGGATTCTTTACCAGCTGAGCCACCACAGAAGCCCAAGAGTACTCGAGCGGACAGCCTATCCTTTCTCCAGAGCATCTTCCCAACCCAGGAACCGAACTGGGGTTTCCTGCATTGCAGGCAGATTCTTTACCTACTGAGCTACCAGGGGAGCGTCAAGCTGTGTGCCCATAGTTAATGGTTAATATAGTTAACCTGAAGAAGTTAATGGTTAATATGCTAAGTTACTTCAGTCGTGTCCGACTCTGTGCGACCCCGTGGACTGCAGCCTACCAGGCTCCTCCGGCCATGGGATTTTCCAGGCAAGAGTACTGGAGTGGGTTGCCAATGCCTTCTCTTAATGGTTAATATGGTTAACCTTTAAAGGCTAATTAACCTTTAAAGGCTAATATAGTTAACCTTAAAAAGTTTCTTATAATATAGCAAAATAATTGAGTAAACTATTGCATGGATATTTAAATGATCAAAAGCCACTGTAAAGTTCTCCATAAAGATGAACTATTTAGAGAGGATGAAAGAAGGTACAGTGGTAGGATGATATAGAAGAACAAAATTTCCTACCCACAGATGGGTTTATTTGGCTTGAGGATTGATTTAGGCTGATTATTTTTAAGAAACAGAGGCATCAGGAAGTTTTTCTTGTTACCTCCCTCTTTACTGCCTAAAAGAATTTAGCAAAAGGGCTTGCGCTGGGACTAGAGCTATCACTAGAGATAACAGAGTATATGGTCTAGGTAGGGTCAGGGAGACTTGGCAGGGCCTAGGGATCAGAGTCTGTTCTGTGTCCATTGCCTCTGCATGACTCAGTAAACATTTACTCACCAAAGATTTGCTTTTCCATCTTGAAATAAATTGCCTTCTTCACCTTCGAAGTCCCAGACTACTCCCCCTACCCAATATCCTCTTCTGTCTTTAACAGTAGAGGGCATTAAAGGTGAGAGTGTCAGCTGTTTTGGCGAGTTACTCAGTTTTCCTGGGTCTCTTGTGTGCATTCATGCTGTTGAATTTGTTGGATCTCCTCCTGTTAATCTGTCTCATGCTGATTTAATTCTCCAGCCAGCCAGAAGAACCTAGATGGTAGAGAACAATTTCTTCTTCCCTGACAGTGACCAACTCTTGCTTTGGTGGCTCAGATAGTTAAAAAAAAAAAGTCGCCTTCACTGCAGGAGACCTGGGTTTGATCCCTGGGTTGGGAAGATTCTCTGGAGGAGGGTATGGCAACCCACTCCAGTATTCTTGCCTGGAGAATCCCCAGGACAGAGGAACCTGGTGGGCTACAGTCCACGGGGTCACAAAGAGTCAGATACAACTGAGCGACCAACTGCACAGCACAAAGCGTGTCTGGGGTGCGTGATTTTCAGTGCTAAAATTGGGACCGTCCAGGAAAACTGGGATAACTGGCTGTCCTATGACAGTGCCCAAAGTTGTACTTCATTAACAATCACTTGTCTTTTTCCTTCCTACACAAATAATACAATATGCTCCAATCAATACAAACAGCATTCTGTTTCACTGAGTGGGGAAAATCAAACACATGTCAAAAATTAACAAACAGAAACCCCAATTAAACAAAAAACCAGAAGGGGGAGCTCTTACACCCTCTGACCGTAGCAGAGCACAAAGGAAAAACAGCCTCCTCTTTTTTTCCCCGGCAAGGGCTCAGCCAATGAAAAGCTGAGAACTCTTTGTTTACTGAGTCCTCCCAGCCTCCTTTCTCCTCTGGAAAAGAATTCTCCTCCCTTGTGATGAGGGGACCTACACATGGCTGTCATGGTTGCAGACCCCAAATCGCAGTTCTCTGCTGATTCCAAATAAACCTATGTTTGCTGGAGAAATATTTGGTGGTCTGTTTGTTTCGGGTCAATACTTCCAACCTGGTTGTGTGAGAGATGGGAATAGTTTCGTAGCCATCCTCCATTGAGAGTGTCCCTTCTTTTTCTGGGTAAACAATGATCTGAGTTTTGAGGAGATAAATCATTTCCTTAATCCAGTCAATCCTTACAGGTGTTATTTAAACAGTCTGTGCCTGTTCCACATTTAATCATATTAAATATGATTCAATTTACCAAAATAATTGAAAAAAAACCAACCAAAAGCAGCTTCCAGAAGCACAGTACTATTTTTAGAAGTGGGAAATGCTCCCCACTCCTACTCCTTTGCATAATGCTGCCTGAGGATGATTACAAACATTCACAGGTGATATTGAAATTAGGCAAAAATGTGTATTTGTTCCAAAACAACTGAACAAAGGAAATGGAGATAAACGCAAAGTATTTCATCATCTGAAGACATTTTCCCTAGCTTCTTAACAGAGGCAATTTAATTCCGGAAGATTGCAGGTATTGATTGAAGTACTGGCCTCTAGATACTTAACAGATGAATGAAACCCATGAAAAGGGCACTTACTGTTCACATTTCCCAATTTGAGACAACAAGTATTAATAGAGGGTGAAAGTTAATTTTAGAAAATTATACTTGCCCCCAAAAGATTGCATTTATTGAAAATGTTTTATAAAATAGGTTGTAGATTATTAGTCTAAAAACAATACATCTCTTTTAATTCAGCTTAGAAGAGAATGAGGTCAGAGCAGCTTCCAGGGAGAATGCCTCCAGATACTGCTGTGGAGAGAGAGGTCAGCCTCAACTGCCTGAAGCAGAACTGGGTCCTGAGAGAGCTTCTAAGCTAAGGAAAGGCTTTTGTAGAATTGTAGAAGTGTGTAAATATCTACTTCCCAATTTTAGGTCTTCTATTCGCTTCTGTTCTGTTTACTCTCCACATTTCCAGTTTACAGTGTTTTCAGCTGCTCCAGATTTTTGTCTACCTATGGACTTCCAAGGGCTTCCCTGGCGGTTCAGATGGTAAAGAAGCTGCTTGCAATGCAGGAGACCCAGGTTCAGTCCCTGGGTTGGGAAGATCCCTTGGAGAAGGGAATGGCAACCCACTCCAGTGTTCTTGCCTGGAGAATTCCATGGACAAAGAAGCCTGATGGGCTACTGGTCCTAGACTTGAGAAGAGTCAGACATGCCTGAGTGACTAAACACACACACACACACACACACACACACACACACACACACTACCAAAATGGTACCTCTACGCGAGCCTGCCTTAAGTAATGGGAGCCATTATCTTTGCAGGGAGTTTATATCTGAAATTTATCCATTAAAAGCAAAAAAAAAAAAAATACCTGCAGATCACATGAAGTCTCTTAAAAGAAGTATCAGTTTCTGACATAGAACATATAAAACCAATAAATCACCTTGCAGTGCGTTAAGTGATAAGGAGATGAGTTAGGAAGAAAAGGTGTTAACAGTGTTTTAGATGGTCAGATTCTTTGGGAAGTGTGCTAGATTTTATAAATATTAGTGACTTTAATCTGTACAAAAATCTTATGATAATATCCATGATTGAAAGTGTGAGCAGACTACTTAAAGAGGATACTCGGTCCAAGGTTGTTCAGATTGCTGTAAATGGACTTCCGTCCATTTGCTCTGTCTTAACTATTTGGTTCTTTTGTGATAAGTCATGATAGCCACTGTCAAAGCAAAAATTGGATGGGATAATGCTAAACGGTGAGGAAGATTTTATTCACTCAAGACTGTGACTGTAGGTGTAGGAGACAACAACTGTGTCTGAGCTCAACTCTACTGTAACAAAGAGCTGAGTTAGGAGGATCTTAGGCCATCTTTGTTTACTAATTGGCTTTATTCAGAGGAAAGATAAACTTTTTGTATGTTTATGGCAGGAGATAATTTTACAGCCTGGAGTGAGATCCCCGCCAGAGCTAGGCTCCTATCCTCCCATGGAAACTGCAAGACAGAGTCTTTATCTCCCTCAGTGATAGCATTTCAGATGGCTCTCAGGTCTCTGAGAAGGATATTCCTGCATTGTGAAACTAGCAAGAAGCTTTTGAAAAGATATGCGTTTACAATTACAGATTTTTTGAGGTAAATGCTCTAAGAAAGAGGGCAGGCATCCGGAAGCAGGGAGGAGCATGTCTGAAACTTAGTCAGGCTGAGGGGAATGCTGGGTTGCTGGGCCTCGGCCAGTCCTCCCTTTTCCCCACAGAAGCCAGGCATCCATCAGAAAGCTTAAAAAGTGAGTCCCATGTAGTTCGCTCAGCACATTTCTGTGATTGAAGGACTAGCTGAAACATTTTCTGAGTCTTGGCAGTAGAGAATATTTGCTGGATGGTGTAAGCAACCCACTCCAGGATTCTTGCCTGGGGAATCCCATGGACAGAGGTACCTGATGGACTACAGTCCCTGCGATTGCAAAGAGTCAGATATGACTGAGTGACTAACACTTTTACTTTAGACATTAGAGACGTTTTGGTGAGATCGTTCATATTCGTGATTATTTTCCAGAGCAGAGCATGGAAGATGTGGGAATTGCACTGAACTTCCTAAGTGGCCCACACAGCAGCAGCTTCAGGCATGAAGGTTATCCATGCATGATCTGCTGAATGATGAGACCTCAAAGTCTGTACGAAGTCATCTGGCTTCAGTTCACAGGGCTTCTTGGCCTGGGGGAGAAGCGAGCTACAAGGCAGTCTAGGGTCCAGGAAGCATTTGGGGGCGGCGGCAGTGTCAAGTTTTAGTTTTCAGTGACTCCAAGTCAGGAGGGTGGGAGAAGAATTAAACATGTAAGTTTGGAGGGTTGAAGTTAGATGTTGAGGGAAACTGCAAAAATTTAAAATTTGGTAGGAACTGACAATTTGTGCAAGATGACAGGATCTAGTGTAATTTACAGATAGGTATCAATACCATGCAGTTTACAAAAAGGTAAAAAGAAAATAGCTCGAAGACAATGAATAAGACCAGGATCTGACAATGCACAAGGCTGTGATGTAGTTTTCTACTGAAACAAAAAATTTCTGTCCACAGTCACCTCACTTCTGATCAGTGATAATCAAAGTAACACTATTTACCATCATAAAAGAAATCTGGCCTCATTAGGTTTGACCTGATTATTTACAGAGGTACAGCAAGAATGGCAGTTAACCACATATATCTTTTAAAATTTGCTTTGATGAAAGCTTTTATAGGGAATTTCAGATTGAGCTTTAAAAGCCTCTTGAGCCGAGGAAGGTGAACTTGTTACCAGGTTTTATGTGCAGTACTTATAGATTTGGATAAATTCCTCTTTTTGGGGATCCCCAATATGCCTCTGATACTGGAAGGGATTGGGGGCAGGAGGAGAAGGGGAGGACAGAGGATGAGATGGCTGGATGGCATCACTGACTTGATGGACGTGAGTCTGAGTGAATTCCGGGAGTTGGTGATAGACAGGGAGGCCTGGTGTGCTGTCATTCATGGGGTCGCAAAGAGTCGGACACGACTGAGTGACTGAACTGAACTGAATATGTCTTATCTTCTTGGCCTGCCAGGGAGTGACTTTTCTTACTATCTATAAGGCTGGGAACATATAACCTGGGTTCCAGGCTAGTTTTCCCATGAGGATTTTGGAATTGGTTCCATAAAGTCGATCTTAAAATTCCTTAAAATTATCCAGTCATATCTGATTTTATGCAAATCATTATCAAATGTAACAGTATACTTAAAGCCTTGGTTATATAATTAATATTTCTAATTACTTTCTGTTAAAAGGAGGACAGATTTCTGGAGAACATAAGCAAATAATTATTTGCTATGAAAATAAGAATACTCAAAATTTCTGAATTCTAGGGAAAACAGTCAGAGAGAAAAGATAAATGTTTCATTTTTGTTTATAAAATATTATTTAATAAATTTTTATGAGTTATAGCTTAGGAGAAAAGAGAAAGGGTTCTTTATCTCAAGGAAAGATATTAAAGTATCAATAATGTTCCAAACAAGACCCATAATCCTCCTTTATCAATTCATACAGTCCTGTGAACTAATTCTTGTCCTGCTTGATCTTGGGTTAGCAATCTCCTGAACCCAGCAGTTTCTCTACCAGAGTTCTAGAAATCCTGGCTCAGTGTGGTAGCATGGTGTGCTCAGTGTTATCTGAGCAATGTCATCAGAATCCAACAGAGTTCTTTCCTGCATCTCTGAGACAGTCCCTTTTTGTTGAAGATGATGTACCATGTCCTGTACCTGAAAGGTCAGGTACGGGACAGAGGATTGTAAGAGCTTTCAGGGAAGCATCATTTCTCTGTGAATGACAAAAGACTTAAAAATAGCTGTGTATAAAGATATAATGAGAATTAATTGCAAAAATAATGCAACTGACAAGGATATTCTGCTGCTTCTGAGACATACTTGGAATGAGAAAATCTTGGAATTACAATGTGACAAAACCATACTGTTGTTTGAGATCAGCCATAGCAGCACCAGGACTTATTATGGACATCAGGGACATTGACACATTTCTAGGAATTCATATACTTTTTGAAATACACACACACACACACACATGTATTTACCCATTTACCTATACAAACGTAAACTAGGGAAGATTAGGTATCTTTTCTTATTTGACAGTGATTCCCAAGCAATTTAACATAAAAAATCCTAGTCTTTTTTTTTTTTTTTTTTAACTGGAGAAGGAAATGGCAACCCACTCCAGTGTTCTTGCTTGGAGAATCCCAGGGACGGGGGAGCCAGGTGGGCTTCTGTCTATGGGGTCGCACAGAGTCGGACACGACTGAAACGACTTAGCAGTCTTTTTTTTAAATCTTTTTTTTTTTTTTATCAAGGTAAAAGATCCTTTGTGACCTTTTCTGGGGCCCTCTGGGAAATCTCACATACAGTTTTAGATGTAAAAGATATAATTTAGGATTAGCTTTGGAAAAGGCAAAATATCAAATGTTAGAAGGTTTGAACACCTGGTTAAATTGAATCATGAGTCATTGAGAAACCATGCTTGGCTGCCTATTTAATTAAAATGATAATAAAATATTTCAGAAGTAAATATATAGGAGGTAACATAATTGTAAAATAAATTCTTAGCTTTATCAAAAGTGATAAAACTTGGTTCTTTTAAATAATCAAGGACATGATATAGTCAACATAAAGCAGAGAGATTATTCTAGACAGAATCTTTACTTCCTAGGTGGATTAATCAGAAGGTAAAGAAAACCTTTTATAGCCTCTTAAGAGCAAACTGAGAGAGTGTGCAAGACAGGGAAGCCTGGTGTGCTGCAGTTCATGGGGCTGCAGAGCATCGGACATGACTTTGTGACCGAACAACAAAGATCAAAGCAATAACCTAAGAAAACTTTGTCATTTTATCAGAGAGAAAGCCAAACTAGTTTTTCAACAGTATACTGTTGATTGGTTCATATATTGTTGTTGTTCTATCACTCAGTTGCATTCAACTCTTTGCTACCCCATGGACCACAGTATGCCAGGCTTCCCTGTCCTTCACCATTTCATGGAGCTTGCTCACACTGTCTCATCCTCTGTCATCCCCTTCTCCTCCAGCCTTCAATCTTTCCCAGCATCAGCGTCTTTTCCAATGAGTCAGTTCTTCACATCAAGTCACCAAAATATTGGAGCTTCAGCTTCAGCATCAGTCCTTCCAATGATATTCAGGACTGATTTCCTTTATAATGCACTGGTTTGATCTCCTTGCAGTTCAAGGGACTCTCAAGAGTCTTCTCCAACACCACAGTTCAAAAACACCAATTCTTCAGTGCTCAGCTTTCTTTATGGTCCAGCTCTCACATCCATACATGACTACTGGAAAAACCATAGCTTTGACTAGACAGACCTTTGTTGATAAAGTAATGTCTCTGCTTTTTAATATGCTGTCTAGGTTTGTCATACCTTTTCTTCCAAGGAGGAAATGTCTTTGATTTCATGGCTGCAGTCAGAAAATTTAATTTCCATCTGCAGTGACTTTTGAGCCCAAGAAATTTAAATATGCTACTGTTTCCATTGTTTCCCCATCTATTTGCCATAAAGTGATGGGACCGGATGCCATGATCTTAGTTTTCTGAATGTTGAGTTGTAAGCCAACTTTTTCACTTTCATCAAGAGGCTCTTTAGTTCCTCTTCTCTTTCTGCCATAAAGGTGGTCTCATCTGTGTATCTGAGGTTATTGATAATTCTGGCGACAATCTTGATTTCAGCTTGTACCTCATTCAGCCCAGCATTTCGCATGAGCAGGGTGACAATATGCATCCTTGATGTACTCCTTTCACAATTTGGAACCCGTCCATTGTTCCATGTCCAGTTCTAACTGTTGCTTCTTGACCTACAGATTTCTCGGGAGGGAGGTGAGGTGGTCTGGTATTCCCATCTCTTAAAGAATTTTCCACAGTTTGTTGTGATCCACAGTCATAGGCTTTAGCATAGTGAATGACGCAGAAGTAGATGTTTTTCTGAAATTCTCTTGCTTTCTCTGTGATCCACAGATGTTGGCAAGTTGATCTCTGGTTCCTCTACCTTTTCTAAATCCAGCTTGAACATCTGGAAGTTCTTGGTTCACATACTGCTGAAGTTTAGCTTGGAGAATTTTGAGCATTACTTTGCTAGTATGTGAGATGAGTGCAGTTGTGAAGTATTTGGAACATTCTTTAGCATTGCCTTTCTCTGGGATTGGAATGAAAACTGACCTTTTCCAGTCCTGTGGCCACTGCTGAGTTTTCCAAATTTGCTGGTGTATTGAGTGCAACACTTTAATAGCATCATCTTTTAGGATTTGAACTAGGTCACCTGGGATTCCATCACCTCCACTAGCTTTGTTCATAGTGATGCTTCCTAAGGCCCACTTGACCTTGCATTCCGGGATGTCTGGCTCTAGGTGAGTGATGACATCATCATGGTTATCTGGGTCATTGAGATATTTTTTGTATAATTCTTCTGTGTTTTCTTGCCACATGTTCTTACTATCTCTTGCTTCTGTATGTCCATACCATTTCTGTCCTTTATTGAGGCCATCTTTGCATGAAATGGTTCCTTGATATCTCTAATTTTCTTGAAGAGATTTATAGTCTTTCCCATTCTATTTTTTCCCTCTATTTCTTTGTATTGATCATTGAGGAAGGCTTTCTTATCTCTCCTTGCTATTCTTTGGGACTCTGAATTCAGATGGGTATATCTTTCCTATTCTCCTTTGCCTTTTACTTCTCTTCTTTTCTCAGCTATTTTTAAGGTAAACAGTATGAAAGGCAAGTTCATTTGTAGAAACCTGTAAATTTTTAGCTGGATTTGACCAATAGAAATTAAATATTTTTCTGCAAAACTTCTACATTTCATGTGCATTCCACCTGTTCCTATATTTTCCTCTTTATTGTTTTGGAACAACTGTTCCATCCTACACACTTTGCATACTTTTAACACAATATTGTTTCCCTATTTGCCCTATTGTTTCTAATAGTTTATACATATTGATTATAAATTTTAAGTACTAACTTTTCTAGAGAACTAAGAAATAGATAATTGTGAATTATATATCATATGCCAGCAGTTTCTAACAGACTGGCAAAAGTTACGAGTATACCATCCCATAGTTTTTACCAGAGTTTTCTTCCTTCAGTTCAGTTCCGTTCAGTCAGTCATGTCTGACTCTTTGCGACCCCATGAATCGCAGCATACCAGGCCTCCCTGTCCATCACCAACTCCCCGGAGTTCACTCAGACTCACGTCCATCGAGTCTGTGATGCCATCCAGCCATCTCATCCTCTGTCATCCCCTTTTCCTCCTGCCCACAATCCCTTCCCAGCATCAGTCTTTTCCAATGAGTCAGCTCTTCGCATGAGGTGGCCAAAGTACTGGAGTTTCAGCTTCAGCATCATTCCTTCCAAAAAAATCCCAGGGTTGATCTCCTTCAGAATGGACTGGTTGGATCTCCTTGCAGTCCAAGGGACTCTCAAGAGTCTTTTCCAACACCACAGCTCAAAAGCATCATTTCTTCAGTGCTCAGCTTTCTTCACAGTCCAACTCTTGCATCCATACATGACCACTGGAAAAACCATAGCCTTGACTAAATGGATAGTTCCTCAAATATCTACCTTTCTGTATCATATAAAATAAGAAGCTAAAGCACATGAAATTTAATTATGCTTAGAAATTAATGTTTAAGTATTTAATCTTACTTAGAAATGATCTAGACATTTAGTAAATAGCTATTAGTTAATTTAGCATAAGTCTAAGATGGTGAGTCACCAAAAGGATTTTGAAACTATTTTTAAGTAGGCATTATAAAACATAATTATTGTTGAAATAAACCAATTATATAAGATATGTGCTTCTGGAAGGATTGATGCTGAAGCTGAAACTCCAATATTTTGGCCACCTGATGTGAGGAACTGACTCCTGGAAAAGACCCTGATGCTGGGAAAGACTGAAGGTGGGAGGAGAAGGGGATGACAGAGGATGAGATGGTTGAATGGCATCAATGACTCAATGGACATGAGTTTGAGTAAGCTCCAGGAGTTGGTGATGGACAGAGAAGCCTAGTTTGCCGCAGTCCATGGGATTGCAAAGAGTTGGACAAGGCTGAACGACTGAAGTGAACTGAACTGAGCATGCTTCTGGCTAGTCTACCTACACATTCCCCGTGCCAACAGCCTCTAAGCAAAGCATTCCATTTCTCCCCATGAAGGTTTCTCACTCTTCTGTCTGCCTTTGACTCTCTGCCACATGTGAGTGATGGTGACTGGATCCCTTCTTATATCGAGCTATGAATAAATACCTGTTACTTGCTCTCATTTGGGTGATTTTTTTTCACTTCCAGACGTGCATGAGAAACCATTTATAGTATCTACTTTACTGTTTATGAGCTATTAATATTATCAATGGAAACCTTTCTAATATCCATTAAGCCAGTTGACTCAGTTTCTAGTATAGCAGGAAATAAAGATGACTGAGGTATTTGTTAGACAAGGCTCTGGTCCATTTGATTAGATTGGTTAGTTTTCTGTGATTATGGTTTTAAGTCTGTCTGCCTTCTGATGGAGAAGGAAAAGAGGCTTATGGAAGCTTCCTGATGGGAGAGACTGACTGAAGGGGAAACTGGGTCTTGTTCTGATGCACAGGACCATGCTCAGTAAATCTTTAATCCAATTAAAGAGTTCCAGAAAAGCATCTATTTCTGCTTTATTGACTGTACCAAAGCCTGTGACTGTATGGATCACAACAAAATGTGGAAAATTCTTAAAGTGATGCGAATACCAGACCACCTGTCCTGCCTCTTGAGAAATCTGTATGCAGGTCAGGAAGCAACAGTTAGAACTAGACATGAAACAACAGACTGTTTCCAAATAGGAAAAGAAGTACATCAAGGCTGTATATTGTTACCCTAATTATTTAATTTATATGCAGAGTACATCATGAGAAATGCTGGGCTGGATGAACCTCAAGCTGGAATCAAGATTGCCAGGAAAAATATCAGTAACCTCAGATATGCAGATAACACCACCCTTATGACAGAAAGTGAAGAAGAACTAAAGAGCCTCTTGATGAAAGTAAAAGAGGAGAGTGAAAAAGTTGGCTTAAAGCTCAACATTCAGAAAACTAAGATCATGGCATCTCGTCCCATCACTTCATGGCAAATAGATGGGGAAACAGTGTCAGACTTTATTTTTTTGGCCTCCAAAATCCCTGCAGATGGTGACTGCAGCCATGAAATTAAAAGACACTCCCTTGAAGGAAAGTTATGGCCAGCCTAGACCACATATTGAATAGTAGAGACATTACTTTGCCAACAAAGGTCCGTCTAGTCAAGGCTATGATTTTTCCACTGGTCATATATGGATATGAGAGTTGGACTGTGAAGAAAGCTGAGCACCAAAGAATTGATGTTTTTGAACTGTGGTGTTGGAGAAGACACTTGAGAGTCCCTTGGACTGCAAGGAGATCCAACCAGTCCATCCTAAAGAAGATCAGTCCTGGGTGTTAATTGAGGGACTGTAGTTGAAGCTGAAACTCCAATACTTTGGCCTCCTGATGCAAATAATCGACTCATTGGAACAGACTTTGATGCTTGGAAAGATTGAGGGCAGGAGGAGAAGGGAATGACAGAGGATGAGATGGTTGGAAGATATCATCGACTGAATGGACGTGAGTTTGAGTAAACTCCGGGAGTTAGCGATGGACAGGGAGGCCTGGTGTGCTGTGGTCCATGGGGTCGCAAAGAGTTGGACACGACTGAGCAACTGAACTGAAGTATTTGTTATAGTTATATTTTGGAATGTGGCCTTTCTCATAGTTAAAAATCTACAAATAACAAATGCTAGAAAGGGTGTGAACAAAAGGGAAACTTCCTATGTTGTTGGAAGGAACGTAAATTGGTGCAGTTACTATAGGAAGCGACATGGAATTTCCTTAGAAAACTAAAAATAGATTTACTATATGACTGATAAATTCCTCTCCTGGACATATACTTGGACAAAACTGTAATTTCAAAAGATATATGTATCCCTGTGTTTATAGCAGCACTATTCACAAGAGCAAAGACATGGAAACAATCTAAATGTCCACTGACAGGTGAATGGATAGAGAAGATACGGACTGTGTATACAATGCAATATTAGTCAGTCATAAAAAGATTGAAATAATGCCATTTGCAGAAACATGAATGGACCTAGAGATTATCATACTAAGCGGAGTAAGAAAGAGAAAGATAAATACTCTATGATATCACTGTATGTAGAATCTGAAACATGACTTAAATTAACTTATCTATGAAGCAGAAACAGACACTCACAGACACAGAAAATGGACTTATGGTTTCCAAGGAGGGATGGGGAAGGGATGGATTGGGAGTTTGGGGTTAGCAGATGCAAACTATTATATATAGGATAGATAAACAACAAGGCCTTACTGTATAGCACAGGGAATTATATACATTTAATATCAAGTAATAAACCAGAATTAAAAGAGTATATAAATGTATATATATACATTATCTATAATAAAAAGAATTATATATATATATACAATAAAAATAATGTATATATATACACATATATACACATACATACATACATATATATATATGTATATAACTGAGTCACTTTGCTGTACAGCAGAAGTGAGCACCATACTGTAAATTAGCTGCTACTGCTGCTCAGTCGTGTCCGACTCTTTGTGACCATATGGACTGTAGCCCGCAAGGCTCCTCTGACCATGGAATTTTTGCCAGGCCAGAAATACAGGAGTGGGTTGCCATTTCTTATTTCAGGGAGTCTTTGACCCTGGGATTGAACTCGTATCTCCTGTGTCTCCTGAAGTGGCAGGCAGATTCTTTACCACGGAGCCACATGGGGAAACCCTGTAAATCAGCTACACTTCAACAAAATAAAGAAAAAAACATGGTGTTTCTATTCTTTGTTCTGACTACACCATGCGACATTCAGGATCTTAGTTCCCCAGCCAGGGATAAAACCCAGGCCCTCAGCAGTGGAAGCTCAGGGTCCTAACCACTGGGCCACTGGGGAAGTCCTTGACCTTTCTGATTAAATGGTAACAGACCATGTCTAGAGTGTGAATTGATCTGGGAAGTTGATTTTCTTAACCATCTTAATTCCTTTGTTTCCTTTATCTTCCTTAACCAAAACATCACTAAAACCTCTTGGATCTTCCTGTAAAACATAGCTCAGTTTCTTCCAGTTCTTTTCACCCCTCACCATTACTCTCCAGTCCAGGTCACCAGCCTGTCTTGCCTGGACTAAAGCTATCACCTCTCAATTAGATGTTTCTCACTCTGTTGCTTTATGTGTTCTTATCTCCACAGAGAAGCTAGAGGACGCTTTGAAAAATGTGCGTCAATTCATGTCAGTCGTGTTTAAAACCCTGCCATGGTCTCCCTTTCCACTTAGAATAATGTACTTAGGGCACTTCCTCTGGCCTCTCTGATCTCACTTTGCTCTGTCTTCTGCTTCACATGATAGACCAAAGCCTTACTGTCTATTCTGTTTCTTGAACATGTCAGTCTCCACCTCACCTGCACCCCCAACAAATACTTACCCTTGGCTCAGAAAGCAAGTCTCCAAGATCATCACTGACTTTTCTCTTTCTGCCATATCTTATGTCTATTCTACCCATAAAGTTGATCAACTCTGCTTGCAAAATATGTCCAGCCTCTAACCACTTCTTACACCTTCCACCGTAACAGCCTTATCCAAGCCTTCATCCTCTTTTGCCATGATTACTGCTGTAGCTTCCTACCTGGTCTCCCGCTCTACAGTCCAACTGACAGAATGGTAGAGCCAGTCTGTCACACTCATCCCCAGTTTCATCATCCTCTGACTCAAACGTACATGTCTTGTTAGCCACTGCTCACAACCGTCCCATCTCACCCACAGTAAATGCAGTTGCCTGGGTACCATAGGCAGGGAAGGCAGACCCGCTCTTCTCTCCACCCTAACATCATCTCCTCCCACTCTCTCTGTCACCCATTTGCACTCCTGCCAAATGGGCCTTGTTGCAGTTCCTTCTTCCCTGGTAGCTCAGACTGTAAAGAATCTGCCCACAATGCACGAGACCTGAGTTCGGTTCCTCAGTCGGGAAGATCCCCTGGAGGAGGGCATGGCAGCCCACTCTAGTATTCTTGCCTGGAGAATACCATGGACAGAGGAGCCTGGTGGGCTACAGTCTATGGGGTCACAGTCGGCCATGACTGAGTGACTATCACTGCTATTCCTGTGACTTTTCTCTCAGAGAACTTTTGTACGTTCTGGACTAGAATATTCTTTCTCCAAGTATTCACATGGTTTCCCCCTTCATTTCTTTCAAATCCTTGCTCGAATGTGGACATAAAAGCGAGAACTTCTTGGACCATCCTGCCTGAAACAGGAACCTGTTGGGACTTCTCTGGTGGCCCAGTGGTTAACTCCGTGCTTCCACTGCAGGAGGTGAGGGTTCGATGCCTGGCCAGGGAACTAAGATCCTGCGTGCCAGCTGGTGGACCGCCCCCTGAAGGAAGCTGTTTTCTGATCACCATATACCCACTATCCCCTGGTTCTCTAACATGACTTTCATCCCTTATTCTACTTAATTTTGCATCTTAGAATGTCTACTATTTGATATATTATTTATTTACCTATTTTCACCTAGTTTTATGGCTTGTCTCTTTTCAGTGAAATATATGTTCCGTGGAGGCCTGGACTTTTCCCTGTTTTGGTCACACGTTGTGTCCTGTCCCTATGACATTACCCAAACCTAGCAGGCACTTGATGTTCACTTGTTCACTGAATGAGTATATCATTGGCTTTTTCAAATACATGACCCTTTTTCTTGATATAAAGCAATCTAAATTGCCTTTTTCATCCTTTACAACAAGGTTTCTTGAACTTGGCACTTTTGGCATTTGAGGCCATATAATTCCTTGTTGTGGGGGGTTGTCTTGTGCTTTGTAAGGTGTTTAATAGCATGCCTTCCTCTACTCAGTAGAGTTAGGAGCAAGCTCCCAGTTGTGACGAGTGAAGATATCTCTGGATATTGTCAAATATCCACTGGGGACCAAATTTACACCTAATTGAGACTCAGCTCAAATATGATCTCCATTAAGGTTTGGCTGATTTTACCCTCAGTCTGAGTTAGTGCTCCTTTTTCTGTGCTTTGATAGTAATTTGTGTGTATCTCCCCTCTATTTGTGTGTGTGTGTGTGTGTGTGTGTGTGTGTGTGTGTGTGTGTGTGTGTGTGAGATTGTTTTCTATGTATCTATATAGTAATTATTTCCTTAACTGTCTATACCAACCAAATGGTGACATCCTCAAACTCTGGCTTTTAATCTCTGATTCTCGTGTGTTTAGCATTGTTCTAGTACACAAATGTATGAAAATATGAGAAAGTGTTTTTGAGTGATGGAGTGACTGAATGGCGCTTATTTTCCTGGCTAGGTAAAACCACTGAAAACAGGTTTGATACATTCCTCCCCATTTGGTAGTCAAGAAATCAACGAGGGCTTTGACAATCCTAGGATAAATAAACAGAACTATAGAGGGAAAAAAATCTGAGAAATGAAAGGCAGTGAAGATTAGGGCTGAATGCCCACTGTAGGGAAGTAACTCCTATCAAAGAGAATCATTCAGAAGTCTGTGCAGACAGGTGCGATGGGTTATTTGAATAGTTTAGGCATGCCTACATCTAATGTACCAGAGGTGGGTAATTTTCTGCTCTATTTTTTCCCAGGACATGAGATGAAACTATCAGTGACATTATTTCTCCTCTCAAAAATTTTCCTGAAAAAGAAATCTGAGGTAAGTGATTCAAAAACAAGCTTGTGACTCATTTGTTTTAGGTATTGCTGAGCTATTTAAGTGAGAGTAAGAGCAATTTGATTCTTGCTTTGGGACTATTTCACCAAAAGTGGGATGTGCAATTTTATATATATTTGAAGTTCTTCTGGTGTTTCTGGTTTGATGTTCTCTCCTGCTTTGCAAAAATAAAGAAAGAAATAAGTGAAGCTTGCCTATCCTGCATTATTTTTTTCAAGTGTCCAAAAAGATTTAGAGTTTTGGTAATAACTGAACTAAAATTAAATTTCATTTTAAATGAAATTGGAACCAATTATACAGAGTGAAGTAAGTCAGAAAGAAAAACACCAATACAGTATACTGACACATATATATGGAATTTAGAAGACAGTAATGATGACCCTATATGTGGGACAACAAAGAGACACAGAGGTATAGAGTGGACTTTTGGACTCTGAGGGAGAGGGAAAGGGTGGGATGGTTTGGGAGAATGGCAATGAAACATGTATATTTTCTTGTAAGAAACGAAGCGCCAATCTATGTTCAATGTAGGATGCAGGATGCATGGGGCTGATGCACAGGATGATTCAAGTAGAGGATGTGGGGTGGGAGGTGGGAGGGGGCTTCGGCATTGGGAGATTGTGTTCACCTATGGCTGATTCGTGTCAATGTATGGCAAAACAAATACAGTATTGTAATTAAAAAAATAAATAAATTTAATTAAAAAAATAAAATCACATTGAAAGTTTTCTAATATCTTTATCTAGGGAGATGTCAGTATGCATATTTTCAGGCAAAAGTGGAATCTACTGTGTATGTAGAATATATTTCTGGTGATAAACACTGATGGGAGGAAAAGGTGCAAGCTTTCCTTTAACCCTCAACCCCTAAACTTCACACACATTCTGTGGGAAAGCTGAGTGGAGAGGGATGAACAGACCTGGAAAAGATACAGAGTAGTTGCTAACTGAGACTGAGGAGGTAACTTCATATCCTTTCCTCCCCTGGAAATGTCAGAGAGTAATTTCACCCGCCTAATGTCACTTTATCCTTAGAATGTCCTGTGAAATAGACAAGACGTATTTTTGCCCCCAACTTACAGTAAAGGGTAATGATGTCTTTAGTGACTAAATGACTCCACTAAAGCTGCGATTCTGGTAAGAGGCATCCATTCAGTGGAACTCAGCCATTCAGTCTCACTTTATGAGGAGTACTGAGTTCACCTATTGCCTGACTCACTTCATGGAAAGTGGTGTGGTCTCTACAGAACCCTCAGGAGGCTCACTGATGTTCATGATCAGATTTCATGAGGTTCAGAGGAATTGTGAAATGGATCACTGTGAAGGATGTCTTGACTCGTGCAAACTCCACTGGAAACACGAGTGAGTTATCTTTGGTTGCTTCTTCCAAACTTCATGCTTCAACACATGTCCTAAAGAAGAAGAGGTCAGATGACTTTTTTTTTTTTTTTTGATGACTTGTGTATTCTGCTTTAGGAAATTAAAATAGAATGGCCTAAATTGAGTGTGATATCAGGAACAGTAGCCCAAGAATCATGATCTTGTTTTTCAGGTCCCATTCTCCTTCTACACATTTATGAATAACTAACTTGTTGTTCAGTCACTAAGTTGCATCTGACTCTTTGATGAGCCTCATGGACCCTCCTAGCCCACCAGGCTCCTCTGCTGTAAAGCCCTTTGAATGAAAAGAACTACCTGGTGCGGGGCTGCTGAAAACACTAGATTAAAATGGTTTTATTGAAATATCATTGATTTACAATGTTGTGCCAGTTTCAGGTGTAAAGTGATTCACTTATGCATATATATAAACAAATATATTCTTTTTTATATCTTCTTCCATTATAGATTACTAGAAGATTGAATATAGTTCCCTGTGCTATACTGTATGTCTTTGTTGGTTATCTATTTTATATACAGTATTAGCTATATGTATATTTTAATTCCAAGCTGTTAATTTAGCCCTCCCCACTTTTGGTAACCATAAAATTAAAAAAACACAATATTTTCTTGAGAGAAGAAAGAAAAGTAGTTTGACTCTCTATTGACTGCTGCTACTAGGAAAAGAAAATTTGATGAAACAGCCTCAATCTGCAGGATATTTTAGCATAAAAGTGAGCACAGAGGAACTCCAACTTCATCAGCAAGCTCAGACTAGAGTGTTTTTTTCTTCTCCTGGTTCTGGCATAAACTCAGAGAAATGGTACTAAGGGTCTTTCCTAGTTCCTCCAGTTACTCCAAATTCTATCCTAAAACAGGTTGAGTCTTTAAAAAGTGAAGTATGTGGAAAACCTTTGTTATGCTCCCTCATTATGTAGTTTTACCACGTTTTAATGTTTTCCTCAGACTTTATCAAGTGCCAACAATGTCAGTATAAGCAACAAAAGCCTAAAACAGCCATGTGAAATTTCTGGCTACTGTTGCTGTAAAGTGATACGGTATACTATGGATATCAGTTATTTGTTTTTTTTTTTTTATCTTGGTGCTAAATACATAGTAATTGTCTGGTAGATATTTGCTGAATGAAAGAATAAACGGGTTACTAGCAGAGCCTTTACTATTTCAGACCCTGTGTTATACACTGGGATGTTTTGGGAAGTCAGACAGACAAGGTCTATACCTTTCAGAAGTTTGGAGTCTAGTGGAGTCAGACTCATTCATAATCATACACATATATAAAATGTGATTCAAACTATGAAGGAAAATTATCTCCTTGAGAAAGTTTTCTACATTCTGTAGAAACAGGAAAAGTTTTGTTGCCTTGAAAAAATGGTTTGATTTTCCTGGGTGGTGCAGTCGTAAGGATTTGCCTGCCAAGGCAGGAGATGCAAGAGACATGGGTTTGATCCCTGGGTCAGGAAGATCTCCTGGAGTAGAAAATGGCAACCCCTCCAGTATTCTTGCCTGAAAACTTCCATGGACAGAAGAGCCTGGCGGGCTATGGTCCACGGGGTCACAGTAGAGTCGAACATAACTGAGTGACTGAACACACAGATATACAAGTGATTAAAATGGATCAGTTTTTCTTCTTTTTATTCTATTTGCCAAGAAACTCAGACTTAATTTGAGTTTAATTTCATAAATTATGATTTATTCATTTTTATTGATCTTAATATTCTAGTTATTCATTTTTTCATTCCTCGAATACTTATTGAGTACCTGCTGTGTACCAGGCTGCAAATGTATATAGTATTAGACAGGCATATGGTATTAAAACAGACATGGTCCTTCCTGCTGTAGAGGTTACAGTACCGAGGGGAGAAATAAATTAAATCGTAATTATGTTAGAAGTATAGTCACCACATGTGAATAGTCTTACAGGGCTAGGGGAGGCATGGTACTAGGAAGAAAATAACGGAGAAGAAGGAAGACTGATTTCCTCCTTCAAGGAACTGATATTTTGAATGGAGACCTGAAAGATGAATTATGCAGATGGTGAGAGAGAAGGGGTGTATGTGTGTGGAGTGGCTTGAGAATTGAAAGCGTGGAGGACCCAGTGAACCAGTGCAGGCAAAGGAAGTATAAAAACTCTTGATGTGGAAAAATCTACTCTGTAACAACTAAAAGAAAGCCCAGTTGGCTTATGCTTATTGAGCTAAAAGGAGAAGGGCACTAGATGGCATAGGGGGTCATGCAAGGCTTGTAAGTCTCCTATAAGGATTTGATTTTTATCTTAGGTTCATAAAAAGCTGTGGAAAGAATTTCATGGGAGAGGTGACGTGAGTGGAATCGCATTTTATTATGTTTACTCTCTCAGCTGTCTGTGAAGTAGATTTGTTATTGTTGTTCAGTTGCTGAGATGTGTTCAAATCTTTTGTGACCCCATGGACTCACTGTAGCTCCTCTGTGGGATTTCCCAGGCAAGAATACGGGAGTGGATTGTCATTTCTTTCTCTAGGGTATCTTTCCCTGACCCAGGCATCGAACCTGCGTCTCCTGCATTAACAGGCAGATTCTTTACTACTGAGCCACCAGGGAAGCTGTGAAGTAGGTTAGAAAGAAACAAGCGAGAAATTGAAACAATTTACTAAAAATATTGTGATCAACCATTCTTGTTAAAATTTTCACTAGTCTTTTTGTTTAAATTTATACTTTTCATTGCCAAGAGTGAAGTAAGCCAGAAAGAAAAACACCAATACAGTATACTGACACATATATATGGAATTTAGAAAGACAGTAATGATGACCCTCTATGTGAGACAACAAAAGGTATAGAACGGACTTTTGGACTCTGAGGGAGAGGGAGAGGGTGGGATGATTTGAGAGAATGGCATTGAAACATGTATACTATCTTGTAAGAATGAAGCACCAGTCTATGTTCAATACAGGATACAGGACGCATGGGGCTGGTGCACTGGATGATTCAGGGAGATGATGTGGGGTGGGAGGTGGGAGGGGGCTTCGGCATTGGGAGATCGTGGACACCTGGGGCTGATTCATGTCAATGTATGGCAGAACATATACAGTATTGTAATGTAGAATAAAGTATTTAAAAAATTAAAAAAAAAGATTCTGCCTTTTCCTTTGTGGTTTTTTGAAATAGGCCATTTAAACAGGTCACTGAATATTGTCAGGATTATTCTGAAAGGAGCTTTGAAGGTAAATGGCTGAAAGGAGAAAACATGTAATAGAAAATAAGAAATGGTGTGGGAAAAAAAAGAGGCTGAAGGCCCTGAAAGTATTGTTTTATAAGTTTGTTAACGGCTGGCCATACATACCTGAACTTGACTGGAGATGAAGTCTTTCTCATTTTTATTCACCTGGGCATACAAAAGCATCATTAGTAGTAGGACATTAATGTATGTTTGTAAAAATAATTAACTAATCAAAACATTCTTATTTTTTCCAAAATTCCTTACACTCCATAAAGGAAGCTATATTGGGGAGATTTTTCTTCTTTCCCTTTCCCCTAACTTCTCTGTTCATTAGGGCAGAGATAATTATGAAGTCTATAATGATATGGACCTTGTCCTTTGTTTTTTGGTGAAAGTGTAGTCACTCACTGGTGCCTTGCTCTTTGCGACCGCATAGACTGTAGCCCAGGAGTCGGTGCTGGACAGGGAGGCCTGCCATGCTGCAGCCCATGGGTCGCAGAGTCAGACACGACTGAGTGACTGAATTGAACTGAGACTGCAGCCTGCCAGGCTCCTCTGTCCATGGGATTCTCCAGGCAAGAATACTGGAGTGGATAGCCATCCCCTTCTCCAGGGCATCTTCCTGACCGAGGGATTTTGGTGGGGAGGGCAATAAAGCAATTAATACAGCAACATGATCTTTACCTTTCCTTGTGATGGAATTGATTGTTCCTGTGAGTTCATTTTGGTGCGACTCTCTGCCTAGAAAAAAGCTGACTCTAAAGTTTGGAATGCTTAAACTTCACACTGATGTCATTAAGACTGCTGAAGAGCGTGCTTGCATGTGAATTCACATTTTCGGCAAATGCAGAGGAGAATGGGGTCTGTTTCAGTCAGCCTGCCACTTAGGTGGCTCCTTTACTCTGATAATAGCTCTAACTGGTTTATTAGTCCCTCACACGTATTCATCTCACAATGAAATCATTTGTCTCTTGTTAGGGACGTGCACAATATTGGACAAGAAGTGCCACAGGCTACATTTCAACTCTCCATCACAGCCTGACTGTCCAGCAAAAACCTTTAAAAACACACTCCATATACTTCACACACAAAGTCCCCACAGCCAAATTAAGATGCTGATAGCTCCAGCTAAAGATGCTGGAGTGCTACTGAGAAGGAAATGTTTCTCCACTGCCATATCTATTTAGAATTTCAATTTCAAGCAATTTAACATTTTATTTTTGTGAAAAAAGTCTCTGGCTCTGTATGTTTTCAGTATAGGAAGATACATTTTATTTTTTTCATCACTGAAGACTATAATAGTTGTGATGGGTCAGATATGGAAATAGAATGTTCTGAATGTCATCTCAGTATTTTTTTTCAACTGCAGGCAAAAAACCTGCTCATGACCTGACCTCATTACAGTAGCTCCTTTGGGAGGAGACATTCAGATATCCTGTCTAGACCCTGACTTCTTATTAGCCCTGCATTCCTGTCCTTTCTAATAATTCAAAACTTCCCTAGTGGCTCTTATGTTTCCATGAAGCTGTAACTTACTCCAAAATATTTCACTTCAATGGCACAATAAATTATTCAGCAAAAAATGGCTTAGTATAAATGTATTACCAACTTTCCATCTTTATATTCTTATCTTCCATTCTTACCCCACATCTTATCCCTTTACTAGGCTTCAATGGGACCTCTACCCACCATCAAGGCACTAACACAGACATTATCCTTGATACCTCTGTCTATTTCATTTCTTACATCTCACTATCAAATCCTGTTAATCATGATTTAAAAATACCTCTTAAATTTGAGCTTTCCTACATTTCCTGGTTGCTACTTTGTTTCAAGGCACATTTTCTTCTAATTGGACCAATAGGGTGGCCTCTGAATGGGTTAATATCTATTTCTAATAGATGTAGAGTTTGCTAAGACAATGCAGCAACAGTAAGTAAGCGGAAAATATAGTTTTAAAAATTCTCAGGAATAAACAATGACAGATGTGCATATTTGGCATAAATTAAACCTCAGACCTTTATTAGAATGTTGAAAGTGATATTAGAAATATTGAGTAAATTCAGACCCAGGATATTCTCTTAGATGTGGTAGATACCTATTCTCTCTCTATTTCATATTTCTAGTTCAATCCCAATTAAAGTGTCATGAAGATTGAGTTTTAGATTTCACAAAAAATACATCAAATAAGATACAAATAGCTCTGCATACATGCAAATGCTTTCTAAAATAAACCAAAGAATATTTGAAAACATAGCCAAGTTCAACAGCAAGAGAAAGAAATCTCCACGAGACAAAAATGTAGAAAACATGTGACATCAAAGCTGTGAGCAGGGGCTTCTGCCAACGTCTCCATAGTTTATTAAAATATATATTGATATCTTAGAAGTTTGTTTCTGTGTTTTAGATACACACAGAAAGATAATTTTTTAACCATAGATATCAAATGCCTAGGATACTAGTACTAAGTATCTTGCCCAAAGTCAGAATGATCAAGGGTTTCCCTGTTCCAGAAATGAACACCAGAAAGGCTCCAACCTCAGCCTGTAGGAAATGCAAGAAAGTTTATCTTCCATTAGCTTCTCAGTGGGTACAAAATGCCCTTGAAAAATGAGAACTTCAGGGTTACGTCAGATGAATGTGAAGGGTCAAGAAATTAAGAGCCAGTGAAATACCTGAGACTTGCTGTGTTGAGCAGGAAACACTCCAGAGCATATTTGCCTTCCCTCAAAAGCAATACACAATAAGATAGAGATGAGCTCCTAGTGAAAGTATTTAAATCACACAGAATGAACCATTATGGAAGAGAGTCACAGATCCAGTAAGGGGAGAATTTATATGCTTAGAGCTAGAAATAACTAAACAATCAGAAAAAAGTTCACAAAGCTTATTTAAATTATTCAAAGAGAAAAAAACACATAAATAATAAGACAAGAACCAAAAATGATTAATTAGAAAGTGTTTTAAAGGTCTCTGTATAAAACATATTCTGGGGACTTTCCTGATGATCCAGTGGCTAAGACTCTGTGCCCTCAATGCAGGAGACCCAGGTTCCATCCCTGGCCAGGGAACTATAGCCTGCATTCCACAACTAAGAGTTTGCATGATACAACTAAAGATTCCACAGGCCCCAACTAAGACTCAACACAGTAAGATAAACAAAAAATTAAAAAAACAACAACCCTCAATCCAAAGACTGAACAGTAATTTAAACAACTGAAAAGAGAATTCATAAACTGGACAGTGAGTCTGAGGAAATGACTTCAACTGTACCATTAGGAGAGAAAATGATGGAAAACATCAAAATATTATTTAAGGGATATGGATGCCAGTATGAGAGACAGTATGTATCTAATAGGCAGTATTTTATTAGAAACACAAGCTGGAATCAATTGCCAGGAGAAATATCAATAACCTCAGATATGCAGATGATACCACCCTTATGGCAGAAAGTGAAGAGAAACTAAAAGCCTGTTGATGAAAGTGAAAGTGGAGAGTGAAAAAGTTGGCTTAAACCTCAACATTTAGAAAACGAAGATCATGGCATCCGGTTCCATCACTTCATGGGAAATAGATGGGGAAACAGTGTTAGACTTTTTTTGTGTATGTGCTCCAAAATCACTGCAGATGGTGACTGCAGCCATGAAATTAAAAGATGCTTGCTCCTTGGTAGAAAAGTTATGACCAACCTAGATAGCATATTCAAAAGCAGAGACATTACTTTGCCAACTAAGTTCCATCTAGTCAAGGCTATGGTTTTTCCTGTGGTCATGTATGGGTGTGAGGGTTGGACTGTGAAGAAGGCTGAGTACCGAAGAATTGATGCTTTTGAAGTGTGGTGTTGGAGAAGACTCTTGAGAGTCCCTTGGACTGCAAGGAGATCCAACCAGTCCATCCTAAAGGAGATCAGCCCTGGGATTTCTTTGGAAGGAATGATGCTGAAGCTGAAACTCCAGTACTTTGGCCACCTCATCCAAAGAGCTGACTCATTGGAAAAGACTCTGAAGCTGGGAAGGATTGGGGACAGGAGGAAAAGGGAACGACAAAGGATGAGATGGCTGGATGGCATCACCGATTCAATGGACGTGAGTCTGAGTGAATTCTGGGAGTTGGTGATGGAGAGGGAGGCCTGGCGTGCTGCGATTCATGGGGTTGCAAAGAGTGGGACATGACTGAGTGACTGAACTGAACTGAACTGAACTGAAGAATTTTATAAAGTTGCCTTGCCTGACTGTCCAGGAGTCTCTGGTGGAGGCGTGGGTTAGCCATGGCCTGCTGCAGGGTGGGGGCACTGAGTGTGGCAGTGCATGCATGGGACTTTTGCAGGAGGTCCCTGTTATCTTCATTAGTGAAGTGAAGTTGCTCAGTTGTGTTCAAATCTTTGCCACCCCATGGTCGGTAGCCTAGGCTCCGAGATCCATGGGATTTTCCAGGCAAGGATACTGGAGTGGGCTGCCATTTCCTTTTCCAGGGGATCTTCCCAACCCAGGGATCGAACCTGGGTCTTCTGTATTACAGACAGATGCTTCACAGTCTGAGCCACTAGAGTGATCCTATTATCTTCATTACCTCCACCATAGTTTGGCATCAGCTCAAACAACAGGGAGGGAACACAGCCCCTCCTATCAACAGATAATTGGATTAAAAATTTACTGAGCATGGCCCCACCTATCAGACAAAACCCAGTTTCCCCTTCAGTCAGTCTCTCCCATCAGGAAGCTTCCGTAAGCCTCTTATCCTTCTCATCAGAGGGCAGACAGATGGAAAAGTCACAGAAAACTAACCAATCTGATCACATGGACCACAGCCTTGTCTAACTCAGTGAAACAATGAGCCATGCCCGGTAGGGCCACCCAAGATAAACATGTCGTGGTGGAGAGTTCTGACAAAATGTGGTCCACTGGAGAACGGAATGGCAAACCACTTCAGTATTCTTGCCTTGAGAACCTCATGAACAGTATGAAAAGGCAAAAAGATAGGATGCCAAAAGATAAACTCTGCAAGTTGGTAGGTGCCCAATATGCTGCTAGAGATCAGTGGAGTAATAATTTAGAAAGAATGAAAAGACAGAGCCAAAGCAAAAACAGTACCCAGCTGTGGATGTGAATGGTGATGGAAGTAAAGTCCAGTGCTGTGAAGAGCGATATTGCATAGGAATCTGATGTTAGATCCATGAATCAAGGCAAATTGGAAGTGATCAAACAGGAGATGGCAAGAGTGAATGCTGACATTTTAGGAATCAGCAAACTGAAATGGACTGGAATGGGTGAATTTAACTCAGATGAGCATTATATCTGCTACTATGGGCAAGAATCCCTTAGAAGAAATGGAGTAGCCATCTTAGTCAAGAAGACTCCAAAATGCAGTACTTGGATGCAATCTCAAAAATGACAGAATGATCTCTGTTCGTTTCCAAGGCAAACCATTCAATATCACAGTAATCCAAGTCTATGCCCTGACCAGTAATGCTGAAGAAGCTGAAGTTTAACAGTTCTATGAAGACCTATAAGACCTTCTAGAACTAACACCACCCAAAAGATGTCCTTTTCATTATAGGGGACTGGAATGCAAAACTGGAAGTCAAGAGATACCTGGAGTAACAGGCAAATTTGGCCTTGGAGTACAAAATGAAGCAGGGCAAAGGCTAACAGAGTTTTGCCAAGAGAACGTACTGGTAATAGCAAACACCCTCTTCTAACAACACAAGAGAAGACTCTACACATGGACATCACCAGATGGTCAATACCAAAATCATATTGATTATATTCTATGCAGCCAAAGATAGAGAAGCCCTATACAGTCAGAAAAACAAGACCAGGAGCTGACTGAGGCTCAAATCATGAACCCCTTATTGCCAAATTCAGTCTTAAATTGAAGAAAGTAGGGAAAACCACTAGACCATTCAAGTATGACCTGAATCAAATCCCTTATGATTATATAGTGGAAGTGAAAAATAGATTCAAGGGATTAGATCTGATAGACAGAGTGCCTGAAGAACTATGGATGAAGGTTTGTGGCATTGTATAGGAGGCAGTGACCAAGACCACCCCCAAGAAAAAGAAATGCAGAAAGGCAAAACAGTTGTCTGAGGAGGTCTTACAAATAGCTGAGAAAAGAAAAGACATGAAAGGCAAGGGATAAAAGGAATGATATACCCATCTGAATGCAGAATTCCAAAGAATACCAAGGAGAGATAAAGAAACCTTCCTCAATGATCAGTGCAAAGAAATAGAGGAGAACAATAGAATGGGAAAGAATAGAGATCTCTTCAAGAAAATTAGAGATCTCTTCAAGAAAATTAGAGATATCAAGGGAAATTTTCATGCAAAGATGGGCACAATAAAGGACAGAAATGCATAGACCTAACAGAAGAAGAAGATATTAGAGGTGGCAAAAATACACAGAATAACTATATAAAAAAGATCTTAACAACCTAGATAATTATGATGGTAGGATCACTCACCTAGAGCCAGACATCCTGGAATATGGTTAAGTGGGTGTTAGGAAGCATCACTCTGAACAAAGCTAGTGGAGGTAATAGAATTACAGTTGAGCTATTTTAAATCCTGAAAGATGATGCTGTGAAAGTGCTGCACTCAGTATGCCAGCAAATTTGGAAAACTCAGCAGTGACCACAGGACTGGAAAAGGTCAGTTTTCATTCCAATCCCAAAGAAAGGCAATGCCAAAGAATACTCAAACTACCACACAATTGTACTCATCTCACATGCTAGCAAAGTACTGCTCAAAATTCTCCAAACCAGGCTTCAACAGTACGTGAACCTTGAACTTCCAGATGTTCAAGCTGAATTTAGAAAAGGCCGAGGACCCAAGTAAGATGGTAGGTGTTGCAAGAGGGCATCAGAGGGCAGACACACTGAAACCATACTCAAAGAAATCTAGTCAAACTAATCACACTAGGACCACAGCTTTGTCTAACTCAATGAAACTAAGCCATGCCTGTGGGGCAACCCAAGACAGGTGGTTCATGGTGGAGAGGTCTGATAGAATATGGTCCACTGGAGAAGGGAATGGCAAACCACTTCAATATTCTTGACTTGAGAATCCCATGAAGAATATGAAAAGGCAAAATTATAGGATACTGAAAGAGGTAATCCCCAGGGCAGTAGGTGCTCAATATGCTACTAGAGGTTAGTGGAGAAATAACTCCAGATAGAATGAAGGGATGGAGCCAAAGCAAAAACAATACCCAGCTATGGACGTGACTGGTGATAGAAGCAAGATCCGATGCTGTAAAGAGCAATAGTGCATAGAAACCTGGAATGTCAGCTCCATGAATCAAGGCAAATTGGAAGTAATCAAACAGGAGATGGCAAGAGTGAATGTTGACATTCTAGGAATCAGCAAACTAAAATGGACTGGAATGGGTGAATTTAACTCAGATAACCATTATATCTACTACTTCAGGCAGGAATCCCTCAGAAGAAATAGAGTAGCCATCATGGTCAACAAAAGAGTCCGAAATGCAGTACTTGGATGCAATCTCAAAAACGACAGAATGATCTCTGTTCGTTTCCAAGGCAAACCATTCAGTATCACAGTAATCCAAGTCTATACCCCAACCAGTAATGCTGAAGAAGCTGAAGTTGAACAGTTCTATGAAGACCTACAAGACCTTTTAGAACTAATGCCCCCAAAAGATATCCTTTTCATTATAGAGTACTGGAATGCAAAAGTAGGAAGTCAAGACACACCTGGAGTAACAGGCAAATTTGGCCTTGGATTGCGGAATGAAGCAGGGCAAAGGCTAATAGAGTTTTGCCAAGAAAATGCACTCGTCATAGCAAACACCCTCTTCCAACAACACAAGAGAAGACTCTACACATGGACATGACCAGATGGTCCACACTGAAATCATATTGATTGTATTCTCTGCAGCAAAAGATGGAGAAGCTCTATACAGTCAACAAAAACAAGACCAGGAGCTGACTGTGGCTCAGATCATGAACTCCTTATTACCAAATTCACACTTAAATTGAAGAAAGCAGGAAAACTGCTAGACCATTCAGGTATGACCTAAATCAAATCCCTTATGATTATACAGTGGAAGTGAGAAATAGATTTAAGGGCCTTCATCTGATAGATAGAGTGCCTGATGAACTATGGAATAAGGTTTGTGACCTTGTAAAGGAGACAGGGATCAAGACCACCTCCATGGGAAAGAAATACAAAAAGCAAAATGGCTGTCTGGGAAACCTTACAAATAGCTGTGAAAAGAAAAGAAACGAAAAGCCAAGGAAAAAAGGAAAGATATAGGCATCTGAATGCAGAGTTCCAAAGAATAGCAAGAAGAGATAAGAAAGCCTTCTTCAGCAATCAATGCAAAAATAGAGGAAAATACCAGAATGGGAAAGACTAGAGATCTCTTCAAGAAAATTAGAGATACCAAGGGAATATTTCATGCAAAGATGGGCTCAATAAAGGACAGAAATGGTATGGACCTAACAGAGGCAGAAGATATTAAGAAGAGATGGCAGGAATACACAGAAGAACTGTACAAAAAGGATCTTTACGACCCAGATAATCATGATGGTGTGATCACTCATCTAGAGCCAGACATCTTGGAATGTGAAGTCAAGAGGGCCTTAGAAAGCATCACTACAAAGCTAATAGAGATGATGGAATTCCAGTAGAGCTATTTCAAATCCTGAAAGATGATGCTGTGAAAGTGCTGCACTCAATATGCCAGCAAATTTGGAAAACTCAGCAGTGGCCACAGGACTGGAAAAGGTCAGTTTTCATTCCAATCCCAGAGAAAGGCAATGCCAAAGAATGCTCAAACTACCGCACAATTGTACTCATCTCACATGCTAGTAAAGTAATGCTTAAAATTCTCCAAGCCAGGCTCAGCAATACATGAACCGTGAAGTTCCTAATGTACAAGATGGTTATAGAAAAGACAGAGGAACCAGAGATCAAATTGCCAACATCCGCTGGATCATGGAAAAAGCAAGAGAGTTCCAGAAAAACATCTATTTCTGCTTTATTGACTAAGCCAAAGCCTTTGACTGTGTGTATCACAAGAAACTGTGGAAAATTCTGAAAGAATGGGAATACCAGACCACCTAACCCGCCTCTTGAGAAATCTGTATGCTGGTCAGGAAGCAGCAGTTAGAACTGGACATGGAACAACAGACTGGTTCCAAATAGGAAAAGGAATATGTCAAGGCTGTATATTGTCACCCTGCTTATTTAACTTCTATGTAGAGTATATCATGAGAAACCCTGGACTGGAAGAAACACAAGCTGGAATCAAGATTGCCGGGAGAAATAACAGTAACCTCAGATATGCAGATGACACCACCCTTATGACAGAAAGTGAAGAAAAACTAGAGCCTCTTGATGTAAGTGAAAGAAGAGAGTGAAAAAGTTGGCTTAAAACTCAACATTCAGAAAAAAAAGATCATGGCATCTGGTCCCATCACTTTATAGCAAATAGATGGAAAACAATGGAAACTGTGGCAGACTTAGGTCCATCTAGTCAAAGCTTTTTTTTTTTTTTCCAGTAGTTATTATGGATGTGAGAGCTGGACCATAAAGAAAGCTGAGCACCAAAGAACTGACGCTTTTGCACTGTGATGTTGGAGTAGACTCTTGAGAGTCCCTTGGACACCAAGAAAATCCAACCAGTCCATCTTAAAGGAAATCAGTCCTGAAGATTCATTGGAAGGATTGATGCTGAAGCTGAAACTCCAATACTTTTGTCACCTGATGTGAAGAAGCAACTCATTTGAAAAGACTCTGTTGCTGGGAATTACTGAACGCCAGAGGAGAAGGGGGTTACAGAGGATGAGATGGTTGGATGGCATCACTGACTCAATGGACATGAGTTTGAGCAAGCTCTGGGAGTTGATGATGGACCAGGAGGCCTGGCATGCTGCAGTCCATGGGGTTGGAAAGCCTGAGACATGACTGAGTGACTGAACTGAACTGAACTGAAATGAACTGATAGAAGTTATCAGAAAGAAAAGATGGCCTCTAAGGATACATTTTAAATTGCAATATCCTTCTAATCAGTAGCAATAGTTCTCAAAATATAATGGGTTTACACCCTCAAAATGATGAAGGAAAATAATGTTGGATGGTGACTTAAATTTTAAATTAATTATGCATGTTTCATTAAAATGGAATCTAAATAGCTTAGGTTATTCTGTGGATTTAATAGAAGTCTCAGTGGTCTAATGGAATGAAAGTTTCTCATTCTTGCTCAATTTGCTGTAGAAATATCCAGGTTAACTTTTTCCGTGTATTGGCTCCTTAATGCTGGCTACTCCTGTCTCTTGGTTCTAGGAACTCACCATAAGCTTTTTTTTTTTTTTTTTTCAGCTGGAGAGAAAGGGACACAGAGAGGTTTTCTGTGTCTCTTCTTCTTCAGCTCAGAATTGACATATGTCACTTCTACTCACGGTCCTTTGGCCGGAACCAGGCAATTAGCCCACCTAGTTTTAAGGGAAATTAACATTGGTAAAGTGTTGTCTTTCACTTGCCTGGAAAAAGACGCAGACTGGGCACTGTGAGCACTAGCACTGTCTACCATAGTTCAGCTCTCTTGCCATCAGATCTTCAGTTCATACTTCTACTCAAACACAGAGCTTTCTCCTTTTTGAAAAATAATTTTATGTATTTATTTTTAGTTTTTGGCTATTCATTTAGTATCTGGCCATTTACTCTTAGTTTTTTCTTTATTTTTGTTTTTGAGTCTTTGCTGCTGCACGGGCTTTTCTCTAGTTGCAGCAGGCGGGGGCTACTTTCCCATTTCAGTGTGCAGGCTTCTCACTGCAATGGCTTCTCGTGCTGCGGGGCACGGGGAGCTTCAGTCGTTGTGGTATGCAGGCTCAGTAGTTGCACTTCCTGGGCTGCAGAGCACAGGCTCACTAATTGTGGCACACGGTCTTAGTTGCTCGGAAGCCTGTGGGATCTTACTGGATCAGAATTCGAACTGTGTCCCCTGCATTGGCAGGTAGATTCTTTACTACTGAACCACCAGAGAAGCCCCACTAATCCCCTTCTTAACTGAGAAAACCCAAACGTCTTATTCAGTCACAAGATTATGGTCTAGGTCCAAGGTCTCTGAAAGATGCAAAGTCTCCCCTCAGTTAGATCCAGGCATAGCAGAAGGCACTAGTAGTAAAGAACACACCTACCAGTGCAGAAGACATAAGAGATGGGGGTTTTATCCCTGGATCAGGAAGATGCTCTGGAGGAAAGCATGGCAACCCACTCCAGTATTCTTGCCTGCAGAATCCTATGGACAAGAAGAGCCAGGAGGGCTACAGTCTATGGGGTTGCAAAGAATCATTTGAAGTGACTTAGCATGCATGCACATAGCTCTTCTTGGACTGAGGGAACTCTGATACCAAGTTCTCCTCTCTTAAGACACCGCTAATGATGGTGGAATGAGCTTTGCTTGTGTATGATAAGTACTTCCAATTAGAAATGGGGCTGATATCAAATGCACAGTAGTCACTTGTCTGTAACAACCGAAGTCCTGATGGCAGACATTATCAGGACATGCTGACCTAGTGGTGGGGAATGTCCCTTAATCAGGCCCAGTTCTGGCCTCGGAAGGAGCTTTCTTGCCACTCCTTGCTCTACTTTATGGCTCCTCCTTACGGCAATGTGCTTGCTTTTTGTTACATGTTCCCCTTAGCCACACCTGAAGTGCTGTCGTGAAATATGCCCTCCTTGGGAGATATATTGCTTTCCCATTATGCTACCTGCTCATAGAAATTTGGATGCTCAAGTTTATTTCAAAACTTGAACAGTCACATGAATTTTTTAGTTCAAGCTTTTTAGTAAATCTCCATCAAAATTTGTTAGACTTCATTTTTATTTGGTTGAAGTCAGTTCCATATGCCAGTAATTACTTCTAGAGTTCTTTTCAAAGTAATATCCTCCAGACATGCTCTATATCTTTTTTTTCTTCTCTGCATATCATTTTTTTTCCTCTCTAACTTAATGAGAGCTACAATGCAGATGTCAGGCTCCTGAAGAGTGGATAAATCCTCTATTCTCACCTTTATTCTGAGTAATTTTATCCAGTTGAAAAGTTTTATGGGATGTTTTTCCTTAGTGCCTTTAATAAAAAGTCTTCCACTTTATGACTTGCAACACAGGAAGATTTGACTTTTCAAACTTACAAGGTCCTGAATGTCTGAATTGCTGGACTTCATAGACAGATGATCTAAATTTAAAACCATGAACTTAACCTGATGCCAATCTGAAAATGTGTATAATTATCTTGAGTATCATTCAGGGTTTTAGATATAATCCTGAAGAAAACTAAAAGCTCTGTTCATCCAGGCCATGGGCTTTTCAACCAGTTGTAATAGAAGAATAGTTGGAGAAAAGAGTTGAATATATTCATAAGACCGTGTCACACACAACAGAGTAAAGAATCTGAGCTGGATTAAGTCAAAAGTGGACATAACAAAGGGCATGAAGAAAAGAAAATTAAACATCAAATGACTGGTCATCCATGTGGAGAGGAGGACAAATAGCTTTTCTTTTCATGGATCCTGGGTCCACCTTTGTGGATGTTGACACAGTGCAAAATTGGGCAACTGAGACTGTAGTTCCAGAAGGCCTACTAATTTATTAGCACAGAAACCAGAATTAAATATCAATGTACTACAACCCCCGCCTCCCCCACCCCAGAGGACTCCTAAAGTTTTCAGAAAAGATAATGCTGTTCTTCTTGGGGGTTTACTGACTCTTCATATGGTTTACTGACTACTCTTACCTTCAGATTCTAGGGAATCCAAAATACTTCTAGCTGCTTAGATCACAAAGACAATGGAAAAGTGTAAGAGATAAAATGAGAAATGAATGTACCTTGAGCTGGTGTCATTGCCAGCCATCCCAAATATTTAGAGAAATCACCACACAGGTAGTGCCTGGAGAAGACAAAGCCCAGGAAAACCTAACTCCTGAAATAGCTGATTGTGTACAGGGAGACTAGTTCTGGGCCAGGCCATTTGTGAAATGACAATAGTGATTATTAGCACTATTATATATGTGTTACTATGTGTTACTATATATATATTATATATGTGTTACTGTGTCCTGTATGAAGACTAAATCTGAAGTATCACAGTAGTAACAGTTGAAAATAATATCTTGACAGAGGAACTTGATACAGTATGACTTATATACCCCTTAGGGTATATATAGGGTATATAGGGTATATATAGGTTTTATAGGTTGAAGTCTCCTGAAATATGCTCATGAAATTTTATCTCCCAACTCACCCCTGCCCCACCTTAATACAAAAATATATTCTAGGACTGGCTTTCTGCCATAGTACATAGAATCCATGTGCTAGGGGCTTTAGAACACTCATATCACAGCCTGGATGGAGGCAGAGAGCAAAAAGAGGGGTGCACAGACTAATCTGAGTCCAAGCCATATACATACTTCATTCTTTGCTGCTTAGACCCAAAGTGCCGAAGGAAAACCAAACTCTGTATTTTTTTTTAAATAGAAATATTTATGACAGAAGGTGGGAAACAAAGCATACCCTGAGCTATTTTTAATACTAGGATGAATAAATAATTGCATTTATAAATTCTCTTTAACTCATACTTCCCCACCTAATTTAAAGCTGTTGTTCATGAGCAAAAATGGGTACACAGCTTTCTGCCGTCTATAGTAAGCAGAGAATCTTCTATGTTGTCCTGAATATAATCAAATCTATATAAGGTAGTATCACATATTATATCTTCAGCACAGATGGTTTTCACACAACACGTTATGTCATTGGCTCTGTGGTTTTACAAATGGGCTGACCCAGAACTGGTCTTGTATTCAATAAGCTCTTTCAGGAGGTAGGTTTTCCTGCGTTTTGTCTTCCTCATCTACCACCTATTTGGTGAGAGTAAGGCGCTGTCTCCCCCTTGCAAATCCAATCACAAAGTGTCAACCCTGATATGAAGTCAAGAATCTGTATAGATTCACATTAAGACATCATATCTTGCCAGAAAGCATAAAAACCCATTTTGTTTTCTAGCTCTTGATGCAGATCTCTAAAAGGAATAAAATTTATGAGAGTACCGCATTCAGAAATCTCTGAGTCAAGTCTACAGATGCCAGCATTGTGATTATGGTGCCATCTCTTGACAATCACAGAGACAGTTTTTAAGAATCCCCCAAGAGCATATTAAACATTATAATTTTTTCCTGTAATCTTGAGTCAGCTCAGAAAGTTTGTTAATTGCTTAAGCTACTCCAAACCTGTTTGGATAGAAAATCACCCAGAAACCTATTAACTCACTCCTCTCTCAGCATGGCCCTTTATACAGACCTGAGTATCAGTTCTAGATAAATTCTTTTTAAAGATATTATTCAATATTTCATCAATTTCCAGCACAATGGGTGCCTTCTGAAATAGCCTCCATAATCTTTCTTCCCCCTGAAGTGTGTATAAACAAATCTAATTCCTTGTTAGATTCTAATTGTAACTGCCATATAACTGTGTCTCTGAAACTTTCTAAAAACGTTACCCATATGTCAAGGTCTTTTGCTAACTGCCTGGTTATCCTAATGAGAGAGTTATTTTTCTTTCTCCCGCTGACTGAACCTCATTCAGTTTGTAAGCTAAATATATCGACTATAAAAATATCTTCACTATAACTAAAGATTACCAGTAATGGACCATGACAATAATTGTAATAGATAGTCCTGCAAAAGCATCATTAGTATAGATTGTGTGAGGCTGGAAAATCTCCCTCATCTTTGGTATGTTACTGAATTAACTCATTTTATATGGTAGTTGAAAAACCTTTGGAAAACAAACAAACCCAAGTAAAAGTGATCAATGTATAAACATCTCTGAAAGCCTTTGGGTATGCAAAATTTTAAGAAAGAATCTGAACAGTTGATGAGAGAGAATGCAGGCTGAGAGAAGGAAATTGGTGTTCAGGCTGAACTAAAATCCTTAAGATTGTTGGAGAGTATGGTTCTGCATGTAGTGTAGGGGTTCTTACTTTAATCTGACCCAGTGTAACAGACACTGTAGTATGCTGCTGAGACTCCCTACTTCAGGACACTCTCCCAGCTGATAAACTAACTGCCCGGGACTCAGAGCTGAGTCTGTTTCCTAGAACCATTCCTGGCATCACATTTCTTGGGTTAAGTCCTTCTATGGAAATTGCCCTCAGCAGAGGGGAGCTACCTTGGTCAAGGTTATCTTTGTTTCCTGTGGGATTGGCTGATTATGTTGCTATACATCTTAGTTCGTTTTCTCTCTTTGTTTAGTCCTTATCCGTGATGAGGGATCAGGAGATCACAGTCCATACAGACATTTTGCATCAAATCTCTGGACCTGAAATAGGTACATCATTGCTGTACCTAATGTGGAGTTGTGTTGATGTTATTTTTATATCATATATAAAGTCATTTACTTGGGTAACTGTTACACTAGGGAAAGGGGAAGTCCCAGATATTTTAAGGACAATTGGATGTAGAGTCTCAGCTGATGTTGATACCTAGCACCCAAACTGTCATCATAATCCCTTGGTTAGAATAGGTTAACTAAGTGATAAAGTTCTGCTCCAAGTTTGTCAAAGAGCAAGTCCACTAGGGGCCATGGACCAGTAGTCACTACCCAGTCTCTGTTTCTGAGTCTAATTAGAGTAGATGTACTTATTATTTGACACAACAGTAGTTTTAATTTCTTGGCCCGTGGAGTAACAGTTACTGTGGTTGGTAGGATCCACTTCTTCCTCTGCCCAGTCCTGTCTTTTCTTCCTCTCTTTCAGACAGTGGTGTGCTGCTCTGTTTAACGATGGCATCTCCCAAAGCATGTATGGGACTCACCCTTGCTTGCTGCATTTGCCAATTTCTGAGACACAGATTTCCACCATGGCCAATTTTCAACTATCAACTTGGAGCCATTGAACAGAATTGGGAGGAGATACACATAATTGCTTCTTGCTAGTTGGTCCAGGTTGGTCCATTTTAGAGGAGTGACAAGCAGCAGTCCCTAATTAAACAGCTGTGGCATTGGTGGTGTGGACTGTGTGGAGGAACCTGCCAGGAATGGCGTGTGTCTTAGCCAAGTAGTAGATGGTGAGCCTGGAGGAAGTGTGGGTGGTGGCCTGCACCAGCAGTGGGGCATTGGAGCTGCTAGACTACATCTGTTCAAAGATGGTGTGGTGTTACAGGCAATAGCATGTGATACTGATACTGGCTGGAAAAATCAGTGCTGATATCTGGGGACTTTTTCCCCCAGATGGTAATAGTAACTGTATTCCAGGATTTGTGCTATGCTTCTTATATAAATACATACTGTAGTATATTTAATACATAAACTGTGATATGAGATGGGAATACCAGACCACCTGACCAGCCTCTTGAGAAGCCTATATGCAGGTCAGGAAGCAACAGTTAGAACTGGACATGGAACAACAGACTGGTTCCAAATAGGAAAAAGAGTACATCAAGGCTGTATATTGTCACCCTGCTTATTGAACTTATTTGCAGAGTGCATCATGAGAAATGCTGGGCCAGAGGAAGCACAAGCTGGAATCAAGATTGCCAGAAGAAATATCAATAACCTCAGATATGCAGATGACACCACCCTTATGGCAGAAAGTGAAGAGGAACTTGAGCCTCTTGATGAAAGTGAAGGAGAAGAGTGAAAAAGTTGGCTTAAGGCTCAGCATTCAGAAAACGAAGATCATGGCATCTGGTCCCATCACTTCATGGGAAATAGATGGGGAAACAGTGGTAACAGTGTCAGACTTTATTTTTGGGGGCTCTAAAATCACTGCAAATAGTGATTGTAGCCATGAAATTAAAATACACTTAACTCCTTGGAAGGAAAGTTATGACTAACCTAGCCAGCATATTAAAAAGCAGAGACATTACTTTGCCAAGATCTGTCTAGTCAAGGCTATGGTTTTTCCTGTGGTCATGTATGGATGAGAGAGTTGGATTGTGAAGAAAGCTGAGTGTTGAAGAATTGATGCTTTTGAACTGTGGTGTTGGAGAAGACTCTTGAGAGTCCCTTGGGCTGCAAGGAGATCCAACCAGTCCATTGTGAAGGAGATCAGTCCTGGGTGTTCATTGGAAGGACTGATGCTCAAGCTGAAACTCCAATACTTTGACTACCTCACCAAAGAGTTGACTCATTGGAAAAGACTCTGATCCTGGTAGGGATTGGGGGCAGGAGGAGAAGGGGATGACAGAGGATGAGATGGCTTGATGGCATCACTGACTTGATGTTTTGGTAAACTCCAGGAGTTGATGATGGAAAGAGAGGCTCTGGCGTGATGCGATTCATGGGGTCGCAAAGAGTTGAACACGACTGAGTGACTGGAACCGAACTGAACTGTACACTACAATCCTGAGAATGACATTGGAAGGTGGGTGTGATTATTCCCATTTTATAGATGTAGAAACTAAGATAGAGAGAGGTTAAGTGATGTTAAGTGACATATATATTCCTTAAAATATAAGGGAAGAAAAAAACAGAGTGGCTAAGGAAAGTTGAAATGGCTGAGGTTTCCTTGATTATTATTTAATCCTTTGTGTTATTTATATATACTGTACTATATGTGGAGAAGGCAATGGCACCCCACTCCAGTGCTCTTGCCTGGAAAAGCCTATGGATGGAGGAGCCTGGAAAGCTGCAGTCTATGGGGTCTCTGAGAGTCAGACACAACTGAGTGACTTCCCTTTCACTTTTCACTTTCCTGCATTGGAGAAGGAAATGGAAACCCACTCCAGTGTTCTTGCCTGGAGAATCCCAGGGATGGAGGAGCCTGGTGGGCTGCCGTCTATGGGGTCACACAGAGTCGGACATGACTGAAGCGACTTAGCAGCAGCAGTACTATATGTGTTTAGTCGTGTCTGACTCTTGCAGCCTCATAGACTGTAGCCTGCCAGGCTCTTCTGTCCATGGGATTCTCCAGGCAAGAATACTGGAGTGGGTTGCCATTTCCTTCTCCAGAGGATCTTCCCGACCCAGGAATTGAACCTGGGACTCCTGCATTGCAGGTGTATTGTATTTCTATACATAAGTAAAAGCCATTTGCTGTTTTCTACAGGATCTGGGAAATGCAGTAGTGGGAAAGCCAGTTCTTGTTAAGGTCCTAAACAGTCTTGGGTTTAATTTCTCATTGATTTGACTTCCTTAGCTCATCAGAGTGACACTTTGTCTTGATCGAGTAGTTAATCTGTGTCAAGCAAATTGATAATAGGTGTCTTTATAGAACAGAATATAAATAGATTAATTATTATTTGGAGAAGAGACAGCCTAGAATATCTGTTGATAAGTGCATTCTCTTTGCCTTAGGACATTTATCTAAGAAAAAGAATCAATTTTGGATGGTAGTATTTGATAAATATAGGGTCAAAATAGCAGGATGGCTTTATATCATTTTATAGATTATAAATTATATAATTCATATAGTTATGATGAACTAGAATTGCCTTATCAGCCAGAGGACTTCTCCCCTTATCAATATTATTGAAGCTCATTCTTTAGTATCCACATGTAAAGATTCTTTTAATTACCCAAATTATTGGCATTGTCACATCCAGTCTTATAGCTAATGTTTCATTAATTACATCTTATTTGGCGATTTCCCCACTGATTTAGGAGTCAGTATAACCCTATCATCATTGTATTTACAAGTCATATTTTAATGAGGTTTTTTTTTTATGGAAAAATAGTTTCTTATGGATAGTTCCATACATGTAAAGAAACCTTGTGATCTTCTAATGAAAGATTAAATTAAAGGGAGATATGAAAGCATGAAGTGTTGTCTAAAGCCCACCCATTCACCCCTCTCTCCCATAATCTAAGAATCTTGTGGACTGAATATGTTTATTTGAAAGATTCTTTGGCCCTTTATTCTGAATAGTCTATTTCTTTATTTGCTGTGTTAAATATCACCATGAAATCAATAATAAATATGACAAAGAATAGTAGCAAAGCAAGGCATGCAGTACCCCATCTGTCTTGAAAAATGCTCACTTGCCAATTTTTGCTGACTCACATTTTAATGGATCACCCTGTGCTATGGAAGCAGTTAATGTTCTGTGGAAGTAGCTAATGTTTTAGGGTGTGACATTTGCAAAAATGAATCCTACTTTCTTTGCACAGAAGCTTAGAGATGAGTATTACACAGATTAAATGAATCCTACTTTTTTTTTGCGCAGAAACAAAGAGATGAGTATTACACAAATTTTCACAGGAAAAGTAATGTTAAATTGGAAATTTCAGTAACTATTGTAAAAGCCTGTATCATTGACATTTCTGAGTAAAATAGTCGGTTATTTTTTCCTCTATGATTAGTACTGAGAGCATGCTTTTTACATGTGTGTGAGTTTTGCTGTAAAAAGAATGTACTGTCCAAAGAGCGCCAGGCACTAATGTGTTCTTCCTACCGATTTCACCTTCGCGCCCAGCCACGTCCCCTTAAAGAAAACCGACGTGACAGTGAGTCTGCAAAGATATGAATTAAGAAATAAATTTATGAAGTGAGTTTTCAGGTAATCTAGAGCACTTACAATCTAAATCGATTCATAAAATTTACTTTCCACAAATTTTCCATACACTCAGGCATGCTACCATATGACACAGGACTAAAAGTAATACAAGATACAATTCTAGTGAAAGGAATTGAAGGCATACCTAAATGTAAGTGGATAACCTGACTGATATTGAGACCAGGAAAATTATTTATTATGAAAAGATCTTCCCACTAGTTTGTCACTGTAAAATTGATGTCAGTATAAAATTACATCTGTGACATGCTTTTAAGAAAACACGTGCAAAGATAGAAAAAATAAGTTTTCTGCATTGCTAATAATGTTAATAGAATATGTCCTTTTTGTGTGTGAACATCAGTTTTTGTGGGAATATTGTGGATCCAGATAAATGTGATTCCTCATTACATGGCAATTAGTTGTTATTAGAAATATTATTCATAATAAGAGATAAAATAAATTTTAAAATGTATTTTATGATGTGATTTTTATTTTAATTGGATTCTTTATAAAACTTGGTATATTAAGTAGGATTTTTAACATCATTCACATTTTAATGATCAGCAAACTGAAACTCACAGATCTTAAAGGACTTGCCATGTGATCCACAGTTTATAATCGTTAAGGTCTTTCCTTTGCAATATGCTGTTGGCAATTTGGAGGAGTAAAATATGAAGATAAATGTGGTTGTAAGTTATCTGACCATCTTCATTCTGGGACAGGAGAATCATTAATCAGGTGTCATCTTAAAAGCATATTAGTTATTTAAGTGAGAAACAATTTTTGTATTTAATAGTCCCTGTACGCAATCTGCAATTACAATCTAATTAGTATATGCCAGGTATTACTTTCTTCGTTACTAGCTTTTGTTGTTTTTGCCTAGAAATGTATTTTTCCTATCATATATCTGGGCTATAGAAAAGAACATGGGCATCATTTAAGATTTCAATCTTTATAATTTATTCCTCAGTCAAAACCTGACTTTCTTTTGATTATTGTTTTACTTAATATAGAATCAAAGTATATTTATATTTGAAAATTTTAAAGTGAAGAAAAACTAACAGTAAGTTAAAAATAAATGCCTTCATTTACTACAAACCATTCAGAGGTAACCACTGAAATGCTGTGTTTGTCATCTGGTAATGTCTTTTAGGGAAAGACATTTTTTTTAACCAAAAACTGGTTCTTCACATATTAATTTATTGGGCATCTTTTTTCTCTCAGTTAATTTATTGTCAAACATTTTCTAGTCGATGAATATGCTTTAGCTCGGTTAGTTATAATGGCTCAAAGGCTGGTTATACCGTGGAAATTCAAGCAAAAACTATATGTAATAAGGATTATGTAAGTGAAAGAAAGGAACAAAGGAAAAGACAGATATCATGTGTTCACATAGACATATAGAGTGTAGATATAGAGAGTCCCTTGGACTGCAAGGAGATCCAACCAGTCCATCCTAAAGGAGATCAGTCCTGGGCGTTCACTGGAAGGACTGATGTTGAAGCTGAAACTCCAGTACTCTGGGCACCTCATGTGAAGAGCTGACTCATTTGAAAAGACCCTGATGCTGGTAAAGATTGGGGGCAGGAGGAGAAGGGGACGACAGAGGATGAGATGGTTGGATGGTATCTCCGACACAATGGACACGAGTTTGGGTAAACTCTGAGAGTTGGTGATGGACAGGGAGGCCTGGCGTGCTGCAGTTCATGGGGTCACAAAGAGTTGGACACTACTGAGTGACTGAACTGAACTGATATAGTGTAGAGGACATAGTTTTACTTCCCAGCTCAGCAAGGGAATTTTTTTAGCCTTCAGAGTTTTCTCATTATTTTTGTGATGTGTCTAATTATATTGAAGCTACAGTCTCTGTTGTTGTACCCTATTGCACACAGCTACAGTGAGCAGCTGATGGTTTTAGCATTTTACCTAAAATACCTCCTTGCTCAAGGTCATGAATTCATTAGGTATATTTTCTATCTTCTTAGTTATTATAGGTAATACATTAAAACAATTTTTTGCCTCTATATAACATGCTTTGTCATTTTCTAGCTTCCTATAGTGGTTTTCTCATTATTCTTCATTCTCCTTGGACATGTTTGTCAATTTCCACTCAGCCCCCAAGGCATAGCTACATGGCTTTATTTCTTTTTATTATGAATTTCTGTATAATTAACCATTTCTACAAGAATGCTGCATGACAAGCACCAAGTTTTAGTAATATTTAATAAAATTATATTTTTTCCCTCATCTGATTGACTATTCTAGGTTCTTTGAATTTTCATGTACGTTTTAGCAGCTTGCTGGTTTCAACAAAAAGCCTTATAATTTTGGTGTCTCTGTGTGTGTGTTCATAGTATTTTGACTTGGATTGCATTGCATCTATTGACTATTTAGCAAGTACTGATATCTTAACAATATTGAGTCTTCTCATTCATTAAAATGGTATGACTTTCCATTTATTTTGTCTTCCTTAATTTCTCTCAGTAATGTGATAATGTATAGTTTTCAGAGCAGGGTTCCTGCTGTTATCTTTTGTTAAAATTTGTGTTTTAGGGATGCTATTAATATTATAGGTGGTCTTTAAATTTTTCATTTTAAATTGTTATCTGATAATCTATAGAAATGCAGTTAATTTTGTTTATTCATTTTTGTCTAGCATCAGTGAAAAATTCACTTATTAGCTTAGTAATTTTCTACTTAGAATCTGTAAAAAGTTGTTATTTACATGGCAATGTAATCTATGAATTAAGGTATTGCTTCTTTCTGATCTTTGTTAGAAAGTATATTAAAAGATGCTTACTCCTTGAAAGGAAAGTTATGACCAACCTAGACAGCATATTAAAAAGCAGAGATATTACTTTGCCAACAAAGGTCTGTCTAGTCAAGGCTATGGTTTTTCCAGTGGTCATGTATGGATGTGAGAGTTGGACTGTGAAGAAAGCTGGGTGCTGAAGAATTGATGCTTTTGAACTGTGGTGTTGGAGAGGACTCTTGAGAGTCCCTTGGGACTACAAGGAGATCCAACCAGTCCATCCTAAAGGAGATCAGTCCTGGGTGTTCACTGGAAGGACTGATGCTGAAGCTGAAACTCCAATACTTTGGTCATGGCTGGATGGCATCACCGACTTGATGGACATGAGTTTGAGTAAACTCCGGGAGTTGATCATGGATCAGGAGGCCTGGCGTGCTGTCATTCATGGGGTTGTAAAGATTCAGACACGACTGAGTGACTGAACTGAACTGATAATGGTATATACACGGATATAGTTTTCAGAATTCTCTGAGTTTTCACAACCCCCAAATTTTCTACTAATATTATAATATAATTAGGATGAGAAAATATTACCTTTTGCATAAAAAATTTTAGTCCTAAGTATTTCCCTGTTGTTAAAGGACTAAAAATATAATTGTTCTCTGGGGTTTGTAATCTTTCTGAATTCAGGAAAATGGAAGCAGGGCATAAGTGGATTTACATTCCTTTGGCACCTGTCAGACACAGAAGAACATTTAGATGATTTTCTGATTGACACAATCCCTAGTTTTCTGGGTCAGAAGCATAGAGAGTGTGAAAGAACAAATATTTTCCTGCCTATATTTTTAGGTTGTCTTTTTATTTTCCCATAAATTGAAGCCAGTGTATGTCATTTGCTGAATTCCAAATTGTTTTTCTAAGCCTAGCCCCATAAGCCTTGCAGTTGTTGTCAATCCCTCCAAGATTATAGTGTGAGACTGTCTGATAGTTATGTTTTTCTTTGTGGTTTGGGGCATTTATCTTTTTCTGTCTTTGAGTATTTTGGTGAGAAGTTGAAAGGAGGTTGCTGAGCTGGTTTCCAGAATGAACTGGAAATGCTACCACATTTTACTGGACACTAAATTCCCAAGGCCAATTAATTCATCAATATATTTTAATACATTCATGTTTTAGAATGAGACAATATTACCCTTTGCATAAAAAATTTTAGTCCTAAAAATTTCCCTATTGTTAAAGGACTAAGCACTTTGTCAGGGGGCCCAGGGCAGGCAGCCCCCAAATATACCTCATTGGCCTATTGATTATTTCAAATGAAAGTTACTTAGGAAACAGCAAATGCAAGACCCTACTCTTGGTCTCTCTGAAAGCAGGAAATAAATCTGTCACACGCAAGGTGCCGTCTGTATATATGAAGGTAGACAGACAATCTTATCTCCAGAGATGGGGAGTTTGGGCCAAGAAGCCTGATTGAAACACCCTTGTTATTCTTTAATTTACTATCTCAAGCCAAACTCTGTTTAGATTCCTCACTAATTAAGCATCCAAAGCCCAAGTTTCTTTGTTCTATCAATTCCTCATAAATGTATTTTTCCTTGGCCTAAAAGTATAAAAGCTGCCTCCTTTGCCTAGGTCCCTTTTCCGAGACATCCATGCATGTGAATTAAAATTTGTATCTTTTTCTTCTATTAATCTGCCTTATGTCAACTCTATTAGTAGTCAAGCCACAAGAACTCATGAACTATAGAGATGGAAATTTCCCCCTCCCCGACAGCCTTCATCTTCTTATTTGTTATAATTGTGCTTCTTATAGAAAGCACTTCCTTGGTCTCATATGAGCTGTGGTGTGAATTACCCGTATATTGCATAAGAGTCCGCCATCAATTCCTGAGGGGCTTTCAGGTGCAGGAGGGGGTGGAGAGCGGTGGCAGCAATATCCTATATAGTTACCGTGTCTTCACAGCTTGCTCCGGGAGGAATATCTGAGGAACTATATATTAGGGAGAGCTCTAGAAAATGCTTATGAGATTATGTTACAAATGTAATTAAAAAATTCATGTAGCAGTCTTAATTTTGTGAATGTCATTTGAAGCCAGAGAATTCTGCTAAGCTCTTTTTTTGTTGTATGGAAATTCTCTAATGTACTGCAGTTGATTGACAGCATGGAGTTGAGGTGAATGAGAGAGTAGGGAACCAGAAAGAGGAGCAAGTGTGAGTGTTCCTGTTCCCAGACTCTTCTGGAATCATGTCAGCCTTGGACTTTGGCTCTTCCATGGTCTCAGCTGGAGCTTGGCGTCCCAAGAAACTGCGTGTTCAAGAACCCTTGAAACTGCATGTTTTTATGGGTATATTTTCTCCTGAATACTGCCCCTATGGGTTTCGTGATGTTAGTGGTAAAGAACCTGCCTGCTACTTCAGGAGACATAAGAGACCTGGGTTCAGTCCCTGGGTTCAATCCCTGGGTTGGGAAGATTATCTGGAGGAGGGCATGGGATCCCACTCCAGTATTCTTGCCTGGAGAATCTAATGGAAGAGGAGCCTGGCGGGCTATAGCCCATGGGGTTCCAAAGAGTTAGACATAACTGAAGTGACTTGACATGCAAGCATGCATTGCCCCTATCATTATCTCTTAGAAATAGATGATTCTCTTCTATATTATTTAGAGGGAATGCACTTCTTGTTTTTATTCCTATCCAACCCAAACTGGAAAGATCTGGAGGAGGGAAATGCAGTTGATCCTCAAGGCACTTAGATGTTGAATGGCACACTGCATTTAGCCCATGCCACAGTGTCATGTGTAAAGCCTAATCGTAATGGCCACATGTCATTATTTAGCAATCATCATATGTAATTTTCGATTGGTTTAAGCTCAATATTCTTCTGCTTTATATTCTTTATACTTTACAAAGTATTCTTTTATACTTTTATTCTTTGTAAAGTAGTCTTCTGCTTCTCTAAGTATTTCTATAGTAGCAAGTCTTTAGTCACCATGAGCTGCACCCAGAGATCATGTGCCCAGGGAATTTTCATTTGCTAAATTATTGAGAGTCGATCTGTTCCTGCAGGTCTGCGGCATTGGCCCTTTTGGTGCTCCTCTCACATTTCAAGTTGCCTGTCTACAATGGAGTCTGTGCACTGCCTATTCCCTCTTCCTGGACACGGTTTTTTCATCACCAGAATCATCACTCTCTCTCTTCCTCCAGATTTCTGCCCCAGTGGCACTGTTACCAAACCAGCTCCAATTACCTGCAAGCCAAAGGTTGCAGCAGGGAAAAAGTTTATCATGAGACAGTCAAGCCAGGAGATGGGAGAACACATCTCAAATCTACCTCCCCAAAGATAGTTTAGAAATATTTATGGAATAAAAAGGCAGGGTGGTCCGAGGCATGAGGAAGGATGACTGAAGGTAACAAAAGTAAGGTAACCAGTGGTCTGGGCAAGCCTAGCTGAGCTTCATGGCTCTTCAGAGGACATGTTCAGAAAATGATAGCTTTAGCATGTTTTGGGGGTGGAGTTTTTGGCCCTTTGAAGTCAGAAGGTCATCCATCAGACACTCATACAGGTCTGGTTGAATGTTTAGTGGTCTCAGCTGATCTGAACTGGGTAAGAAGTAACTCCAAGTTTCTGAAAAACAATTTAAGCAACTGTTACTACAGTAAACCATATTGTTGGAAGCATTATATCTATGTAAGCTAGTGGGCCACGCTAAAGACCTTCTGTATTCTCCAGGGCCTAGGTAGACCATGGGATTTCCCAGGCAAGAATACTGGAGTGGGTTGCCGTTTCCTCCTCCAGGGGATCTTCCTCACCCAGTGATTGAATCCGTGTATCCTGCATCTCTTGCAATGGCAGGCAGTTCCTTTACCACTGTGCCACCTGGGGAGCCCCAAGCTAGTGAAAGTTTACTTTAAAATCAATTAAAAACAAGCAACTAAAAACAACAACAATAAAAAAAAAAAACCCAAGCAACTAAAAGCAGGCAAGACAAGTTCTTAGATACAGGGGACCCAATCAGATTAGCCCTCAGTTTCTCACCACCACCTCTGAGAGATCTTCCTTGACAGTCTTATTTCAAATTACGCCCCGTCTTTCTCTCCTCTTATGTGGCCTTGTTTTTCTTTGGAGCATTATTACTACCCATATTTTTGCCCATTTAGTGATAGATTGATTGCCTGTTTATGCACTAGGAGTTGATACACTTACTGTTTTATACAATAAGTTCTATGAGAACAAGAAGTTTATTTTGTTCACTGTGCAGGCCTCACACCTAGAACAGTGCCTGACACTTCATAGGCAGTAGGTAATTTAAAAAAAAAAAAAGGTAACTGAATGAATGACACTTTCCTTGATCTTTCTAACTAGGCAGCGTCCTCATTTCCATATCTCACAGAATTTATTACAATTAGAAAATGCACACTAATATTAATCTCTCTCTTTCTCTCTCTCTATATATATATATGTATATGCACAACCATAGGCTTCTCAGGTGGCACTAGTGGTAAAAACCCACCTGCCAATGCAGGAGCCATAAGAGACTTGGATTCGATCCCTGGATTGGGAAGATCCCCTGAAGGGCATGGCAACCTACTCTGGTATTCTTGCCTGGAGAATCCTATGGACAGAGGAGCCTGGCAGAATACAGTTCATAGGGCTGCAAAAAGCCAGACAGCACTGAAGTGACTTAGCATGCAGCAAGCACAAATGCATGCACGCACACATGCATATGCGCACACACACACACACACACACACACACACACACACACACTGTCTCTCTCCTCTCTCTCTCTCTCTTCCTCCATTCTGTGTAATAGAGACTTCAAGTAAGTGGTTTAAGCAAGAGGGAAGTTTATTTCTCCTGGATGTAGCAGTGCATAGGTAGGTTGGCAGAGCATCTCTGATCCTTGAGGCCATCTAGGGATACAGCGCCTTCTATCTTATTACTCCACCATCAGGGTCATAGCCCTCCTGCGCACATACAGGTAATCATCGCGTGCACATGCCTGCCAGCTGAAAGGAGGAAAGGAAAGGGGCAAACCCTCCTTTCCTGTTACAGTGTGATGATTTCCAGCTGCAAGGGAGTCTGGGAAATGCAGTGTTTATTCTGCTCATATAAAAACTCACTTATCAGGAGGTGAAAGAAATGATATTGGAGGACAAGGAGCAGGCCCTGCTGCAATCCTTTTGTGTGATAATTTAATGAATGTTCCTCCTCTCCCACCGAACTCTTGAACACTGGTGATTTTTCTTTCCTTTTTATCCTTGGGCCCTAGAACAGTGTCATCATGTAGTAGTTACTCAATGACTGTAGAATTAAATGATTATTTTATCACTCACTATCTATGTAGGTAAATAATTGTTTTTATCAATGATACAGTTCTCAGTCAGCCATGCCCATCTATCACTAGGGGAACTTTTTCAGGAGGAGGACGGTAAAAGGTTACTTTATTACTCTAGGTGGGAGGGAGGGAAGTTCCAGGTAGGGAAGTGTTGATGAGGATGAGGCAGGAAGAGCTGAAGAGTTTTCAATTTTTCCAAGAGGAGGAACCCGGAGGTGGGAACTGCTTAAGGAAATCAGGGTGGTCCTTGGGGTAGACCCTAGGTACTCTTACAGGGAAGAAGTGGGTGAGACACCCAGGTGTGTTTCTGGGGACCCTCAAGCTGCCTGGGTCCTGTGGTCTCTCCTTCCATTCCCTGAGATGCTCAGGTTCTTCAAAAATCACTATTCTGCTGAACATACTTTCTGTTATAATTGTCTCTTTCAAACAAACACAAAATCCTGACACATCCCTCAGAGAAGAGTCTTGAAACTTGTTTTTGGATTTATAGATAGCTCAGTTTATATGTAAATAGTTTATAAGCAAACATTCCTAGAATGTTGAAAGAAACATGGATTTCTGATGGAAGTTAGGCTTAAATTAATAGAAAAAATACTTCTTGATTTAAAACTTGTAGGTACACTAAAAGGATTAAAAATGAACGACATTGAATATTATAAATATTTTCTATTAAAAATAAAATTTTTGCTGAAAAACTCATTTTCTATAACATTAATCACATAAATATACTATATAAAGAAGTCACATTTGAAAGTTATTAAAAGGGAGCAGAGTTTTTAACCCCTAAATTTATCTCTTTGACATAGAATTATCTTAGGTGATTATTTTTAAGAAATAGCATTTGTTGTTGTTCAGTCACCAAGTCAAGTCTGACTCTTTGCAAGCCCAAGGACTGCAGGACACCAGGCTTCTCTGTCCTCAACTGTCTCTCAGAGTTTGCTCACTCATATCCATTGAGTCAATGATGCCATCCAACCATCTCATCCTCTGTCATCCCTTCTTTTCCCATGCTCAATCCTTCCCAGCATCAGGATCTTTTCCAGTAAGTTGGCTCTTTGCTGCAGAGGACCAAAGTATTGGAGCTTCAGCTTCAGCATCAGTCCTTCCAGTGAATATTTAGGGTTGAAATTTCCTTTAGGATTGACTGGTTTGATCTCCTTGCTGTCCAGGGATTCATAAAAGTCTGCTCCAGCACACAATTTGATAGCATCAATTCTTCAGCACTCAGCCTTCTTTATGGTCCAACTCTCACATCTATATTTGACTACTGGAAAAACTGTAGCTTTGATTAGACAGATCTTTGTCCGCAAAGCGATGTCTCTGCTTTTTAACACACTGTCTAGTTTTGTCATAGCTTTTATTCCAAGGAGAAAGCATGTTTTAATTTCATGGCTGCAATCACCATCCACAGTGACTTTGGAGCCCAATGGGGGAACAAAAATCTGTCACTCTTTCCACTTTTTCCCCATCCTTTTGCCATGAAGTGATGGGACGAGATGCCATGATCTTGGTTTTTTGAATGAATTTTAAGCCAGCTTTTTACTGGCTTAAGAAACAGTATGCATGTGTGCCAAGTCGCTTGAGTCATGTCCAGCTCTTTGCAGCTGTATAGACTGTAGTCCGCCAACCTCCTCTGTCCATGGGATTCTCTAGGCAAAAATGCTGGAGTGGGTGGCCATGCCCTCCTCCAGAGGATATTCCCAGCCCAGAGATCAAACCTGCATTTCTTAATATGTCTCCTGCATTGGCAGGCAGGTTTTATACCACTAGTGCCACTTGGGAAGCCCTAAGAAACAGCAGACATAGTCAAAACTCTGCAAACTGAGTAGAAGTTGTCCTTTTGTAAGACATGTTTTTATTTATAAGGAAAATCTCCATTTTAAAGGATATCTCCCTCTCTGTACTAAGAAGGAAGAGGATGATGACTAAAATCTGTAGAAACTCTTACAAAGGAGAAGGCAACAGCCTAAAATTTTATGACAACCTTACCCATGGTTTAGGCCTCCATCAAGAAAAGACTTCTTTTTTCTTTAGCTGGAGATGGTATTTTAAGGTGGTGGCTTGGTTCTTTTCAAGGAGTTCCTCAGTCTTCTGGGTATTTCCCATGTGTACAAGATATTTACATATTAGACTTCTGTTTATTTTTATTTCAGGGAGGATTCGGCCAAGAACCTAGAAAGGTAGAGGGAAAACTAATTTTCCTCACCTACATTATGAAAAATGATTTTCTGTATTGGTGTTTTTCTTTCTGGCTGACTTCACTCTGTATAATCGGCTCCAATTTCATCCATCTCATTAGAACTGAGTCAAATTTATTCTTTTTAAGGGCTGAGTAGTACTCCATTGTGTATATGTACCACAGCTTTCTTATCCATTCATCTGCTGATGGACATCTAGCTTGCTTCCATGTCCTGGCTATTATAAACAGTGCTGCAATGAACATTGGGGTACATGTATCTCTTTCAATTCTGGTTTCCTCGGTGTGTATGCCCAGCAGTGGGATTGCTGGATCATAAGGCAGTTCTATTTGCAATTTTTTAAGGAATCTCCACACTGTTTTCCATAGTGGCTGTACTAGTTTGCATTCCCACCAGCAGTGTAAGAGGGTTCCCTTTTCTCCACATCCTCTCCAGCATTTATTGCTTGAGGCGGGTGCACGGGATGATTCAGAGAGAGGATGTGGGGTGGGAGGTGGGAGGGGGGCTATGGCATTGGGAGATCGTGGACACCTGTGGCTGATTCATGTCAATGTATGGCAAAACAAATACAGTATTGTGGGGTGGGAGGTGGGAGGGGGCTTCAGCATTGGGAGATTGTGTTCGCCTATGGCTGATTCGTGTCAATGTATGGCAAAACAAATACAGTATTGTAATTTAAAAAATAAATAAATTTAATAAAAAAAAAGAAAAATGATTTTTCTTTGAGGACTTTACATACCTAAAATAATAATATTAATAACAGGAGTGAGCAATGATCCTTAAAAGGAATAAAGCAAACAAAACAAGAAAAAACAGTCTTCTGAAAATGGTGGTGTTAACTTGAACAGGAAAAAAAAATGACAAAGACAAAGGGCATTTTAACTATCAAGCCTTTATCATGTTATTATCATAGTAAGATTCGGTTGGCTTTGCCTGAGGTGAAAGCAATTTTGCATCTTATTTTGAGTCTCATGTTAAAAAATTGCAATGTGAAAAGGTCAGTTTCACAACAAATCATACCAAGGATGAAAAGTGAACAATAATGCTGTCTTGTTTTGCTGAAGTTGTCTGAAGTAGCAAAATTTGTGACTAAATGTGTGGGTGACCATGTCAGTATAGTATCAATATTTGAATCTAGAAATCTTGGAGGAAAAAAAAAGGAAAGTGTTTTCTGTATAAGTTGAAGTATATTTAACCAAATTCTAATACATCCCAAGATCCATTTGTATGCTTCTTCCCTTACTTAATTTCATTCTTATTTTATGAGTTAAAATGAGTCATGTTGAGAATGGACTTGTGGACACAGTGCGGGAAGGAGAAGGTGGGATGGACTGAGAAAGCAGCATTGGCGTATGTATATTACCGTACATAGATAGCTGGTGGGAAGCTGCTATATAGCACAGTGCGAGAGCTATAGTGCTCTGTGATGATCTGAAGGGGTGGGATTGGGATTGGGAGTTGGGAGGGAGGCTCAAGAGGGAGGGAATGCACACACACACAACACACACACACACACACTCACACACACACATAATTATGGCTGATTCATGTTGCTATATGGCAGAAACCAACACAGCATTGTAAAGCAATTTTCCTCCAACTAAAAAAAAATCAGTCTGAGACAGATGGGCCTTGTGTAATAGGCTAAATAATTGGGAACTTTTTTGAAAGGAAACGTGTGTGCTCAGTTGCTTAGTTATGTCCCACTCTTTGCGACGCCATTGTCTGTAGTCCACTGGGTTCTTCTGTCCATGGCGATTCTCCAAGCAAGAATACTGGAATGAGTTGCCATGCCCTTTTCCAGGGGAGCTTCCCAACCCAGGGATTAAATCCAGGTCTCCCACATTGTAAGCAGATTCTTTACCTTCTGAGTCACCAGGAAAGCTCATGAAAAGAGATGGTGGGCCATTTATGAGTACAGAGGAGTGAAATAGTGAAAGCTTGTCTTCAAAAGATTTCTTTGTGACAATAAAGAAGATTAATAAGAGGCAGCCAGGTGGTAGGGAGGGAGATTTGTATCAGGGGATTGACATTTGAAATCAGGTGTTCTTTTTCTCTATTTTAATGTATTTACTAAACTGCTGGGTAATGTTTGACCTTCTCCTCCTCCTCCATTTCCTCCTTGTTCTTTTGTCTTCAAATTGCAGTTCCTTTCTGAGAGGAATGATTTTTACTTAAAATCTTTGCTGTCCTAGTGACAGACCTCCTAGAAGTCAGGACCAACCCTAAGGAGAGATTTGAGTCGCTGCCATCGTGTTGAGTTCAACATTATTATTCTTCACTGACAACTGGAAGCTTTGCATTGGGTTAAACTCCATGTGCTATACTCCTTCTTATGGAGGAAGAGTTTGATGATATAGACGGGTGGAATGAAGGAGTGTTCTCAGGGAGGCTCCAGAGGAAGGGGATATGTTTATACATATGGCCATTTCATGATGTCATAGAGCAGAAACTAATACAACATTGTAAAGCAATTACATATGTATATATATCATTTTTTTTTAAACATTAAAAAAGGAAAGATTTTTTTTCTGCAAAGAGTTTTCAGGTTCCTGCTTACAGACCCTCAATTTGCCAGACCTGCCCAGATATGTCTGAACTTCAGGACATGGTATAGCTCAAGGCTTTCTCAGAGCTCCTAAGACTTGTAAATAGGCTTCTGACAGGCCTATCTTATCAGTTTGCTAAACATGCCTGAACCTGTCTGAGTCCCACCAGTGAGCAGGAGTGTCTCAAGCTGAATTCTATGCTCTTTACAGCATCAGTTCAGTTCAGTTCAGTTGCTCAGTAAATGAATTTACAGCAAATATGGCAAAAATAATAAAAGCCAAATCGATTATCTTTGTATGGAATTTAGTATCTATTGATCAGTTTCACAGAAATAATCTTCAGAAGAACATTGTTGTGTACACATATTTGTTATGATAACATGTCTTCCCATCCTATTTCAAAGCCAAGAAAATAGTCGGACACATGACATGAGTGAGAGAGACAAGGATGGAAAGCAGCTTTATGGTCACTAAAATGGAAGGTAACAGGATTTTGTTACCGCAAGAATAAGAGGGAGAGATATGTGAAAAGATACAGAAGTAATTGACAACCAGAGGGACTGAGGAGCAGGAGAAGAAACCCCATCTGGAATTCAAAGTCAATACGAGGTTTCTGGGGGATAGAAACATAACAGAACAGCATATTTGTGAGTTTATTTTCAACAAATTACAGAAAAAGAAACCCAAACCCAAGTAGGTAAAGATTTAGTTGAAACATATTTATTACATATGACTGCTTTTATAGAACTCTATGGTGTTTCATTAATATTGAAGGTAATCCACTGCATGATACCATAGTGAATATAAGATACACCATTGTTTTATGCATCATTTTTTTTTACAAATGCTTTCAATTAACTAATGCAAGTTAGTAATTATGATTTCAGAAATGGTAAAACATTAAAAGCATTCGATGCCTAATCGAATCTAGAAGACAAGATTTTGGGTAGAGTAGAAAGGAATAGTTTTATTGCTTTTCCAGACAAAGGAGGACACAGCAGGTTCATGCCCCTCAAAACTTTGTGTCCCCACCTGAGAGGATTTGGTGAGGGGTTTTATAGCAATGACTACATCCGAGGTCAGGGGTGGAGGCCGAGACAAGCTACCCCACGCCTGAGGTCAGGGGCAGTGGCTGAGAGGAACAACCCCACGTCCAAGGAGTGATGGCTGTGCAGGCGTGGGAGGGCAGAGAGGAGCTACTCTACATTTAAGGTCAGGAGGGGTGGCCTCGAGGAGATACCACTCATCCAAGGTAAGGAACAGTGGCTACACTTTGCTGGAGCAGCCGTGAAGAGATACCCACATCCAAGGTAAGAGAAACCCAAGTCAGACGGTAAGTGTTCCGAGAGGGCATAAGAGGGCAGACACACAAACCATAATCACAGAAAACTAGCCAATCTGATCATACGGACCAAAGCCTTGACGAACTCAATGAAACTAAGCCATGCTGTGTGGGGCCACCCAAGACGGGCAGGTCATGGTGAAGATGTCTGACAGAATGTGGTCCACTGGAGAAGGGAATGGCAAACCAATTCAGTATTCTTGCCTTTAGAACCCCATGATCAGTATGAAAAGACAAAATGATAGGATACTGAAAGAGGAAATCCCCAGGTTGGTAGGTGCCCAGTATGCTACTGGAGATTAATGGGGAAATAACTCCAGAAAGAATGAAATGATGGAGCCAAAGCAAAAACAATACCCAGTTGTGGATGTGACTGGTGATAGAAGCAAGGTCCAATGCTATAAAGAGCAATATTGCATAGGAACCTGGAATGTTAGGTCCATGAATCAAGGCAAATTGGAAGTGGTCAAGCAGGAGAAGGCAAGAGTGAACGTCGACTTTCTAGGAATCAGCAAACTAAAATGGACTGGAATGGGTGAATTTAACTCAGATGACCATTATATCTACTACTGTGGGCAGGAATCCCTTCGGAAGAAATGGAGTAGCCATCATGGTCAACAAAAGAGTCTGAAATGCAGTACTTGGATGCAATCTCAAAATGACAGGATGATCTCTGTTCATTTCCAAGGCAAACCATTCAATATCACACTAATCCAAGTCTATGCACCAACCAGTAATGCTGAAGAAGCTGAACAGTTCTATGAAGACCTACAAGACATTTTAGAACTAATACCCAAAAAAGATGTCCTTTTCATTATAGGAGACTGGCATGCAAAAGTAGGAAGTCAAGAAACACCTGGGATAACAGACTTATTTGGCCTTGGAATACGAAATGAGGCAGGGCAAAGGCTAATAGAGTTTTGCCAAGAGACCGCACTGGTCATAGCAAACATCCTCTTCCAACAACACAAGAGAAGACTCTACACATGGACATCACCAGATGGTCAACACTGAAATCAGATTTATTATATTCTTTGCAGCCAAAGATGGAGAAGCTCTATACAGTCAGCAAAAACAAGACCAGGAGCTGTGTTGCCAAATTCAGACTTAAATTGAAGAAAGTAGGGACAACCACTAGACCATTCAGGTATGACCAAAATCAAATCCCTTATGATTATACAGTGGAAGTGAAAAATGGATTTAAGGGACTAGATCTGATAGAGTCCCTGATGAACTATGGACAGAGATTCGTGACATTGTATAGGAGACAGGGATCAAGACCATCCCCATGGGAAAGAAATGCAAAAAAGCAAAATGGCTGCCCGGGAGGCCTTACAAATAGGTGTGAAAGAAGAAAAGTGAAGAGCAAAGGAGAAAAGGAAAGATAGAAGCATCTGAATGCAGAGTTCCAAAGAGTAGCAAGGAGAGATAAGAAAGCGTTGCTCAGTAATCAATGCAAAGAAATAGACGAAAACAACAGAATGGGAAAGACTAGAGAGCTCTGCAAGAAAATTAGAGATACCAGGGGAACATTTCATGCAAAGATGGGGCTCGATAAAGGACAGAAATGATCTGGACCTAACAGAAGCAGAAGATATTAAGAAGAGGTGGCAAGAATACACAGAAGAACTGTACAAAAAAATCTTCATGACCCGTATAAAAACGATAGTGTGATCACTCACCTAGAGCCAGACATCCTGGAATGTGAAGTCAAGTGGGCCGTAGAGCACATCACTATAAACAAAGCTAGTGGAGATGATAGAATTCCAGTAGAGCTGTTTCAAATCCCGAAAGATGCTGCTGTGAAAGTGCTGCACTCAATATGCCAGCAAATTTGGAAAACTCAGCAGTGGGCACAGGACTGGAAAAGGCCAGTTTTCATTCCAATCCCAGAGAAAGGCAATGCCAAAGAAGGCTCAAACTACCACACAACTACACTCATCTCACATGCTAGTAAAGTAATGCTCAAAATTCTGCAAGCCAGGCTTCAGCAATATGTGAACCATGAACTTCCAGATGTTCAAGCTGGTTTTAGAAAAGGCAGAGGAACAAGAGATCTAATTGCCAACATCCATTGGATCATGGAAAAAGCTAGAGAGTTCCAGAGAAACATCTCTTTCTGCTTTATTGACTATGCCAAAGCCTTTGACTGTGTGGATCACAATAAACTGGAAAATTCTGAAAGAGATGGGAATACCAGACCACCTGACCTGCCTCTTGAGAAATCTGTATGCAGGTCAGGAAGCAACAGTTAGAACTGGACATGGAACAACAGACTGGTTCCAAATAGGAAAAGGAGTACATCAAGGTTGTTTATTTAACTTATTTGCAGAGTACATCATGAGAAACGCTGGGCTGAAAGAAGCACACGCTGGAATCAAGATTGCCAGGAGAAGTATCAATAACCTCAGATATGCAGATGACACCACCTGTATGGCAGAAAGTGAAGAGGAACTAAAAAGCTTCTTGATGAAAGTGAAAGAGGAGAGTGAAAAAGTTGGCTTAAAGCTCAACATTCAGAAAACAAAGATCATGGCATCTGGTCCCATCACGTCATGGGAACTAGATGGGGAAACAGTGTCAGACTTTATTTTGGGGGCTCCAAAATCACCTCAGATGGTGACTGCAGCCATGAAATTAAAAGATGCTTACTCCTTGGAAGGATAGTTATGACCAACCTAGATAGCATATTAAAAGCAGAGACATTACTTTGTCAACAAAGTTTCATCTAGTCAAGGCTATGGTTTTCCAGTGGTCATGTATGGATGTGAGAGTCGGACTGTGAAGAAAGCTAAGTGCCAAAGAATTGATGCTTTTGAACTGTGGTGTTGGAGAAGACTCTTGAGAGTCCCTTGGACTGCAAGGAGATCCAACCAGTCCATCCTAAAGGAGATCAGTCCTGGGTGTTCATTGGAAGGACTGATGCTGAAGCTGAAACTCCAATGCTTTTTCCACCTCATGAGAAGAGTTGACTCATTGGAAAAGACTCTGATGCTGGGAGGGATTGGGGGCAGGAGGAGAAGGGAACGACAGAGGATGAGATGGTTGGATGGCATCAGCGACTCGATGGACATGAGTTTGAGTGAACTCTGGGAATTGGTGATGACAGGGAGGCCTGGAATGCTGCAATACATGGGGTCGCAAAGAGTCAAACATAACTGAGCGACTGAACTGTACTGTACTGACCTGTATTTTCACCCTATTTATTTAACTTCTATGCAGAGAACATCAAGCAAAATGTTGGGCTGAATGAATCACAAGGTGGATATAAGATTGTCAGGAGAAATGTCACCAACCTCAGAGATGCAGATGAGACCTCTCTAATGGCAGGGAATGAAGAGTCTCTAAAGGTGAAAGAGGAGAGTAAAAAGTTGGTTTAAAACTCAACATTCAAAAAGCTAAGATCATGGCACCTGGTCCCATCACTTCAAATAGTAGGGGAAAAGGTGGAAGCAGTGAGAGGTTTTATTTTCTTGGGCTCCAGAATCACTGTGGATGCTGACTAGAGCCATGAAATTAAAAGATGCCTGATCCTTAGAAGGGAAGCTATGACAAACCTAGACAGTGTATTAAAAAGCAGAGATATCACTTTGCTGATAAAGGTCTGTATAGTCCAAGCTATGTTTTTTCCAGTAGTCATGTACTGTTGTGAGAGTTGGACCATAAAGAAGGTTGTGTGCATGCTAAATCATTTCAGTCATGTTCGATCTTTGCACTGCTTTGGACTGCAGCCCACCAGGCTCCACACTCCATGAGATTCTCTAGGCAAGACTACTGGAGTGGGCTGTCATACCCTCCTGCAGAGGATCTTTCCAACTGAGGGGTCAGACCTGTGTCTCATACGTCTCCTGCATTGGCTGGAGGGTTCTTAACCACTAGCGTCACCTGGGAAGCCTTGCCTCTGTTGATGTTATTGGGTACTTTTTCTTACATTTCTTTTAATACCCCTCCTAATGGATTCCACTGTTATTTTTCTTTCTCTCTTTTAATATTCCATAATGCCATCAGTGTTACTGTTTTAAAATGCAAATTCAAAGAATTAACTCCTAGCTCCAGTGGCTCTGTTGCCTGCAGAATGAAGTCTCCACACTATACAAGGTTTCTCACTAGCTTGGCCTTCCTTCTATGTTCAAGCTCATATTAGAGTTTGCCTCTTTCCCCAAATCCTCCGAGTTCCAGCAATAAGAAGTTGAATTAGCCATAGTTTCTTATGTGCCCTTTTTCATTTGCCTTTCCTCCATCCCTTACCTTCTGCCCTTAATATTCTGACATTCTTGACTTTCCTTTATGAGACTGGTTCCACGATATGAGCAGAGACTACATAGAATAGTGAAGAGAAAAGGCACTAAATTATGATCACCCAGATCATCTTGTATTCACTACTTGTAGGACACTGGTTAAATCACTTAACTTCTGATCTACAGTAGGGAGAGATATGTTGATGGCCAACCTATGATTCCCTCTATCCTTGTGGAGCTATAGGAGGGACTATTTGAGCTCCATTGAATTTTCTTGGAAACCTATTTCCCTTCAAACAAGCCAACAATATTTACTATTGGGAAGATATGGGGAAAAATTATAATAGACCATACTTGGTCTATCTTGGGTATCTTTTGACAATAAGGTTGGAATTTACGGATTGATGGGGCATGACTGCATGGAGAATGAAAATTATTCATGAAGAACTTACTATCCATATGACAACTAGAATACATAGCTGAGAAGCTTTGAAAACTTATAATACAAAACTCACTTTAAGAAAACTGTTCAACAAGCACAGTAAAATGGTCTTTCCTTGGTTACACCTAAACCAAAAGTGTCCCAGAGGGGGATAAAGGGACAGTTAGGAAACTGCATCTTCAGATTTGGCTCCTCTGGAAAGGAATGCTTCACGTCTGTCTGTTTGTTGCTTGCATCCTCTGAATTATTAGTAAAGTGTGTTGGGGGCTGGGTATAAGAAGCTGCGATGCTACGTTGAGAACCCAACACTTTGATGTAAACACGGTGACAACACTGGCTTATTTTCTTTAAGGCCCATGAGTCATAACATATAACACATTCTTCAGCAAGAACAGGGAGGATAAAGATAAAGATGATAAGTTGTTATCACGATATTTTCTCAATGTGATTTGGAGGAAATCAGTGTAGTCCTTAGAGAACTAACTAAATGGAAAGACAGAAATCACAAAGCAAACAGAAAGTTAGCACACAGACCATTTCTTGGTCATTATTAGTAGCTCTATTAACATCATCTAAAGGAAATAATGTAGATTTTGAAAGATTTTGAAAAAGAAACTCTTTTTCTGATTATTGTAAACACTTAATGTGTTTCCTTGTTCACTTAGACGATATTTATGAGCTAAGTAATCCTGTTATGACCATGATTTCTGCAGTCTATTTATGACTATTAAAGTATCTATGTCAGTTGACTGTGAAAACTGATAAGCATCTTTACTATTGTGATTATGTAGCTATTATTCACTTAATACCACTGTATCATCAGTGGTCAACAGAAAAAATAATGGAATTCTATATCACCAAAATTACCACTTAATAGAAAAACCTGTGATCACTTTCTAAAATTCAGATGCATATCAGAATTATCTTGGGATTTTTTTTTGAAAAATACAAATGCCCAGGTACTGCTGTTTTTTATCTAGAGCTCCAGATATATTTCTCATGAGCAGCCATGTTTAAAAAGATCTGGACTATATGATGATCTTTTACTTTTATCTAGTTTGTTTCACCTTTTCTATTTTATATTCAGTGTTCCCATTTCATTTAGTGTGTGATTCCCAATTTCTCCAACATTTTTTTGATGCTTTCTCAAGCCTTTATAAGCACAGAAAAACTTTGTGTGTGTGTGTGTGTGTGTGTGTGTGTATAATATATTTATAGCATTTATGCATTTTTGCTTAACTAAAAAAATTATGACATTTTGATTTCACTTGTTTGATGTAGTATGAGTAGAATGCTAGTCTTCTGATTAAAAAATAGATATGCAACAAGCAATGGAGGTTTGCTGTATAGCACAGGTAACTGTAGTCAATATCTTATAATGTATAATAGAAAATTATTTAAAAAATAATAAATTGTATATGTACAACTGAATTGCACTGCTGTGCACCTGCAACACTGTAAATCAACTATACTTCAATTACATACATATGTATGTATGTATACATATATATATTTATATATAAAGTAAAGTAGCTAGGGCAACTGCTAGGTAATCAAAGAACCAAGATACTGTACAAAGAGTTGGGAAACTTTACAGAGAAATGTCAGTACAGACTGATTAATCCCAGCTAACATTCTCTGAATCAAATATGCAAGTGTCATATTCCTTATTTGAGAGTTTTCTACATGAAATATATTAGTTTGTTGATGACCAGTCTCCAAGTAGGTCCAAACTTCTGTGAGCAGACTCCTCTGGATGTTAAGATTGCTAACTTGCTGCAGTTAACATGGGTGAGAGTTTGGCTGACTGTTTTCTTACAGATGTTTCCTGTCACATGATTTCTTTCCTTACATATTAGAGTTGTTAACAGAATTCAGTTTCTTGAAATTTTAGAACCAAAGTGACCTTTTCCTTGTTAGCTGTATAACCTGAGGGTCATCCCCAGTTTCTAGACCCGTTCATATTTCTTGACTCAGTTGCTTTATTGCATCTTCATGAAAAGCAACCTTCCAAGTTAGGGTTGAGTTTGCCTCCTGTCATGTTTCTGACATGAATCTCCTGGATTCCCAAAGGGTGATTTACTTCCTACTGGTGACTTTTCTTCCAGTTTGGACTACTGATTAAAGACAACATTTAAACACAATATTAATGATATATTCCTGTTTCATATTAGATTGAATTTCCAAATGATTTCAGTTTTCCAGAAGCAAAAACAAGTGTTGATTCTGAGTATGTAATCTGGATATTTAAAATAATTCATTTTATTAGGACATGAGTAAATAGTTAAAAATTTTATCTTTTCTTGCTTTCTGAACAACTCTAGCAGTGAAGATTCTGTGAGCAAGTTTTTAGAATCAATTTCTTGATTGTAACAGCACTTTAAAATGTAAGTGCCTATTTTACTAAGTAAAGAAAACTTTTTGAAAGTTGTGCACTAATTTAAGATTCATGAACTTATGCTGAATTTTGAAACATCACATTTGTCTACTTTTTATACTTACAGGAAAATTTCATTTGTGCTGAGTATAGGAAATAGGTGAAAAAATGAGACTGTCCATTTAAAATTGATGCATTTTACTTATTTCCCTTGTAGTTAAACTAAATTTTCTCTGTCATTTTTCTCTTGTACATTTTCTTCCACTTTTAAAGACTCATAAAATTAGATTGGGCTAATCAGGATAATCCAGGATAATCTTTCCATTTCAATGTTAGGTTCATTACCAATTTGAATTTCATTTGCCACATTAATTCACTTTTTAAAGGTATTTTGTACTGATTTCCACAGAATAGGGAATGCACATCTTTGGTGGGGGGATGGGGTGGTGGTGGGGCATTAACCTCCTTACCAAAATAACTATCACAGGTATAGTGTAGTTCAGTTCAGTTCAGTCGCTCAGTCGTGTCCGACTCTTTGCGACCGCATGAATTGCAGCACGCCAGGCTTCCCTGTTCATCACCAACACCCAGAGTTCACTCAAACTCACGTCCATCGAGTCGGTGATGCCATCCAGCCATCTCATCCTCTGTCATCCCCTTCTCCTCCTGCCCCCAATCCCTCCCAGCCTCTGAGTCTTTCCCAATGAGTCAGCTTTTCACATGAGGTGGCCAAAGTACTGGAGTTTCAGCTTTAGCATCATTCCTTCCAAAGAAATCCCAGGGCTGATCTCCTTTAGAATGGACTGGTTGGATCTCCTTGCAGTCCAAGGGACTCTCAAGAGTCTTCTCTAACACCACAGTTTAAAAGTGTCAACTCTTCGGCACTCAGCTTTCTTCACAGTCCAATTCTAAGACTTGATAATTTAAGATTCTGGAGGAAAGACTATAAGAGATGATCTCTGTGTTCTAAATAAGCAGCTAACCACTTCATTAGTAAACTTATCAGGGGATACATTTCTGACTCAAGAGCCCAACCTATTCTGTGTCTAATATGGTACCTCCTGTATGAGTAAGAATGGAACCAAAATAGTTTCCAAATAAATACATAAGTGAAAAGAGTCATGTTTCCATTTACACCAGGTGTTCTTTTTTTCTGCTTATGTTAGGATTTCATTCAAAATTATATGCTTTATTATGGTGTATCAGTACTCCAAAATCACAATGGATGATGACCGTGATACCAGGAAATTAAAAGACATTCATTCCTTTGAAGAACAGCTGTGAAAGAGCTAGATAGTATATTAATAAGCAGAGACATCACTTTGCCAACCAAGGTCTGTCTAGTCAAAGCTATGGTTTTTCCAGTAGTCATGAATGGATGGGAGAGTTGGACCACAAAGAAGGCTGAGTGCTGAAGAACTAATGCTTTTGAATCATGATCCTGGAGAAGACTCCTGAGAGTCATATGGACAGCAAGAAGATCTAACCAGTCAATCCTAAAGGAAATCAACCCTGAATATTCATTGGAAGGCCTGATGATGACACTGAAGGTCTGATACTTTGGCCACCTCTGATACAAAGAGTAGACTCAAGGAAAAGACCCTGATGCTGGGAAAGATTAATGCAGGAGGAGAAGGAGGCAACAGAGGATGAGATGGTTGGATGACATCATTGACTCAATGGACTTGAGTTTGAGCAAACTCCAAGAGATAGTGAAGGATAGGGAAGCCTGGCATGCTTTAGTCCATGGAGTCACAAAGAGCTGGGTGTGACTTAGTGACTGAACAACAACAACAATCAAAAAGCAATAAAAAGATGGATTTCCAAGAGGATTAAACAAAAAAGGACCTGTATATTACTTTGTGTAGTCTTGTTCCTTTCTTAGAATGTGAATATTGAATGATATCACCTAAGTAAATTAAGCTGAAAATGGTTAGAATTAATGCATAAAATATCAAAAATCCTCTAGGTAGACATTTTTACATTCATATCCCACTGGTTGGACACATACTTAATCAGAAAAAGTAAGGGACATAATTTACTGAGTACTGCTTTATGTATGCCACAGAAATATACCTGAAGTAGATATTTTTCATGTTTTTATATAACTGATGTTATGCACATTATTTTGTCTATTTACAGATGAAGAAACTGAAACTCACTATGGTTACATGATTTGGTCTAGGACATTTAGATTCTAAACAAATTGAATCAGGTTAAGACTCCATTCCTGATTACAAAGTTTGTGTTTATTCACTTCATGGTATGAGTTTCCATTCTCTATAAAGAATCTCTGATATTACTAAAATATTTCTGTATATGAAATAAAGCATGCGATCATGCTTATCTTTTAGAGAATTGAATGGATGTAGAGTGATTATTTTATTTGAAAATAACTGACAACAGAGAAAAGGGATAACTGGATGATAGATTTATCATCAATATGTTAACTCTTAACTGTCATTTTTGGTGAATATTAAAAAAAAATAGCCTTAGAGTTAAGAATCACCCTAAAAAGATATATGTGTATGCATATAATATATGTGTCAGTTCAGTTGTTCAGTCGTGTCCGACTCTTTGTGACCCTATGAACCACAGCACGCCAGGCCTCCCTGTCCGTCACCAATTCCCGGAGTCCAACCAAACCCATGTCCATTGAGTCGGTGATGCCATCCAACCATCTCATCCTGTGTCATTCCCTTCTTCTTCTGCCCTCAATCTTTCCCAGCATCAGGGTCTGTTGCAACGAGTCAGCTCTTCGCTTCAGGTGGCCAAAGTACTGGAGTTTCAGTTTCAACATCAGTCCTTCCAATGAACATCCAGGACTGATCTCCTTTAGAATGGACTGGTTGGATCTCCTTGCAATCCAAGGGACTCTCAAGAGTATTCTCCAACACCACAGTTCAAAAGCATCAATTCTTCAGTGCTCAGCTTTCTTTTTTTTAATATAAATTTATTTATTTTAATTGGAGGTTAATTACTTTACAATATTGTATTGGTTTTGCCATATATCAACATGAATCTGCCACAGGTATACACGTGTTCCCCATCCTGAACCCTCCTCCCTCTTCCCTCCCCATACCATCCCTCTGGGTCATCTCAGTGCACTACATTTGAATCACTTCTAATGTGGTGGCTCTCAGCTTTCTTTATAGTCCAACTCTCACATCCATACATGACCACTGGAAAAACCATAGCTTTGACTAGATGGACCTTTGTTGGCAAAGTAATGTCTCTGGTTTTTTATATGCTGTTTAGGTTGGTCATAGCTTTTCTTCCAAGGAGTGAGCATCTTTAAATTCATGGCTGCAGTCACCATCCGCAGTGATTTCGGAGTAAAAAAAGCAAGTCTGTCACTGTTTCCATTGTTTCCCCATCTATTTGCCATGCACTGATGGGATCAGATGCCATGATCTTAGTTTTCTGAATGTTGAGATTTAAACCAACTTTTTCACTCTCCACTTGCACTTTCATCAAGAGGCTCTTTAGTTCTTCTTCACTTTCTGCCATAAGGGTGGTGTCATCTGTATATGTGAGGTTATTGATATTTCTCCTGGCAATCTTGATTCCAGCTTGCGCTTCCTACAGCCCAGTGTTTCTCATAATGTACTCTGCAAATAAGTTAAATAAGCAGGGTGACAATATATAGCCTTGACGTACCCCTTTTCCTATTTGAAACCAGTCTGTTGTTCCACGTCCAGCTCTAATTTTTGCTTCCTGATCTGCACACAGGTTTCTCAAGAGGTAGGCCAGGTGGTTCTGGTATTCCTCTCTCTCAGAATTTTCCAGTTTATTGTGATCATATATATAATTTATATATGTATATATAATATATATTGGCTTGCTTGGTGGCTCAGACAGTAAAGAATCTGCCTGCAATGTGGGGAGACCTGGGTTCCATCATTGGGTTGGGAAGATCCCTGGAGGAGGGCCTGGGAACCTACTCTAGTATTCTTGCCTGGAGAACCCACATGGACAGAGCAGCCTTTCAGGCTACAGTTCATGGCGCTGCACAGAGCCAGACACGACTAAGCAACTAAGCACTATCATATCTTCTTTATCAGTTCATCTCTTGGTGGACACTTAAATTGCTTCTATATCTTGGCAACTGTAAATAACACTTCCCTGAACATTAAGGTGCGTGTACCTTTTCAAATTAGTGTTTTTGGCTTTTTGGATATATTACCCAGGAATGGGATTTATGGGTCACGTGGTAGTACTGTTGTTAGTTTTTGAGAAAACAATGGATATGTTTTTACCTTGATTATGGTGATGGTTTCATAAGTATATGCATATGTTCAAATACATAAGGTTATATGCATTTAAAGAAATGCCACTGCAGTTTGATGGGAAAAGGATACCCTTTTCAATAAGCTGTGCTGGGTTTTGAATTCTCATCTGAAGGAAAACTGGCCCTTGCTTTGTAAAATACATGAGAATGTATTTCTGATGGATTATAGTCCTAACTGCTAAAAGCAGAACAGAAGATGAAAGAATATGTTTATTACCTTGTGGTAGATGAAAATTTCTTTGTAGAATATTAAAAGCATTAATGATAAAGGAAAAAATATAAATATCAGATTTCACCTAAGTAAAAAACCATTATTCATTTAAGGATGACATTAAGAATATAGAAATACAAAGCACAGGCTTGGAGAAGACATTTGGAATAATCTATCTGAGGAATGTCTTATATCCAGAATATATAATTGCCATAACTCAATGGGAAAAAAGACAACACAGTTAACAAAATGAGCTGTCTCTTTCACCCCCAACAAAGATATCCACATGGCCAATGAACAAACAGTAATGTACTCAATCTTTTTTGTTGCTCAGGGAAATGAGAATTAAAACTTCAATGTAAAAATTAGATACTATTGTAATACACAAGAATGCCTAAAATAAAGGCTGATCTTCTCAAGAGTTGGTGGGGATACAGAGCCACTGGAGCTCTCATCCATTGCTAGTAGGGATTTAGGATGGTAGAACCACTTGGAAAATTGTTTTAGCAGTATCTAATAAAAGTGGATATACTCAGCATTTGATCTCGAAGAGGAAAAATTGCACACAAATGTGCAACAAAAATGTGTACAAGAATTTTCAAAGCAGCACATATTAATAGCCTCAAGCTGGTAATGCCTAAAGGTCATTTAACTGAACATGCATGTAAAAGTTGTATCATACAATGGGATAATATATAGCAATGAGAACAAGTGAGTTACTGCTGCATAACATGACTGACTCCACAAGATTAATGTTGAAAGAAGAAACCTAGTGAATATATTATACAAAGCTATTTATAAGGAATTAATAATACACAAAATTAATCTATGATGATGGAGGTCAAGATACTGATTATTTCTGATAACACTGTTAATGACTTGGATGCTAAGAAGATGGGCTTCTTGTGTGCTAGTGTTTTGATCTTGGTGGTTCAGTTCAGTTCAGCCGCTCAGTCATGTCCGACTCTTTGCAGTCCTATGGACTGCAGCATGCCAGCTTCCCTGTTCATCACCAGCTCCTGGAGCTTGCTCAAACTCATGGCCATCGAGTCGGTGATGTCATCCAACCATCTTGCCCTCTGTCATCCCTTTCTCCTCCTGACTTCAGTCTTTCCCAGAATCAGAATCTTTTCCAATGAGTCAGTTCTTTGTATCAGGTGGCCAAAGTATGGGAGTTTCAGCTTCAGCATCAGTCCTTCCAGTGAATATTCAGAACTGATTTCCTTTAGGATTGACTGGTTTGATTTCCCTGTAGCCGAAGGGACTCTCAGGAGTCTTCTCCAACACCACAGTTCAAAAGCATCAGTTCTTTAGTGATCAGCTTTCTTTATGGTCCAACTCTCTCATCCATACATGACTACTGGAAAAACCATAGCTTTGACTAGATGGACCTTTGTTGGCAAAGTAATGCCTCTGCTTTTTAATATGCTGTCTAGGTTGGTGATAGCTTTTCTTGCAAGGAGCAAGCATCTTTTAATTTCATGGCTGCAGTCACCATCTGCAGAGCTGATGTTTCCATTGTTTGATCTTGATGGTAATTATATAAATATGTTCACTTTGTCTCTTATACAATAATGAAATATTTAAAACACTCATTAGGTTGTAGATAACAGGGGGCAGAATTTATGTTTAATATTCTCAAAGGAAAGGTCAAATCGAAAGTGAGGATTCATAAAGGAAATATTTGCTACCTCCCATTTAACTTTAAGTAAAACACAAAGTGTCTTTGAATGTGAGACAATAAATTAGATTAAAATATATGGTCAAGTTGCAATTATAATCTGAAGATTAAACACCTGATTATTTAAGAAAAATAGTGCAGATGGAGTGAACTTTGAGATAGTAAAATGTCAGAAATGATTATAGACCTTGATGTATTAATAATAGATATCTGCAAAATAGGTGGAGTGAGATGCATTCTCTTATTCCAAGTGGAGTGCAGTACTCCTTAGTTTCTTTATCAATATTAAATATATGACACACTTATGTTTTGGTAAATCACACTTGAAAGATAAACTTAATTTATATTCAAGCTGATTTTTTAATAGTAATCTAACGAAATACTTCCCTTCGTGTTTGTGTGTGTGTGTGTGTGTGTGTGTCTTGCGCGCGCGCACGCGCGTGTCTCTGTGTGAGATGTACACAATGCCAAAATATTTTTCTGGAAATATAAAGCAGTGTGCTGTGTTGTGTCTTCCTGGCTCTGAACTAGCATCACCAGTTTCTGGGTAAAGGTCTTTGGTCATTTCAATGACATATAAGGCTGACCTGTATCATGATAACAGCTGTAGCACTGAAAAATGAATGATGTCAGGTATTTTACTGACAGTATCCACTAAAGTGCTGAAGTTACAAATGCCACAGAAAATCAAGAAGGGAGAAAAAATGTTTACTTCCTGCAAATGTAAATACCAATAGCTCTTAGTAGTAATTATAAATGTTTTGTAGTTAATTAAACTAGTTTTTGGTGATTTGTAATTCATTTCAGTTTAGTCACTCAGTCATTTCTGACTCTTTGTGACCCCATGGGCTGCAGCACGTTAGGCCTCCTGTCCATCACCAACTCCTGGAGCTTGCTCAAACTCATGTCTATCAAGCTGGTGATGCCATCCAGCCATCTCATTCTCTGTCGTCCCCTTCTCCTCCAGCCATCTCATCCTCTGTCATCCCTTTCTCCTCATGCCTTCAATCTTTCCCATCATTAGGGTCTTTTCTAAGCAGTCAGTTCTTTGCATCAGGTGGCCAAATTACTGGAATTTCAGCTTCAGCATCAGTCCTCCCCCGTGAATATTCAGGACTGATTTTCTTTAGGATGGCCTGGTTGGATCTCCTTGCAGTCCAAGGGACTCTCAAGAGTCTTATCCAACACCACAGTCCAAAAGCATCAATTCTTCAGCACTCAGCTTTCTTTATGGTCCAACTCTCACATCCATACATGGCTACTGGAAAAACCATAGCTTTGACTAGACAGACCTTTGTTGGATTTGTGATTATGAGCAGCTTTTAAGCATGTCTACTCATTTCTGAAGAAGGAAGGGAGAGAGGAAAAGAGAGAGAGAAGGAGGTAGAAAAGTATCTATTCCATGGAAGAGTTTAATATGGAAAACAGGGAACATCTTATTTGCCTACATATTTTGGTAAAATCATGTGCATTTGTGTGTGTGTGTGTATATATATGTGTGTGTGTATATATATATATATATATATATATATATATATATATATATTTCTAAGAGATAGATGCAAAGGCAGTTATTTTCTACTCTAATTTGACTGGCTTTAAAAATAATGAGAGCAGGATGAAATTAAAAAATCTTTACAGATTATGTAAAGTGAGAGTCATGTACTGTTGAAGCCTGGTGTGGAGAATTTTGAGCATTACTTTACTCAATCCCCTGGAATGCAAGGAGATCCAACTAGTGCCTCCTAAAGGAAATCAGTCCTGAATATTCATTAGAAGGACTGATGTTAAAGCTGAAACTCCAATACTTTGGCTACCTGATGCAAAGAATTGACTCATTTGAAAAGACCCTGATGCTGGGAAAGATTGAAGGCAGGAGGAGAAGGGGACGACAGAGGATGAGATGGTTGGATGGCATCATCGACTCAATGGACATGAGTTTGAGTAAGCTCTGGGAGTTGGCAATGGACAGGGGAGAAGCTTTAGTCCATGGGGTCTCAAAGAGTCGGACATGACTGAGCGACTGAACTGAACTGAACTGAAAGTGAAGGTCATTTAAAAAAGTTATTTGACTGCAGGGTGTTAGCTGCAGCATGAGGGCTCTTGGTTGCAGCATATGGAATCTAGTTCCCTGACCAGAGACGGGATCTGGGCCTTCTGCATTGAGAGTGTGGGGTCTTTACCACTGGACCACCAGGGAAGGTCCAAGTAATTTTGTGTGATGACTTGCCTATATTTCCTTTTTACTCTGCCTGTCAAATCTTCCTACTTCCTCCCACCTTTTACTGCCACCCTTCTGGTAAGCCACCATCAGCTCCCACTTGAGATCTTGGTAGAATCTTTAAAAAATTTTGTCCATTTGTGGTTTGCCCCTTCCTAAATCCTTTATCCATTCTAGAGACTAAGTAAGAATTTTAATGCCAAAGGGCATTGTGGGATTCCTTTGTTTTAACCCTCTTGATTGATGTCACATTGCATTGAGGATGAAGACAACATTCAAAACACATCATCCACAGGCCTGGGTGATGGAGCCCCTCCAGCTTCATCTCACAGAGTCCCTCCTAATGCTGCTCCAGCCACAGATAACTTTTTCCCATTTTTCATACACTCCTGACTCGTTCTGGCCCCAGAGAGCCTGCTCATACTAGGGACCATCTACCTCCTGTTCCTTTCTCATCCACCAAAATAAATCAAGTCTCTCTGCAACCTTTACTTTTTTATTAGAACTCAGATTGTATGTATTTCTGTGTTTATTCATGTTAAGTCTCCCCATCCCTCTAGAATGCATATTCTGTGAAAGAGAGGAGTATGATTGTTTGGGTTTTCCTTTCATTTCTGGTGGCCAAGACAATGCCTGGCATATAAAAAGTGTTCAATAGGTTAAATGAATAAATATATAGTTATATAAATGAATAAATCTGATATAAAAATATCAATCAGAATCCAAATTACTAGTTTTATCTTATTATCCATTAATTTAGGTTTTGATTCAGATTTGTTTCTAATATTAAAGAAAATTCCCTCCTGTTTCTTCTCTATTAACTCCTATAGTTTAGAATTTTGAATATAGGAGGAAGATAAATATTGTTAAATTTAAATTTCCCATTTTATAGACAAGGGAGACACTGACTTACTTGAGCTTCTCCTATGAAAAATATTTTTATGAAATTTATTAGGTAATTTATCCATTGGGTCCCAACTTGAATTTTTGTGGACGATAAAGGCAATTGTAGCATAAGCTTTCCCTGTTATAGCCTGACATTTATTCCATAGAACACAATGTACTTAGGGAACAGACTGACTTCTGGGTATTCTAGCCTAAAACAAAGCATCATGCCTTATAAACTGTGTTTCACAAGAGATAAAATTTTAGAATGCAAATACTTTTCCAGATCATACATATCAAGGCTTTTCTATTTTCATAATTTCTATTTTCATTAATTCAGTTAACAATGTCAATTAAATATGACAGTTTCTTTCCAGGTGTTTCCCAAGTTGTCTTTGATTGATATTTTGATTATACCTTTTTCTCATTTCCCTAATAAGTAGGTGGTCTTTGTGCATTTTCTTTAAAATGTGTCATTGTCATTGTAGAGCTTCAGAGTTTCTGTGTAAAGACTAGGATTGTCCCTTAAACTCTGGGTTGCTGACATGAGGGTCTCTGGATGAGAGGTTCATCTGGACTTGGGTTTCTCCCTTTTTTTCTAGCTTAAGGAATAGTGCCTAATCTCAGCATCATTTAGAACCTGTGGCTTTTTCCTGGATAAAACATCCTATAACACCTCATGTTTTCCCTACACCTGTGCATTTGCTTCTTCTCCTCTCAGTATCATCTTCATCTACTCCATTTTTCAGAGCGAAATCTTACTCATGCTTTGGATCAGAGCATATGGCCCTGATCACTGTGACGCTGGGTTAGCCACTCCTCAAACGCATTCTTAGAACTTTCCTACTATCATCACCATAGTCTTGTCAAAGTGTACTGTGATGCTAGTCACTTTTCTGCTTGTCATGAAATGTTAGAGTTTTCCTGTGGACCTGGTCTGGGTCTGTTGCTCACCCAGTGCTTAGCACAGTATCTGTTATGTTTCTTAATAAACATTTGTTTCCTGAAGAAGTTGCCACTTAAGAGCATAATTTAAAAAGAACATGAGAAAATACCAAAACTTATCCTACATCTTACAGAAGTGAATATCCTACAGATGAGCACAGAAGTGGGCGTTCTTTTCAAATAATGCTAAGAGGGCAGCAGACATAATAATATTCACTAACATGTCTTGTTAGGACTTAATGACTCATAGGATTTATATTTGATACCAAAGTCAATCTAAAATCACAAGTTAAGGCAAAGTGTTTTCTTTTAGCTCAGACTGATAGAAGTGTGAGACCAAGGTAGAAATTATTTTTAGATTTGCATCGGTCTGATATTCTTAAATTTTATGTTCTCTTACTATTAATAGTACCTAGAGAAAAATTTGAAAAGCAAGAATTCACTAGCATTTTAATCACTTCTCCACTCTCAGCCACAATTGATTGGTACAGGGTGGACCTTACTATCTCCTCTTTTTGTTGTCTGTGATGTGTGTTACAGCTACAGGGACCATTTATTCCAGTCTTTCCCTATTGTCCTGGACTAATTATTTATATATTTTTAATTTTGAAGTTTTTTTTAAACTTTATTTTATATTGGAGTATACACTGGGCTGGAAGAAGCACAAGCTGGAATGAACATTGCAGGGAGAAATATCAATAACCTCAGATATGCAGATGACACCGTCCTTATGGCAGAAAGTGAAGAGGAACTAAGAAGCCTCTTGATGAAAGTAAAAGAGGAGAGTGAAAAAGTTGGCTTAAAGCTCAACATTTAGAAAACAAAGATCATGGCATCTGGTCCCATCACTTCATGGGAAATAGATGAGGAAACACTGGAAACAGTGTCAGGCTTTATCTTTTTGGGCTCCAGAATCACTGAAGATGGTGACTGCAGCCATGAAATTAAGACACTTACTCCTTGGAAGAAAAGTTATGACCAACCTAGATAGCATATTCAAAAGCAGAGACATTACTTTGCCAACAAAGGTCCATTTAGTCAAGGCTATGGTTTTTCCAGTGGTCATGTATGGATGAGAGAGTTGGACTGTGGAGAAATCTGAGCGCCAAAGAACTGATGCTTTTGAGCTGTGGTGTTGAGGAAGACTTCTGAGAGTCCGTTGGACTGATAGGAGATCCAACCAGGTCATTCTAAAGGAGATCACCCTGGGTGTTCTTTGGAAGGAATGATGCTAAAGCTGAAACTCCAGTACTTTGGCCACCTCATGCGAAGAGTTGACTCACTGGAAAAGACTCTGCTGCTGGGAGGGATTGGGGGCAGGAGGAGAAGGGGATGACAGAGGATGAGATGGCTGGATGGCATCACCGACTCATTGGACATGAGTTTGAGTGAACTCTAGGAGATGGTGATGGACAGGGAGGGCTGGCGTGCTGCGATTCATGGGGTCGCAAAGAGTTGGACATGACTGAGCAACTGAAATGAACTGAACTGAACTGATAGCTGATTAACAATGTTGTGACAGTTTCATGTGGATGGCAAAGGGTCTCAGCCATAATACACATCTGTCCATTGTCCCCCAAATTCTTCTCCCCATCCAGGCTGTGAGGTAACATTGAACAGAGTTCTCTGTGTTATACAGTAGGACCTAGCATGCGTGCGAAGCCACTTCAGTCATGTCCGACTTTGTGGGACCCTATGAACCGTAGCTCACCAGGTTCCTCTGTCCATGGAATTCTCTGGGCAAGAATACTGGAGTGGGTTTCCATGTCCTCCTCCAGGGATCCTGCCAACCCAGCGATCAATCCCATGTCTCCTGCACTGCAGGAGAATTCTTTACTGCTAAGCCATCCAGGAAGCCTAGTGAAGTGAAAGTCACTCAGTCGTGTCCCACTCTTTGCGACCCCATGGACTATGCAGTCCATGGAATTCTCCAGGCCAGAATACTGGAGTGGGTAGCCTTTCCCTTCTCCAGGGGATCTTCCCAACCCAGGGATCTTACCTGGGTCTCCCACATTGCAGGCAGATTCTTTACCAGCTGAGCCATAAAGGAAGCTTGATTACACAGTTATTCCAATTATCGAATAAGAACTAAAAGAATGTCTGATCTATTGATCTTGTATTCTTCCTACCTTTTCCTTTGATGATAGTGAGGGATGGGTATGTTAGCAACAGCAGTGGCTGATCAGTATCTCACCCTGCTGATGCCATGAGTCCCCTGATGCCTTAAGTGCTTTAGGGAGAGGCTGGGACGGACAAGAGGGCTGGTGGTTTGCTCTAGGCTTTGCCTGTCTTTCTGGACTGGAAGATAAGTGACCTCGGTCTCACACAACACACCTCTGGCGTCTTGCACATGTAGCAGTGGGTGTGAGGGAACCTGAGAGGAAGCAGCTTCACTGAGGGCCTAATATACATACTGTGTGCCAATGATTCACCCTGGGCTTGGTCTTTCACATTCATTACCTCATTCAGTTTTCCCAGCAGCTCTCTGAGATAGATACGTTCATGTCAGATTTACAGATGAGGAAACTGAAGCTTAGACAAGTGAGATAATTGCCAACGGCGAGACACGTTAGTGAGTTGGTATCTGAACACGTGTTTTATCATTTGGACTTCCCTGGTGGCTCAGACGGTAAGAGCATCTGCCTACAATGCGCGGGGATCTGGGTTCAATCCCTGGGCTGGGAAGATCCCCTGGAGAAGGAAATGGCAATCCACTCCAGTACTCTTGCCTTGAAAATCCCATGGATGGAGGAGCCAGAGATGGATGCTACAGTCCATGGGGTCGCAAAGAGCTGGACACGCCTGGGCCACTTCACTTTATCACCCTAGATCCTGCAGGTGGAGAGAAGAAGGGGGGCGGGTACTAGTGTATAAGTTATCATGTGTGAAGATATTTGGCAAGCTTCTTTCCATCAAAGGGCTTCACTAATATCTCAGTTGTTAAAGAATCTTCCTGTAATGCAGGAAACCCTGGTTTGACTCCTGGGTCAGGAAGATACCCAGGAGGAGGAATAGGCTACCCACTCCAGTATTCTCAGGCTTCTCTTGTGGCTCAGCTGGTAAAGAATGCACCTGCATTGCAGGAGACCTGGGTTTGACCCCTGGGTTGGGAAGATGCCCTGGAGGAGGGAAAGGCTACCCACTCCAACATTCTGGCCTGGAGAATTCCATGGACAGTATAGTCCAAGGGGTTGAGAAGAGTTGGACATGACTGAGAGGCTTTTACTTCACTTCCCATCAAAACTAAGTGAGCTAGGCCCAAAATGGTACTTCATACTTACTTATGTTTTAATTTCTATTAATTGCCCTGAGAATGAGGCATAATATGAGGCTTTACCTGCCCTACCTCTAGGCTTCCAGACTGATCTCACTCCAGACACACCCCTCACTCTGTGTTCCAGCCACATTAAAAGTCTCTTTGTTCCCAGAATCACACATGATCTTTCTGCTCCATAGAACTGTGCCCAGTACTCCCTTCACGAGAATGATTCTTCTGCCACCGTAGCCCCCGTTTCTGCCGGACCATCCCTGCGTTAGTGCTTCTGCAGCAGTGTCTCCTCTGGCTTTTCAGACCTGAGTTAGTCCTTTTGTCACACCCTGCTTCATAGCACAGGGGGCTTCCCCGGTGATTCGGCAGTAAAGAAACCACCTGCAACGCAGGAGACACGGGAGACGTGGGCTCAGTCCCTGGGTCGGGAAGATCCACTGCAGGAGGGCAGGGCGACCCACTCCAGTATTCTTGCCTTGAGAATCCCATAGATAACAGGAGCCTGGCGGGCTCTGACCACAGGGTCGCGAGGAGTCAGACACGACTGAAGCCGCTGAGCAGGTTGGAGCACACTATCTCCTTTTTGGTAAGGTGCCTCACACCTGCACTTGTTTAGAAGATTTGCGATGGCAAAGGTGATCTGATGTGCACAAAATGCCGCCATTTTTCTAGTACTCGGCACAGACCCTAGCGCATTGTATTCACACATATACAAGCCGATATTAAACACTGGCATTCTACTTGCTTGAATATATTAATAATTTCCAGTTATTCTGACAGTGCCTTAATGTCTAAAGTGTACCAAAGCATTTTCTAAAATTTTAAGCGCGAACAATATGTTTGTGAAAACAAACAGAACCAGAAAACTTTACCTACATGTGTTGGAAAGACCGGAAGATAAAAAGAAATGCATTAGCCTCTCTGTTGCTATGGAATTGTTTTGTTAAATTTGTGATCGGGTTCACTGAAAGCTTTATTAGCACTCTTTAGAGCAAAGAAATAATGTCTGATGTGGTTCACCATCTATCTGGAGCCAAATTAAAAAGAAAAATGTAAGGTGTGATGATTTGAGGGCACTCAGAATGTATCAATTATTTATGTTGACATTCATTATCTGAGTAAAAGGCAAGATAAAGGCTTTGGGGAATTGTAGGGTTCATAAAATTTCTAATTATTCTAATTTACTGTAATTAAGATACTAAAATCATCCTGACTAAAAGCAGTGATGTCTTTTAATATTAACTGAGAGGGAGGGAAGTTATTTTTGAGTTTTGGCTTTATTTACTATAACTTTTCAATATGACAGAAAAACTCGTCCTGATTTGTAAGATTTTAAAATGATGGTTTTAAAACTCCTAATGTAAAATTGGATAAAGCACAATTCAGAATTATAGCATTTAAGTTAAAGTATTTACAGATTCATAAAATCTATCCCATCAGTACTACATATAAACTCTATTAAAATCATAGCCTTACAGAAGAAAAGGCACCTTTAATATATATTTTCATAATTTTAAGAGTAGAGAAAATACAAAGAAATATGTATTAGTTCCATATTTGTAGTAGGAGTTAGCTATCCTCTCTACAGAGGTCATTTCTGGATACTGATAAGGCTTTGGAAGGCAGAGTTATAAAAATAGATATAAAAAAGTATGATATTTATTATTTTTTTAAAAAGCACAGGGACTATCAGAGTAATGCCATGCTATATTTCCCTCATGTAATTTCCAAACAATTCCTATTATGGCTGGGTTGTCTTGGATTGAGAGAAGCACAGTTTAAAATGAAAGTCTACACATTTGTTACTAAGTGCAGATCATGTTACCACTCAAGCTGCTGACTCTGGCATTTGGGAGTCTTGGAAGCTGAAAAGACTTTAGGGCATCCGCTAGTGTGGTAGGCACAGTATGGAACTATGACAACTTAGGAGCATTCAAAGACCTTTCAGAGAAGGGCAAATTGAGGCTTTTTTGAATTCTTAAGGTATTTTTACAACATCTATTTGTCTGAATAGTGTTAATTCAGAGAAGTCAAAGAATAACTGTTTTTAATCTTTTTTTCCTAAAATATCCAAAGTAACATCAAATAGAGTGATACCTATCTTTTAAATTATTTTCCCCTCTTGGAAACATAAGCTATAGAGAGGGTGAATACAATATATGCGCGCAGTGTCAGGGATGATCCTGACAATTAAGACCCGTGAAAGCAGCACCCAGTGCTTCTGAAGCCCTCCATCATCTCTCTCAGCCTCTGCTCTCTGAGTAATTATCACCTAGCATTCATTTCCTTTTCTTTATTTGTTCTCTGGAAATGTAGGACAGCTCTGGATATATTGTTAAAGTTTGATGTTTTTGAACTATAAACAAATGTGTGTACAATGTGTGTACAGCAGTCTGTTTTTTTTTCACTCAATATTGTATTTTTGAAATTTATCCATCCTGATGCATGTAGCTTATTTTATTTCATTTCACTACAACTCATTAAATGAATATACCAAATTCTGTTGTGTGAATTGTTCAAATTCCATTGCATGCATTTAATTGTATGAATATACAACAGTTTTATTTATCCATTTTACTGTTGCTACACATGAGCTATTTCTCATTTTCCACATTTAGAACAGTGCAACTATAACCACAAAGATAGGTCTTATACACATTCGTGGTACATACATATGGGTTTTCCAGAATTGGGTGTTCAATAGCTAGTAGTGGAACTTCTGGGTCACTGGGTATATGCTTGTTCAACTTTACTCTGTAAAGTCAAATTGTCCTTCCAGTTGGCTTTTACCAATTTCCACATTAATTAGCACTGCGTATGTGTTCCTATTGTTTCATATACTTGGCAAACAACATCTATTCTAATTTTTCCAGTAGACTTAAAATTATCCAAGAGATATAAAATTCACATGTAGTTTTGTTTGGGATGAATTAATGTTAGTTCTGTATATATTGTAAGAAATATCTGTATTTTAAAATATCGATGTACATCCATACTTAATTATTAAAAATACTCTGCTCATGGCATCACCATGAGTCTATAAACATGCTATGCACTGGTTAAACACCAAGAGAAGTGAGTTATGATACGCTACATACTGAGACACCAAAATCTTCCTGTTGCTTAAAGTTAAGCAGTTAAAAATTATAGACACGTAGGGGCGAACTCGGGGCTTCCCTGGTGGCTCAGACGGTAAAGAATCTGCTGCAATGCAGGAGACGCAGGTTTGAGCCTTGGGTCGGGAAGATCCCCTGGAGGAGGCAGGGCAGCCCACTCCAGTACTCTTGCCTCGAGAATCTCATGGACAGAGGAGCTTGGCGGGCTACAGTCCATAGGGTTGCAAAGAGTCAGACAGGACTGAAGCGACTGAGCATGCATGTCTCAGGGAGAACTCACGCCTTATGTGTCAGAAATATGTAGTTAGTAGCAAGGTGTTCTTTTTATAAAAATACTTATTCATTTATTTGGCTGCACCAGGTCTTAGCTGGGGCATGTGAGCTCTTAGTTGCCACATAGTAGCAAGATATTCTCACTATGAAATGTATTTCAGTAGATTGATTTTTGTACATTCAGCCACTGAAAAGGAAGAATACATTAGAAAAGAGTTGTTTATGAAATTTATTCCATAAATTGCTGCTTCAGTCTTTATGTATAATATATATGCATATACATATATGTATATATTCATATGGTTATCTCTATGTATATGCACATATGCATATATTTTGTCAGATGAAGGAAAAAATCAGGAGAATTATTTTATATCATGTAGATGAGGCATGTAATTTATTTATAAAAATCTGTAACAAAGAAATTGATAGTATGTAATTTATCTTCTGCTAACTTGACATTCTGAATAACTTCAATGTAAGCCCTAAATTCAGGTCTATGTTTTCCCGTTATGAGTTAAAGGATATAATTGGCAGTTACATGAGCTCTGTGTTTAGCTCAGTATATAGAATATGTATAATCAGAGCTCAATACCAAAACACAAAAAGCTTGAGTAAAAAATGGGCAGAGGATCCAGGAGAGACATTTTTTCCAAAGAAGATGTACAGATAGCCAACAGATAAATAAAAAGGTATTCAACATCACTAATTATCAGGAAAATGCAACTCAAATGGACAACACTATCACCTCACATCTGCTAAAATGGCTGTTATAAAAAAATAACAAGGGTTGGCATTTAAAAATACGCTATGTAAAAGCTTTATTTTTAAAAGTTCAGTGATCTCATAAATAGAAATACTTAGTGGGAGTTTCACTCATAAAGCTCCTTAGTAGGTGCCTAGTAAGATGTGAAGGGGAGAGAACTCCTGTGCACTGCTGATGGGAACGTACACACTGGTGCAGATACTGTAAAGGCTCCTCAAAAAATTAAAAATAGCAGTAGCATATAATCCGGCAATTTCACTTCTGAATATTTGCCTGAAATACTCAGGTGAATATGCATATAATACTGGAAAGGACAGTATTAACTGGAAAAGATACATGTGCCCCATGTTCAGTGCAGCATTGTATGAAATAGCCAAGACATGGAAGCAACCTAACTGCCCAGTGGATGGATGAATAGATACAGGAAAGGTGGTTTAAGTATGCAGTGAATATTATATGGCCCCAAAGAAGGAAATTGCCATTTGTGACCACATGAATAACCTTGAGGACATTATGCTAAGTGACATAAGTCAGACAAAGACAAACACCAAAATGATCTCAGTTTTATGTGGTATCTAAAAAAACAATAAACAAAGAAACAAAAATATGAACTAGATACAGAGATACAGAGAACAGACTTGTGGTTGCCAGAGGTTGCTGAGGGTGGGGTAGGTGAAATGGGTGAAGGAGGTCAAAATGTACAAATTTTAGTTATAAAATAGATGTCATGAGGATGTAATGATGCATGATGACTATAGCTAATACTGAACTATATATTTGAAATTCGCTAACAGCTAGATATTAATAGTTTTATAAGAAGAAATATTGTAACTATGTGTGGTGATGGATGTTTAGCAGAGTTATTGTGGAGATGATTTTGCAATATATACAAATATTGATGAATCATTATGCTGTATTCCTGAAACTCTATTATATGTCAATTAAATACCTCAATAAAAACTATCTTATCTCAACATGACAAGCTTTGAGTGGCATCTGATGGCAGTAATGTATTAAGGTTAATTTTTCTGATTTTGTTCCTTGCATTACCGGCATAAATAAGAATGTATTTATGAGGAATACCCATCAAAGTTTTCGGGGTAACAGGGAATCAGGTTAGTGATCTAGTCTCAGATGGTTAAGGAGAATAGTTATTTCTACTAATAACTTTTTTGAAACTTTCTAGTTCTTTCCAAAAATACTTAATAAAAAATATACTACTAAAAAAGTGCTACCAGAAAATACATAAAATATTCATTATATAACATATTCCTTCTAATGAACTAAGCATATTTTAATTTCTATCTAGAAATACATTGACTGAACTATTTATGAGAGTAGTTTTAACGGTGATAAGATCGTCTTGTCTTGTAAGCCATAACTCCCCAGAGACCAACATTGTATCTCTTTTTCATCACCTCTGTTGGATGTAAAATTCCCAAATTATCAAGCTGCTTTCTGGCCCATCTTACCCTGTGAGATTTGCCAAAATTTGTACAAAGCACACCATTGTAACTCTTGCTTGCTGTGCTTGAGAGGGGCAGTTTATTATATTCCTTTTAATTTAGAGGTTCCAAAACATTAGATTGCAACCCACTTTAGGTTTTGAAATTTTATTTTTATATTTTTAAGCGTCTTTCTGTGGCCATACTTCATAATTCACCCTATTGGTCTCTACAGCTTAGACTGGATGCCCAGGCGTGGGGTGGTGGTGGTAATTTAGGTGGCAATGCCATATAGTGTCCTTTCTTATAACTCACTGCACATTCAGTTAGAATCTACTCTTCCTACAGTCACTTGGATCCCAAGCCTTGAGGAAAATGAAAATCTGTTTCCTGTCCATAGAGCCAAAGCTTATTTATCTTTAAAGGGTTGTCACTGATGTTAGGGCTTCCCTGGTTGCTCAGTCAGTAAAGAATCCGCCTGCATTGCGGGAGACCTGGGTTCAATCCCTGGGTCAGGAAGAGCCCCTGGAGAAGGGCATGGCTACCCATTCTAGTATTCTTGCCTGGAGAACCCCCCATAGACAGAGAGAGAAGCCTGGCGGGCTGCAGTCCATTGGGGTTGCAAAGAGCTGGACATGACTGAGCAACTAAGCACATCACTGATGTTAACTTCTTCCAAGATTTTCTGACTTATATCCCTCATAGGTGGCTTCTGGTAACCAGACAGTCACATAGAGCACAATGCTAATTCATTATTTCTCGGTTTAAATTAACAGAAACCCATCTAGATCAGAATGTTTATGACAACCTTAAGGGCACACTTCTCCTGCTATTAAGGTTCCAAAGACTCTAATCAGCTGCTTGTTGCAATTAGTTAAAAACTGTGGTAGCTAATGACACCAGGTAATGATAACTGAATGTGCCTACCTCCACTGTGGGGCTGGACCTGATGTAGAGTCCATCCTTCCCCCTTGCTGGAATAGTTTCTCTCCTCTAGGGCAGTACTGGATGGATATTACCAAATTCTACCTCACTGATCTCATTTTCTCATGACTTCTTACTGAATAAATCCTTTTTTGTTGATTTCTTCCTTCTTTAGATACTTTTCCTTCTGTTAAATTAATTTTAAAATATTCAGCTGGAATTAAGTCCTGCTTTTTCTGCACTAAGTCTAGAAATGTTGTCTGGAGGTGACTTCTACTTGTAGATGATCTCTGTAAAGAATGGATTTTAAGTATTTCTTTCTTAGTTCTGAGAGTTATTGCCATTGTTGTTTCACCAAGTCATGTCCAACTCTTCTGTGACTTCATGGACTGCAGTCCACCAGGCTTCTCTGTCCATGGGGTTTTCCAGGCAAGAATACTAAGTGGGTTGCCATTTCCTACTCCAGGGATCTTCCCGACTCAGGGATCAAGCCCACATCTCCTGTGTCTTCTGCACTGGCAGGCAGATTCTTTACCAGGGAGCCACCAGGGAGGCCTTTAACAGCTTAGGTTAAATCCAGTGAGGCCTCTGACTGACTGGTTCCTAGCTCTATGAAAATAGCTTTTCACCATCAAAATTAAGCCCTTTTGCATGAAAAAACACAAAGGCAAGAAACCTACATAGACTCTCTTACTTGTATCTTTAAATTTTATTTTATTTTTCACGATGTATGTGCTGGTTTGAATATAATCAAGATGAACACAACTTGAGGGAGGCTAAGATATCTTTCCCACCAGTCTTGACTGTAGAACAGGCTGTGTGCCTGGTTCAGCTCATGGTGCGATTCTATAATGAATCAGGATGACTTTGTAATATTTGGAGACTTGAATAGTTTCAGTTCAGTTCAGTTCAGTTGTTCAGTCGTGTCCGATCTTTGCAACCACATGAATTGCAGCACGCCAGGCCTCCCTGTCCATCACCAACTAACTCCTGGAGTTCACTCAGATTCACATCCATTGAGTCAGTGATGCCATCCAGCCATCTCATCCTCTGTCTTCTCCTTTTCCTCCTGCCCCCAATCCCTCCCAGTATTAAAGTCTTTTCCAGTGAGTCAACTCTTCACATGAGGTGGCCAAAGTACTGGAGTTTCAGCTTTAGCATCATTCCTTCCAAAGAAATCCCAGGGTTAATCTCCTTCAGAATGGACTGGTTGGATCTCCTTGCAGGCCAAGGGACTCTCAAGAGTCTTCTCCAACACCACAGTTCAAAAGCATCAGTTCTTCAGAGGTCAGCTTTCACATCCATACATGACTACTGGAAAAACCATAGGATTCACTAGATGAACTTTTTGGCAAAGTAATGTCTCTGCTTTTTAATATGCTCTCTAGGTTGGTGATAACTTTTCTTCCAAGCAGTAAATGTCTTTTAATTTCATGGCTGCAGTCACCATGTGCAGTGATTTTGGAGCCCCCAAAATAAAGTCTGACACTGTTTCCCCACCTATTTCCCATGCAGTGATGGGACCAGATGCCATGATCTTCGTTTTCTGAATGTTGAGCTTTAGGCCAACTTTTTCACTCTCCTCTTTCACTTTCATCAAGAAGCTTTTTAGTTCCTCTTCACTCTTTGCCATAAGGGTAGTGTCATCTGCATATCTGAAGTTATTGATATTTCTCCCGGCAATCTTGATTCCAGCTTGTGTTTCTTCCAGTCCTGTATTTCTCATGATGTACTTTGCATAGAAGTTAAATAAGCAGGGTGACAATATACAGCCTTGACGTACTCCTTTACCTCTTTGGAACCAGTCTGTTTTTCCATGTGCAGTTCTAACTGTAGCTTCCAGACCTACATACAGATTTCTTAAGAGGCAGGTCAGGTGGTCTAGTATTCCCATCTCTTTCAGAATTTTCCACAGTTTTTTGTGATCCACACAGTCAAAGGCTTTGGCATAGTCAAGAAAGAAGAAATAGATATTTTTCTGGAACTCTCTTGCTTTTTCCATGTTCCAGCAGATGTTGGCAATTTGATCTCTGGTTCCTCTGCCTTTTCTAAAACCAGCATGAACATCAGGAACTTCATGGTTCATGTATTGCTGAAACCTGGCTTGGAGAATTTTGAGCATTACTTTACTAGCATGTGAGATGAGTGCAACTGTGTGGTAGTTTGATGCTGTGAAAGTGCTGTACTCAATATGCCAGCAAATTTGGAAAACTCAGCAGTGGCCACAGGACTGGAAAAGGTCAGTTTTCATTCCAGTCCCAAATAAAGGCAATTCTAAAGAATGCTCAAAGTACATCAGAATTGAATACTTTATTCATAATCTCTTACCCTTCCCACAGGGCTTCCTAGATGGTTCAGTGATAAAGAATCTGCCTGCCAATGCAGGAGATGTGGGTTCTATCCCTGGGTCAGGAAGATCCCCTGGAGGAGGAAATGTAAACGCACTCCAGTACTCTTGCCTGGGAAATCCCATGGAGGAGGAGCCTGGTGAGCTATAGTCCACAGGACTGAAAGAGAGTCAGACATGATTTAGCAACTAAACAACAACAACTCTTCCCATAAGGTCTCTAGGAGGGGAAAGGGTTGTGTAAAGAAAGCAGCGTACAGAAGGAGATTTGTCTCTAAACCCCAAATCAGAGCTCTGATAATGCTGGTGGGGCCAGCAAAAGGCTTCCCTGATTTAAGTTCAGTTCAGTTCAGTCACTCAGTCATGTCCGACTCTTTGCGACCCCGTGAATCGCAGCACGCCAGGCCTCCCTGTCCATCACCATCTCCCGGAGTTCACTCTGACTCGCATCCATAGAGTCCGTGCTGCCATCCAGCCATCTAATCCTCGGTCGTCCCCTTCTCCTCCTGCCCCCAATCCCGCCCAGCATCAGAGTCTTTTCCAATGAGTCTACTCTTCAAATGAGGTGGCCAAAGTACTGGAGTTTCAGCTTCAGCATCATTCCTTCCAAAGAAATCCTAGGGTTGATCTTCAGAATGGACTGGTTGGATCTGCTTGCAGTCCAAGGAAATCTCAAGAGTCTTCTCCACCACCACAGTTCAAAAGCATCAATTCTTGGGTGCTCAGCCTTCTTCACAGTCCAACTCTCACATCCATACATGACCACTGGGCTTACCTGGTGACTCAGAGGTTAAAGCATCTGCCTGCAATGTGGGAGACCTGGGTTCAATCCCTGGGTCAGGAAGATCCCCTGGAGAAGGAAATGGCAACCCACTCCAGTATTCTTGCCTGCAGAATCCCATGGACAGAGGAGCCTGGTGGGCCACAGTCCATGGGGTTGCAAAGAGTCATACACGGCTGAGTGACTCCCTGATCTAAACTCCATAAGAAATCTTAGATCTGCTTCTCCAATCTGAGCAGATTTATTTATTTATTATTATTTATTTATTTATTATAAATAAATTTGTTTATTATTTATTATTTATTTTTACCTATTTATTATTACCTAATCTGAAATCAAATCCCTTATGACTATACAGTGGAAGTGAGAAATAGATTTAAGAAACTAGATCTGATAGGCAGAGTGCTGAAGATCTATGGATGGAGGTTCCTGACATTGTACAGGAGACAGGGATCAAGACCATCCCCAAGAAAAAGAAATGCAAAAAGCAAAATGGTTGTTGGAGGAGGCCTTACAAACAACTGTGAGAGAAGAAGGAAGCAGAAAGCAAAGGAGAAAAGGAAAGATATACCCATTTGAATGCAGAATTCCAAAGAATAGCAAGGAGAGATAGGAAAGCCTTGCTCAGCAAGAAATAGAGGAAATCATGCAAAGAAATAGAGGAAAACAATAGAATGGGAAAGAATAGAGATCTCTTCAAGAAAATTAGAGATACCAAGGGAACATTTCATCCAAAGATGGCCTCAGTAAAGGACAGAAATGGTGTGGACTTAATAAAAGAGAAGATATTAAGAGGAGGTGGCAAGAATTCTCAGACGAACTGTACAATAAGATCTTCATGACCCAGATATCACGACAGTGTGATCACTCACCTAGAGCCAGACATCTTGGAATGTGAAGTCAATTGGGCCTTAGAAAGCATCACTACAAATAAAGCTAATGGAGATGATGGAATTCCAGTTAAGCTATTTCAAATCCTGAAGATGATGATATGAAAAAGCTGCACTCAATATGCCAGCAACTTTGGAAAACTCAGCAGTGGCCACAGGACTGGAAAAGGTCAGTTTTCGTTCAAATCCCAAAGAAAGGCAATGCCAAAGAATGCTTAAAATACTGCACAGTTGCACTCATCTCTTTTTTTTTTTTTTTAAACTCTTTTACAAATGCACATGCTTTTTTATTTTTATTTTTTTCAACAACATAGTTTTTTTCTTTTAATACTTTATTCTACATTACAATACTGTATTTGTTTTGCCATACATTGACATGAATCAGCCACAGGTGTCCACGATCTCCCAATGCCAAAGCCCCCTCCCACCTCCCACCCCACATCCTCTCCCTGAATCATCCCGTGCACCCGCACCATGCGTCCTGCATCCTGTATTGAACATAGACTGGCGCTTCATTCTTACAAGATAGTATACATGTTTCAATGCCGTTCTCCCAAATCTTCCCAACCTCTCCCTCTCCCTCTCCCTCAGAGTCCAAAAGTCCGTTCTATACCTCTGAGTCTCTTTTGTTGTCTCACATAGAGGGTCTTCATTATTATCCTTTTAAATTCCATATATATGTGTCAGTATACTGTATTGGTGTTTTTCTTTCTGGCTTAATTCACTCTGTATAATCGGCTCCAATTTCATCCATCTCATTAGAACTGAGTCAAATTTATTCTTTTTAAGGGCTGAGTAGTACTCCACTGTGTATATGTACCAAAGCTTTCTTATCCATTCATCTGCTGATGGACATCTAGGTTGTTTCCCTGTCCTGGCTATTATAAACAGTGCTGCGATGAACATTGGGGTACATGTGTCTCTTTCAATTCTGGTTTCCCGGTGTGTATGCCCAGCAGTGGGATTGCTGGATCATAAGGCAGTTCTATTTGCAATTTTTTAAGGAATCTCCACACTGTTTTCCATAGTGGCTGTACTAGCTTGCATTCCCACCAGCAGTGTAACAGGGTTCCCCTTTCTCCACATCCTCTCCAGCATTTATTGCTTGTAGACTTTTGGATCGCAGCCATTCTGACTGGTGTGAAATGATACCTCATTGTGGTCTTGATTTGCATTTCTCTGATAATAAGTGATGCTGAGCATCTTTTTCATGTGTTTATTAGCCATCCATATGTCTTCTTTGGAGAAATGCCTATTTAGTTCTTTGGCCCATTTTTTGATTGGATCGTTTATTTTTCTGGAGTTGAGCTGCATAAGTTGCTTGTATATCTTTGAGATTAGTTGTTTGTCAGTTGTTTCATTTGCTATTGTTTTCTCCCATTCAGAAGGCTGTCTTTTCACCTTGCTTATAGTTTCCTTTGTTGTGCAGAAGCTTTTAATTTTAATTAGATCCCATTTGTTTATTTTTGCTTTTATTTCCAGTATACTGCGAGTTGGATCATAGAAGATCCTGCTGTGATTTATGTCTGAGAGTGTTTTGCCTATGTTTTCCTCTAGGAGTTTTATACTTTCTGGTCTTACATTTAGATCTTTAATCCATTTTGAGTTTATTTTTGTGTATGGTGTTAGAAAGAGATCTAGTTTCATTCTTTTACAAGTGGTTGACCGGTTTTCCCAGCACCACTTGTTAAAGAGACTGTCTTTACTCCATTGTATATTCTTGCCTCCTTTGTCGAAGATAAGGTGTCCATAGGTGTGTGGGTTTATCTCAGGGCTTTCTATTTTGTTCCATTGATCTATATTTCTGTCTTTGTGCCCGTACCATACTGTCTTAATGACTGTGGCTTTGTAGTAGAGCCTGAAGTCAGGCAAGTTGATTCCTCCAGTTCCATTCTTCTGTCTCAAGATTGCTTTGGCTATTCGAGGTTTTTGTATTTCCATACAAATCTTGAGATTATTTGATCTAGTTCTGTGAAAAATACTGCTGGTAACTTGATAGGAATTGCATTGAATCTGTAGATTGCTTTGGGTAGTATACTCATTTTCACTATATTGATTCTTCCAACCCATGAGCATGGTATATTTCTCCATCTATTAGTGTCCTCTTTGATTTCTTTCATCAGTGTTTTATAGTTTTCGATATATAGGTCTTTAGTTTCTTTAGATAGGAATATTCCTAAGTATTTTATTCTTTTCGTTGCAATGGTGAATGGGATTGTTTCCTTGACTTCTTTTTCTACTTTCTCATTATTAGTGTATAGGAATGCAAGGGATTTCTGAGTGTTGATTTTATATCCTGCAACTTTACTGTATTCGTTGATTAGCTCTAGTAGTTTTCTGGTCGAGTCATCTCATATGTTAGTAAAGAAAAGCTTAAAATTCTCCTAGCCAGGCTTCAGCAATACATAAACCGTGAACTTCCAGATGTTCAAGCTGGTTTTAGAAAAGGCAGAGGAAACGGAGATCAAATTGCCAACATCCATTGGATCATGGAAAAAGCTAGAGAGTTCCAGAAAACATCTATTTCTGTTTTCTTGACTATGCCAAAGCCTTTGACTCTGGATCACCATGAACTGTGGAAAAATCTGAAAGAGATGGGAATACCAGGCCACCTGACCAGCCTCTTGAGAAACCTGTATGCAGGTCAGGAAGCAACAGTTAGAACTGGACATGGAACAATAGACTGGTTCCAAATAGGAAAAGGAGTACGTCAAGCCTGTATATTGTCACCCTGCTTATTTATCTCATATGCAGAGTATATGCCGAAGAATTGATGCTTTTGAACTGTGGTGTTGGAGAAGACTCTAGAGAGTCCCTTGGACTGCAAAGAGATCCAACCAGTCCATCTTAAAGGAGATCAGTCCTGGGTGTTCATTGGAGGGACTGTTGTTGAAACTGAAACTCCAATACTTTGGCCACCTGATGTGAAAAGCTGACTCATTTGAAAAGACCCTGATGCTGGAAAAGATTGAGGCCAGGACAAGGGGACGACAGAGGATGAGGTGGTTGGATGGCATCACCGACTCAATGGACATGGATTTGGATGGACTCTGGGAGTTGGTGATGGACAAGGAGGCCTGGTGTGCTGTGGTTCATGGGGTTGCAAAGAGTCAGACACGACTGAGCGACTGAACTGAAGTGAATCTGTATCAGATTAAAGAATAAAGCAAGGATCTGCCAATGTTAGGCATTTTTATCTATTATTTTTCTTTCCCTAAAAAAATGGAAGCACTAATTTTGCTGCTCTTTGGAATTCAGGTAGTATCTATCTACATATCCTTTTCTAACCTGAGTATTATCATAACGAATCATAATGGATTTTCTATTTTATTTTTAATTTTTTATTTTTTATTTATTTTATTTTTTTGAATGCTGTTTTTAAAATTAAATTTATTTATTTTTTTAATTACAATACTGTATTTGTTTTGCCATACATTGGCACGAATCAGCCACAGGTGTCCACGATCTCCCAATGCCAAAGCCCCCTCCCACCTCCCACCCTACATCCTCTCCCTGAATCATCCCGTGCACCCGCACCATGCGTCCTGCATCCTGTATTGAACATAGACTGGCGCTTCATTCTTACAAGATAGTATACATGTTTCAATGCCGTTCTCCCAAATCATCCCAACCTCTCCCTCTCCCTCAGAGTCCAAAAGTCCGTTCTATACCTCTGAGTCTCTTTTGTTGTCTCACATAGAGGGTCTTCATTATTATCCTTCTAAATTCCTTATATATGTGTCAGTATACTGTATTGGTGTTTTTCTTTCTGGCTTACTTCACTCTGTATAATCGGCTCCAATTTCATCCATCTCATTAGAACTGAGTCGAATTTATTCTTTTTAAGGGCTCAGTAGTACTCCATTGTGTATATGTACCAAAGCTTTCTTATCCATTCATCTGCTGATGGACATCTAGGTTGTTTCCTTGTCCTGGCTATTATAAACAGTGCTGCAGTGAACATTGGGGTTCATGTGTCTCTTTCAATTCTGGTTTCCCCAGTGTGTATGCCCAGCAGTGGGATTGCTGGATCATAAGGCAGTTCTATTTGCAATTTTTAAGGAATCTCCACACTGTTTTCCATAGTGGCTGTACTAGCTTGCATTCCCACCAGCAGTGTAAGAGGGTTCCCTTTTCTCCACATCCTCTCCAGCATTTATTGCTTGTAGACTTTTGGATCGCAGCCATTCTGACTGGTGTGAAATGATACCTCATTGTGGTCTTGATTTGCATTTCTCTGATAATAAGTGATGTTGAGCATCTTTTCATGTGTTTGTTAGCCATCCGTATGTCTTCTTTGGAGAAATGCCTATTTAGTTCTTTGGCCCATTTTTTTATTGGTTCCTTTATTTTTCTGGAGTTGAGCTGCATAAGTTGCTTGTATATCTTTGAGATTAGTTGTTTGTCAGTTGTTTCATTTGCTATTGTTTTCTCCCATTCAGAAGGCTGTCTTTTCTCCTTGCTTATAGTTTCCTTTGTTGTGCAGAAGCTTTTAATTTTAATTAGATCCCATTTGTTTATTTTTGCTTTTATTTCCAGTATATTGGGAGGTGGATCATAGAGGATCCTGCTGTGATTTGTGTCGGAGAGTGTTTTGCCTATGTTTGCGGACGACACCATCCTCTATATAGAAAAGCCTAAAGACTTGACCAGAAAACTACTAGAGCTAATCAACGAATACAGTAAAGTTGCAGGATATAAAATCAACACTCAGAAATCCCTTGCATTCCTATACACTAATAATGAGAAAGTAGAAAAAGAAGTCAAGGAAACAATCCCATTCACCATTGCAACGAAAAGAATAAAATACTTAGGAATATTCCTATCTAAAGAAACTAAAGACCTATATATCGAAAACTATAAAACACTGATGAAAGAAATCAAAGAGGACACTAATAGATGGAGAAATATACCATGCTCATGGGTTGGAAGAATCAATATAGTGAAAATGAGTATACTACCCAAAGCAATCTACAGATTCAATGCAATTCCTATCAAGTTACCAGCAGTATTTTTCACAGAACTAGATCAAATAATCTCAAGATTTGTATGGAAATACAAAAAACCTCGAATAGCCAAAGCAATCTTGAGACAGAAGAATGGAACTGGAGGAATCAACTTGCCTGACTTCAGGCTCTACTACAAAGCCACAGTCATTAAGACAGTATGGTACGGGCACAAAGACAGAAATATAGATCAATGGAACAAAATAGAAAGCCCTGAGATAAACCCACACACCTATGGACACCTTATCTTCGACAAAGGAGGCAAGAATATACAATGGAGTAAAGACAGTCTCTTTAACAAGTGGTGCTGGGAAAACCGGTCAACCACTTGTAAAAGAATGAAACTAGATCTCTTTCTAACACCATACACAAAAATAAACTCAAAATGGATTAAAGATCTAAATGTAAGACCAGAAACTACAAAACTCCTAGAGGAAAACATAGGCAAAACACTCTCAGACATGGATTTTCTATTTTAATATCAGTCTCTTAATAAACTCTAGACTTTTCCCATTATAATCAATTAAGTTATTTTTCTAAGAGTGTTAAAATATTCTACTGAGAACTGTGCTGATATTTTGATTTATTTCCCAGGGTAATTCCTTAAGAAATATTTTCAAAAAGTGAAGTGAAACTATATATTCTGAATGCTGATATGTTTGAATATGCCTTTTTGTGTGTGTGTGTGCCCATGGCCGGGGATAAATCTGTCTGGGTACAACTGATAGTCACAGTCCTTTTTATCCAGAACTCCATAACACTTCTCAATTGTTTGCGAGCATTAATTCTACATCCAAGATCATAAAGACAGACTAATTTTATTTCCTTCATAGACAACCTATTTTGGTTCTATTTTTTTTTTTTTATGCAAACTTGTGGGATTTCTTCTGTTGTTGCAATTCAGAATTTTCCTTAGGCTATGTCTAAGTGTGCATTTTCTATCAATATTCATGTTCTGTCCTCAGAAGGAGCTCTTCCTATCTAAAGAGCCAACTTCAGGTATTATTGTATTATTTTGTTTATTATTGCTTCTCTGTTTACATACCAGGTTTATCCTTTGCCTTTTCACTTGGGAAATACTCTTATAGGAACACTGGAGGGATGATCAGAGCTATTGCTAATGTTCTTGTGGCAGGAGTTTCTATGCTCTGTTCATGATCTTTCTAAACTTGGATGTGTCCTATCCTTTTAATTTCAGAGCTTTCACGCTCATAGAGAGTTGAAGAGAAATTTAAAAATATCTTCATGTTGAATACAGGGAATTTTCTAGAAGAAATTTTAATTTACTATTACTTGACTAGACATGGGCTAAAAGGAACCAGGTATTAATTATAACTGATAACTTTTCCCTCTCTTAGGAATCATCATTAAAATGGCATTTTATGTGTAATAACTTAAATAAATTTGCCTTGTTCAAAAAATGTTTGTATTCCTATCACCCTCTGGTGATCAGATCATGTCAATCTTCTATACTAATAGAAATAATATATATATATATATATGTATGTCTATTCAGACAGGTCAATTTGATCTTCTTAGAAAATTATCTTCCTTGGACTACTATTTTTTTCTTTTGCCTTTACTATTTAAAAGAACACATTTAAAAATACCTGGTAGTAATATGCATATTGTTTCTATATACCTTAGATCAGTAATTATCAACCCTGTTTGTCCATTAGACTCACTGGAACTGTGACTATGCCATGTCCCAGAACAATTAAACTGCTGGAGCTGGGGGTTGGGCTTCATTACTTTTCACAATTGCTTCAGAACCAATGGGAGAGAGAAGTACGTAGTATAAGGAAGTGGCTAATATAATTATGGAGGCTGAGAAGTCCAAGGTTTGAAATTGGCAGACTGGAGAAGAGCTAATGGTGTAGTTCTGTCCAAAAGCCAACAGTCTCAAGATCCAAGAAGAGTGAATATTTCAGTTCAAGTCCAAAGGCAGGAAAAGACCAGTGCCCTAGCTGAAGCAGACGGGAAAGAAGGATTTCTCTTACCTGTGGAAGGAGGTAGGCTGCCCATATTAATATTTGGCCCTTCAATCAATGAGATGAGGGCCCCTCAGGTTAGGGAGGGCCATCTACTTTACTCAGTCTATTGATTCAGAATATTATCTCATTCAAAGTCACACCCAACAGAATGTTTGAATGGCTATCTGAGCATCACATGTCAAGTAAAGCTGACACATAAAATTAACCATCATAAGAATTTATCATTTCCTCATTTTGTATCTGCTGCAGGAAGGTTACATAAAATCTTATGGATGGCCAACTTTCTTAGTTTATTCTGATAGTTTAAATCATCATTCCAGCTGGAAACTGAAAGTGAAAGTATATTGCTATTTCAAAACATTTAAATTGGTTTGCTACAGGGAGTTACTACATTAGAGCCATTGTTTGTCCCTGAATTCTTGGATATTCTGAAGTGAAAGGAAATAGAAACTGCAGCACTACAGATCAGCTAGAAGTAATAAGACTGTCAAATTCTTTGAAAAGATATGGCGAGGAACCAGAAGTGTCAAGAAGAAAGGAGACAACAGAGAAAACAACCATGTTTCTGCTAGAGAAGGTGACATTTTGAAACCTATATTTCTCCTTGGAGAAGTCCCCACAGCTTCTATAATTCAAATTGTTCTGAGTGGGGGAATGTAAGGGAGATGAAGAAATGAAGTATAAGAACCTTTGTTGTACTCAGTCCCAAGTGAGTGACACTCATAGAAACTGAGCTTATATCCATGACTGGAGAACAGATGCTTTGAAAGTCTATTACACTTTACATGCTTATGCAATGAATTCTGTATGTTTTCCCCAGAGAAATTTAATTGAAATACTTGAAATCAGTCTTTTGGGGAAAGGCAAACAGAGTGTTTTTAAAATTCATCTCAGATGGATCAGTCTAATGAAAAGGAAAGCCAGACTCAAATTCACATAATGTCATTCTTCTATTTAACAAACATTTATTTCCTACCTGAATATCATTATTTTCTGTACATAAAAAATGTCTATGGGATGAAAGAGAGGAAAAGAGAGAAAGAGTAAGCATGTGGAAGTGAGGTGTATAAGCCTACAAAATATGATGAATTGCTAAAGAAAATTGTCATAATGGTTGTTTTGTTGTGGAACAGGAGTACAGAATCAGAGTGGTCACCTACTCTTTACTTAAGACTAAATGGTGTGTATGTATTTATCATTTACCATATGTGAGGCACTATGCTGGGTACTATGAGAGTCAATGATAAAGAAGACAGTCATACTTTATGACATCATGGGGCTGAGATAGTAGCTAATTACATTAAACCATGAGGTGGTTTTGCTGCATGCTGTGATCCTAATTGTATGCTATCTATCTTTTGCTTTTATGATAATATAATACTAAAAACATTTATATATTTTTGGAACTGTTTAGCCATAAAAATGTAGAAAGTCAGCTTTAGTGAGAAATATCTAGTTTCTAAGAAATATTTTAGGAATAAGTTTTCAGTATGATTCATGATATAGTAAATACTCATCTACATAAGTGATACATAAGTCCCATGATTCTCCATTTATCTTTTGTCTGATGCATATTGGATGAGACAATATTTTCAAGCTCTTTCATTGGAACATTTCATGCTGTTTTCCTTCCAAGTTGTTTAATTCTCTTCACTCAATCACTAACGTACTCATTCAGTACAGATTGATTGATTGGTATGTGTATGGCTCCTTAATAGGAGCTGCATATGAAAAGGAATCAAACATTAATAAAACATAAATCCAGTCTCATGAACCTTATTGACCAGTCATGTAATGAAAAGAGAAAGCATGTACTTAAGACGTGATTATGAAAAAGGTTAAGTGCCATCAAAGAAGAATGAGTAGAGTTTTATTTTTGTTCATGCAAATTCAGCAAAGGGGGCATTTGACATAATACCTGAATTCTGGTTACTATTTTGGCACGTGGGGAGGAGGTGGAGAAACTTCCATGTAGAGAGAACAATGAAAACCAAACAAAGAGTGCCAGGGGAAGCAGCATTCAGTTTTATCATGCATGGAATCTTTTAACAGCATATATTAGAGAAAAGACTGGTGTCACTGAGGACACATTGGAGGCCTTAAAAGTATCTCAAGATGTTTTTAGTTTGTTTTCAATGGGAAACTATTGAAGATTTTCAAATAACAACATCTTTAGCCTGAATGACTAAAGAAATATTGCTGCTATTTCCTGAAATAGTGGGTACAAGGGATGCACCCATTTGAGAAGCTGTGTATGTGTTCAGGATGGGTTCTGGTGAGTCTTTCTTGGAATGTTCTATTCAGACAGGTAGAGTTGCAATACCAGGATTAGTAAGTGAGGTAGGCACTTTGGCAGTAAGTGTTAGAGTCACTCTCATTAACAGATGTTAGTGCTGAATCATGACACTAGATAAGTCTTCCAAAGAACAGAGTGAGTTTAGGTAGGGAAGATGAAAATGTCTAGGGCAGAATCCTGAAGTGGGAGGGGAATAAAATAATAATCCACAGTTGGAAGATGGAAGAAGAAAAACAAAAAACACAGAGCCAGAGGAAACTGGTTGCAGTTTTAGAGAAGTAGAAAAATATCATACTATTGAAGGTAAGAAAAAAAAAAGATGATGAAAAATGAGATAACACTGTCCAGTGCACCAAAGAGGGCAAGGTGAAGAACTACGGCAATATTTATACATGAGCTTATACAGCTGAAGATTTTTACTAATGAATTACACACAAACTCTACTTGCAGATGTTAAAATACATTACTCTACAAGTGTGACAATCCCTACTCCACTCGTAGAAAGAATAGTGGCTATTTGGGCAGAGGATGTGAAATATATTTACCTTTGCTCTTGGACCATGTTGTGACTCTAAGACTCAGTCCTAGCTCTGTGGTTTATATGGCTGAATGGAGTGTTTGGGGTAAACAACCAGTACTTTGGCAGGAAGAGCGAAAGGGATTGTGGTGTGTCTTGGACACGTAGGTGAGTGCAGGGGTGGATAGCTTCATTGGTTTGGGCATAGTCTCCTCTTTTCATTCCCTTCTGTGTGTTCTTTCTCAAGCTAAGAAGCTAACAATTGTAATGTTTGCAAATGAAAGTAGTGAGCACAATTTATGTTAACTAAATTTACCCTTTTAGGATAGCTATTTTTCATAATTTTATATTTCCCCATCAATAGTGGCACAAAGCTAAACAAAATAGGGGTAAAGAAGTGGAAATCAGGTACATTTAGCAAAGAGCAAAGTTGATTAAATTGTATACAACACTGAAAATAAATTTCACAGGCTTTGATGTAAAATAATAAATACCATAAAGTTTTTCAAATTTTCTAGTCTCTAATTATGTTCTTTCTGATTTACAACTTAAGTATTTTCCCTTCTGTTAGCTTTTGACACGTCTGAAGTGGAATTCTGCCCTTCTGAGTTTTCTGAACTTGAGATTAAAGGTGTTGTGGTTCAGTCACTAAGTCATGTCTGACTCTGCGACCCCATGGACTGCAGCACCCCAGGCTTCCCTAGGTAAAAGGGCTATATTCTCCCACTTGACCTTCCTGTACTCTGGTTAGCTTGCATTTGCTCCTGACACCAGTAACAAGACCTCCCAATGCAATGGTACAAACAAAGTAGAAATTGATGTCTCTATGAGAACAGTTCAGAAGCAGGAAGTGAAGATCCAGGTTGTACAAGGACCACAGTAACGGAAAACTAATATCTTTCTATTTTCTTCCCTAATTTAATGGCTTCTATTCTCAAGTCATTTCATAGGACGCTATGGCTGCTTGAGTGTTATTATATTAATATCCCTGGCAGCAGAAAGGAAGAAGGGTGCTGGTTACACCCACAAGCCCTGTGCTTGCCCAGCTTTAAGACAAGAAATTAGCTCACTGGTTACCAGGGAAAGCAGTAGAGGAGCACGTCCCTCGCCATCCCTTTGATGAGTACAATCACTAGCTGAGGTCAGGGGCAAGAATGTAGGAAGGTCAGTCATGTGAGTGGGGTGTAGGTGAATCAGGTAGTCATCAAGCAGAGGATGTCCATGGAACAAGAGAATCAGTTCAGTATCAGTTCAGTCACTCAGTCGTGTCTGACTGTGACCCCATGAACTGCAGCACACCAGGCCTTCCTGTCCGTCACCAACTCCCAGACCCTAACTCATGTCCACTGAGTTGGTGATGCCCTCTAATCATCTCATCCTCTGTTGTCCCCTTCTCCTCCTGCCCTCAATCTCTCTCAACATCAGGGTCTTTTCAAAAGAGTCAGCACTTCGCATCAGGTGGCCAAAATATTGGAGTTTCAGCTTCAACATCAGTCTTTAAAATTTTTTTATTTATGGCTGTGCTGGCTCTTCATTACTGTGCACGGACTTTCTTTAGCTGCGGTGAGCAGGAGCTACTCTCTAATTGTGTGCACAGGCTTCTCATTACAGTGACTTCTCTGGTGGTGGAGCGTGGGCTCTCAGGTGTGAGGGCTTTAAAAGTTGTGGTACACAGGCTTAGTTGCCAGTGGCATGTGGGATCTTCCCAGACTAGGGATCGAACCTGTGTCCACTGCACTGGCTGGAGGAATCTTAACCACTGGACCACTAGGGAAATTCAAAAACAGCCATCTTGAGTGCCCTGACAGTACAGAATGGAAAGAGATAGGACTTCTCTTCCTTTTAAGGAGATGCTGGGAAATATCCATATTTCTGCTTAAATCTCCTTGTCCAGAGCTTGGGTACATGTCACATCTGGCTTCAAAAGAAGATGGAAATATTGTCTTTTAGGTGTGTGGCAATATCTCCTTAAACTACAGCCAGAATCATGTTGTTTTGCTATATGTAATCTTCTTATACACTTTCCATTAATGATAAATCAGTTTAATAATCCCACAGCTTGGTGTTTAAACTCTTCATAATAAACCCAAATATATTCTTTCAAATTTATTTTGCATTGCTCTTACACACACATACACACACAGCCATATTAAACTCAAGAATGTTTTACACATCTCTTGCTTTTCCTATTGTGTACTTTTTTGTATGTGCTTTTTCCCACCTAGTGTTGTCATTTTCAACTATTGCTTATTGAAATTTTATTTGTCTAATAAAGCCAATGAAAAATATCACAACTCTAAAAAGTCTTTAATTCTTGAATAGTACATAAGATTTTGTCCTTTGACTTCCTATAGCTTTTGATTTGTATATTTTCATAATATTTTATAAATTTTGCTACTTATTTTACTTTGGACTTGCCCTAACTTTCCTGTAGACAGTAAGCTCCTTGAAGAGTCAAAGATATATTTCATCTCAGTTATTTCTATGCATCTTCTCTGAAGCACCTAGTTTTAGATTTCTGCTTAAGTACCCAAAATAGAATCACAATATTTAACTGAAATTGAATTTTTGCAGAAATTTATGCCTACTTCTTAAGCACTATGGAAAAGAGTACAGTTATATCTAGAAATTTTTTGGGAGTTAAGATTATGATATATTTAAAGTATGCATTTTTGAAATATAGCAGAGGACCAAGGATGTCCTTACGAAAGTGGTAAGGGTCATGGTGGAGCTGGAGATTGCTTATTCTTAGTGGGCAGAGTTCATTTGTATGTGGAACTCAAGAGCTCAGGGAGGCAACTGAAGCATGTCTGCTGGATAACCTAGTCTATCTCTCACCAGTTGGTTTAGAAAGAGGTACTCCCTGAGCAAAGATGATATTGCAGGATTTGAGCTCAGAATCTGACCCTAAGCACCCTGCAAAAATCCTTATGAGTTCCCAAGAATTATTAATACAAACCCACCCTAATTTTCTTGTAGATCTGAAATTCATATACATTGCTTAAGAGAATTCTACTCCTATTTTAAAACAGGAGATAAAACTTTGTTCTACTGGTGGTAGATAGATTATTGCAGAAGAGAACTGTGAATCAAATGTCTTGTGTGGGAAGGAGTGGCAGGCAGATTCCTGCAGGAGAACCGAGTCTTTTGGTGTCAGTGCAGTAGGTGATAGATCCAGATTTAAATCTCTGCTCTGCCCCTTTGTGAGTTTGGGAAAGTTGCTTAATCTCTGAGGTCTGAACAATAGGTATTGTTGTAGAGCACTCAGCATTGTAATAATTTATCAATATCAAATTGATATAAAATAATTTATCAATATCAAATTTATCAAATGTAATTATTTATCAGTACTGAATGCTGCAGATCAAAACAAAAATCATATCACAAAATCACTAGATTAAGGTGTTTGGAAGGCTAGATAGACAGTTTCCAAGAGAACTGACAAGGTAGAAGTTCTTTGATGGATTCAGACGCTATTGGACTAGCAATCTGTACTATCCATTTCCCCAGAAATATGCACCCTTTACCATAGTGATGAGCAGAATTGTGGAGCAGAAATCCTCTTTATTGGCAAGAAACTCTTAGGAAATGAAAGAGATGCTGAGGCTAGTTTACCTATTCTATTTGTTACTATTACCAATTAAGATAGAGGGGAATAAGAGATCAGGAATGTAACCATAATTTTGCTCCCTCGACAAATTTCTATTCCAACACTCCCCAACTGGATATTCTCTTAATCTATTAGACTTAATCACCCAACAATATGATTAAGCAGAGTATAGTGAAGTCGCTCAGTCGTGTCCGACTCTTTGCGACCCGTGGATTGTAGCCCACCAAGCTCCTCCATCCATGGCATTCTCCAGGCAAGAATACTGGAGTGGGTTGCCATTTCCTTCTCCAGGGGATCTTCCCGACCCAGGGATCAAACCCGGCTCTCCCACATTGCAGGCAGACGCTTTAACCTCTGCACCACCAGGGAAGCCCTTAAATACAAGAATACAGTCTCTCAGAAAACCTCCTATAGAGACACAGAACTTCAGATCCAAGTACTAACATCAAAGATTTCAAGGGAGGAAAGGAAGCCAGGTTGAAAGAAGAAGGGGGAGGAGGCGGGAGAGGGGGGGTGAAAGGGGTGGCCTTACAGACGTCTCCTGCCACCTGCAGATACCCAGGCGTTATGGGACTTTTCCCTGGGCCTCCAGAGGAGGGAGGACTGGAACTCGGCCCTACCAGAAATCAGACCAGACCAGAACCAGAATTCGAGCTCTCTGCCAAGAGGAGGTGATCAGTCTCCAATCCTCAGCTCAGGCTGAGGGCCCTTCGACCAGATCCCTGCGTCCTGGACCAGGGGACTAGAAAAACAAGGAAGGATAGGGAGGGTTAAGGAGAGGAAAGAGAGAGGGAAGGAGAGACAGGTCAATAAAGTCTCTTGTTCCTTACCGGTCGGGGCACTCTGGCCAGTTGCCCGCGTTAGGAGGAGACCAGGGACAAAGGGTCCCAGTTGCGGCCACTGGGTCTGGTCCGTTGGCAGGCAAGCTGGCCCCTGAGCACCCAGAGTGGTCAGGATGTCAGTCTCAGCGAAGAAGACCCCCACCAGAGAAGCAGAGTATAGTCATGGACAAACTTCATCCCAGGGGTGAGCAATCCTTAGTCCCAGGACAGTCGTCTTCCAACTTTAAGAGATTGCTCCCTCAATACCCACCAAGCCTCCCTTGAATCATTCTTCCTGGGACCATTGAGTATTATACTCTGCAGTGATTCCAGCGTCTCAGCAGTGGCTCCCAAAACTCTCTGCAGTGGTTCAAAAGGATATATTATTATATCATTTCCATGATTTACAGGCTGAAATTTCATACCCTGTTCTATATCTCATCCAAAGTATATGTAGCCACATTGTCCAATATAGTTCTGCAGTAAGAATGAGTGCTGTAATGAAACACACAAACACATAAATACCTCCTACCAACAACAGTCCGGTAACACCCAGTCACCTCGGGCTCGTTCTTTGCTTTTCTTAAATTCTCTAGGAGAAAATAAAATTCAAAGATAGAATCCCTTTATAAATAAGGTCAAAGATTATAATTCCAAAAGTATCAAATCTGAAATAAAATTGTATTGCCCTCAAGTGTAAATCTAAAGTCCAAAATTCTTAACTTAGATGCAAATCCTACATCCTTCTCTCCAGTCTGTTATTCTGCTCATTCTTAGTTAGTTTCTTTACACCTCAGTAAACTTTGGATGCTGTTAGCCGCTATAGTCTAGAATATATCTCATGGGAATGGACATTGCTTTAGGGCCTCAACAACTGTGTCACCATGAATTCAATGCGTTCAAGGTTAGCTCTGCCAGTTTTGTTTCATGGCCTTTGATAAAGCTGGTCAGTGCTACTCTGACAGACTTGATCAACAACAGAAAAACTAGAACCCCATTAATGCCTGGAAGAGAGGTGGGAATCTTTTCTGTAGCTTTTCAAAGCAGCAATTTTGTCCCATGCTTGGAGATACAGTAGATCTGTAGTCAACTTTTCCCTATATTGGGTCTTTTCACAGGGTACATTTCTTTTTTTAATATAAATTTATTTATTTTAATTGGAGGTTAATTACTTTACAATATTGTGTTGGTTTTGCCATACATCAACATGAATCCGCCACAGGTGTACACATGTTCCCCATCCTGAACCCCCCTCCCACCTCCCTCCCTGTACCATCCCTCTGGGTCATCCCAGTGCACCAGCCCCAAGCGTCCAGTATCATGCATCGAACCTGGACTGGTGATTCATTTCATATATGATATTATACATGTTTCAATGCCATCCTCCCAAATCATCTCACCCTCTCCCTCTCCCACAGAGTCCAAAAGACTCTTCTATATATCTGTATACATTTCTTTACTTCATCCTTTTTTTTTTCTTTACTTCATTCTTATGGTTTCCTGTCTCCATCTCAAATCACCCTTAACACATCACTTTCTTTTTATCACATATCATTGTCTAAGACTGTATGTATGTCTTTTTTGTCTTACTTGTTACTAGAATACAAAGGAAGGGAAGGACATTATTATCTTACCCTTGGTGCATCCCTGAAGGTGAGAGAAACTCCTTGGACATAAAAGTCAAGCAGTGTTTGTGAAATAACCAAATGGAGTAAAAACCAATACCCTACTACTTACCTATATTTAATCACAATTCTTAAGGGAAAATTACCTCTAACCCTGTTTTTACTTTTTCTCATTATTGTATATATTTCTCAATGTATCAGCTTAGGGAATCATTTTGAAGTCTTTCTCTAAACAATGAAGAATTTTAGCTCAGTTGAGCTGTGCGCCCACTCCTGAGTGTTGTTAGTAATGCTACTTTGGAGACTTCATATTATGTACTAAAACTTATTTTCCTCATTATAGCAGATGTTATTGAGTGACTCACTCAGTACCCACTTTCTGTTAAGCTTTGGCTGTGTAGCATTCACCTTGTCTGGAAAAAGAATATAAACATGGGAATATGGGAGGGGCAGCAGCCATTCTGCAACCCAGACAGACAGAAAGATCCCAGGTCTTGATGGGACTGTTGATAAGATGTGCCAGTCCAGTGCTGAGGTAGATGCACTTATCTGTATTCTCTTTTCCCTTAATCCTTGCTTCCCTGTAACTTATAGTTGAATACCTTTCTGCTGATAAATTGTTTTGTCAACTTTGAGCCATAATTCTTGACACTCCATTATGCAAAATGAGAAAAAAAGTGTTCCTATATTACTCTCCTGCCTTCTCCTCTGCCAGTTTCTCTCAGCTATATCATTATTTCGCTATCAGAGTTTATAACTCTTACATGCTGTTCTATTATGGTAATTAATCCTCCTAGGATTTGCCTTCAGAGTTAATCTAAAATTTGATAAATAATGAACAGCAATATAATTATGTAAATATCAGTCACAATTAGAAACTCATATTGTGATTGGACTCAGAGAAAAAAATATAATCATAAGCCACAAAACCTGAGTAGCTCAAAAGAAGAATCTTGAGTTATTGTCAAACATAGTCTTGTAATTCACTAAATCATGTTTCATTTGATTTGTGTCATCTTTGGGCTTTCTTTCATATTTTTTCTGAAGATTTTCTTTTTCTTGTCATCATTTAAAAATGCTTTCTTCGAGACTTCCTTAGTGGTTCAGTGGTTAAGACTCTGTGCTTCCAATGTAAGGGTCATAGGTTTGATCCCTGGTCAGAGAACTAAGATCTCACATACTGTGTAGTGCAATCAAAAAAAGGGGGAAAAAGAAATAAAAATAGAGATGCTTTTTTTCATTATGTCACTAATTTTTAAGCCAGTTTATTAATTAACTTCCTTATTTGGTGTATTTAAAATTATTTCCAAATTTACCCATAGTTTACTCACAGACATACACAAGTTCATTTTCCTAAGACCAGTGCATAATGTTGCCTCTTCTTTCCTACTTGCCCACCAGGGAGTTCTTTTTCATCTTTGCTAGTAGATGCTAGTTCAATGTTTTAAAATTGAATTTATTTGATTACCAATAATTCTAAGCATTTTTCTTATTGTTTCATTTTTCTTTTATGAATTGTATGTTCCTTGTTTGTGTCTATTTTGATATTAGGATAGCTATTTTCATAGTTCTTTTATTTTGACATATAAACTTTCTCATTTTATTACAAACATTTTCTCAGTTTGCTGTTTGTTTTCTATTTTTATAATAGATTTGTTTTTTTTTGTGTTAAAGATACTATTTTTTCATACAATAATTTTAAGTTAAGGTAGAAGTTGGTTAAAAAAATTCCCTATATGACCTTTGTCTTGATGTTATTCTAGCTAAACTTGAAAGTTAACTCTATCAGGTCATGTACTAATGTTGCTAAGTGATTTATCACAGGAATATTAGTTGTGCTTCAATTATATGCTAAACAGTGATTTTTTGGACAATTTTGTTGATGTAGGCCATTTTTAGTCTTTATTGCATTTGTTACAATATTTTTTAAAATTTATTTTACATGGTACCAGATCTTCATGGCTGCACAGGCATTTCTCTATTTGCGGCGAGCAGGGGTTACTCTCTAGTTTTGATCCTCGGATTTCTCATTGCAGTGCCTTCTCTTGTTGCGAAGCACAGGCTTTAGAACACGCAGGCTTCTGCAGCACATGGGCTTAGTGGTCGTGCTCCTGGGCACAGGCGCAGTAGTTCTGGCTCATGGGCTTAGTTGCTTGGTGGCATGTGGGATCTTCCCCGGTCCGGGATCGAACTCTTGTCTCCTGCATTGGCAGGCAGATTCTCTGCCACTGAGCCACCAGAGAAGCCCCTGACAATGTTTTAACATAGAAAACAATGAAGTATAAACCAAGGTAGACATTGCTCTCAGGAAGCATACATTCAAAATTAAATTTGTTACTCAAAGATCTCGATTGTTTATGAACACTGTCTCTCTAAGTAATATAAACAGTTCCTTGAGGTTAGGCTTAAGATCATTAAACATATGGAAAGAATATGTTCTCTCCTATACCAGTTTAGCAATTTACCAATTTACCGATTCCTATAGCTCTCTCCTATACCAATTTCTGTTAGCATTTTTGGTCCACAGTTATGAGTACTAACTAATCCTGCCAACACTTTCTTAGGTCAGTTAGATGTCAAAATTGTGAAGAAAAAGAAATATATCTTCATTTCTTTCCTTCATAGTTAAAAAAATTATACAAAAGTATATGTGTATATATCCTTCTCATCTTAAAACACTGTTACTGTATGTTCTCTAATAATTTTCCAAGTTATGGTATATATACTTGGTATTCATTTGCTTTGCTTTAATAAGCTATATCTTACTGAAAAAATACCTTTGTCTTAATAAAGAAATAATATATCAAATAGTTTTGTGACACTAGTGGTAAAGAACCTTCCTGCCAATGCAGGAGACATAAGAGGTGGGGTTTCCATCCCTGGATTGGGAAGATCCCGTCAAGTAAGGCATGGCAACTCACTCCAGAATTTGTGCCTAGAGAATCTGCACAGACAGAGAAGCCTGATGGGCTACAGTCCTTAGGGTTGCAAAGAGTTGGACATGACTGAAGTGACTTAGCACTCATGCATGTATGTTTTATTTTGTTTTTGTTTGTTTGAGAGGATAAATCCTTAGGAATATCAGGAAACGCACTATGTGTTTCAAAATATAGGCAGGCACAGTGATGTAGAGAGGAAACAAAGGGTTTTAGAGTCAGATACTTAGGTGAGTTTTTGTCATGAGGTCTCCACCACTTGCTTGACGAGCTAATCCATACATGACCATTGGAAAAACCATAGCTTTGACTAGATGGACCTTGGTCGGCAAAGTAATGTCTCTGCTTTTTAATATGCTATCTAGGTTTGTCATAGCTTTTCTACCAAGGAGCAAGCATCTTTTAATTTCATGGCTACAATCACCATCTGCAGTGATTTTGGAGCCCAAGAAAATGAAGTTTGTCATTGTTTCTACTGTTTCCCCATCTATTTGCCATGAAGTGATGGGACTGAGTACCATGGCCTTAGTTTTTTGAATGTTGAGTTTAGAGCCAGCTCTTTCACTCTCCTCTTGCACTTTCATCAAGAGGCTCTTTAGTTCCTCTTCACTTTCTGCCATAAGGGTGGTGTCATCTGCACCTTTGGTACTTAAAAATGTACCAAATAGGTTTTCTACCTATATGCATATTTTGTTAAAGCTGGTCATTCCTATGGATACTTGTTTCAGACCCCAAATAATGTAAACATTCCACCATTAAAAACAAATTATTTCTTTATCCTATAATATATGTATAGATGCAGTTTAGTTCAGTTCAGTTCAGTCACTCAGTCGTGTCTGACTAATTGCGACCCCATGAATCGCAGCACGCCAGGCTTCCCTGTCCATCACCATCTCTCGGAGTTCACTCAGGCTCACGTCCATCGAGTCCATGATACCATCCAGCCATCTCATCCTCAGTCGTCCCCTTCTCCTCCTGCCCCCAATCCCTCCCAGCAACAGAGTCTTTTCCAATGAGTCAACTCTTCGCATGAGGTGGCCAAAGTACTGAAGTTTCAGCTTTAGCATCATTCCTTCCAAAGAAATCCTAGAGTTGATCTCCTTCAGAATGGACTGGCTAGATCTCCCTGCTGTCCAAGGGACTCTCAAGAGTCTTCTCCAACACCACAGTTCAAAAGCGTCAATTCTTCGGCACTCAGCCTTCTTCACAGTCCAATCCTCACATCCATACATGACCACAGGAAAAACCATAGCCTTGACTAGATGACCTTAGTCGGCAAAGTAATGTCTCTGCTTTTGAATATGCTGTCTAGGTTGGTCATAACTTTTCTTCCAAGGAGTAAGCGTCTTTTAATTTCATGGCTGCAGTCACCATCTGCAGTGATTTTGGAGCCCCCAAAATAAAGTCTGACACTGTTTCCACTGTTTCCCCATCTATTTCCCATGAAGTGATGGGACCAGATGCCATGATCTTCATTTTCTGAATGTTGAGCTTTAAGCCAACTTTTTCACTCTCCTTTTTCACCTTCATCAAGAGGCCCTTTAGCACCTCTTCCCTTTCTGCCATAAGGGTGGTGTCATCTGCATATGTGAGGTTATTGATATTTCTCCTGGCAATCTTGATTCCAGCTTGTGTTTCTTTCAGTCCAGCGTTTCTCATGATGTACTCTGCATATAAGTTAAATAAGCAGGGTGACAATATACAGCCTTGACGCACTCCCTTTCCTATTTGGAACCAGTCTGTTGTTCCATATCCAGTTCTAACTGTTGCTTCCTGACCTGCATACAGATTTCTCAAGAGGCAGGTCAGGTGGTCTGGTAATCCCATCTCTTTCAGAATTTTCCACAGTTTATTGTGATCCACACAGTCAAAGGCTTTGGCATAGTCAATACGCAGAAAGAGATGTTTTTCTGGAACTCTCTTGCTTTTTCCATGATCCAGCGGATGTTGGCAATTTGATCTCTGGTTCCTCTGTCTTTTCTAAAACCAGCTTGAACATCAGGGAGTTCACGGTTCATGTATTGCTGAAGCCTGGCTTGGAGAATTTTGAGTATTACTTTACTAGCATGTGAGATGAGTGCAATTGTGCGGTAGTTTGAGCACTCTTTGGCATTGCCTTTCTTTGGAACTGGAATGAAAACTGACCTTTTCCAGTCCTGTGGCCACTGCTGAGTTTTCCAAATTTGCTGGCATATTGAGTGCAGCACCTTCACAGCATCATCTTTCAGGATTCCATCACCTCCACTAGCTTTGTTCGTAGTGATGCTTTCTAAGGCCCACTTGACTTCACATTCCAAGATGTCTGGCTCTTGATGAGTGATCACATCATCATGATTATCCTGGTCGTGAAGATCTTTTTTGTACAGTTCTTCCGTGTATTCTTGCCACCTCTTCTTAATATCTTCTGCTTCTGTTAGGTCCAGACCATTTCTGTCCTTTATCGAGCCCACCTTTGCATGAAATATTCCCTTGATATCTCTAATTTTCTTGAAGAGATCTCTAGTCTTTCCAATTCTGTTCTTTTCCTCTATTTTTTTGCATTGATCTCTGAAGAAGGCTTTCTTATCTCTTCTTGTTATTCTTTGGAACTCTGCATTCAGATGCTTATATCTTTCCTTTTCTCCTTTGCTTTTTGCCTCTCTTCTTTTCACAGTTACTTGTAAGGCCTCTCCAGACAGCCATTTTGCTTTTTTGCATTTCTTTTCCATGGGGATGATCTTGATCCCTGTCTCCTGTACAATGTCACGAACCTCATTCCATAGTTGATCAAGCACTCTATCTATCAGATCTAGGCCCTTAAATCTATTTTCTCACTTCCACTGTATAATCATAAGGGATTTGATTTAGGTCATACCTGAATGGTCTAGCGGTTTTCCCTACTTTCTTCAATTTCAGTCTGAATTTGGCAATAAGGAGTTCATGATCTGAACCACAGTCAGTGACTCTGAATGATTAATAAGTTTTTCTTCCAGTAATTTTCACAGACATGAACACAATGAAGGACTGATGCTGAAGCTGAAACTCAAATACTCTGGCCACCTCATGCAAAGAGTTGACTCATTGGAAAAGACTCTGATGCTGGGAGGGATTGGGGGCAGGAGGAGAAGGGGACAACCGAGGATGAGATGGCTGGATGGCATCACCAACTTGATGGACATGAGTCTGAGTAAACTCCATGAGTTGGTGATGGACAGGGAGGTCTGGTGTGCTGTGATTCAAGGGATCACAAAGAGGTGGACATGACTGAGCAACTGAACTGGACTGAAACACGTATACATGCTTTTCATCTTGTATTTTTGATTAGTAAATTTCTCAAAGGCACATTATTGAACCACTCTGTAAAACAATTGTCTTAATTTTCTTCTGTTTTCACAGGTTACTTAATGCTTTCTTTGCTTTTGCTAATTTTTTTATTACTTTTCTCCCTGGAAAATAAATGATATGCTCAAACAAAGAATTTCCATGGAAATAGTACTAACATGTGTGCTGTGGGCTAAGTCACTTCAGTTGTGATCCCATGATGTAGCCACCATTCTCCTCTATCTATGGGATTCTCCAGGCAAGAAACTGAAGTGAGTTGCCATGTCCTCCCAGGGGGATCCTCCCAATCCAGGGATTGAACTTGCATCTCTAGGTCTTCTGCATTGGCAGGCAGATTCTTTACCACTAACGCCACCAGGTAAATACGAATATACCATGAGACATAGTCTGTAGTAGCTAGTACTGTGTGAGTAGAGTTTCAAATTTTAAAGACAAAACTGAATTAATTAAGAAACCAGAAAGCTTGTTAGACAAACTTTTAGGTGCTTTAAAGTTATAAATTGTTTTTCAAAGTATTGAGAGAAATGAGATGACTTAAAGGTATGCTAAATTAGTAATTTTTCCTATGAACGACTAATAAAAAATGAGTGTTTGAAATACAGTTTACTTTATTGACTGAGGAAACATTCTTATATTGAGAGATAAGGTGAGAATGTATCAGACAAACAAGGAAACTTGACTCGCCAAATATTTCTCAGCCTTTGCATGGAGGAGATATTCTAAGCCTTTCTGTGAGCTGGGGAAAAACTTTTGTGAGAAAGGACCTTGGTATACTTAAGAGTTTTGATCATTATGAAAAATAAAAAATTGAATAGATAATTTTTCTCTAGAAATGTTAAGGACACTTGTTTCCATCATGTACATTTCAATACGGATTCTGGCACTTAGAAGGAAAGTGTATGGAAGTACAGGAGTAAATTTCTATTATGTTGTAACTTAAGCAGAAATCACTAAGACCAAAAAGCATTAAAAAAAATGAACAAAAATTGAAAAATAGCATATTGTGTTAGTTGAGGGAAGAGTATTCTGGTTACTATTTCTGCATAACAAATTATTCCAAAAATAAGAACTATATGGCAATTATCATTTTATTATTCACAGATTATATAAATTTTGACAGGCACAAGAAAATAGCTTTTTCTGCTCCATAATGCTTGGGGTCTCAAAGGCTGGAGTCTGGAATCATCAGAAGGCTTATTCACTCACTTGCCCAGTTCTTGGTTTGGGGTGAAGATTAGTGTTGCTAATGCGAATGTCTACACCTGGCCTCTCTGCATAGCTTGGCTTCCCTTGCAGTACAGCAGCTCAAGGTAGTCACACTTTTCACGGTGGCTGAGAGCTCTAAGTGTGATCTCTAAGGGAATAAGACAGAAGCCACAACACATTTTATGCATAAGAAGTCAAAGAAGTGACAAGTTTTCTAGATTAAAGTGTAGAAGACATAGAAAGTGCTTTTTTCTTTTTTTTTTTCTGATGAACATGATAGATCTGATAATCATCAAGGGAGTTTTAGCTTCAAATTTCTTTCTTTTTTTAAAATTTTATTTATTTTTTTAATAATTAAATTTATTTATTTTTTTAATTACAATACTGTATTTGTTTTGCCATACATTGACATGAATCAGCCATAGGTGAACACAATCTCCCAATGCCGAAGCCCCTCCCACCTCCCACCCCCATGCTTTTCAATGGAAGGAATGGCAAAGGTACGTAGAAGAGAATATGAGATGAGAGATGGGGCTGTATTTAAAATACCTTTATGTTTTAGAAAGCTTTAGGCACTCCAATCTATTGAATGCTCTTTTTGGTCCTAGAATAAAAAGCAGATTTTAATCATATGTAGTTTAAAGAGGAGAACATTATAATAAATAAAATTGTGTTCTATATAATATAATATTAAAATACATTCTTTTATTAAAAAAATATTTTTCCCTAAATAGGAAAAGATTCTATTTGACTTTTGGCTTCTTCACAAAACACATTAAACAGGAAACAAAAAGTGTGGTTACACTTCGTATGAGTGAAAGTGTTCTGATAGGAAGAGCTGTTGAGCTTTGGAATGGGTGGCTGAAAGAGTCTGCAGCACCAGAAACACACCCTGAAGAATTGCTCTTTCCCCTCTCTGTGACTGCTTTACAGGAGAAGAGAAGACAGAGTCCTCTCTTACACTGAGTCACTCACACTGATGTTACTACAAAGTGACAAAAGTCTCATTTCACTTTGGTGTCTAAAAGAGAAAACACATTATTCTGTTCCCTAATAGATAGTGATTTTTTAAAAAAACTTACAAGTTTTTTTTTTTTTTTTTTTGCAACAGCTAATTATCACTTGATAAGAGAGCATGAGCAAGCAGACTGATGTCTCTGTAAGGCTCCAGTTTCACTTAATTCTGAAAGGTGAAGCAATTAATACATGCAAAAAAATGAACACTACTGCCTAAAACTGTCATACAAACCTCAGTTTACAGTGACAAAGTCAAGTGCTTTCTAAGGTAAAGCTCTGTGACTTCTGGGAATGAGGTGGAGACCTGACTTCTTCTGGAGAAGTCGTAGGGAAGGACACAGAATAGGGCCAGGAACATGCCTGCGTGACCTCTGCTCGGTCATACTAAGGGGCTCTGCCCTTACCTTTGAGATAGAGATGGAGATGCTTAGGAAAACCCATGCCCTCTTAGAGCGCTTGTCTTGGGTTTTCCCTCTTAAAACAGACACTGATACTTAGCAGGATTGTGTAAATTCCTAAAGAAGCAAAACTTTGTGGGAACTCTGTTTTACTTGGTAGAGGAAACGCCTATCTATCCTTGAACCTTAACATGGGGAGGAACAGGGCATGGGGTATGCTTTCTGTATCAGCTTTCATATTCATACAGATCATATGCAGCAATTATTCTTTCGTCTCTTTTGTCAATAGCATTGACCATTTATTTATTGAAATTAATCTATGAAGATATTTGAGTGAAACTGAGATGTGTGCAGTAAGAGAAAAAGTCTTGTATATTGGACAGGCTTATGTTGGAATTCTAATCTACCACATAGTAAATGTATGTCTGTGTGTGAGTCAATCGTGTCCAGCTCTTGGTGACCCATGGACTGTAGCCCACCAGGCTCCTCTGTCCACGGATTTTCCAGGCAAGAATATTGGAGTGAGTTACCATTCCCTTCTCCAGGGGTTCTTCTAGACCCAGGGATCGAACTCAGCTTTCCCGCGTTGTAGGCAGATTCTTTAAGATCTGAACCACAGGGAAGCCCTTTACTAATTGTATAGCCCTCAGCAATGTACTTAACCTCCCAGTCCCGTCATTTATTTTTCTGTAAAAATCACAGAGGTTTGTAATATGGACTAAAATTAGAAGTATGAAAAGTATGGCTCATAATAATAGAAACTTAATAATACATATTACTTGCCTTTTTATTTCAGACACAAATGCTTTTGTATTGATTTTTGAAATAATTACATAGTTGGATAACTATTATGGATATAGATATAAGTGTTAACCTTAATAGTTGAAGCCATTCTGAACAAAATTATTTAATGCTTCAAAGAAAGTTAATTGTTAAAATTTGTACCAACAGTTTCTTTTGTTTCCTAAAGTCTCTATTCAGTCTTATGACCTTTATATAATTGATAAATCCATAGAGACAGTTTTACATAAAAATATTTAACAAGTGTATATTAATAACACAGAGGAACCATGATACTTTCAGGCATAATTTTGTCAATATTCTTATTCTAATTATAAGTGAATAATACTTTTGTTCTTTGTGTACTAGGACTAAAATATGTTCTTTTTGTCTTTTGTAATGCTTTGTTTTAGAGGGAGGCTAAATATTAAACATTCATATTTTAACTAGTTCTCATTGTTTTTAGGATGATGTTAACTGCATAACAGTTTTTCCTCTATTTTACATTTATATACATATAATATATATATACATATTATATATATACATATGATATATATATACATATGATATATATATACATATGATATATATATATGTATATAATTTGGTTCAGTTCAGTTGCTCAGTTGTGTCTGACTTTTTATAACTCCATGGACTGCAGGATGCCAGGCCTCCCTGTCCATCAGCAACTCCCAGAGCTTGCTCAAACTCATGTCCATTGAGTTGGTGATGCCATCCAACCAGCTCATCCTCTGTTGTCCCCTCTCCTCCTGTCTTCAGTCTTTCCCAGCACCAGGGTCTTTTCCAAGGAGTCAGCTCTTCACGTCAGGTGGCCAAAGTATTGGAGTGTCAGCTTCAGCATCAGTCCTTCCAATGAATATTCAGGACTGATTTCCTTTAGGATGGACTGGTTGGATCTCCTTGCAGTCCAAGGGACTCTCAAGAGTCTTCTCCAGTGCCACAGTTCAAAAGCATCAATTCTTCAGTCTTCAGCTTTCTTTATGGTCCAACTCTCACATCCATACATGACTAGTGGAAAAACCATAGCTTTGACTAGATGGAATTTTGTTGGTAAAATAATGTCTCTGCTTTTTAATATGATGTCTAGGTTGGTCATAGTTTTTCTTCCAAGGAGCAAGCATCTTTTAATTTCATGGCTGCAGTCACCATCTGCAGTGATTTTGGAGCTCAAGGAAAAAAATCTGTCACTGTCTCCGTTGTTTCCCCATCAATTCACCATAAAGTGATGGGACCGGATGCCATGATCTTCGTTTTGTGAATGTTGGGTTTTAAGCCAGCTTTTTCACTCTCCTCTTTCACTTTCATCAAGAGGGTCTTTAGTTCTTCTTCCCTTTCTGCCATAACAGTGGTGTCATCAGTATATCTGAGGTTATTGGTATTTTATTGATATTTCTCCCAGCAATCTTGATTCCAGCCTGTGCTTCATTCAGCCCGACAGTTCACATGATGTACATTGCACAAAAGTTAAATAAGAAGGTTGACAATATATAGCCTGAAATACTCCTCTCTCTATTTGGAACCAGTGTGTTGTTCCATGTCCAGTTCTAACTGTTGCTTACTGACCTGCATACAGATTTCTCAGGGGGCAGGTCAGGTGTTCAGGTATTCCCATCTCTTTCAGAATTTTCCACAGTTTGTTGTGATCCAGACAGTCGAAGGCTTTGGCATAGTCAATAAAGAAAAGTAGATGTATTCCTGGAACTCTGTTGCTTTTTCTATGATCCAACAGATGTTCGCAATTTTATCTATGGCTCCTCTGGCTTTTCTAAATCCACATTGAGCATCTGAAAGTTCATGGTTCACGTACTGTTGAAGCCTTACTTGGAGAATTTTGAGCATTACTTTACTAGCATGTGAGATGAGTGCAACTATGTGGTAGTTTAAACATTATTTGACATTGCCTTTCTTTGGGATTGGAATGAACACTGATGTTTTCCAGTCCTGTGGCAACTGCTGAGTTTTCCAAATTTACTGACATATGGAATGCAGTATTTTAGCACCATGATCTTTTAGGATGTGAGCTAGCTCAACTGGAATTCCATCACCTCCACTAGCTTTGTTCATAGTGATGCTTCCTAAGGCCCACTTGACTTTGCATTCCAGGATGTCTGGCTGGATGTGAGTGATCATACCTTCCTGGTTATTTGGATCATGGAGATAATTTGTATAGTTCTCTGTGTATTCTTTCCTCCTCTTCTTAATATCTTCTTCTTCTGTTAGGTCCATGCCATTTCTGTCCTTTATTGTGCCCATCTTTGCATGAAATATCCCCTTGGTATCTCTTGAAGAGATCTCTAGTCTTTACCATTCTATTGGTTTCCTCTGTTTCTTTGCATTGATCGCTGAGGAAGGCTTTCTTATCTCTCCTTGCTATTCTTTGGAATTCTGCATTCAGATGGGTATATCTTTCCTTTTCTCCTTTGCCTTTACCTTCTCTTCTTTTCTCAGCTATTTGTAAGGCCTCCTCAGACGACCATTTTGCCTTTTGCATTTCTTTTTCTTGGGGATGGTCTTGATCACTGTCTCTTATACAATGTACAATGTCATAAACCTGTGTCCATAGTTCTTCAGGCACTCTGTCTATCAGATCTAATCCCTTGAATCTATTTGTAACTTCTACTTTATAATCATAAGGGATTTGATTTAGGTCACACCTGAATGGTCTAGTGGTTTTCTTTACTTTCTTCAATTTAAATCTGAATTTGGCAATAAGGAGATCATAATCTAAGCTACAGTCAGATCCCTGTCTTGTTTTTTCTGACTATATAGAGCTTTTCCATCTTTGGTGGCAAAGAATATAACCAATCTGATTTTGGCATTGACCATCTGGTGATGTCCATGTGTAGAGTCTTCTCTTGTGTTGTTGGAAGAAGGTATTTTCTATAACCAGTGCATTCTCTTGGCAAAACTCTGTTAGTCTTTGCCCTGCCTCATTTTGTACCTCAAGGCCAAATTTGCCTGTTACTCCTGCTATCTCTTGACTTCCTACTTTTGCATTCCAGTCCTGTATGATGAAAGGACATATTAATTTGGTTTGAATTAGAAGGTCTTGTAGGTCTTCATAGAACTGTTCAACTTCAGCTTCTTCTGCATTATAGACTTGGATTACTGTGATATTAGGAGAAGGCAATGGCACCCCACTTCGGTACTCTTGCCTGGAAAATCCCATGGACAGAGGAGCCCAGTAGGCTGCAGTCCAAGGGGTCGCTGAGGGTTGGACACGACTGAGCGATTTCATTTTTACTTTTCACTTTCATGTATTGGAGAAGAAAATGGCAACCCACTCCAGTGTTCTTGCCTGGAGAATTCCAGGGACAGGGGGCCTGGTCGGCTGTCATCTATGGGGTTGCACGGAGTTGGACACGACTGAAGCGACTTAGCAGCAGCAGCAGCAGCAGCAGCAGCAGCAACTGTGATATTGAATGGTTTGCCTTGGAAATTAACAGAAATCATTCTGTTGTTTTTGAGATTGCATCCAAGTACTGCATTTAGAACTCTTTTTTTGACTATAAGAATTACGCCATTTCTTCTAAACGATTCTTGCCCACAGTAGTAGAAATAATGGTCATCTGAATTAAATTTGTGCGTTCCAGTCCATTTTAGTTCACTGAATCCTAAAATGTTCATGTTCACTCTTGCCATGTTCTGTTTGACCACTTACAATTTACCTTGATTCATGGACCTAACACTCCAGGTTCCAATGCAATATTGTCCTTTACAGCACCCTACTTTATTTCCATCACCAGTCACATCTACAACTGAGCATTGTTTTTGCTTTGGCTCTGTCTTTTCATTCTTTCTGGAGTTATTTCTCCACTTTTCTCCAGTAGCATATGGTGCACCTACCGACCTGGGGAGTTCATTTTTCAGTGTCATATCTTTTTGCCTTTTATACTGTTGATGGGATTCTCAAGGCAAGGATACTAAAGTGAGTAGCCTCTCCTTTCTCCAGAGGATCTTCCCAACGCAAGGATTAAACTCAGATCACCCGCATCGAAGGTGGATTCTTTACCAACTGAGGTATGAGGGAAGCCCATATATAATTTACTATATATAAAAAACTGGATATATGTATATAATTGAATCACTTTGCAGTGTACTTGAAACTAACACAATGTTGTAGATCAGCTGTACTTCAATTATATCCCCCAAATTCTATTAAGTACTTTTAGATCTCATACTTTTAGATCTCATCTGGTAATATGTTAGCAATATACAGTCCAATTCTTTACTCATATTTAAAAAAATTGAAATTCCACATAAAAATAAATTCAGTAGGAGGTAAGCAAAATTTTTTATGTAAAAGAAAATATTTTGTGCAAATTCCAATTGGAAATGTGAATTTGATCTCTGGTTCCTCTGCCTTTTCTAAAACCAGCTTGAACATCTGGAAGTTCATGGTTCACGTATTGCTTAAGCCTGGCTTGGAGAATTTTGAGCATTACTTTACTAGCATCTGAGATGAGTGCAATTGTGTGGTAGTTTGAGCATTCTTTGGCATTGCCTTTCTTTGGGATTGGAATGAAAACTGACCTTTTCCAGTCCTGTGGCCACTGCTGAGTTTTCCAAATTTGCTGGCATATTGAGTGCAGCACTTTCACAGCATCATCTTTCAGGATTTGAAGCAGCTTAACTGGAATTCCATCACCTCCACTAGCTTTGTTCATAGTGATGCTTTCTAAGGCCCACTTGACTTCACATTCCAGGATGTCTGGCTCTAGGTGAGTGATCACACCATAGTGATTATCCGGATCATGAAGAGCTTTTTTGTACAGTTCTTCCATGTATTCTTGCCATCTCTTCTTAAAATCTTCTGCTTCTGTTAGGTCCAGACCATTTCTGTCCTTTATTGAGCCCATTTTTGCATGAAATGTACCCTTGGTATCTCTAATTTTCTTACAGAGATCTCTAGCCTTTCCCATTCTGTTGTTTTCCTCTATTTCTTTGTATTGATTGCTGAGGAAGTCTTTCTTATCTCTTCTAGGAACCAGAGGAGATCAAATTGCCAACATCCACTGGATCATTGAAAAGGCAAGAGAGTTCCAGAAAAAACATCTATTTCTGCTTTATTGACTATGCCAAAGCCTTTTTTTTTTTTATTTTTATTTTATTTTTTTAATTTTTTTATTTATTTTTTTTTAATTAAATTTATTTATTTTTTAATTACAATACTGTATTTGTTTTGCCATACATTGACACGAATCAGCCATAGGTGAACACAATCGCCCAATGCCGAAGCCCCCTCCCACCTCCCACCCCACATCCTCTACCTGAATCATCCTGTGCATCAGCCCCATGCATCCTGCATCCTACACCAAACATAGATTAGCGCTTCGTTTCTTACAGGAAAATACACATGCTTCACTGCCATTCTCCCAAACCATCCCACCCTTTCCCTCTCCCTCAGAGTCCAAAAGTCCACTCTATACCTCTGTGTCTCTTGTTGTCTCACATATAGGGTCATCATTACTGTCTTCTAAATTCCATATATATGTGTCAGTATACTGTATTGGTGTTTTTCTTTCTGGCTTACTTCACTCTGTATAATCGGTTCCAATTTCATCCATCTCATTAGAACTGAGTCAAATTTATTCTTTTTAAGGGCTGAGTAGTATTCCATAGTGTATATGAACCACAGCTTTCTTATCCATTCATCTGCTGATGGACATCTAGGTTGCTTCCATGTCCTGGCTATTATAAACAGCGCTGCAATGAACATTGGGGTACACGTGTCTCTTTCAATTCTGGTTTCCTCGGTGTGTATGCCCAGCAGTGGGATTGCTGGGTCATAAGGCAGTTCTATTTGCAATTTTTAAGGAATCTCCACACTGTTTTCCATAATGGCTGTACTAGTTTGCATTCCCACCAGCAGTGTAAGAGGGTTCCCTTTTCTCCACACCCTCTCCAGCATTTATTGCTTATAGACTTTTGGATCGCAGCCATTCTGACTGGTGTGAAATGGTACCTCATTGTGGTCTTGATTTGCATTTCTCTGATAATGAGTGATGTTGAGCATCTTTTCATGTGTTTGTTAGCCATCCGTATGTCTTCTTTGGAGAAATGCCTATTTAGTTCTTTGGCCCATTTTTTTATTGGATCATTTATTTTTCTGGAGTTGAGCTGCATAAGTTGCTTATATGTCTTTGAGATTAGTTGTTTGTCAGTTGTTTCATTTGCTATTGTTTTCTCCCCATTCAGAAGGCTGTCTTTTCACCTTGGTATGGTCCTTCTATTCCTGCTTTCTGGAGAGTTTTTATCATAAATGGATGCTGAATTTTGTCAAAGGCTTTTTCTGCATCTATTGAGATAATCATATGATTTTTATTTCTCAGTTTGTTAATGTGATGAATTACATTGATTGACTTGCGGATATTGAAGAATCCTTGCATCCCTGGGATAAAGCCCACTTGGTCATGGTGTATGATCTTTTAATGTGTTGCTGGATTCTGATTGCTAGGATTTTGTTGAGGATTTTTGCATCTATGTTCATCAGTGATATTGGCCTGTAGTTTTCTTTTTTGTGGTGTCTTTGTCAGGTTTTGGTATTAGGGTGATGGTGGCCTCATAGAACGAGTTTGGCAGTTTACCTTCCTCTGCAATTTTCTGGAATAGTTTCAGTAAGATAGGTGTTAGCTCTTCTCGAAATTTTTGGTAGAATTCAGCTGTGAAGCCGTCTGGACCTGGGCTTTTATTTGCTGGAAGATTTCTGATTACAGTTTCAATTTCCATGCTTGTGATGGGTCTGTTAAGATTTTCTATTTCTTCCTGGTTCAGTTTTGGAAAATTGTACTTTTCTAAGAATTTGTCCATTTCTTCCAAGTTGTCCATTTTATTGGCATATAATTGCTGATAGTAGTCTCTTATGATTCTTTGTATTTCTGTGTTGTCTGTCGTGATCTCTCCATTTTCATTTCTAATTTTGTTGATTTGATTTTTTTCTCTTTGTTTCTTGATGAGTCTGGCTAATGGTTTGTCAATTTTATTTATCCTTTCAAAGAACCAGCTTTTTGTTTTGTTGATTTTTGCTATGGTCTCTTTTGTTTCTTTTGCATTTATTTCTGCCCTAATTTTTAGGATTTCTTTCCTTCTACTAACTCTGGGGTTCTCTATTTCTTCCTTCTCTAGTTGCTTTAGGTGTAGAGTTAGGTTATTTATTTGACTTTTTTCTTGTTTCTTGAGGTATGCCTGTATTGCTATGAACTTTCCTCTTAGGACTGCTTTTATAGTGTCCCAAAGGTTCTGTGTAGTTGTGTTTTCATTTTCATTTGTTTCGATGCATATTTTGATTTCTTTTTGATTTCTTCTGTGATTTGTTGATTATTCAGTAGGGTGTTGTTCAGCCTCCAAATGTTGGAATTTTTAATAGTTTTTCTCCTATAATTGAGATCTAACCTTAGTGCATTATGGTCAGAGAAGATGCTTGGAATAATTTCAATTTTTTTGAATTTATCAAGGTTAGATTTATGACCCAGAATGTGATCTATTCTGGAGAAGGTTCCGTGTGCACTTGAGTAAAAGGTGAAGTTCGTTGTTTTGGGATGAAATGTCCTATAGATATCAATTAGGTCTAACTGGTCTATTGTATCGTTTAACGTTTGCGTTTCTTTGTTAATTTTCTGTTTAGTTGATCTGTCCATAGGTGTGAGTGGGGTATTAAAGTCTCCCACTATTATTGTGTTATTATTAATTTCCCCTTTCATGCTTGTTAGCAATTGTCTTACATATTGCGGTGCTCCTATGTTGGGTGCATATATATTTATAATTGTTATATCTTCTTCTTGGATCGATCCTTTAATCATTATGTAGTGGCCTTCTTTGTCCCTTTTCACAGCCTTTGTTTTAAAGTCTATTTTATCGGATATGAGTATTGCTACTCCTGCTTTCTTTTGGTCTTTATTTGCATGGAATATCTTTTTCCAGCCCTTCACTTTTAGTCTGTATGTGTCCGTTGTTTTGAGGTGGGTCTCTTGTAGGCAGCATATATAGGGATCTTGTTTTTGTATCCATTCAGCCAGTCTTTGCCTTTTGGTTGGGGCATTCAACCCATTTACATTTAAGGTAATTATTGATAAGTATGCTCCTGTTGCCATTTACTTTATTGTTTTGGGTTCGGGTTTATACGTCCTTTTTGTGTTTCCTTTCTAAAGTCTATCCTTTAGTATTTGTTGGAGAGCTGGTTTGGTGGTGCTGAATTCTCTCAGCTTTTGCTTGTCTGGAAAGCTTTTGATTTCTCCTTCGTATTTGAATGAGATCCTTGCTGGGTACAGTAGTCTTGGCTGAAGGTTATTATCTTTCATCACTTTAAGTATGTCTTGCCATTCCCTCCTGGCCTGAAGAGTTTCTATTGAAAGATCTGCAGTTATTCTTATGGGGATCCCCTTGTGTGTTATTTGTTGTTTTTCCCTTGCTGCTTTTAGTAATTGTTCTTTGTGTTTGGTCTTTGTTAGTTTGATTAAAATATGTCTTGGGGTGTTTCTGCCTTGGGTTTATCCTGTTTGGCACTCTCTGGGTTTCTTGGACTTGAGTGATTATTTCCTTCCCCATTTTAGGAAGTTTTCAACTATTATCTCCTCAAGTATTTTCTCATGGTCTTTCTTTTTGTCTTCTTCTTCTGGGACTCCTATAATTCGAATGTTGGAGCGTTTCATATTGTCTTGGAGGTCTCTGAGGTTGTCCTCATTTCTTTTAATTCGTCTTTCTTTTTCCCTCGCTGATTCATTTATTTCTACCATTCTATCTTCTATTTCACTAATCCTATCTTCTGCCTCCGATATTCTACTATTTGTAGCCTCCAGAGTGTTTCTGATCTCATTTATTGCATTATTCATTATATGTTGACTCTTTTTTATTTCTTCTAGGTCCTTGTTAAACCTTTCTTGCATCTTCTCAATCCTTGACCCCAGGCTATTTATCTGTGATTCCATTTTGATTTCAAGATTTTGGATCATTTTCACTATCATTATTCGGAATTCTTTCTCAGGTAGATTCCCTATCTCTTCCTCTTTTGTTTGGTTTGGTGGGCATGTCTCCTGTTCCTTTACCTGCTGGGAATTCCTCTGTCTCTTCATCCTGGTTATATTGCTGCGTTTGGGGTGGCTTTTCTATATTCTGGGAATTTGTGGAGTTCTCTTTATTATAGAGTTTCCTCTCTGTGTTTGGTGTTATATCACTGGTTTGTCAAAGTTTCTTGATCAGGGAGGCTTGTGTTGGAATTCTGGTGGGTGGATCTGGATTTCCTCTCTCTGGAGTGTTGTGACGTGTGAAGTAATGGGTTATGAGACGTCAATGGTTTTGGAGTATTTTGAGTTGCCTATGTATTGAAGCTCAGGGGCTTGTTCTTGTGTTGCTGGAGAATATGCGTGGTATGTCTTCCTCTGGAGCTTGTTGGCCCTTGGGCAGTGCTCAGTTTTAGTATAGGTATGAAGGCGTTTGATGTGCTCTAATTGGATAATGTTCCCTGTGTTCAGGAATTCTTTGTTGATCACAGGATTTGGAATTACGCCTCCTGATTCTGGTTTTCAGATTTATTTTTAGAATAGCCTCATGATTTCTCCATCTATTCAGCACTAATGTTAAAACATCTAGGTTAATGATGATAGGTTTCTCCACCTTGAGGGTCGTCCCTAGAGGATAGGTGGGTTGCTTGGAGGAGAGAAGAGGGAGGGAGTAGTTAGAGGTGAGTGGAATGGGATGAGGTGGAATCAAAAGAGGGAAAAGGAAGTTAGCCCGTAGCCACTTTCTTGTGTGTGCTCCGAAGTCTGGACCGCTCAGAGGTGGTCACAGAGTTATACTTGGAAGAGGAGAGGAAGGAAGTAGATAGAGGTGGTCAGGAGGATAAAAGAGGGAGATGGGAAGGAGGGATACAGATCCGGTCAGTGACCAGTTCCCTTAGAGTTCTCCCTCCTTCTGGAACGCACAGAGGTTCATAGGGTTGGGTAGAGAGGGGGAGGGTGAGGGAGGAGACAAAAGCCACCTGGTGGGGAAGAGAGAGATTCCAGAGGTGGAGAGAGTGGTTAAGCCAGTAGTCTTGCACTCATGTAAAACTGGGTATTGAGGATTAGGTTTTTAAAAGTACAAAATTGGCAACAAATACCAAAATGCCAAGATTAAAAAACTGGAGTATAGATTGGATTTTCAAAGATAGATTATTGAAGAGAAGAAGAATGAGGAGAGAGGCATTTTAAAAAAAATAGAGAAAAAGAAAAAAAAAGTAAACTATAATAAAAGATTCCAGAATTATTAAAAGACAACTTCCTTCACCATTAAGACTACATATGGCGTTTGCTTAAATGGTGGGGTTTTTTTTTTTTTTTAAGTAATATTAGGTTATAAAAATAAAAACTAGAAATATAGAAGGCTTAAAATTTAAGGAAGTTTAGGGGAAAAAAGGATGAAAAAGAAAAGGATAAACAAATTTAAAAGGAAAAAAAATAATTTTTAAAGAAAGAAAAAAAAATTCTTAAAAGAAAAAAATGACGCTTCCACATCACCCCCCCCCAAAAAAAAATTTTTTTTTGATCATAAAAGTAGAGACGGCGTATCTGTCGCTTTCTCTGTCGTTGAGGACTGTGTGGGGTCGCTATCAAGGCAGTTCCCTCTGTTTGCCTTCCTCTGTTTGCTGGTCTCTTCCGTGTCTGATTTCTGTCTTGCCACAGGGAGGGTGGTGGTGAACTCTGCACTGGGCTTGCCCCTTCCCAATCCGCGGGATAACCGTGTGGGGCCTGGCCTATGTTTCATGCAATTCCCTGGTTTTAGCCGCTCAGGATTGGCGCTCAGGAAGTCCCCTCCGGGTGCCGGGTTTGGTCCCAAGTCCGAGTGGCTAGGGAGTTTGGTGCAGACTATTGTTGCATCTTCTGGGCTTTGCGGGTCGCTCGATTTTCTGGGATCTCCGCCGGGGCTCTTTTTCAGGCAGATGATGACCACTCAGATACCCCCAGAAGTCTCATCAAAGAGGCCCGCTTGCAATTTGGTAGGTAATGACTCTCTTGAGCTGCGACTTCCCTCTTCCAGCGCTTCAGGCTCTGGCTGCCTGTCGCCGGTGGGGGATGGTCTGCAGCCGGCTATTTCCGATCCGTCCTTTGTTCTGTGCGCGGGCCTGTCAGTGCCTTATGTTCGGGTGTTTCGCGTGTTAGTTATCCCCCAGTCTGGTTTGCTAGTCCGGGATAAATCGTTCTATCCACGCGCGGACCCGATTCTGGCCCCGTTACGCCCCGATTCTCGAGAAAAGCCCTGCAGCCTAGTCTCCCGCTGCCCAATTCTTAGAAAGCTCTGTCGCAGGCGCGCTCCTCCCTGCCCAACCCCCACTGCTGCCGGACGCAGGCGTTTGCGCTGCTTATCCGCTGGGGGTTATACTGTTGAATTCGTAATCTGTTGGTTTTAATTATTTATTTATTCTTCCTTCCTGTTATGTTGCCCTCTGTGCTTCCAGGGCTCGCCCCATGCACAGCTGTGAGAAAGTTCCCCAATTTTAGGGAACCTCTCTCTTTAAGAGTCTCTTCCTGGGACGGGATTCCCTTCCCATGCCGGGATTCCCTCCCTACCTCCTTTGTCTATAACTTCGTTCTTTAAAATAAAATATTCCCTACCTGGCTTTGAAGCCAATGATCTGCTTTGCTGGATGCCTGATGTCCTCTGCCAGCAGTCAGAAGTTATTTTGTGGAATTTGCTCAGCGTTGAAATGTTCTTTTGATGAGGTAGAGAGGGAGAGAGTGTTCTCCCCATCCTATTCCTCCGCCATCTTTTTCTCTTCCTATGCCAAAGCCTTTGACTGTCTGGATCACAATAAACTGTGGAAAATTCTGAAAGAGATGGGAATACCAGACCACCTGACCTGCCTCTTGAGAACCCTGTATGCAGGTCAGCAAGCCACAGTTAGAACTGGATATGGAAAAACAGACTGGTTCCAATAGGAAAAGGAGTACGTCAGGCTGAATATGCTGCTTATTTAACTTATATGCAGAGTACATCATGAGAAACACTGGGCTGGAAGGAACACAAGCTGGAATCAAGATTTCTGGGAGAAATATCAATAACCTCACATATTCAGATGATACGACCCTTATAGCAGAAAGTGAAGAGGAACTAAAAAGCCTCTTGATAAAAGTGAAAGTAGAGAGTGAAAAAGTTGGCTTAAAGCTCAACATTCAGAAAACGAAGATCAAGGCCTCTGGTCCCATCACTTCACGGGAACTAGATGGGGAAACAGTGGAGACAATGTCAGACTTTATTTTTGGCGGCTCCAAAATCACTGCAGATGGTGATTACAGCCATGAAATTAAAAGATACTTACTCCTTGGAAGGAAAGTTATGACCAACCTAGATAGCATATTCAAAAGCAGAGACATTACTTTGCCAACAAAGGTCTGTCTAGTCAAGGCTATGTTTTTTCCTGTGGTCATGTATGGATGTGAGAGTTGGACTGCGAAGAAAGCTGAGCACTGAAGAATTGATGGTTTTGAATTGTGGTGTTGGAGAGGACTCTTGAGAGTCCCTTGGACTGCAAGGAGATTCAACCAGTCCATTCTAAAGGAAATCAGTCCTGAGTGTTCTTTGGAAAGAATGATGCTAAACTGAAACTCCAGTACTTTGGCCACCTCATGTGAAGAGTTGACTCATTGGAAAAGACTCTGATGCTGGGAGGGATTGGGGGCAGGAGGAGAAGGGGATGACCTAGGATGAGATGGCTGGATGGCATCACAGACTCGATGGACATGAGTTTGAGTGAACTCTGCGAGTCGGTGATGGTCAGGAAGGCCTGGCATGTTGCGATTCATGGGCTCACAAAGAGTCGGGTATGACTGAGTGACTTAACTGAACTGAACTGAATGTTTTTATGTCCCATTTGTCCCAGTATAACTTTCTTAAAAGAATATAGTTCAATACTTAAATATGAAATTAATTTAGTGTTTTATTTATGTTTTTGAGATTGTAAAGTTTATTTCAGTTAAGGTGGTGCTGTGAATGCAAACTTTGCTGCAGCTCCTTCTACTAAAGTTGACCCTTGAACAGCACAAGTCCACTTATATTCAGATTTTTTTTTTTCATTAAATACTGTAGTACTTCATCATCTGCAGTTGGTTGAATCAGCAGCTGTAGAACTGCAGATGCAGAGGGCTGACTTTGGGAGTTGAACATTTGCAGATTTTGGTATCCATGGTGGGTCCTGAAGTGAATCCCCCATGGATACTGAGGGATGAATGTAGATAACAATGATAGACAAAATATTAAACTAGAAACAACCACGAATGGACTAATTTGAAAAAAACAAATCATCTTGGTATAAACTTATCAAGGCACATCGATTTGAAATTCTAAACACTTTAGACTGAGAAGTTTCTTAACTTCCAGGGAAGAAAAAGTAGGCAACAAGAGTGCAGGCAGAACTTCGCTGCATTCTTTAACTGGGCTCTCACAAGGCTTTTGTCAAGTTTGGATGTACAGCAGTCAAAGCCAGGCTATATGGCAATCTGAGAAAATACTGGTGTCTATGCTCCCTCAGGTTGCTGGAAAAGTTCATTTCTTGTGCATGTAGCGCTCATGGTGTCTTGCTTCTTCAAGGTCAATGAGAAAACATTTGTGACCTTTGGGAGTGCTCCATCCCTCTTTCGAGAGATTTTTACCAATTAAGTCAAGCCTATCCAGGATGTTCTTTCCCTTGATCAACTCAAATTCTACTAATTTGGGCCCTTAATCACATTGTAAAAATCCTTCCCTTTTGCAAGGGTCCCTGGATTTGAAGCAAGTCATAAGTTCAGCCTGCACTTGGGAGGGGATTGTATCAAGAGTCATAGGGTCTTACTTTAGTGTGTGTCTGCCACAAAAGAGTATATATGCATGGTTATGAGATGGAGGCAAAGGGAGAAAGGTGTCTCACTCTCTCTGGTGACAAGTCCATATCTATAATGCTTAAAATGAAAGCAATTAATTATCAATATTAAGATACATAGAGGAAAATGTTAAAATGATGTGCAAAAGAAGGGAAGATGGTTTGTTTGAAAAGATGGATATGGCAGGGCAATGATGACAACTGCTGCTTCTTACAGGAGACTGTGTGTAGTCACGTGACTTTAGAGTAGGTGATGGCATAAGTTTGGTAAAAATGAAAACATATAAGGGAAGAAAATAAGAGGTTTTTCAACAGTTCAAGGAAGATCCAAGTTCTTAGGGAAAAAGTGCCCTTCAAGTTACAAGCAGAATAAATGTTCAACAGATTTTAATGCAGCTGCAGAATGTCATAAAAGTACAGAGGTTTCTTATATGGGTTAAGATAAAAATTCTGAAAAATGCTTGGAACATAAAAGTGAACATTTAATATCAAGGATGATTAAGAAGAAATCTTCAAAGATATCACATAGAAAAGGCAGATTATCTACAAAGAAATGACAATTAGGACAGGTCTCAATAAAATAAATGTCAAAATAAAATGGAGAACCACATTGAATATGTCTCAAACAGTCTATCATTTTATATTTATATAAATTAGAATTTAAGAATTAAGTTAAAATAGAGGCATTTCTAGACATCTGAAAATTAGGAGCTTACCATAACTCAAAGGTTTTTCACTAGCAAAATTTGAGAGAGAAGAAGAGTGTGGGGTATATAGAGCAGTCCTGAACACAATTATTTTTAAAATATCAATTAATTATAGTAAATATTAATTATAAAAGTAAATAATTTTGAGAGCTTAAGATGGATAGAACTGGAACTCTGGACAAGAATAAGTTATATTAGAATAAGAATGCTATATGAATAATTAACATGTGCTATATCTGTATTTTGTTTTGGAGGACAGAAATTAGAAGCCTTATACTTGACTAACTTATAATTATGTATATAAGTAAGGGCAAATAATTGAAGCTATATACAACTATGTTTTACATCTTCAGACTTTCTTTATCTAATAATTAAAATTTTGTATCCTTTTATCAACCTCTGTTTCTCTGTGTTCCACTATCCCATCACCCCTGCCAGCCACATTCCTCCTTCCCTTCTGGCAAACACTTTTCTACTCTCTTTGTTCATGAATTCAACTTTCTTAGATTCCTCGTATAAGTGGTACCATGCAGTATTTGTCTTTGGCTTATTTCACTTAGCATAATTTGCTCCACGTTCCAGTTGTTTTAAGTGACAGGATTTCCTTCTTTTTAAAGATGAATGTCATGTGTCTGTATGTGTGTGTGCATGCGTGTGTGTGTATAGCCACATTTTCTTGATCCATTCACCCATCAGTGGATATTTGGATTGTTTCTACTCCTTGGCTATTGTGTATGATATTGCTATGAATGTGAGAACATAGATACTTCTTCAATACAATGGTTTGTTTCCTTTTTGATATGTACCCAGAAGTGGCATTCCTGGTTCATGTGGTAGTTCTATTTTTAATTTCTTGAAGAATGTCCATACTGTTTTCCATAGTGTCTTTGCAGTTTACATTCCCACCAACAGTGCACAAGTGTTCCCTTTTCTCCGCATCCTCATGAGCCCTTGTTATCTCTTGTCTTTTTGAGACTATCCACACTAACAATGTGTGAGGTGATACCTGATCATGGTTTTGATTTGTCTTCCCCTGATGATTAGTGATGTCCAACACCTTTTCATATGCCTATTGGCCATTTGTATATCTTCTTTGGAAAAATGTCTATCAAGTCCTTTGTACATTTTTATTTTCTTTACCTGTAAAAATTTTATCTTATATTGAATTATAGTTGATTACCAATGCTGTATTGGTTTCAGATGCATAGCAAAATGATTCAGTTATACACACACACACACACACACACACACACACACATATATATATATATTCTTTTTCAAATTCTTTTCTCATTTAGGTTTTTATAGAATGCTGAGTAGAGTTCCCTGTGATGCTCAGTAGGTCCTTGTTAATTATCTATTTTAAATTTAGTAGTGTGTATAGATAAATCTAAAACTCCTAGTTTATCCATGTCTCCATCTTTCCCCTTTGGTAACTATAAGTTTGTTTTCTAAGTTTGTAAGTCTATTCCTTTGCCCACTTTTAAACAGGGTTATCTGTGGGTTTTTTTGCTATCGAGTTGTTTGAGTTCCTTAAAATAATTTGATTAAAGCTTTCAGGTGAACTAGAAGACAATGTTTGTCTGTTTTAAGATGATATTCTTAGAAAAAGAGTACTTTCAGGTTTATGTTGATCAGTTGTCTATCTCAAAAACCTGCAACAATTAATGTGATCCAACATCTGGAGCATTGTCAAACAGTGATATTTGTTTTGAACTCTCTGCTGCCTATCTTAGTATGCAGCCTAAGTTTCATGATTGAATGTAAAGAGTGGATTAGCCATGCCTGTAAATATCTGTGCTCTGTCAAATTGCTTCCAATGATATTCTTACTTTCTCTGATATTATTTCTCTATCACAATACATCCCTAAAAATTCTTTGTGTTATTATGGCCCTTTAAAGTCTATACTGCTTTGAGAAAAAACCAATTGTAGTCTAGAGATATAGGAGCTTTGATTAGTATTTAACTTTCTACTGAAATTAAAATCCATATTATAAACCACCCTTAAAAATATTTTCTGTTTTATTAATTGGGTTACATTTAAGATTATTTCACTTATTTTCAGTTAATTATATAGAAGATCTTTCCATAGGCTTGGCATCTTGTTAAGCCCAGTAGATTCAAATATTTTTATAGTATAATCTTCCTGCCAGCTAGTAAAAATATTTTCCCCTGTCACCTATATCTATATATGTATTTGCATGTATGGTCAGGCCTATCAAAATGGCTGTTCTCTTGCTCTCTGTACATCACCTGTTTGAGTAGTTCCTGCTTCATTCACATGACTGGCCAACCCTCTTAATTTTAGGGCTTAATCAGTAACTACCTACATGCTTCATGCTTCCCTGGTGATTCAGTCAGTAAAGAATCTGCCTGCAATGCAGGAGACTGCCTGCGATGCAAGAGACCTGGGTTTGATCCCTTGGTTGGGATGATCCCTTGGAGAAGGGCATGGCAACCCACTCCAGTATTCTTGCTTGGGAAATGCCATGGACAGAGAAGCCTGGCAGGCTGCATGGCATCACAAAAGAGTTGGAGATGACTTAGTGACAAAACCTCCACCACCACCAACATGCTTGCCCCCTGCCCCAGCCCCTAGTTTTCCTGGTAACTGATGAGAGAATCTGGCATTGATTTCCCCTATAAATGGTAGCCTTCCTCCCCCAGTAGCAATGATTGCTATTGTGTCTTGTGAGCCAACTGCCACCCTTAGTGGAATGTTGTGCCAGTACTTCACGTAAGACTAGTGAGATTACTTCTCCAATAAACTGTTGATGATCTGTCGCCATTTCCAGGCTCACAATTTGTTCTTGTGGGCTGAAGCAGTTACAAGGTTTATAGGCCTGTGGGGGTGCAGCCCAACGCTATATCTATAAATAAATAATTAAACTGAAAAATCAAGATTGTCTTTGATTGTGATAAAGCTGTGAGAAATTTCTGAAACACACATGACATTGTTTGAAGAAGGAAACAACTGTGAATACGTGGCAAGGGGAAGGCTGGTTCAGAATGTGGGCACCATCGCCAAGTGATTGAGATGTGGTGATGGCAGAACCGGTGCCTTTGGGCTGCTATCCTGCCATAGAACATCTGGATAGGTCAACACCTCCTCCAGGCCTCTCTCCCTTGAGTCAGGTGGCAATAATCAGAGGATCTGCCACTAGGTGTGGATATTGAGTTTGGGAACTTAGATAGGAAAAGAAACACAGTGAGTCTCAGGTGACGGGGGCACTAGGAAGAGCTGGGGGCACCCAGGAGGCTAGCTAGGAGTACACATTGGGTTGCAGCTCATTCCTTCAGGGCATAGCAGATGGGAGAATGCAAGTCACCTGAGTGATGAACCTGGTATAAAACCTGATGAATTCCCAAACTAGACAGTTTTCTCTGAGCTGAGCTGATCATGTACATAGGTAACGCTGAACTGTTAACTGAAACTAAAGCATGTCCCAGTGTGAAAATGGAACTCGTGGGAAGTGGCAACTCATTGCCCGAGGTTGCCCAGAGGCAAGTCACATGTGTACTTCACTAATCTTGAGTGAAGACTGTTGGCTGAGATCTAAGATTCATGGGATTCTTATTCCACAGGTCAAATCTTTGAACTGATAAGAGCACAAACTATGTGTCAGATTCAGTACATGTGCCCTGCATTGAAACCTGATAACAAATCTCTTCTGTCAGATGAAGAAACTGGGTACTGAAGCTATAAGTGGTAAAAGCGGAGTGCAAACCAGCATTCCTAACCTAAAATTACTGCACTGAAACACTTAAGAGAGAGGTCAAGGTCAACTTGAATTAGTAGCCAAAAAGGAAGAAACTTGGGAACATTTTTGAAATGACATTGATTTCTCTCTGCTGGGAGTTAGTGAAGTGAAGTGAGAAAAGAACTTGGGCAGAGTTCTAACAACTGAACAGCTACCCCAGGAAAAAAGAAAGACAACAGTAATCTTAAGAAGAGTTGAATATCAATGAATGTTTGAACTCTGAGTAGATTTTCTTTATTCAGCTTTTTCTTCTCAGGTTAAAGTTCATATGTCTTGAGTTTATTTTAACTTATAAAATTTGATACTCTTGAATTTATTTTAACTTATAAAATTTGATACTCTGATCACCAAATAAATATTTTCATGCATGTGTTTCACAGTAAGATTGTGATTTAGCTCTCATGAAAATTTTCAGTTTTTACATTCTCTAAGGTGTTGGACTGCAAGGAGATCCAACCAGTCCATTCTAAAGGAGATCAGCCCTGGGATTTCTTTGGAAGGAATGATGCTAAAGCTGAAACTCCAGTACTTTGGCCACCACATGCGAAGAGTTGACTCATTGGAAAAGACTCTGCTGCTGGGAGGGATTGGGGGCAGGAGGAGAAGGGGACAACAGAGGATGAGATGGCTGGATGGCATCATTGACTCGATGGACATGAGTCTGAGTGAACTCTGGGAGTTGATGATGGACAGGGAGGCCTGACGTGCTGCAGTTCATGGGGTCACAAAGAGTCGGACATGACTGAGTGACTGAACTGAACTGAACTGAAGGTGTTGTGTGTTTGACCTTGAAATGGCTGGTAAGTTCTTTAGCTTTGGTGTTTCTCAGTTAATTAGTGTATATATTCAAATAGGTAGTTTAATCTTAATTACTGCCTGGTATTTTCTCTGTGTTACATAGCAGATTCATTTAGAGTTTTTCATTTCAACTTTTACCTTCATCAATTTAGAAATGTATGGAGTGTTTTTTGCTTTTCCACTTTCAGGGCTTAAGAAGCTCTACTTAGAGATCAAAGAGGTGGACTACACTAATAAGCAGGAGGAGAGGAGATAGGAAATGAATAATTAAGATGGATTTATCAGAAACAAGTAAGTACAAACCCTGTTAGTTTTAAAAGCCTGTGTTTGATTACTTGATAAAGGAATACTAAGTCGTGTAGCTTTTTCCATAGATGAAATGTCTCTTCTAAACTTTTTGCTTTAATAATTGACACATATATTTAACACTTGGCTATTTTCCATATCTAAGCACATTTTATTTTTAATTACAATTATATTTTCAAATTAAGATGTATTTTCAAAATAAGATTATTTGCCAAAATGTTCTACCCCGATAGTATTTGAGGATATCTAATCTGATCTCTCTTTTCATGCCTTTTTTTTTTTTAATATTGTGCATTTGGAAAAAGCAAAGCAGAAGGGATTTTATCTTTGCCTAAATACCATGTTTAGGTCATCATCACTCATGTATTTTAATTGAAATAACTTTAAACAGAATTTATTATATAGCATTTTGAAGATAAACAAATGTCATGATCATCTTCCAAAGAAGAGGCAAAGCAGTTTGCTAAACAGAGACAGAGCAAAGTGCCAGTCATTGCAACTTGTTTTTGATTTTGCTGCGAAAAGAGTGTGAAAGTCCCCAGAGCATATGATAATGTTTGAAGTGCTAGAACATATTTTTTCCCCATTAATTCTTTATAGTACCACCCACATCAAATAGGCTTTCCTGCAGTTTACTGTTAGCTGTATGCTCTGAATTTAAATAGCTATAGGACTGTTCCCCTTCCTAAGGGTACAACAAATGTCGTGACTACTAATTGAAACTGTAAAGTGAGGGCAATCATTCCTTCTCTTGCTATTTGTACTTAAATATCTGACTATGATTAAGAAATAGGCTGCTCTGTTGCATATGCTGCCTTCCCTAGTAATCACAAACAGCCAAGTAGAGTAGAGAATGCATGGGTTGTTAGTTTTTAAGTACAGGTATAAAACCAATGGAAAATGGAACACCCTGCAGCATTCACAGGATTTCAAATATTTTATGATAAGAAAATACTTGGGAAAATAAAGATTATGTTCTTCATTGTTTTTCTTTGTTCATTAAATTAGCATTTATTGAGGATCTGTTTTGTGTTAGCACTGATCTAGGCACTGGGAGAACATCAGGGAAGCAGAGAAGAAAACAGTCCCCATCCTCATGGATCTTACATTAAATAAAATATTTAAGTTTACATATAAAATATACTGAAAGGTAGAAATAGAATAGAAAATAGAATTTTTGTATGGAGAAAAGTGAGCTGGGATTTGAGATGGCCAGCATAAGTTAGGCAAATGGCCAGGAAAGACCTTGCAAAGAGGGAGACGTGTGCTTAAAACTTGAAGTGAGTCACACAGAATATTGAAGGAAAAGAGCTCAAGCAGAAGGAAGAACACAGTGAAGTCCCTAAAGCATGTGTGTGCCGGAAATATTCAAGAAACCAGCAGGAGAATGGTATTGCTCAAGAAAACTGCCTCAGAGAAGAATAAGAGGAGGTCTTCAAAGTAGGAGTTTTGGAGGCGGGGCTTTGTAGATTTTTATGATGTGATGGAGAGAGAAAATCACTGGGACCTTGGGGCAGTCATCCGACAAGGTCTGTGTTATATTTTAATAAAAATTCTCTGGTTGTGTTCTTGGGGTAAAAATAATAATGATGATGATGATGATGATGATGGAACAAGGGCAGGAGGGAGGAAGAATGATGCTAGGGATCATGCTCCCCTCTCTTCCTGCTCTGTGCCTCACAAGAGTGACATGTATGGCATATATTAACTCCTAAGTGGCTTCTCTGAGTCTGTCTTGCATTGGGGTCAACTAAGGAGAGACATCTACAGGGGAGAATGGGAGGTGAGTAAAATTTACATCTTTATTACTCCCCTCTCCTGCTGTTTCAGGTCCCCAGGGGTTATCTGTGTCCATCCCTCAGGGCCTGGTTCTTGCCAGTGGCCCGCTGCACTAGCGTACGTCTACGTCCTGTAACAACTTCTGAGCTTGAAGGTTGTGATATCTTCCCGCCAGAGATAACATGGTGATAACACGTTATCCCTTGTTGACTTTCTAATATCTACTCATGTGTGCGTGTGTGCTCAGTCACTTTAGTCATGTCTGACTCTTTGCAACCTCATAGACTGTAGCCCATCAGGCGCCTCTGTCCATGGGATTTCCCAGGCAAGAATACCGGAGTAGGTTATCATCTCCTCCCTCCAGGGGATCTTTCCAACCCAGGGACTGAACCCGCATCTCCTGCACTACAGGCAGATTCTTCACTGTTGAGCCACCGGGGAAGCCCCAGTGTCTGCTCATACCTCCGTAAACAGCTCCTTTGTTATGTCCTTAACTGTTCATGTTTGCCATCTGTTTTCTGCCTGGAATTGCCTGATGCACCAGATAGAGGATGTGCCATATTCTGGGGACATAGCATGGTGCCTTGATCAGGGTGATAGCAGTGGAGATGATGAAATGTGGTTGAATTATGGACATGTGTAGACATCAGAACCTCCTGGATTTACTAATGAATGCAATGTAGGGTGAAGTGTTAAAACCATCTAGGTAATGCCTAGATTTTTGGCCCGAGGAACTCAAATAATGGAGTTGACTTTGGATATACTCTCTTGAAGTTCAAGGGAGAAAACTGAACTAGAGATAGAAAATGGGAAGTCATATGTAGAAAGATGGTTATTACACTTTGATATAGGGTGAGATCAGTAAGGGACTGAGATCCAATAAAAACTGGGCCTTGGAGCAGCCTAATAATTAGAATAAATGAGGAAAAAATCTGAAAAGGGAGTGAAATGCAATTACACAGTAGGTAAAAGGCATTCTGAAAGATTGTTATATTCTGGAATCTAAGTAAAGAAACTATGCAGTGAGAATGAGTGAGAAAGACTGCTTATAAGGTTTTGGGAAACTGATGCTGGCTGACTTTCAGTGTGGAGTATTAAATTTAAAAATATATGTATATATATATAAATATTTTTGATACATAAGTTACAGATGGCACAAAGAGATATTTGTCTAGTCATAACAGCTTCATAAAACAGCTTGTATTTAAGATGTGAAGATACAGATGTGACTACTTTTTAGCATCCCACAGTGTCCATCTATATTATAAGCTCTGGTGGATTCTAGTGTCAGAAAGTTAAAAATTATTTATGCTTAAGTTGCTATGTAACACAGGAAGCTCAATCCAGTGCCCTGTGACAATCTGGAGGGGTGGAGTGGGGTTGGGAGTGGGAGGAAATCTCAAGAGGGAGGGGACATATATGTATGCTTATGGCTGATTCATGTTGTTGTATGGCAGAAACCACCACAACATTGTAAAACAATTAAAAGAAGTTATTTACCCTAAAGAAGTAGAAGTGTCTGAATTAGGGGAAAAACACAATATTCAGTGACTTATACAGGACAAGTTCATGAACTTAATGGTATAAAGGGGAAGGAGGTGCTGCTTTTCAGCCCATCCTCAATAACCTAAATAGTGAAGAATAAGAAGGGGAACTTGGAACTCACCTGTTGGGAAACATATTTACGGCTACCATAAGTAATTTTTTAAATTTAATTTTTACTTTATTCTACAATACTGTATTGGTTATGCCATATATTGACATGAATCCGCCACAGGTGTATACGAGCTCCCAATCCTGAACCCCCTCCCACCTCCCACCCCATATCATCTCTCTGGATCATCCCCGTGCACCAGCCCCAAGCATCCTGTAGCCTGTATCGAACATAGACTGGTGCTTCATTTCTTACATGATAGTATACATGTTTCAATGCCATTCTCCCAAATCGTCCCACCCTCTCCCTCTCCCTCAGAGTCTGAAAGTCCGTTCTATACCTCTGTGTCTCTTTTGTTGTCTCACATACAGGGTCATCATTACTATTACCATAAATAATTTAAGGGAGAATTTCAGGTAAGGAGGGCAGCCATAGACTACTTTGTTATGTCTTAAAATTCTTAACTCTCCATATCTTTTATCTTTAAAAATAGCTAGGATTAATTTAGTGATTAAGTAAAAATAATTCAATGAGTTTTTAATTGATACATTATTTTTGATATGATACATTATTATAATTCCAATATTTCAGTTTATTGGAAAAATCTCACTTTTTATGAAGTTACTCATTAATCATTACAAAAATGCTCATGTGTGTCACACTTATATAATTAAATTATTCTGCAGAATGAGCTATTGCTGTGTGAAAGATTGGCCTCAAAACCTAATTCAATACTAGATTAGCAATTTTCTTCCCAAGGGGATTTGAATTAGAAAGCTCACAGGAATCATGTAATATATAAAAGGAGATTTATATTTACTGACTGATACCAGTCTTAATCTGTACATATATGCCAAGGTGACTAATCAAAAAAATCGATATTAATAGTCCTATATGAAGGTTTTGATTCGATTCATTTCAGACATTAAGGATACAATTTTCTAGGACCACACTTGAATTGCATTTCATTTTACTGTGAAATCTGAGAGGAGACCTGAGATTTTCTGATTATCCTTTTCATAAACCATTATGCCCTACATGATACTCATTTCTCCTTAGAATTATAGTTTTCACAAGCATGCTAAAGATTTAGATGATCTCTCTTACCAGCAAAATTTTTCTTTTTAATCTTTCAAAAATATGTTTAGCATGCTTCCCTTTATTTAAGAAGTTCAGTTCAGTTCAGTTCAGTCACTCAGTTGTGTCCAACTCTTTGCGACCCTATGAATCGCAGCACGCCAGGCCTCCCTGTCCATCACCAACTCTGGAGTTTACTCAGACTCATGTCCATCAAGTCTGTGATGCCTTCCAGCCATCTCATCCTCTGTTGTCCTCTTCTCCTCCTGCCCCCAACCCCTCCCAGCATCAGAGTCTTTTCCAATGAGTCAATTCTTCACATGAGATGGCCAAAATACTGCAGTTTCAGCTGCAGTTTCAGCTTCAGCATCATTCCTTCCAAAGAAATCCCAGGGCTGATCTCCTTCAGAATGGACTGATTGGATCTCCTTGCAGTCCAAGGGACTCTCAAGAGTCTTCTCCAACACCACAGTTCAAAAGCATCAATTCTTCGGCGCTCAGCCTTTTTCACAGTCCAACTCTTACATCCATACATGACCACTGGAAAAACTATAGCCTTGACTAAACGGATCTTTGTTGGCAAAGTAATGTCTCTAGTTTTCAATATGCTATCTAGGTTGGTCATAACTCTCTTCAAAGGTAGAGAGTTAAATAAGTAGGGGAGGCTGATGAACTTAGAACCTCTTACACAAAATGAAGTCAGGAAGAGAAAAACAAATATTGTATATTAATCCTTACAAATGGAATCTAGAAGAATGGTACTGATGAACCTAGTAAAGAATGGACTTGTGGGTACACTAAGGGAAGGTGATGGTGGGACAAATTGAGAAAGTAGTGAGAGGGTAACAGGCAGGAAGGCTAGGGGCCCCCAAGCAGAGGAAATAGACTGAAAATGTCAGACATATTTTTTTCCTTCTCTATACAAAATTAAAAGATTTCTTTTAAATCCTGTGTTGCCATGACGACAACTGGTTCCACTTGAACTTAAGTTTTCTCAAACCTTGAGCTAACCAATGCGTTTTTCTTATGGAAATGTTTTTCTTAAGCTATATTAATGAAAGTATGTTGCTTGGAAATCTGCCTTTCTTCAAGATTCATATCAATTGTTTTATGACCTGGAATGACTCACCTTATGCCAATGCTATCTCAAAATGCATGTTGTGGGTGAGCTGTCTGTGGCTACTCTCAGTTTTGAGGCATTTCTTTTCTCTGTTTAGCAGCTTGCTAATAGGTATATAACTCAATGCTAAAAACTAGCAAGGGCACACTCTTTCTGCCCTCTTCTGAGGTCTGTCAGAAGCTTTCTCTATCTCTTTTACTTTAATATAATCTTATTACACAAAAGTTCTGAGCTATCAAACCTCATCACTGGCCCCGGATTGAAATCCTGTCCTCCAGAGGCCAAGAATCCTGGCGTCTTTCACGGCTCATAGCAACACCTTTCAGTAGCATTGACATATATACACTATCATATGTAAAACAGTTGGAATTTGCTAAATAACACAAGGAGCCCGCCTTGATGCTCTGTAATGACCTAAAGGGGTGGAGTTGGGGGAGGAGAGGGAGGCTCAGGTGGAAAGGGACGTGTGTGTGTGTGTGTGTGTGTGTGTGTGTGTGTATAAGTATGACTCTCTCATGTCATTGTATAGCAGAAAACAACACAAAATTGTGAAGTAATTTTCCACCAATTAAAACATAAAATAGAAAATAAATAAGGATAATAATTACAATAAGCTGCTGCTGCTAAGTCGCTTCAGTCGTGTCCGACTCTGTGTGACCCCATAGACGGAAGCCCATCATGCTCCCCCCATCCCTGGGATTCTCCAGGCAAGAACACTGGAGTGGGTTGCCATTTCCTTCTCCAATGCATGAAAGCGAAAAGTGAAAGTGAAGTCGCTCAGTTGTGTCCGACTCTTAGTGACCCCACAGACTGTGGCCCACCAGGCTCCTCTGTCCATGGGATTTTCCAGGCAAGAGTGCTGGAGTGGGGTGCCATTACATGTCAAATGCTAAAATCTGTCACTTCATGATTATATATTTTGAAAAGCTCATTGTTCTGAACACAGGTGAAAGAGGGAAATAACCCAGGTTTTGCCCTGTCTTTTAATAGAGTGTATATCTCGGTGGGCTTCCTAAGTGGCACTAGTGGTAAAAAACCTTCCTACCAATGCAAGGGACATAAGAGATGAAGGTTCAGTCCTTGGGTCAGGACCATCCCCTGGAGGAGGGTACAGCAGCCCACCCCAGTGTTCTTGGCTGGAGAATCCCATGGACAGAGGAGCCTGGCAGACTACAGTCCGTGGGGTCGCAAAGAGTCAGACATGACTGAAGCAACTTGGCATGCACTCAGGCACATATCTCTCAGTGACCAGAGTTGCTGAGGGGAAGTTTATCTTTTCAAAAAGATAAATGAAGCTGAGCAATGTTAATGGTGTTGATTAAAGATCCCAGGCTTACTGAAGTTACATGCTGTTCTGTAGATTTTTGTCTAGTAGATAAACAAATTGCTTCTGTCCAGTGGAAAAGATAACCCCTAAAGTAAGATACCAACCAGTTTGGTATATAATCTAGCAAACTGACTCTAACATTTCTTTATTAAACTGAAAATAAATCTATAGCCCCTCAAAAGTGTACCTTGAACTGCTCTTTTTATGTTGCTGTTTTTCTCATTAATGAGTTGAGTAAAATCCTAAATGTGTGTTTATGCTAAATTTGATGACAGTCATTATTTTATGTTTTTGAAAGTTATATTTTAGCAGCAATAAGTAATAAAACTAGTAAATGAAGAAGAAATGATAGACTTGGATTATCACACTGCTTTGCAACTCCTACAGAATTAATGGATTAGGCAAAAATCATCAATTCCTAATGATGTAATACACAGAAGAGATAATTAAGTGATATGCTCATTACAATGGAAATACACAATACCACCTTGAGAGCAGTTGTACCAAAAATACTGAACCTGGATCTGAAGATATAGGTCAATTAATAAACAGGTTTTGGAACAAACGGCACTGTATTATTTTTAATGATAGTAAAAGCACCTTTCATCCCATCTGTCCCTTTCAGTCAAAGCTGGCAGTGTCCTGATGGTTAACATTCTCAAGAACTTTGTAGCTGTCTCATGTATATCTTGGGATTCACCTCACTGGGCAAGAGCCTCCTGCTTCACACATCTTGCCTGTTTATTCCCTTCTCTATTCCTGGCTTCTGCTTAGCTTGATGAAGGCATCTATGAGTCAGATGCTTAATCTTTTAAGTGTCTTAATACCCTGACTTACTATTTTTTTCCTAAGTTATTAGTGAAATGATATTCAGTGACACCCTCAGGTTTTTTTCTTTCTTCTTTAGAGCATAATTTCCTGATAATGATCTCTTTACTTTCACATCTTTTACAATCTGAGATAGAATAATAACTTCCCAAAGTATCAAAATCCTGGTCCTTTTTGTTTAAAAGTTCTGCTTTGAACTTACATCTTTCCTCCCATGTTTTATGAGGACCAGCAAGAAGAAAACCATTCATACCCTCAACGCCTTGGTTGGAATCTCCTCAGTGAAATATCCAAGTTTATCACTTACAGCTTATGCTTTCTATATGATTATAGAACACAGTTCTCCTAAACTGTCTGCGACTATATAACAAGAATTCCCTTTCCCAGACATTTGAAGAAGGTAGGCAAAATAATGGAAGAACAAGGTAAACATAAAAGGTGACCTAGAGGAAGCAGAATTAAAAACATTTCTTTTCTCCCCTACATGCTCTATCACGTCTGTCCTTGTGGCCCCATTGACTATAGTCCACAAAGTTCCTCTTGCCATGGGCTTCTCCAGGCAAGATTCCTGGAGTGGGTTGCCATGCTCTCCTCAAGGCTTTTTGTAATACCTTTCAATTAATAACTTAGAAGAATTTAGGAATGCATGAATATTCTACCCATAGAATACCATTGTATGCATTAAATTCTACTCATGAAAAGAAATAAAAGAACTGATTGATATGATTCTAATTTCCTTCTAAGTTCTCACTAGAGGCACTTTTAATATCTGTAATATTTCTACTGGCAATATACTCATGATTTAAATGTTCTCTAAAGGGATGTTTCTTCTACCCTGCTCCTCATTTCCTCTTGAGTCCTTACAGGCAGCATCATTTTTTGTTTTCCTTTTTCTTTTAAATTGGGGTTCGAATGCTTTGCCATGCTGTGTTAGTTTCTGCTGTACAGCAGTGTGAGTGAGTCATATGTGTATATATCTCCTCCTTCTTGTGCCTCCATCCCTCCTATCTGGAACATCACAGAGCGCCGAGCTGAGCTCCCTGTGCTATAGAGCAGCTTCTCACTAGCTATATATTTTGCACATGGTAGTGTATATATCGGAGAAGGTGATGGTACCCCACTCCAGTACTCTTGCCTGGAAAATCCCATGGACGGAGGAGCCTGGTGGGTTGCATGCAGTCCATGGGGTCGCGAAGAGGTGGACATGACTGAGCAATTTCACTTTCACTTTTCACTTTCATGCATGTGAGAAGGAAATGGCAGCCCACTCCAGTGTTCTTGCCTGGAGAATCCCAGGGACGGGGGAGCCTGGCGGGCTGCCGTCTCTGGGGTCGCACAGAGTCGGACACGACTGAACAGACTCAGCAGCAGCAGCAGCAGCAGCGGTGTATATATGTCAATGCTACTCTCAGTGTAGCAGCATCTTTTTTATCCATCTTTGTACTCTTGGTATATTCAAAATGCTCTGGACTTTTCCTATCATGCTCCTAAAAATTCTTCTAGCCTCTGCCCATTGCCCAATTCTGAAGTCACTTCCATATTTTAAGGTATTTATTAGCACTCTACTAAGCAGAGTAGCACTACTCTCAGTACTAAAATCTGTTTAGTTTTCTATTACTGCTGTATCAAATGACCACAAAGTTAGAGATTTAAAATAATATAAATGTATTATCTTACAGTTCTATGGTTACAAATCCAACATGGGTCTCAGCGTGGCAAAATCAAGATGTCAGTAGGACTTTGTTTAGCTTTCAACTGATCAGATTTCCAGGAGAGTGCTGACAAAGTGGTGTGGAAACTTGCCTCAGAGGATGGAATTTTAAACTAAATTTCTAGAACTGAGGAAAACACATGTTTCCCTCTACATGAAGGAAGACCGCTTCATGAAAAAAGGTGTAAACATAGATACCTGTGAGAAGTTTTTGGAAATCAAGTATTTAAATTTAGGAAATCAAGGATGCTAAAAAGCTTTCAGAAGAGAAAATAATACACAGAACAACACATCTAGTTTGGGCATGTCATCAGTACCACCAGCAGATGAAGGAGAAACACTTTTAAAGATGTAGGTTTAAATAATTTTATTTATTTATTTATTGCTAGGTTTAAATAATTTTAAAAATAGAATACCTAGGCAAGTCAAATTATTAATTATGAATGAATGTAAAATTAAAGATACACATGCATTAAAGAACTCAGAATGTTTACCTCCTACACACTCTTCTTGGGTTTTGAGTTTTAGTAAAATGAGGCACACTGAACAACAGAAATGGTATGGACCTAATAGGAGCAGGAGATATTAAGAAGAGGTGGCAAGAATACACAGAAGAACTATACAAAAATATCTTCATGACTCAAATAACCATGATGGTGTGATCGCTGGACTAGAGCCAGACATCCTGGAATGCAAAGCCAAATGGACCTTAGGAAGCATCACTTTGAACAAAGCTAGTGGAGGTGATGGAATTCCAGTTGAGGTATTTCAAATCCTAAAAGATGATGCTGTGAAAGTGCTGCACTCAATATGCCAGCAAATTGGAAAACTCAGCAGTGGCCACAGGACTGGATAAGGTCAGTTTTCATTCCAATCCCAAAGAAAGGCAATGCCAAAGAATATTTAAACTACTGTACAGTTGCACTCATCTCACACACTAGCAAAGTGAAGCTCAAAATTCTCCAAGCCAGGTTTCAACAGTACGTGAACTGTGAACTTCCAGATATTCTAAATGGATTTAGAAAAGGCAGAGGAACCAGAGATCAAATTGCCAGCATCTGTTGGATCATAGAAAAAGCAAGAGAGTTCCAGAAAAACATCCACTTTTGCTTTATTGACTATGCCAAAGCCTTTGACTGTGTGGATCACAACAAACTGTGGAAAATTCTTCAAGAGATGGGAATACCTGATCACCTGACCTGCCCCCTGAGAAATCTGTGTGCTGGTCAAGAAGCAACAGTTAGAACCGGACATGGAACAACAGACTGGTTCCAAATCAGGACAAGAATAAGTCAAGGTTGTATATTGTCACCCTGCTTATTTAACTTATATGCAGAGTACATCATGTGAAATGTCAGGTTGGATGAAGCACAAGCTGGAATCAAGATTGTCGGAAGAAACATCAGTAACCTCAGATATGCAGATGACACCACCCTTATGGCAGAAAGTAAAGAACTAAAGGGCCTTTTGTTGAAAGTGAAAGAGGAGAGTAAAAAAGTTGACTTAAAATTTAACTCTCAGAAAGCAAAGATCATGGTATCTGGTTCCATCACTTCATGGCAAATAGATGGGGAAACAATGGAAACAGTGACAGACTATTTTTTGGACTCCAGAATCACTGCAGATGGTGACAACAGTCATGAAATTAAAAGACACTTACTGCTTGGAAGAAAAGTTATGACCAACCTAGACAACATATTAAAAGCAAAGAAATTACTTTGCCAAAAAAGGTTCATCTAGTGAAACCTACAGTTTTTCCAGTAGTCATGTATGGATGTGAAAGCTGAGCTCTGAAGAATTAATGCTTTTGAACTGTGGTGTTGGAGAAGACTCTTGAGAGTCCCTTGGACTGCAAGGAGATCCAGCCAGTCAATCCTAAAGGATATCAGTCCTGAATATTCATTGAAAGGACTGATGCTGAAGCTGAAACTCCAATACTATGACCACCTGATGCAAAGAACTGACTCTTTTGAAAAGACCCTCAGGGTAAGATTGAAGGCAGGAAGAGAAGGGGACAGCAGTGGATGAGATGGTTGGATGGCATCACCAGTTTGATGGACATGAGTTTGAGGAGGCTCCAAGAGTTGGGGATGGATGGGAAGCCTGGTGTGCCATAGTCCTTGGGGTGACAAAGAGTCAAACACGACTGCGTTGAGTAAACTGAACTGAACTGAAAATGAGGGAAGACTCTCCAGATGAGAAAGATGTGAGCTCTGGAAAATAGTGGATCAACCAAACACAGCTGTTTGAGAAGGAGCCTGAGAATAGCAGCTGTGCACCTGACCTAGGAGCCCAGCCTGAAGCTGAGGGTGGAGGCCTCTGGGGCCAGGGCACAGAAGGATATTTTTAACTACAGAGGAGACAACTGAGAGATTTGACATATTGATAATGCAGTAAACAAATGGAGGGCAAGAAGTATAGGATGACAACCTCCAGAAGGGACAAAAAAAGTATTCCAAAGTGTTATTCCAAATAAGAAGGGAAAAGTTTAAATTAGTACAGAAAAACAAAATGATTAAGAGATTGGGTGACATCTGAGATACGGTGGGAAGTCATGTGATTCTTCTGCCCCATAACAACAAAAAATATCAATCATCAATAGTGAATGGGGAGTAGGGGTCAATAAAAAATGTACAAGAATGGCACGGTATGAATATGAAGCAAATAAAAACATGGTACAAATTAAAAGAAATATAATGGGACTATGCTACTTGATGTGCAGTAAACAATATTTCCTAACCATAATGCTAGGATTTCATATTTGAACTTTAGAATCTACAAAAGACTTTGAATACCACGAATTAAATATTCCTTATGTTAATACATAAATACAGTTATAAATAAAAGAGGTTGGGATGTGAGTGCCAGGTGAAGCAAGGAGGGCTGGTTCATAATTATCAGGTGACCAAATAAAGCTACAGATGCTATAATATAGAAATTATCTGTGTATTGACTGGTAATTCAAGTTAGGAAAGTGATACTTCTGTTTCAGCTTTGTTTTTATCATTTTCCTCCTTTATCCCTAAGTACAAAATATATGGAGTAATATAAAAGTCTTCATTGTGAAAATTAAACATTCCTTCTACTTAGCCATCCTTCTCCACTTTTAATTCTATATGCAGAAGCAATGATTCAAATTTTGCTATTTTTAATTTTTAAGGTGGTTTATTCCTGCTCTGACCAAATAAGGAATCTAGAGTTTGGGTTTTTTTCCTTTTTTAAAAGTGGATGAAACTGTAAATGGAGGTTTAATTACACTGTTTGAAGTTTCAGGATAGTTCAGTAGAGAAATAAAAACTAAGATTGATTTAAAGGATTATCTAGATCTTTGGTCTTTCTTGTTTTGTCTCTTATCATAGTTGCCTCTGTATTTTTCTTAGTTTTTTTTTTTTTTTTTAGATAAAATTTACATACATTGAAAGGTACAGATGTATATCTTCCGAGATCCATCTGTATTGTGAGTGTTTTAGTGGTTTGTTGCTTTTTAGTTGAGTAATATTACATGATAAGAATATACCACTGTTTGTTTATTCACTCTTCTGCTGATGATATTTCCAGTTTGGGCTATTATGAATTAATCTGCTATAAACACTCTTGTATAAATATTTTCATGAACATATGTTTTCATTTATTTTATTTATATGCCTGAAGTAGAGTTGAGGGTCAAAAGGTAAGAGCATGTTTAATGGGATAAGAAATTGCCAGACTTTTCCTAAAAGTGGTTGTAAAGTGAAGTGAAGTGAAAGTAGCTCAGTTGTGTCTGACTCTTTGCTACTCCAAGGACTATGTAGTCCATTGAATTCTCCAGGCCAGAATACTGGAGTGGGTAGCCTTTCCTTCTGCAAGGGATCTTCTCAACCCAAGGATTTAACCCAGGTCTCCTGTATCACTGGCAGATTGTTTACCAGCTGAGCCACAAGGAAAGCCCAAGAATACTGGAGTTGGTAGCCTATCCCTTCTCCAGCAGATCATCCCAACCCAGGAATTGAACTAGGGTCTCTAGCATTGCAGGTGGATTCTTTACCAATTGAGCTATCAGCTAAGCCGAAAAGTGGTTGTCAGTTCACTTCAGTCACTCAGTCATGTCTGACGCTTTGCGACCCCATGAATCACAGCACACCAGGCCTCCCTGTCCATCACCATCACCCGAGGTTCACTCCAGACTCACGCCCATCGAGTCCGTGATGCCATCCAGCCATCTCATCCTCAGTCATCCCGCCATCTCATCCTCGGTCATCCCCTTCTCCTCACTCCTCCAGTCCTTCCCAGATTCAGAGTTTTTTCCAATGAGTCAACTCTTCGCATGAGGTGACCAAAGTGCTGGAGCTTCAGCTTTAGTGTCATACCTTCCAAAGAAATCTCAGGGTTGATCTCCTTCAGAATGGACTGGTTGGATCTCCTTGCAGTCCAAGGGACTCTAAAGAGTCTTCTCCAACACCACCGTTCAAAAGCATCAATTCTTTGGCACTCAGCCTACTTCACAGTCCAACTCTCACATCCATACATGACCACTGGAAAAACCGTAGCCTTGACTAGACAGACCTTAGTCGGCAAAGTAATGTCTCTGCTTTTGAATATGCTGTCTAGGTTGGTCATAACTTTTCTTCCAAGGAGTAAGCATCTTTTAACTTCATGGCTGCAGTCACCATCTGCAGTGATTTTGGAGACCCCCAAATAAAGTCTGACACTGTTTCCACTGTTTCCTCATCTATTTCCCATGAAGTGATGGGACCGGATGCCATAATCTTCGATTTCTGAATGTTGAGCTTTAAGCCAACTTTTTCACTCTCCTCTTTCACTTTCATCAAGAGGCTTTTTAGCTCCTCTTCACTTTCTTCCATAAGGGTGGTGTCATCTGCATATCTGAGGTTATTGATATTTCTCCCAGCAATCTTGATTCCAGCTTGTGTTTCTTTCAGTCCAGCATTTCTCATGATGTGCTCTGCATAAAAGTTAAATAAGCAGGATGACAATATACAGCCTTGATGTACTCCTTTTCCTATTTGGAACCAGTCTGTTGTTCCATGTCCAGTTCTAACTGTTGCTTCCTGACCTGCATACAGATTTCTCAAGAGGCAGGTTAGGTGGTCTGGTATTTCCATCTCCTTCAGAATTTTCCACGATTATACAGTGGAAGTGAGATTTAAGGGACTAGATCTGATAGATAAAGTGCCTGATGAACTATGAAATGAGGTTCATGACATTGTACAGGAGACAGGGATCAAGACCATCCCCATGGAAAAGAAATGCAAAAAACTAAAATGGCTGTCTGGGGAGGCCTTACAAATAGCTGTGAAAAGAAGAGAGGTGAAAAGCAAAGGAGAAAAGGAAAGATATAAGCATCTGAATGTAGAGTTCCAAAAAATAGCAAGAATAAAGCCTTCTTCAGTGATCAATGCAAAGAAATAGAGGAAAACAACAGAATGGGAAAGACTAGAGATCTCTTCAAGAAAATTAGAGATACCAAGGGAACATTTCATGCAAAGATGGACTCAATAAAGGACAGAAATGCTACGGACCTAACAGAAGCATAAGAGATTAAGAAGAGGTGGCAAGAATGCACAGAAGAACTGTACAAAAAAGATCTTCACCATCCAGATAATCATGATGTTGTGATCACTCATCTAGAGCCAGACATCCTGGAATGTGAAGTCAAGTGGGCCTTAGAAAGCATCACTGTGAACAAAGCTAGTGGAGGTGATGGAATTCCAGAGGAGCTGTTTCAAATCCTGAAAGATGATGCTGTGAAAGTGCTGCACTCAATATGCCAGCAAATATGGAAAACTCAGCAGTGGCCACAGGACTGGAAAAGGTCAGTTTTCATTCCAATTCCAAAGAAATGCAATGCCAAAGAATGCTCAAACTACCACACAATTGCACTCATCTCAGATGCTAGTAAAGTAATGCTCAAAATTCTCCAAGCCAGGCTTCAACAATACGTGAACTGTGAACTCCTGATGTTCAAGCTGGTTTTAGGAAAGGCAGAGGAACCAGAGATCAAATTGCCAACATCCACTGGATCATGGAAAAAGCAACAGAGTTCCAGAAAGACATCTATTTCTGCTTATTGACTATGCCAAAGTGGTTGTACAATTTAACATTCCCAGCAGAGGTGTATGTGTGCTCTGCTGGCTATACATCCTTGCCAATATTTAGTTTGGTCAGTGTATTTAATTTTAGCCAGCGAGGGGATGTGTAGGGGCATGTTGTTTCTGCCGTAGCTGAAATTCTTAAATTATACATGATTGAGAAAATCAGAGTCCACTAGGTTTTATATGTGTGTGTGTGTATGTGTGTTAGTCTCTCAGTCGTGTTCAACTCTCTGTGACCCCATGGGCTGTAGCCCACCAGACTCCTCTGTCCATAGCATTCTCCAAGTAAGAACACTGGAATGGATTGCCATTGCCTCCTTCAGAGAATCTTCCTGACCCAGGGACCCAACTCATGTCTCCTGCATTGCAGGTGGATTCTTTACTGTTTGATCCACCAAGAAAGCCAGTTTTGTACATCATGGCTTAGTATTCATAAGATAAATATTGCCTCTGTTCATGTGAGTTTGGAGAAGGATGGGAAATACATTTTAGGTTGTCAGCATAAAGATGCAGTGGCTTACATTAAGTAGAGGAAGAACAGTCACGACACAAGGAAAAGTACCACTGTGCCTAAGAAATTTGTATTTCTATGTTTTTAAGAAAGTCCAGAGTTAGTTGCAGTTCTCCCCTCCTTCTCCATCTGGCAAGTATCTGAGTTTCTTGTCACTGACCTGTTGCCTTTTTTTTTTTTTAAACTTATTGAGCCCTCTAAGCATCAGCTGGGGTAATAAGCTGCTATGGTGCCAGCAGCCTCTTTGTCACCCAAAGTTTTGGGATTTCCCTTTGATATTTCTAGGTTTTAGGGTGAATTCTTCTTGATTCTATGGCCATATTTACTCTTCTCAAAGGCTAGACTGTGGACTTATAGCACATTCTTGTTTTTTAGCGCTGAAATATTTGAATATTTCTTTGGTCTTTAATGTAGAAAATTGGAATTTATATTGGTTGAAAACATGGATTCAAATCACCATTGCAAAATCAATTCTCTGTGTTTTATGTTGTATAAGGAAGACTTTGAATTAGGGAATTACCAGGAGTGTTTCTTTATCTATTGAACACATTTATACTTTGATCAATGAAAAGAAAATTTTTTTTTTAACTTTCTCTGTACTTAAACCTACTCTTATCTTTAATATAAATAGCTATTTTTAAAAAGAATTGTGCTGTTGAATATAAGTTTTGATACAATTTCTTAATAAAACTTGCCAAGTAGACAAAAATAATTATGTCTTCTATGATGATCACCAGAAATTAAATAGTAGTCAACAATTAGTTGGATTCTCTAAGACCCAGAGAATTTGTAACATCTAGGAATTAGAATCTTGTATCTTAGTTTTCTGTTATTGCAGAAATAAAGTGAATTTCTAAGAAGTACTACTCATTTGCTCATGAGCAAAGGGGGAATAACTGAGCTCCTCATTGGGCTTCAGGAAAACCATATCAATTGTTATTACTATAAATGATGACATTAAAGTGAGTTATTTCTTCAGGAATTTTCACTTTTCTACTAGAACACATTATCCATTTTCTTAATTTCTATAGCTACTCTTGGCAGTCTGAATAACTGGCATTTAATCAAAAGCTGCCTTAGATTTTGCTTGAGCTTCAAGCTTATGTGAGGAGGGTAGTGGAAGAGCTCTCTTCCCAGCAAAGTCCATGGTTAACTCATTTTTGGTGACTTACAGATTGCTTGTCATAATGCAGCAATATATTATGCCATAATATGCCTGCCATAGTGGTGGATGGGTAATTTTTCTTCAGTGACAAACAAGGAAAAATGTGGCTCTAGAGGATGCTAGATACTGTGTCAGAATATTTGCATTTTATTGCACAAGTCATGAAAGGTGAGTATAGTGTTCTAAGAGGACACATGCGTATGCAATGCTTCTTCTCAGTTTGTATGAGGAATGATACAAGATGGAACCAACAGCATCACTTAGGAGGCTGCTACGTAAACTAATGACTTCCATGGGCTCTATGACTCATGGAAAGCAAAATTCTCATGGCTTCTCTATCATTCTGTTTCTCTGGGTTTTGTTTTTATTTCTTTCTCTGTATCTTCAATATCTTGTTTTGGTAGTCCCTCTCCTCAAAGCTTTCAAGGTATGAACGACTGTGATGCCCTGATGAAGTACCTGTCTCCTTCACTAAGACTTTTCTGACACCAGTAGTTGGTGGCTTTCATTCTTGTCTTTGAAAAATTCCAACACTTTATCTCTGGAGAAAACATAATGTCTTTTAATCCTCTGAGAATCTGAGTCACAAGAAGAAATCACTCACTTTCCTCAGTTATTGGAATATTTTCATTCTGATGGTGTACAAGGTCCCTTGTGTTGTGTTTATTCCCCGTCCCTCCTTCACTCTGGGTTTCCCTTATGTATCTCATTTGCACAGTTGAGGGAACATTGATTATCTGTTCAGTTCAATTAAGTTGCTTAGTTGTGTCCGACTCTTTGTGATCCCGTGGACTGCAGCACGTCAGGCTTCCCTGTCTATCACCAACTTTTGGAGCTTGCTCAGACTCATGTCCATCGAGTCGGTGATGCCATCCAACCATCTCATCCTGTGTTGTCCCCTTCTCCTGCCTTCAATCTTGCCCAGCTTCAAGGTCTTTTCAAATGAGTCAGTTCTTAGCATCAGGTGGCCAAAGAATTGGAGCTTCAGCTTCAGCATCAGTCCTTCCAAAGAATATTCAAAACCAATGTTCTTTAGGATTAACTGGTTGGATCTCCTGGCAGTCCAAGGGACTCTCAAGAGTCTTCTCCAACACCACAGTTCAAAAGCATCAATTCTTCAGCATTCAGCTTTCTTTATAGTCCAACTGATATTTCTCCTGGCAATCTTGATTCCAGCTTGTGCTTCATCTAACCCAGAATTTTGCATGATGTATTATGCATATAAGTTAAATAAGCAAGGTGAAAGTACATAGCCTTGACGTACTCCTTTCCCAGTTTGGACCAGTGCATTCCATGTCCAGTTCTAGCTGTTGCTTTTTGACCTGCATATAGATTTCTCAGGATGCAGGTAAGGTGGTTTGATAATCCCATCTCTTGAAGAATTTTCCACAGTTTGTTGTAATCCACACAATTAAAGGCTTTGGCATAGTCAATAAAGCAGAAGTAGATGTTTGTCTGGAACTCTGTTGCTTGTTCAATGATTCAAAAGATGTTGGCAATTTGATCTCTGGTTCCTCTGCCTTTTCAAAGTCCAACTTGAACATCTGGAAGTTCATGGTTCACGTACTGTTGAAGCCTGTCATGAAGAATTTTAAGCATTACTTTGCTTGCATGTATCTGGGCAATAATAAATAATTTGATCTTGGAATCCTGCTCTTAAGAAGGATAACTAGGAGTAGAAAGGAAATTCAACCCAATGTGTATAGATTCTGCCAAAATCCTGAGCTCTAGCAGTGGGGCCCGTCAGGTGTGCTGAATCTGTGTAATGTCTGCCGGTGTCCTTCCACTGGCATGTCCATCATGGTTGGGGCTGGTCTTCACACTGAGTTCCTCACAGGGCACTGAAGAGGACTGAAGGTCATATAAGAAATTGGATCAGGGAGGAGAAGAAAAGAACTCTTAAATATTGTTGAGCTTCAAGTAATTGTTGAGAAATGATTGTTAGATTAACAACAGAAATCTTACTAATGACCTTGAAAAGAGTGGCTTTGGGAGATTATAGGCATATTAGACTGATTGGACAGTGCTTAAAGGAATATGGAAGAAGAGGACTTGAGTAAGAAAGTATATACTCCTGCTTTGAGATTTGTGGTGAAGAAGTTCAGAGAATCTTCTCCAAATGTCCCTCTAAACTGGAAGACAGCATGACTAAGCAGAAATCCAAATCATTTTTCAGTCATACATTTTGAATAACAGAGAGATGAAACAACTCTAAAGAAATCATAAAAATAGAATCAACATAAAATGATAAAATTCTCTAAGTCCTATGAGTACTTATATTACTTGCATACTCATTTATACTCATATTTCTAAGGAGAACAGCTATTATAGCTATAATAGCTTGTCTTATATAAGGTCTTTGGGCTAAGTAGATATTGTAGTTAGATAATTCAGAAGAATTGGACAACTTTTGATTTGAGATTCAAATATGTTTAACTGGATTTTCAAAGTAATAAAAGATTTCCCTCATTCTTGTGTCTTGTGTACCTGCTGATATATGGAGGGTCATGAAAATAATGCCAGGTATTATTTTCATTACTTTGGAGTGAAATGAAGCTGGCCAGAATGAGAATAGTAGAATAAGCATTAGTTACTGAATTATGGCTCTTATAATGCATTCTATTATTATAAAACAGCATCCAGTGTTGCATTATTTCAGTCACTCAATAGTAAATGGAAAAGCAATTCTTAATTAAATTAATGAAACCTAGCACCAGGCTGACCTTTCAATAATTTATTTTATGGCTGAACTGCAAGATAGATTAAAAATGTTCTATGATCTTTGATATTGTGGATTTAAATAAATGAAATTAGTGTAATACACATGCAATTGAAAGAGTATGGAGATAGGACTATTTTTATATGTGACTTTTCTAATTAGGTAGTGAAATAGGCTATTAACAAAGGATCACATAGTTGCCATTGCTTTCCTTAAGGCACTATAACTAGAAGAAAGGCTTAACTTGAAGGCTTTATTAAAATTCATTGTGGGGGCGGGGCGGTCCTAAGATGGCAGAGGAATAGGGCGGGGAGACCACTTTCTCCCCACATATTCATCAAAAGAACATTTAAATGCTGAGTAAATTCCACAAAACAACTTCTGAATGCTGGCAGAGGACATCAGGCACCCAGAAAAGCAGCCCATTGTCTTCAAAAGGAGTAGGAAAAAATATAAAAGACAAAAAAGAGACAAAAGAGGTAGGTACGGAGTTCCATCCTGGGAAAGGAGTCTTAAAGAGAGAAGTTTCCAAACTCCAGGAAACACTCTCACTGCCAAGTCTGTGGCGAGCCTTGGAAGGGCAACATAACAGGGAGGAAAAATAAATAATTAGAACCCACAGATTACTAACCCAACGGTAACTCCCCCAGCGGAGAAGCAGCACAGACGCCTGTACTCACCACTAACAAGCAGGGGCTGGGCAGGGAGGCGCGGGCTGCATTGCTTAGAGTAAGGACCAGGCCTGAATGCCCCGAGGGCTACCAGATTGTGGGATAGCTTCCATGTGAAAAGCCCTAACCTGAGACGCTGCCAGGCCTGCATACAGAACAAAGGACTGAACAGAACTAGCCGGGTGCAGACCATCGCCCTTCAGTGACAGGTAGCCAGCATCGCCCTTCAGTGACAGGTAGCCAGAGCCAGAAGAGGGCAATTGCAGCCTCAGATAGACATTATCTACCAAACTGAAAGCAGGCTTCTTTGCTAACTAAGACTTCTTGCGCTTCTGGATGGTCAACATCCACCTGAGAAGGTGTGCCGATTGTACACCCAGAAAACCGAGTGGCACGGACAGGGGAGGTGATAAGTCGCAGTGACCATGCTCACCAAACACCTTATCACCTGAGCTGCTCGGACCTGGGAAGGGCACAAAAGGCAGGCCCAACTGAGTCTATGCCTCTGAGAACTACCCGAGTGCCTGAACCTGAGTGGCTTAGACCTGGGAGGTGCATGCAGCCCAGGGCCGGCCTCGGACGGTTCCCGAAGGAGCAACCTAGAGCCTGAGCAGTGTGGGCAGGGGAGGGCACACGCGCCGTGAGTGGGGGCAGGCCCAGGGTGGCTGAGACACTGCCAGCACACGCCAGTGCTATTTGTTTGCAGCGTCCCTCCCTCCTCATAGCACGACTGAACAAGTGAGCCTAAAAAGTCCACCACGGCCCACCTTGTGTCAGGGCAGAAATCAGACACTGAAGATACCAGCAAACAGAAGAAGCTAAAACAGAGGGAACGGGCTTGGAAGTGATAGCTGCAATAAATTGAAACCCTGTATACTAACCCTGTTAGTACTGACTACATAGGAAGGGGCCTATAGATCTTGAGAAATATAAGCAGGACCAAGGAACTATCCAAAAATGAACTGACCCCACACTGCCCACAACACCAGAGAAAGTCCTAGATATATTTTTACTATTTTTATGATCATTCTTTAGTTTTTTTTTAAATTCTTAAGTCCTCTATTACTCCTTTAATTTTCATTTTTATAACCTACTATTAATTTGCAAAAAAAAGATGCTATTTTTTAAAGCAAACTTCATATATATATATATAATTTTTGTGACTTTTTTTCTTCTTTAATAATGTATTTTTGAAAATCCAACCTCTACTCTAGATTTTTAATCTTTGCTTTTTGGTATTTGTTATCAATTTTGTACCTTTAAGAATCCAATCTTCAGTATCCATTTTTACTTGGGTGTGAGATTACTGGCTTGACTGCTCTCTCCCCCTTTGGACATTTCTTTTTCTCCACCAGGTCACCTCTATTTCCTCCCTCCCCCTTCTCTTCTCTACCCACTCTGTGAATCACCAGTGTGTTCTGGACGGCGGAGAACACTTAGGGAACTGATTACTGGTTGGATCTGTCTCCTTTTGATTCCCCCTTTTATCCTCCTGGCCACTTCTGTCTCCTTCCTCCCTCTTCTCTTCTCTGTATAAATCCGTGAACATCTCTGAGCGATCCAGACTGTGGAGCGCACAGAAGGAAGTGATTACTGGCTAGCTTGCTCTCTCTTCTTTTGATTCCACCTCATCTCATTAGGGTCACCTCTAAATCCCTCCTCCCTCTTCTCTTCTCCATGTAACTCTGTGAACCTCTCTGGGTGTCCCTCACTGTGGAGAAACTTTTCATCTTCAGTTCAGTTCAGTTCAGTCACTCAGTCCTGTCCAACTCTTTGTGACTCCATGAACTGCAGCACGCCAGGCCTCCCTGTTCATCACCATCTCTTGGAGTTCACTCAGACTCACGTCCATTGAGTCAGTGATGCCATCCAGCCATCTCATCCTCGATCATCCCCTTATCCTCCTGCCCCCAATGTTTTATCAATGGTGCAGTATAGAAGGATAAGTCTTGAGACTACTGTAAAGATAAGACTGAAAACCAGAAGCAGGAGGCTTAAGTCCAAATCCTGAGAACACCAGAGAACTCCTGACTCCAGGGAACATTAATTGACAGGAGCTCATCAAACACTTCCATACCTACACTGAAACCAAGCACCACCCAAGGACCAACAAGCTCCAGAGCAAGACATACCACAAAAATTCTCCAGCAACACAGGAACACAGCCCTGAGCTTCAATATACAGGCTGCCCAAAGTTACACCAAATCCACTGATATCTCATAAGTCATTACTGGACACTTCATTGCACTCCAGAGAGAAGAAATCCAGCTATACCCACCAGAGCACTGACACAAGCTTCCCTAACCAAGAAACCTTGACAAGCCACCCGTACAACCCCACACACAGCAAGGAAACTCCTCAATAAAAAGAACTCCACAAACTGCCAGAATACAGAAAGACCACCCCAAACTCAGCAATATAAACAAGATGAAGAGATAGAGGAATACCGAGCAGGTAAAGGAACAGGATAAGTGCTTACTAAACCAAAAGAATGGGAAGAGATAGGGAATCTATCTGATAAAGAATTCCTAATAATGATAGTGAAAATGATCCAAAATCTTGAAAACAAAATGGAATCACAGAGAAATAGCCTGGAGACAAGGATTGAGAAGATGCAAGAAAGGTTTAACAAGGACCTAGAAGAAATAAAAAAGAGTCAATATATAATGAATAATGCAATAAATGAGATCAAAAACACTCTGGAGGCAACAAATAGTAGAATAATGGAGGCAGAAGATAGGATTAGTGAAGTAGAAGATAGAATGGTAGAAATAAATGAATCAGAGAGGAAAAAAGTAAAACGAATTAAAAGAAATGAGGAAAATCTCAGAGACCTCCAGGACAATATGAAACTCTCCAATATTCAAATCATAGGAGTTCCAGAAGAAGAAGACAAAAAGAAAAGCTATGAGAAAATACTTGAGGAGATAATAGTTGAAAATTTCCCTAAAATGGGGAAGGAACTAATCACCCAAGTCCAAGAAACACAGAGAATCCCAACAGGATAAACCCAAGGTGAAATACCCCAAGACACATACTAATCAAATTAATAAAGATCAAACACAAAGAACGAATATTAGAAGCAGCAAGGGAAAAACAACAAATAACATACAAGGGGATTCCCATAAGGATAACAGCTGATCTTTCAATAGAAACTCTTCAGGCCAGGAAGGAATGGGAAGGCATACTTAAAGTAATGAAAGAAAATAATCTACAGTCCAGATTACTGTACCCAGCAAGGATCTCATTCAAATATGAAGGAGAAATCAAAAGCTTTACAGACAAGCAAAAGCTGAGAGAATTCAGCACCACCAAACCAGCTCTCCAGCAAATGCTGAAGGATATTCTCTAGACAGGAAACAAAAAAAGGGTGTATAAACCAGAACCCAAAACAATAAAGTAAATGGCAATGGGATCATACTTATCAATAATTACCTTAAATGTGAATGGGTTGAATGCCCCAACCAAAAGATAAAGACTGGCTAAATGGATAAAAAAATAAGACCCCTATATATGTTGTCTATAAGAGACCCACCTCAAAACAGGGGACACATGCAGACTGAAAGTGAAGGGCTGGAAAAAAATATTCCATGCAAATAGAGACCAAAAGAAAGCAAGAGTAGCAATACTCATATCAGATAAAATAGACTTTAAAACAAAGGCTGTGAAAAGAGACAAAAAGGACACTACATAGTGATCAAAGGATTAATCCAAGAAAAAGATATAACAATTATAAATATATATGCACCCAACATAGAAGCACTGCAATATGTAAGAGAAATGCTAACAAGCATGAAAGGGGAAATTAACAATAACACAATAATAGTGGGAGACTTTAATACCCCACTCACACCTATGGACAGATCAACTAAACAGAAAATTAACAAGGAAACACAAACTTTAAATGACACAATAGACCAGTTAGAGCTAATTGATATCTATAGGATATTTCACCCCAAAACAATGAATTTCACCTTTTTCTCAAGCACACACGGAACCTTCTCCAGGATAGATCACATCCTGGACCATAAATCTAGCCTTGGTAAATTCAGAAAAATTGAAATTATTCCAACCATCTTTTCTGACCACAATGCAGTAAGATTAGATCTCAATTACAGGAGAAAAACTATTAAAAATTCCAACATATGGAGGCTGAACAACATGCTGCTGAATAACCAACAAATCAGAAGAAATAAAAAGAAATCAAAATATGAATAGAAACGAATGAAAATGAAAACACAACAGCCCAAAACCTGTGGGACACTGTAAAAGCAGTGCTAAGGGGAAAATTCATAGCAATACAGGCATACTTCAAGAAACAAGTCAAATAAATAACCTAACTCTACACCTAAAGCCACTAGAAAAGCAAGAAATGAAGAACCCCAGGGTTGGTAGAAGGAAAGAAATCTTAAAAATTAGGGCAGAAATAAATGCAAAAGAAACAAAAGAGACCATAGCAAAAATCAACAAAGGCAAAAGCTGGTTCTTTGAAAGAATAAATAAAATTGACAAGCCATTAGCCAGACTCATCAAGAAACAAAGGGAGAAAAATCAAATCAATAAAATTAGAAATGAAAATGGAGAGATCACAACAGACAACTCAGAAATCCAAAGGATCATGAGACTACTATCAGCAATTATATGTCAATAAAATGGACAACATGGAAGAAATGGACAAATTCTTAGAAAAGTACAACTTTCCAAAAGTGAACCAGGAAGAAATAGAAAATCTTAACAGACTCATCACAAGCACAGAAATTGAAACTGTAATCAGAAATCTTCCAGCAAACAAAAGCCCAGGTCCAGACGGTTTCACAGCTGAATTCTGCCAAAAATTTAGAGAAGAGCTAACACCTATCCTACTCAAACTCTTCCAGAAAATTGCAGAGGAAGGTAAACTTCCAAACTCATTCTATGAGGCCACATCACTCTAATACCAAAACCTGACAAAGATGCCACAGAAAAAAAGAAAACTACAGGCCAATATCACTGATGAACATAGATGCAAAAATCCTTAACAAAATTCTAGCAATCAGAATCCAACAACACATTAAAAAGATCATACACCATGACCAAGTGGGCTTTATCCCAGGGATGCAAGGATTCTTCAATATCCGCAACTCAATCAATGTAATTCACCACATTAACAAATTGAAAAATAAAACCCATATGATTATCTCAATAGATGCAGAGAAAGCCTTTGACAAAATTCAACTTCCATTTATGATAAAAACTCTCCAGAAAGCAGGAATAGAAGGAACATACCTCAAAATAATAAAAGCTATATATGACAAACCCACAGCAAACATTATGCTCAATGGTGAAAAATTGAAAGCATTTCCTCTAAAGTCAGGAACAAGACAAGGGTGCCCACTTTCACCACTACTATTTGACATAGTTTTGGAAGTTTTGGCCACAGCAATCAGAGCAGAAAAAGAAATAAAAGGAATCCAAATTGGAAAAGAAGAAGTAAAACTCTCACTGTTTGCAGATGACATGATCCTCTACATAGAAAACCCTAAATACTCCACCAGAAAATTACTAGAGCTAATCAATGAATATAGTAAAGTTGCAGGATATAAAATCAACATACAGAAGTCCCTTGCATTCCTACACACTAATAATGAGAAAATAGAAAGAGAAATGAAGAAACAGTTCCATTCACCATTGCAGCAAAAAAATAAAATACTTAGGAATATGTCTACCTAAAGAAACTAATGATCTATATATAGAAAAGTATAAAACATTGGTGAAAGAAATCAAAGAGGACACTAATAGATGGAGAAATATACCATGTTCATGGATTGGAAGAATCAATATAGTGAAAATGAGTATACTACCCAAAGCAATCTATAGATTCAATGCAATCCCTATCAAGCTACCAGTGGTATTTTTCAATGAGCTAGAACAAATAATTTCACAATTTGTATGGAAATACAAAAACTTTGAATAGCTAAAGCAATCTTGAGAAAGAAGAATGGAACTAGAGGAATCCACCTGCCTAACTTCAGGTTCTACTACAAAGCCACAGTCATCAAGACAGTATGGTACTGGCACAAAGACAGAAATATACATCAATGGAACAAAATAGAAAGCCCAGAGATAAATCCATGCACCTATGGACACCTTATCTTTGACAAAGGAGGCAAGAATATACAGTGGATTAAAGACAACCTCTTTAACAAGTGGTGCTGGGAAAACTGGTCAACCACTTGTAAAAGAATGAAACTAGAACACTTTCTAACACCATACACAAAAATAAACTCAAAATGAATTAAAGATCTAAACATAAGACCAGAAACTATAAAACTCCTAGAGAAGAACATAGGCAAAACACTCTCCGACATACATCACAGCAGGATCTTCTATAACCCACCTCCCAGGATATTGGAAATAAAAGCCAAATGGGACCTAATTAAACTTAAAAGCTTCTGCACAACAAAGGAAACTATAAGCAAGGTGAACAAACAGCCTTCAGAATGGGAGAAAATAATAGCAAATGAAGCAACTGACAAACAACTAATCTCAAAAACATGCAAGCAACTCCTGAAGCTCAATTCCAGAAAAATAAATGACCCAATCAAAAAATGGGTCAAGGAACTAAATAGAAATTCTCCAGAGATGACATACAGGTGGCTAACAAACACATGAAAAGATGCTCAACATCACTCATTATCAGAGAAATGCAAATCAAAACCACAAAGAGGTACCATTTTGCTGTGATCCAAAAGTCTACAAGCAATAAATGCTGGAGAGGGTGTGGAGAAAAGGGAACCCTCTTACACTGTTGGTGGGAATGCAAACTAGTACAGCCACTACAGAGAACAGTGTGGAGATTCCTTAAAAATTGCAAATAGAACTGTCTTATGACCCAGCAATCCCACTGCTGGGCATACACACCAAGGAAACCAATATTGAAAGAGACACGTGTACCCCAGTGTTCATCACAGCACTGTTTATAATAGCCAAGACATGCAAGCAACCTAGATGTCCATCAGCAGATGAATGGATAAGAAAGCTGTGGTACATATATACAAAGGAGTATTACTCAGCCATTAAAAAGAATACATTTGAATCAGTTCTAATGAGGTGTGTGAAACTGGAGCCTATTATACAGAGTGAAGCAAGCCAGAAAGAAAAACACCAATATAGTATATTAATTCATATAAATGGAATTTAGAAAGATGGTAACGATAGCCCTGTATGCGAGACAGCAAAAGAGACACAGATGTGTAGAACAGTCTTTTGGACTCTATGGGAGAGGGAGAGGGTGGGATGATTTGGGAGAATGGCTTTGAAACATGCATAATATCATATAAGAAATGAATCTCCAGTCCAGGTTCGATGCAGGGTACAGGATGCTTGGGGCTGGTGCACTGAGATGACCCAGAGGGATGGTATGGGGAGGGAGGAGGGAGGGGGATTCAGGATGGGGAACATGTGTACACCCGTGGTTGATTCATGTTGATGTATGGCAAAACCAATACAATATTGTAAAGTAATTAGCCTCCAATTAAAATAAATAAATTTAAAATTAAAAAAAGGGCTTGCATGTGATTCACCATACAAATAAATAAATAAATAAATAAAATTCATTGTGCCTTACCCCTGACCCTTGTTTCAAATTCTAAGTATAAACAGAAAGAGGAATGTCTAATTTTAGCTTAGGTCTTCAAAGAAGTCTCTAAAACTTCTATCCAGACCAGTTCATTAAGAGCCCATTGAACTGTGGCAAAGGAGGCAATTAAGAACCCACTTTGTTTTTTTCTTAACTTTTTGTTTTATGTTGAAGTATCAGTTCAGTTCAGTTCAGTCGCTCAGTCTTGTTCCACTCTGCGATCCCATGAATACAGCACGCCAAACCTCCCTGTCCATCACCAACTCCCGGAGTTCACCCAACTCATGTCCATCAAATCAGTGATGCCATCCAGCCATCTCATCCTCTGTCGTCCCCTTCTCCTTCTGCCCCTAATCCTTCCCAGCATGAGAGTCTCTTCCAGTGAGTCAGCTCTTTGAATGAGGTGGCCAAAGAACCGGAGTTTCAGCTTCAGCGTCAGTCCTTCCAAAGAACACCCAGGACTGATCTCTTTTAGAATGGAGTGGTTGGATCTCCTTGCAGTCCAAGGGACTCTCAAGAGTCTTAGTTGATTAATAATGCTGGGATAGTTTCAGGTGGACAAAAAAGGCACTTATCCACACTTAAATGCATCCATTCCCCTGCAAACTCCCCTCCCATCCACAGTGCCACCTAATATTGAGCAGAGTTCCCTGTAGAGGGCCCACTTTTCTTTCTACACACTTACTTCCTCTCTGTTCCTTCCCAGCTATAGTGTATTCCACTACCCTTACGGTTTGTGTGTGTGTGTGTGTGTTCAGTCACTCAGTCGTGTCTGACTCTTTGAAAACCCATGGATGGTAGCTCACCAGGTTCCTCTTGTCCATGGAATTTTTCAGGCAAGAAGATTGGGGTGAGTTGCCATTTTCCTCCTCCAGAGGATGTTCTTGACCCAGGGACTGAACCTGCCTCTCTGATGTCTCCTGCATTGGCAGGCAGATTATTTACCACTACCATTATCTGGGAAGCCCATTCCTATGGTTTATTTTTCCACAAATAACTCTTTAATGAAGATCTATACATTTTCCCTTTTATAGAGTTAATCAGTACTAGACTTACTACTGAACAATACTTTATTCGAAATATTTGGCATGGTATTCTTTCCTTAATTCTATATAAAATTGATAGCAAGTGCTTATAGAAATATAAGATAGATATGGTAGATTCTGGTTTGATAAATTGGAGTTTTTTTACTCTGCCTGGGTGATCTGTTGCTTTGTCCTTATTTCCAAACTCAGCTATTATAACTAAAGCTTTATAGCATATTCATTACCTGATAGAGAAACTCAACTCATCAGTTTTTTCAAAATTATTTTAGCTAATCCAAAGTTTCCCTTTTCCCAAAATATTTTGAAAATTTTAGAAGTTAAGTAAGTTTCCAGTTAAACTCTTAAACTGTTTTGTCATAAATGGGCATCTTTTCAATATTTAACTTTCTCACACACGAACAAGATGTGTCTTCTCTGTGTCTGTACATCCATTCACACTTTGGACTTTGTAGTTTTCTTCATCTAAAACCTTGGCATTTCCCGTAAATATTAAAAATACACATTTAAGTACATGTGCCTTGTACATTACCCTTCTTCTTCTTTTTTTAAAGTCTTTCAATCTTCTCTTTGCTGTTCTTACTATTGGTTGGCATTTTTCCCCCACCTTTTCTCCTCCTTGATACAGACATTGTAAATGGTTAGAGGAAGCTTATTATATCCACGTATCACTAAGTTCTGTCATGTTAGAAGTGACAGATAGATACCATTCTTGAATAAATGAAGGATAATCGTGGTTTCTTTACTATGATAGAGAAGTCATAGAAAGTGATTTGTCCACCATTATTATTCAAATATAGTAGGATTTATATCACAGATTCTCAGTACAATATAAAATATGATAATAAATCATTTAATATTTTGCTTCACTTACCAGGCAAATTACTAGCTATTTTCCTTGAGCTCACCAAGATAGATGTTGCATTTTACAATTTGTACTTCTTTTTACTGTAGGTATAAAAATGAAGCCATTTGACAAGATACATAATGACAAGAAAACAGAAAGAGTTCAAGCTTTATGACACACAATTAATTAAAGGTTATAAAAATATTGAGATTAAACATTTTTTTCATAATCATATATTGTGATAACACAAATAATCTTCAGTGAAGAGAGCTTGTTTACACAAACTAAAATCAGAAGTACTTTCTGTCTAAATAATATACTTGAGCTGGTAAAAAATGTAGCTAAAAGAACATATTTATAGACTGCATGCAATTTTATGATAAAAAACATTAAAGATTTTATGCACCAGGAACTGTAAGGCATCTTTTATATTTTCAAAGTGCTTTAAAAATAATAAACTATTTCCAACTTTTTACATATTAATTTTTTAATGGAAAATTTCAAACATTAAAGATGCATTAAGATTTTGGGACAACGCAGGAGTAGAAAAACAGGAGAACAAGGTAATCATAGATTAGAGAGAATTTCCTAGAGAAGAAATTAGATTGTAGTTGAGAAATATTAGCCATTGTCCCAGAAGGACTTGGTTGCAATTTGAAGTTATGGTAAGTGGAAAAGTCTGAATATAAGCATCTCTGTGTTTTAAGAGGCTCATAAGTCAAGTTTATAACAAAGGCATTGCCTGTTTTTGGTTTTAAGGATTCCCAGCACAGTCAAGTGTTAGGTTGAGAAACTCCTCTTTGCAAAACAGTAATTCAGAAGAGATGAGAAACATAGCCTACATTGAGTAAATACAAATGTTTAATTTTAGTAATGATAATCACAATTCTATTAGACACTGAATTGATAAAAACATCTATCAGTTCCTGTTATTGCAGGAGGAATCCTTGGAAAATCAACACATCTATTTTTTGTAGTTTGGAGAATAAACACAGCAGAAATATTTCTTGCACCCAAGTAGTAACTGTTTGCTATCAGCAATGGTTTAGTAGTTTTAATGCATACATATAGCTCTTTTCCCCTAGAAAGCTTAAATCACTGGTACGGTTTAAGTTTAGTTCAGTTCAGTTCAGTCATTCAGTTGTGTCTGACTCTGTGACCCATGAACTTCAGCAAGCCAGGCCTTCTTGTCCATCACCAACTCCAAGGGTTCACCCAAACCCATGTCCATCGAGTCAGTGATGCCATCCAGCCATCTCATCCTCTGTCATCCCCTTTTCCTCCTGCCCCCAATCCCTCCCAGCATCAAAGTCTTTTCCAATGAGTCAACTCTTCACATGAGGTGGCCAAAGTACTGGAGTTTCAGCTTTAGCATCATTCCTTCCATAGAACACCCAGGACTGATCTCCTTTAGAATGGACTGGTTGGATCTCCTTGCAGTCCAAGGGACTCTAAAGAGTCTTCACCAACACCACAGTTCAAAAGCATCAACTCTTCGGTGCTCAGCTTTCTTCACAGTCCAACTCTCACATCCATACATGACCACTGAAAAAACATAGCCTTGACGAGACAGACCTTGTTGGCAAAATAATGTCTGTGCTTTTGAATATGCTATGAGGTTGGTCATAACTGTCCTTCCAAGGAGTAAGTATCTTTTAATTTCATGGCTGCAATCACCATCTGCAGTGATTTTGGAGCCGAAAAAAATAAAGTCTGACACTGTTTCCACTGGTTCCCCATCTATTTCCCATGAAGTGATGGGACCAGATGCCATGATCTTAGTTTTCTGAATGTTGAGATTAAGGTCAACTTTTTCACTCTCTTCTTTCTCTTTCATCAAGAGGCTTTTTAGTTCCTCTTCACTTTCTGCCATAAGAGTGATATCATCTGCATATCTGAGGTTATTGATATTTTTCCCGGCAATCTTGCTTCCAGCTTGTGCTTCTTCCAGCCCAGAATTTCTCATGATGTACTCTGCATAGAAGTTAAATAAGCAGGGTGACAATATACAGCTTTGATGTAATCCTTTTCCTATTTGGAACCAGTCTGTTGTTTCATGTCCAGTTCTAACAGTTGCTTCCTGACCTGCATACAGATTTCTCAAGAGGCAGGTTAGGTGGTCTGGCATTCCCATCTCTCTCAGAATTCTCCACAGTTTACTGTGATCCACACAGTCAAAGGCTTTGGCATAGTCAATAAAGCAGAAGTATATGTTTTTCTGGAACTCTCTTGCTTTTTCCATGATCCAATGGATGTTGGCAATTTGATATCCGCTTCCTCTCCTTTTTCTAAAGCCAGCTTGAACATCTGGAAGATCACAGTTTACGTAGTGCTGAAGCCTGGCTTGGAGAATTTTGAGCATTACTTTACTAGTGTGTGAGATGAGTGCAGTTGTGCGGTAGTTTGAGCATTCTTTGGCATTGTCGTTCTTTAGGGATGGAATGAAAACTGACCTTTTCCAGTCCTGTGGACACTGCTGAGTTTTACAAATTTGCTGGCATACTGAGTGCAGCACTTTCACAGCATCATCTTTCAGGATTTGGAATAGCTCAACTGGAATTCTATTACCTCCACTAGCTTTGTTCGTAGTGATGCTTTCTAAGGGCCACTTGACTTCACATTGCAGAATGTCTGGCTCTAGGTGGGTGATCACACCACCGTGATTATCTTGGTCATGAAGATATTTTTTGTGCTGTTCTTCTGTGTATTCTTGCCACCTCTTCTTAATCTCTTCTGCTTCTGTTAGGTCCAGACCATTTCTGTCCTTTATCGAGTCCATCTCTGCATGAAAGTTCCTTGGTATCTCTAATTTTCTTGAAGAGATCTCTAGTCTTTCCCATTCTGTTGTTTCCTCTATTTCTTTACATTGATCTCTGAGCAAGGCTTTCTTATCTCTCCTATTCTTTGGAACTCTGCATTCAGATGCTTATATCTTTCCTTTTCTCCTTGGCTTTTTGCTTCTCTTCTTTTCACAGCTGTTTGTAAGGCCTCCCCAGACAGCCATTTGGCTTTTTTGTATTTCTTTTCCATGGGGATGGCCTTGATCCCTGTCTCCTGTACAATGTCACAAACCTCCATCCATAGTTCATCAGGCACTCTATCTATCAGATCTAGTCCCTTAAGTCTATTTCTCACTTCCACTATATAATCATAAGGGATTTGATTTAGGTCATTCCTGAATGGTTTAGAGGTTTTGCCTACTTTCTTCAATTTAAGTCTGAATTTGGCAATAAGGAGTTCATAATCTGAGCCACAGTCAGCTCCCGGTCTTGTTTTTGCTGAGTGTATCGAGCTTCTCCATCTTTGACTGCAAAGAATATAATCAATCTGATTTTGGTGTTGACCATCTGGTGATATTCATGTATAGAGTCTTCTCTTGTGTTGCTGGAAGAGGATGTTTGCTATGACCAGTGTGTTCTCTTGGCAATACTCTGTTAGCCTTTGCCCTGCTTCATTCCATATTCCAAGGCCAAATTCTCCTGTTACTCCAGCTATTTCTTGACTTCCTACTTTGGCATTCCAGTCCCCTATAATGAAAAGGACATCTTTTTAGGTGTTAATTCTAGAAGGTCCTGTAAGTCTTCATAGAACTGTTCAGCTTATTCAGCGTTACTGGTTGGGACATAGATTTGGACTACTGTGATATTGAATGGTTTGCCTTGGAAATGAACAGAGATCATTCTGTCATTTTTGAGATTGCATCCAAGTACTGCATTTTGGACTCTTTTGTTGACCATGATGGCTACTCCATTTCTTCGAAGGGATTCCTGCCCACAGTAGCAGATATAATGGTCATCTGAGTTAAATTCACCCATTCCAGTCCATTTTAGTTCACTGATTCCTAGAATATCGATGTTCACTCTCGCCATCTCCTGTTTGACCACTTTCAATTTGCCTTGATTTGTGGACCTAACATTCCAGGTTCCTATGCAATATTGCTCTTATAGCATCGGACCTTGCTTCTATCACCAGTCACGTCCACAACTGTGTATTGTTTTTGCTTTGGCTCCATCCCTTCATTCTTTCTGGAGTTATTTCTCCACTCTTCTCCAGTAGCATATTCGGCATCTACCTGTCTGGGGAGTTCCTCTTTCAGTATCCTATCATTTTGCCTTTTATACTGTTCATGGGGTTCTCAAGGCAAGAATACTGAAGTATTTTGCCATTCCCTTCTCCAGTGGACCACATTCTGTCTGACCTCTCCACCTTGACCGGATGTCCAAGGAGCAGTGGATGTGCAGGAACAGGAGGGCTGAGAGGAGCTGTTCCATGTTCAAGGTCAGGAGGGGCAGTTGTGAGGAAGTACCCCTTGTCCAATGTAAGGAGAAGCAGCTGCGCTTTGCTGGAGCAGCTGTGAAGAGATACCCCACGTCCAAGGTAGTATGGTTTAATCACTTATTACTGGAAATTTTGGTGAAGTGGGAAAGCAACTGAGCCCTAAACATATATTTATAATGCTCCAAAATGATAAATTCTCTTAGGTCTTGAGCAAACACAAATCAGAGGTTGTCTGATATCTGGAAAAAAAAACTGACTTGGGGGATTGTTTCCCTCGTTTTCATGTTTGATGTAGTTTAAACCAGAATTGGTGCTGTTTGTCTTGTTAGAGGAGAAAATGGTGGACTCTTCGAGTGTGTTCATTTATCACACCAAATGGGTATTGATGCAGCATGACAGCCTCCACTCCCCACTTTCTATGGGAACCTTCTGCTCCAGGAAATGCCTAAGTTGTGTGCATGTGGTAGGTGGTTGATGGAGTTAATCAGTCACATGCTAGGCAGGGAATACAGGTTCTAAAAGACTTCATACCTCCTGGGTCCTCCAAATAAACTCTGTCTTCAGATGTCCCTGGCTTTCATACAATACACTCTGTCCCTTCTGGGTCAAAGAAGACAGATATAAATGTCTTCCATGATCATTCACTCTGCTTGCTGCTTTTAGGTTTTACCTGGCAAAAGGCCCATGGCCCTTGTGTTTTCTAGAGTTCTAAGCTTTAACTCAAAATTGGAAATGACTAAATTATGCAAGGTTTGGGGAATTTTCTTCAAAGAAGACTGTATTTGGTTCTTTATAAGGATTATGGTTCTAACATACTTCTGACATTCAGACCCAAGGAGAATTCCTTTCAAACCAATCCCAAGACCTGAATTTTTCAGACTGAGAATGTCTGGTAGGGCACTGTTTATCCCTCAAAGTCCCAAAAGGCTATCTCTATTAACTGTAAGGAAGAAATACCCACTCGGTGGTTCAGCAGTCTTTCTATTTTAATCCTTGGTTTGAAAGTCAGTCACAACAAATGGAATATAAACAGATCAATCAATCAGTAGATAACACTTCCGTTTGTGTTGACTCAGGCATGCACCAAGCCTTTATTGGCACTTGCTATAATCACAGCACTATCCCATGTAGTCTCTGAAAGCAGGTTGCTAATGCTGCTGCTGCTGCTGCTAAGTCACTTCAGTCATGTTTGACTCTATGCAACCCCATAGATGGCAGCCGACCAGGCTCCACCATCCCTGGGATTCTCCAGGCAAGAACACTGGAGTGGGATGCCATTTCCTTCTCCAGTGCATGAAAGTGAAAAGTGAAAGTGAAGTTGCTCAGTCGTGTCTGACTTTTCACGACCCCATGGACAGCAGCCTACCAGGCTCCTCTGTCCATGGGATTCTCCAGGCAAGAGTACAGGAGTGGGGTGCCATTGCTTCTCCACAGGTTGCTAATACTTGTTATCAAACATCAAGGAATTACAGTCTCATGGAGACACAGAGGGATAGGCAGACAAGTCAATACATAAGACAGAGTGATAGGTTTTATAACTGAGAAAGAAGAAATGGAAAATGTACAGAAAATCAAGTTCAGCTTGGGAAATGAGGGAAAAGATATGAAAGAGGTAATTGTGAAATATGCATGCCTCGAGGAGTAATTGGTGGAGAAGAAGTATGGAGATGTGTAAAGCTGAAAGGCAAAGCTTATGAGCCAAAGCGTGGAGGTGTATAAGTCCTACAGAAAGGTTAGGATCCCGAAAATGTTCTGCTAACCTGGGAAGAGAAGAAAGTGGAACAGACACTGATGTTGGAGACGGAACGTGTGTGGTGATTTCCACGTGTGGTCACAAGGATTGGGGACTAGTTCCTAGGCCATGAAAAGCTATTGAGATGGTTTAAAGGAAGGAGTGGCTTGTTCTGATTTGCCCAATCAGGAAGAGTCTCTTAAATATTAATATATCAAAGGCTGAAAGATTAGCTGTGAGGCTATCACATAGTGTAAACAATAGGAGCTGGGATTCAAAGGTAGCATAAATAAGTGAGCCTTTTTCCTGAGATGTGAAGAGTTGAGAAGATCCACCTAGATAGGGAAATACGGGAGAGCGCATTAGGTGCCCTCAGCATTTTTGGCTGCTTAGGTGGCCTAAGCAGCCAACAAGCAAATTGGTTAAGACATAGTTCAGTTCAGTTCAGTCACTCAGTCGTGTCCAACTCTTTGTGACCCCATGAAACTCAGCACACCAGGCCACCCTGTCCATCACCAACTGCCAGTGTTCACTCAGACTCATGGCCATCGAGTCCGTGATGCCATCCAGCCATCTCATCCTCTGTCGTCCCCTTCTCCTCCTGCCCCCAATCCCTCGCAGCATCAGAGTCTTTTCCAATGAGTCACTCTTCGCATGAGGTGGCCAAAGTACTGGAGTTTCAGCTTTAGCATCATTCCTTCCAAAGAAATCCTGGGGCTAATCTCCTTCAGAATGGACTGGTTGGATCTCCTTGCAGTCCAAGGGACTCTCAAGAGTCTTCTCCAACACCACAGTTCAAAAGCATCAATTCTTCGGCGCTCAGCCTTCACAGTCTAACTCTCGCACCCATACATGACTACTGGAAAAACCATAGCCTTGACTAGACGGACCTTAGTCGGCAAAGTAATGTTTCTGCTTTTTAATATACTATCTAGGTTGGTCATAACTTTTTTTCCAAGGAGTAAGCATCTTTTAATTTCATGGCTGCAGTCACCGTCTGCAGTGATTTTGGAGCCCAAAATATAAAGTCTGACACTGTTTCCACGGTTCCCCCATCTATTTCCCATGAAATGACAGGACTGGATGCCATGATCTTTGTTTTCTGAACGCTGAGCTTTAAGCCAACTTTTTCACTCTCCTCTTTCACTTTCATCAAGAGACTTTTTAGTTTCTCTTCACTTTCTGTCATAAGAGTGGTGTCATCTGCATATCTGAGGTTATTGATATTTCTCCCAGCAATCTTGATTCCAGCTTGTGTTTCTTTCAGTCCTGTGTTTCTCATGATGTACGCTTCATATAAATTAAACAAGCAGGGTGACAATATACAGCCTTGATGTACTCCTTTTCCTATTTGAAACCAGTCTGTTGTTCCATGTTCAGTTCTAACTGTTGCTTCCTGACCTGCATACAGATTTCTCAAGAGGCAGGTTAGGTGGTCTGTTATTCCCATCTCTTTCAGAGTTTTCCATAGTTTACTGTGATCCACACAGTCAAAGGATTTGGCATAGTCGATAAAGCCAAAATAGATGTTTTTCTGGAACTCTCTTGCTTTTTCCATGATTCAGCAGATCCAGAATGATCTCTGTTCATTTCCAAGGCAAACCATTCAATATCACAGTAATCCAAGTCTATGCCCCAACTGGTAATGTGAAAGAAGCTGAAGTTGAATGATTCTATGAAGACCTACAAGACCTTTGAGAACTAACACCCCAAAAGATGTCCTTTTCATTATAGGGGACTGGAATGCCAAAGTAGGAAGTCAAGGAACACCTGGAGTAACAGGCAAATTTGGCCTTGGAATGCGGAATGAAGCAGGGCAACAACTAATAGAGTTTTGCCAAGAAAATGCACTGGTCATAGCAAACACCCTCTTCCAACAACACAAGAGAAGACTCTACACATGGATATCACCAGATGGTCAACACTGAAATCAGATCGATTAGATTATTTGCAGTCAAAGATGGAGAAGCTCTATACAGTCAACAAAAACAAGACCAGGAGCTGACTGTGGCTCAGATCATAAACTCCTTATTACCAAATTCAGACTTAAATTGAAGAAAGTAGGGAAAACTGCTAGACCATTCAGGTATGACCTAAATCAAATCCCTTATGATTATACAGTAGAAGTGAGAAATAGTTTTAAGGGCCTAGATCTGATAGATAGAGTGCCTGATGAACTGTGGAATGAGGTTTGTGACATTGTACAGGAGACAGGGATCAAGACCATCCCCAGAAATGCAAAAAGCCAAATGGCTGTCTGGGGAGGCCTTACAAATAGCTGTGAAAAGAAGAGAAGTGAAAAGCAAAGGAGGAAAGGAAAGATACAAACATCTAAATGCAGAGTTCCAAAGAATAGCAAGAAGAGATAAGAAAGCCTTCCTCAGTGATCAAGCAAAGAAATAGAGGAAAACAACAGAATGGGAAAGACTAGAGATCTCTTCAAGAAAAATCAGAGATATCAAGGGACTATTTCATGCAAAGATGGGCTCAATAAAGGACAGAAATGGTCTGGATGTAACAGAAGCAGAAGATGTTAAGAATAGGTGGCAAGAATACACAGAGGATCTGTACAAAAAGATCTTCATGACCCAGATAATCATGATGGTATGATCACTCATCTTGAGCCAGACATCCTGGAATGTGAAGTCAAGTGGGCCTTCAAAAGCATCACTACGAACAAAGCTAGTGGAGGTGATGGAATTCCAGTTGAGCTATTTCAAATCTTGAAAGATGATGCTGTGAAAGTGCTGCACTCAATATGCCAGCAAGTTTGGAAAACTCAGCAGTGGCTACAGGACTTGAAAAAGTCATTTTTCATTCCAATCCCAAAGAAAGGCAATGCCAAAGAATGCTCAATGATTAAGACATATGTTTAAAGGTTTTTAGGAGTGGTTTTGGGGAAATCAGCTGTAATGGTTAATCAAAGTTTGCTTTGGAGTGTGCTAAAATATACTGCTATTTCAATGTGATGTAGAAACACATCAAGCAATCTTTTGAAATTCAGAATTGTGAGGCATGGGTGGGAAGAACCAAGGGAACCCTGTGAGAGTACCATGAGGAAAGGACCTGTAGGAAACATATAGCATAGTTCTATGTTTCATGAATAAAAATTCTAAGTAATTATTTTGGGCTGTGCTTGGTCTTTGTTGCTGCGTGCAGGCTTTCTCTAGTTGCGGCAAGTGGGGTGTTGCTTTCTCTAGTACAAGTTGCTTTCTCTAGTGCAACTCTCTAGTTGCGATGTTCAGGATTTTCATTGCAGTGGCTTCTTCTGGTGTGGAGCACAGGCTCTAGAGCAGGCAGGCTTCAGTAGCCGCAGCACACAGGTTCAGGAGTTATGGCCCAGGGACCCTCGAGGGCACGGGCTTCAGCAATTGTGGCACACAGGCTTAATTGCTCCTTGACATGTAGTATCTTCCCACACCAGGGACTGAACCCATGTCCCCTGCATTGTCAGGTGGATTCTTATCCACTGGACTACCAGGGAAGTCCCAGGAAGAAAGTTTTTGAAGAAGAAACTCCGTTTGCCCTGGAGAGGTACAGCAGGATTCACTCACTGGTGGGATAGCATCAGGAAGACTTCTGTTGAAAAGCAACTTGATATTGCTGACCCTTCATCCCTCTCTGTGCTCTTCCCTTCTAGTTCTCCCCACTGTCATCTTGAGCTGCCTGGGTGCATGTATTCTGCCCCTTAATTGTTATTTTCAATTGAGAGGTAGACAATATGCAAATAAAAGGAATGACCCACTGCTGATATAAGACACTCATGTTCATATTCACATTAAGGTCTTAGGATGAGGGGATGAAAATGGACTTTGAGGAGGGGTACATTCAGAGAGAAGATGCTGCCATAGGATGGTATGTCTGTCCCTGTTCAAATGAGAGGAAATTGACATGTAAAATGGACCTGCTATGACAAGTCATTGTGTTTAGTACTTTCCATCTGTTATATCTTTTAATTCTCAAAACATTTCACAAAGCTGGTATAATATTCCCCATTTACAAACAATGTAGTTAGAAACTAGACATGTCAAAATGCTTGCCCAAGCTCATCTAGCTGGATAGCAGCAATAGTGAGGTTTTCTCAAAGCCCATTTGTTTCAAAAGACCACGTTCTTACTTCTATAATACACTGACATTCATGTGAAATGTGAGTGTATTTTAAAAATCTATTATTCAAGCTGATCATAAAATTTGGAGCAACTGTTAGTTAAAATGATATTTATATGCTCTGATATACTCCATTAATTTTTAGGGGCCTATTAGTGTAAAACTTTTTAAATGTTTCCAAGAAGATATAAAATGATGATTATTGTTACTACCAAGCATCATGCATTGAGAGTTCACTAAAATTGTATTGCAACTCTGTTAACCCTGTCTTCCCTTGTTGCTGTTGTTGTTCAGTCATTGAGTAATATCTGAGACTTTGTGACTCCATGGACTGTAGCACGCCAGGCTCCTCTGTCCTCCACTGTCTCCTGGAGTTTGCTCAGATTCAGGTCTGTGGAATCAGTGATACTATCTAATCATCTCATTCTCTGCTGCCCCCTTCTCCTTGTGCCTTCATTTTTCCCAGCATCAGAATCTTTTCCAATGAGTCAGCTCTTTGTATCAGGTGGCCAAAGTATTGGAGCTTCAGCTTCAGCATCAGTCCTTCTAATGAATATTCAGGATTGATTTCCTATCAGATTGACTGGTTTTATCCCCTTGCAGTCCAAGGGACTCAAGAGTCTTCTCCAACACCATAATTCAAAACTGTCAATTCTTCGTTGCTCATCCTTCTTTATAGTCTAACTTTCACATCTGTACATGACCACTGAAAAAACTAGCTCTGACTATACAGACCTTTGTTGGAAAAGTGATGTTTCTTCTTTTTTTATGCATTGTCTAGGTTTGTAATAGCTTTCCTTCCAAGGAGCAAACAACTTTTAATTTCATGGCCACAGTCACTGTTTGCAGTGATTTTGGAGCCCAAGAAAATAAAATCTGTCACTCTTTCCACTTTTTCCCCTTTTATTCACTCTCTTCTTCCACCCTCATTAAGAGGCTCTTTAGTTCCTCTTCACTTTCTGCCATTAGAGTGGTATCATCTGCATTTCTGAGGATGTTGATATTTCTTCCAGTTATCTTGACTCCAGCTTGTGCTTCATCCAGCCCAGTATTTCACATGATGCATAGGTTAAATAAGTAGGGTGATAATATACAGCCTTGTATACTTCCTACTCAACTTTGAACCAGTCCATTGTTCCATGTCTGGTTCTGTTTATTCTTGACCTTCATACAGGTTTCTCAAGAGACAGGTAAGGTGGGCTGATATTCCCATCTCTTTAAGAATTTTTCAGTTTGCTGTGATCCACATAGTCAAAGGCTTTAGCATAGTCAATGAAGCAGAAGTAGATGTTTTTTTCTGGAATTCCCTTGCTTTCTCTATGATCCAGTGAATGCTGGCAATTTGATCGCTGGTTCCTCTGCCTTTTCTAAATCCAGCTTGTACATCTGGAAGTTCTCAGTTCATGTACTGCTGAAGTCTAGCTTGAAGGATTTTGAGCATCACCTTGCTAGCATGTGAAATGAGTGCAATTGTACAATAATTTGAACACTCTCTGGCACTGCCTTTCTTTGGAATTGGAATAAAAACTGAGCTTTTCCAGTCCTGTGGCCACTGCTGAGGTTTCCAAATTTGGTGGCATATTGAGTGCAGCACTTTAACAGCATCATCTTTTAGGATTTGAAATTCTTTAGCTGGAATTCTATCATCTCGACTAGCTTTATTTGTAGTAATACTTTCCAAGGCCCACTTGACTTCACACTCCAGGATATCTGGCTCTAGGTGAGTGACAACACCATCATGGTTATTCAAGTCATTAAGACCTTTTGGTACAGTTCTTCTGTGTATTCTTGTCACTTCTTAATCTCTTCTGCTTCTGTAGGTCCTTGCTGTATCTTCCCTAAAGAGAAAAAAAAAATCCAGTAAAATCATGCTAACATTTACCCAGAAGTTGCTTTGGACCACAATAAATCAAGTGTGATTTAGAAAATAATCCAGTTCACTTGCTGGCTGCACAGTGTAAGTGCATTGATATTCTTGCCACCCAAAGAGCTATAGCAAAACTTCAACTTCCCATGCAAATTTATTTGTAGCCTCTGCTACAGAAGGCAATGGCACCCCACTCCAGAACTCTTGCCTGGAAAATCCCATGGACGGAGGAGCCTGGAAGGCTGCAGTCCATGGGGTCGCTGAGGGTCGGACACGACTTCCCTTTCACTTTTACTTTCATGCACTGGAGAAGGAAATGGCAACCCACTCCAGTGTTCTTGCCTGGAGAATCCCAGGGACGGAGGAGCCTGGTGGGCTGCCATCTCTGGGGTCGCACAGAGTTGGACACCAGTGAAGCGACTTAGCAGCAGCAGCAGCACCTACACTATATCATCCTTGTTTATTTTCAATAAAATATGTGCAGACAACAATAATTTTTTTAAAAATTTATTTATTTATTTATTTATTTTTTAAATTACAATACTGTATTTGTTTTGCCATACATTGACATGATTCAGCCATAGGTGAACACAATAAATTTTAAATTTAATCATGACACCAGAGTGCCTTTTCCATATGAGGTCCTGGGTCATTTGGTGTATATTAACTGATTAGCTGTCAGAAGTTTCGTCTAGTCACCCCTCCAAATGCCGTCCTTATGCTTTACTATTTTCATGGCAACAAAGTCATGCTTCCTAGCAGAAAGCACCAGCTGTCTGGAAATGCTTCAGAGTTTCCACATGTAAGAGAAAGCTACATCGTTTGTTCAGGATACTGTGTACCCTTGGCTGTCTTGATATTCTAAGAAACAAGATGTGCCTCAAGCAAGGAGGCTGGATTCACAGAGAGGCAACACCTATCAAGCTTGACGAGTCTGGAAGAGTGTTCTGTGATATTTTGTGGTTAACTTTCTGCTCTTTGGCCTCCTGATAGATGAAGCTGCCTATGACTGGCTCAGGAATGCTGCTGAGACTGTGTGCGTGAAATCACTCAACTCATGTCTCTCAGTTCTCATTTCAAATGATTCATACTCTGGTTTCTAGTTTCTTCTAGAACAGCCTACTTTTTAGCCAAGACAGATGGCATCAGAACCTGTAATCCTTGGTTTTCATGCGATTCACAATATCTTCCAGGTTTATAGTTCACTGGTCATTTAGTCATCTCCTTTTAGGGTCAATGAACCGAGGTAGGCACTGCACAGACAGAAATAAACAAAACAATTTAACTGTTGCCTTGTAAGACCTGTGCCAGATTTTTGAACTCTAAAGTTATAAGATAACAATTTTGGATTGTTTTAAACCATAATAATGGCTTACAGTGATAATGTGCTGCAGTAGCAATAGGAAAAAAATGCACCATCCTTTTCCTTGCCTTTCTGAATATTTCAGTGCATTCAGCATTAAGCTAATCAGTCAGCTTTGCTGGAAATCATCACTTTTAATCAGTTTTGTCTTAAATTTGATTTGGACATGTGGCAGTTTAATTACCCTCTTAAATATGTGAATTATGTCATTGTCCTTTCTACCAAAATCTGAAGAAAGAGCCATCCAGCAACATTAATTATGTGAGAGGATGGCGTATTTTTTCATATTTGAATTATGTCTTATTTATTGGGTTCTCTTGCTTGTATGTATGGTTATTAAGTATGAGAAAGCATCACTTAGTGTGAGTTATGCTAACAAAAGTATAATGCTGGGTGCCTCATTTTATTGAATAGCATTTATTGTAAGTTAAAGAAAAATATTAATTTAAATATGTATTGTAACATGAATAATCGGAGGCATTTCTATTTGTAGAACTACACTATATCAGTGTTCATGGTAGACAAAAATAATGTGAGCAGCAACCAAAGGTGATGATTTTTCTGACTGACTTTGAGATAAAAGAAAATATAAAGTGTATTAAGAAAATATCTATATCAGAATCCATTTGTTTCCCATTTCAATTGAACTTTAGTAGGCTTAATATTGGATGGCAATCATTAAAGCATTTTAATCTAAGGTTATTTATTTGTCCATTTATTATGAATCTTTATCTTGTTCTTAATGCTGAGAACTAAGTTCATCTGTTAGTGTTCCTTTTAAAAGTATTTGATAAATTATGGAAGTGTTAATAGTTGAAGACAGGAATTATTAGACAAGATTATGCAGTCTAATAGCATATCTAATATGAAAAAAATATAATTTTCTAAGTTTTTAATGTATAGTAATTACAAATAATTATTATGCATGTGTGCTAAGTCACTTTAGTTGCATCCAACTCTGTGTAACCCTATAGGTTGTAGCCCACTAGGCTTCTATGTCCATGGGATTCTCCAGGCAAGAATACTGGAGTGGGTTGCCATTTCCTCCTTCTTAACCTAGGGATCAAGCCAGTGTCTCGTGTCTCCTGCATTGGCAGGCAGATGGGTTCTTTACAGCTAGCGCCACCTGAGAAGCTCCAAATAATTGTTATGCAATTTAGTAACATTAGTGTCATCAATTGGCTCATAAATGCCTTTTAAGACAAGAAGATAATTGTAATCCTCCTTATATGATGATTCATACTCTCATGAATGATTTTATTTACATGGAGAATTAGAATAGAAAAATTTGTATGTAGGATACATCATCTAAGATGCATTGATTCAAAATATCTACTACTATGCAACCATATTCATTTATCTCTGTTATTATTCCTTGTTATAAAGCTTCTCAAGATCTTAAAGTTCTATAAAACTAATACTAAATTCTTAAAATTCTAAGTATAAAACTATTAAAATTCTAAAAATAATTAAATAAAATAATCAGTCCTTTATAGTGAAATGCATTGTTTAGGACACTACACGTGAATAGTTTTTACCAAACTCAGTGAAGGGAAGTCTGAAAAACAAACTTTGCTGAAGGCAACCTTATTTTGATTAGTAAAAACTCTGATAATCATATATAATGATTGTAATGATGATAACAAATATATAAAGCCAGAAATTCAAGAGATGAAACCCCAAAGGGGAAAAATTACAAAAAGAAAAACATATAAAACATTTGCCTTCCTCATCTTTGTTTTTTGGAAGAAAGTGAAAAAGACTTCCCTGATTCTTTAAAAAATTTTTTTAATTTATTTTTTTAATTTAATGTTTATTTTATATGGGACTATAGTTGATTAGCCAAGTTGAGTCTGTTTTAGGTGTACAGCTAAATGATTCAGTTATACATCTACATATATCTCTTGATTCTTTATAATCTTAAGGCAATTGTCATATGAGTGGGAACAAAACTCTTACAATTATCTTAGCCCGAAGAAAACCTGAACAAGGAAGCCTGAAAATGTTTAACTTCAGATTTCACTGGTAGTGCTGAAGACATCTGATAAAAACATATGTATACATCATCTGGAGGAAAGTTTTAAATTTAGGCATCAAAGAATTCCACAAAATTTTCCGGAGGAAAATGAACTTACAATCAGACATCTTAAAATATATGAGAAAGTAAGTCATCATGAATGAGAGTCATTAGAAACAACAAATACCTGATTTATCCACAGAGACTGGTGGTACTAAGTATCACATATAGGATTTTAGATTAGTATATTTGGTGTATTTAAAGAAAAAAATAAATGGAACAAAGAATATATGTAAAGAAAAAGAGACCATTCAAAAGTAACCAAGAATATTTTAGTGAACACAACCAATATTTTAGAAAAAAAAACAAAAAATTTTGGATTTAGAAACTCAGAGCAGGGGCTAAGCATCAGAGTAGACACAATGAAAGCAGGAATTAGTGAACTACAATTTAAGCTTGAAAAAACATACTCAGATTGTAGCACAAAGGACTATAATGGAACATCATTGTTAAGGATTAAACAGTTAAGACTTTTCTCAGATGCTGAAAGGAGTCAAGGGTATCCAGTAATCCCACTTTTCTTCATTTACCTGGACATCCTAACCAGGATTATGTGGTCAAAGAAAGAAATAAAGAATGAATGGATGAATAAATACTTGAGAGATTGAAAGATTGGAGAGAAGAACTAAAGTCACTCTTGTGTATGTAGACAATTCAAAATATCAGAAGCATTATTTGAATTAATAAGGGATTTTGACAAAATTAGAGATATAAACTAAGTGTAAAATAACCAATTGTATTTCCATGTACCAGCAATAAAGGAAGTATCTTAAAAACACAAAATTACCCATAGGATAAATAAAATGTAAATCTAATAATATAATTATAAAAAAATTGAGAAAAAGAGAGCCAATCCAATAGAAAAGTCTGAAAATATCAAGTTTGGGTGAGAATATGAAACTTCTTAGGAAACAAAAGAGTTTGACACTATCTGTATTGAAAAGCAGAGACATTACTTTGCCAACAAAGATCTGTTTAGTCAAGGCTATGGTTTTTTCCTGTGGTCATGTATGGATGAGAGAGTTGGACTGTGAAGAAGGCAGAGCGCTGAAGAATTTATGCTTTTGAACTGTGGTGTTGGAGAAGACTCTTGAGAGTCCCCTGGACTGCAAGGAGATCCAACCAGTCCATTCTGAAGGAGATCAGCCCTGGGATTTCTTTGGAGGGAATGATGCTGAAGCTGAAACTCCAGTACTTTGGCCACCTCATGCGAAGAGCTGACTCATTGGAAAAGACTGATGCTGGGAGGGATTGGGGGCAGGAGGAGAAGGGACGACCGAGGATGAGATGGCTGGATGGCATCACTGACTTGATGCACACGAGTTTGGGGGAACTCCAGGAGTTGGTGATGGACAGGGAGGCCTGGCGTGCTGCAATTTATGGGGTCGCAAAGAGTCGGACACGAATGAACTGACTGAGTAAAGTGGAAGATATTCTTCCAGCTGATGTGTGTCTATAGTCAGTTGCTCAGTTATATCTGATTCTTTGTGACCCCATGTACTGTAGCCCAGGAGGCTCCTCTGTCTATCGGATTCTCCAGGCAAGAATACTGGGGTGGATTGTCATTTCTTCCTCCCGGAGATCTGGACACAGGGGCGGAACTGTGTCTCCTGCTTCTCCCTGCATTTTCAGGCAGATTCTTTACTACTGAGTCACCTAGGAAGCCCTGTCCACTTGGTGACCCCTGATACAAAATGCAAACATAAAAAATACCTGAACAACTTAAAAGAAAATGATGTCAAATCATAATAATATTAATAAAATTAATAAAAGTGGATTATCAATGGCCAAGAAATAAATATAAAACAAATGTTCCATATCATTTGTAAATAAAGATATCATTTCACTTCTAAAATTTATAAAGATTAGAAATAGAAATAGTATCAAGCTTTACCTTTTGCTGTAAAGTGTTGTCATAGACTTCATATGAGAGTATTAATGGGTACAACCTTTCTAGAATATGGTTTGGCAGTTAACATAAAAACATCCATCACTTTTGGCCTTGTAATTGGACCTTTTAATCTAGGAAAGAATAATACACAGGCATGGGACTGACATGCAAGGATGACCACTGAAGATCATTTTTGAATAGCAAAACAAATTTTCAAAATCTACATTAAAGGGGAGACTTAATTTTGCATATCCAAACTGTGAACTGTGCTTTATAGTTAGCGTTATGAAGAAATTCTCAGCACAGAATGTCACATGATGCAAACTTGTTAGAGAACAAAAGTGTTTATAGCATAACCCAATGCTATGTAAATGTTATGTACATGCATAAAAATGGTGAAATGTTTATGTGGTAAGGTAACAGGCAATTAGTGCATTCTCTTTATTGTTTTCCATATTTCAGCAATGTTATAGATGATTTTTGGTATATAAAGATTATTTTTTAAATGTAGGAAAATCAATATTACAATTATTCACCATAACAGCATCTGATAGTGTATATCTGCATTCTCAAAATTTAACATTTGCAAGTATGTTTTCTTTGAGTCTTGGTTCTACATTATATGTACAATTTATTCTTGATTTCTTTGCATCATGAGAACACTCTTCAATTCTTTCCAAAATACATTCTCAGTGAATTTAATCTCATTTATAATTATGTATTGAAGAGGATCAACATTATGATTAAATATTCTGTAATAAAAAAATGCCCACAACTGCCTAAAATATAAAGAGTTCCTTGTGCATCAGGAATAGCATCCAAATAAGATGGTCCATTTCTGTATTAATTCAGTTTATTCAGCAGTTTTGAAATTAACCAGAGCAACAAATGATGTGGACAGTAAATTCCAGGCACAAAGCTCTTATTCAATATTTGTTGTAGTATGAGTTATTAAAGCAAATCTGCCTTTATTTCTACCATTAAAACAAATATAGCTCAATTCTTTAATGTATGCATTAGGAGATAAAATTCTAAAGAAACAGCTACTTATAGTTCATTGGCATTGGGGTAAAGCTGGATTTTTATTATACATTTAAAATATAAATTCATTTATATTTAGAAAATGTATCATTCTGAATAAATTTATTTAATTATTTGGTAGTGGGCTGAATGTTGGTCCTAATTCCTGGAACCGATAAATATTACCTAATTTGGAAAAAGGTTTTATTTTTGCAGATGTGACTAAACTAAGGATCTTGAAATAGGAAAGTTATCCTTGATTACCCTCTTAAGTTCATTTCACTTCAGTCTCCAGTTGTGTTCGACTCTTTGCGACCCCATGGATTGGAGCAAGCCAGGCTTCTCTGTGTATCACCAGCTCTCAGAGTTTACGCAAACTCATGTCCATTGAGTTGGTGATGCCACCCAACCATCTCATCCTCGGTCGTCCCCTTCTCCTCCCATTTCAATCTTTCCCAGCATCAGGGTCTTTTCAAATGTGTCAGTTCTTCCCATCAGGTGGCCAAAATATTGGAGTTTCAGCTTTAGCATCAGTCCTTCTAATGAATATTCAGGACTGATTTCCTTTAGGATGGACTGGTTGGATCTCCTTGCAGTCCAAGGGACTCTCAAGAGTCTTCTCCAACACCACAGTCCAAAAGCATCAGTTCTTTGGCACTCAGCTTTCATTATAGTCCAACTCTCACATCCATACATGACCACTGGAAAAAACATAGCTTTGACTAAACGGACCTTTGTTGGCAAAGTAATGTCTGCTTTTTAATATGCTGTATGGGTTGTGCATAACTTTTCTTCCAAGGAGCAAGCATCTTTTAATTTCATGGCTGCAGTCAACATCTGCAGTGATTTTGGAGCCCCCAAAACACAAAGTCTGTCACTGTTTCCACTGTTTCCCCATCTATTTCCCATGAAGTGATGGGACCAGATGCCATGATCTTAGTTTTCTGAATGTTGAGCCTCAAGCCAACTTTTTCACTCTCCTCTTTCACTTTCATCAAGAGGCTCTTTAGTTCTTTACTTTTTGCCATAAGGGCAGTGTCATCTGCATATCTGACTTTATTCATATTCTCCTGGCAATCTTGATTCCAGCTAGTGCTTCATCTAGCCCAGCATTTCTCATAATGTACTTTGCATATAAGTTAAATAAGCAAGTTTACAATATACAGACTTGACATATGCCTTTCCCAGTTTGAAACCAGTCTGTAATTCCACGTCCTGTTCTAACTGTTGCTTCCTGACCTGCATACAGATTTCTCAAGAGGCAGGTCAGGTGGTCTAGTATTCCCATCTCTTTAAGAATTTTCCACACATTTGTGATCCACACAGTCAAAGACTTTGGCATAGTCAATAAAGCAGAAGTAGATGTTTTTCTAGAACTCTTGCTTTTTCAATGGTCTAACGGATGTTGGGAATTTGATCTCTGGTTCCTCTGCCTTTTCTAAATCTAGCTTGATTATCCAAGTAGGCCTTAAATGCCATTGGATATACTCTGGATCAATACTTCCCATGTCCTTGTAAGAGAAAGGCAGGGAGACATTGACATTCATCCAGAATAGTGTAACCATGGAGAGACAGAGATTAGGGTGATGCAGATACAAGCCAAGCACCAGAAGAGAAGGCAGTATAACCATGGAGACAGAGATCAGAGTGATGCAGACTCAAGCCAAGCAGTGCTGGCAACCACCAGAAGCTGGAACGGGCAAGTGTGAGCAGATGATCCCCTACTGCCTCCAGAGGGAGCACCGCCCTCCTGACACCTTAGTTTCTGACAAGCCTACAGAGCACTGTGGGAGAAGAATTTTTGTTTGTTTTAAGCCACCCAGTTTGTGGTAATTTGCTACTGTTCCACAGGAAACTAATACATGGTTCATATGTTATCAGTGAACCTAAGTCATTGTTATAAACCATTGGCTACATATTTGCAGGAAAAAGACAAGTGTAACTGGCAAAAACACTAAAATTTTTTTTTCTAAGAACAATAACTTTTTAAATATCATTTTTCATAGTCATTTGTATGGCATATTCTTTCTCTTTTAATATGACTTTCTCTCCTACATTAGCAGTTGGGTTTTTCTTGGCAGTCTCTAATGATCCGTGCTTGCCAATTCCAATTCCCATTTATCTTTTTGTTTTATTAAGTATAAATGAGTCCATGACCAAGAGAAGAAAACACAAAATCATCATACAGGAAAACATGAGAGCCTGAAGTTACTAACACTAGAATTCACTATTAAGTTCACACTATTATTTTATTTTCTCATTATGTAATAAGTGGTCCTAATCTTCTTGAGAAAAATTGATAAGCTTCTTGTGCTTCCTAGAAAGCACAGTGTGGAAGCTGAGTGATAAGTGCTCAGACGTTTGCTAATTCTTTTTTTTCCCTCTCATTTTAAAAATATTTTAAAATTGAAGTATAATTGCTTTACAATGTTGTGTTAATTTCTGCTGTACAATAATGTAAATCAGCTGTATGTATACATATATCTCCTCCCTCTTAGGCCTCCCTCTCGTCCTCCCATGCTACCCTCTAGGTCATCACAGAACACCAGCTGAGCTCCTGTGCTAGAGTAGGTATATCGATACTACTCTCCCAATTTGCCCCACCCTTTCCATCCCACCTCTCACATTGTGGCCACAAGTCTTCATCTCTATTCCTGCCCTGCAAATAAGCTCATCAGCACCATTTTTTTTTTTTAAATATTCCATGTGCTGTGTGCTGTGCTTATTTGCCCAGTCGTGTCTGACTCTTTGTGACTCTATGGACTGCAGCCCGCCAGGCTTCTCTGTCCATGGGATTCTCCAGGCAAGAATACTGGAGTGGGTTGCCATGCCCTCCTCCAGGGGATCTTCTCAGCCCAGGGATTGAACCCAGGTCTCCTGCATTGCAGGCAGATTCTTTAGGGACTAAGCCACCAGGGAAGATTCCATACACACACACACACACACACACACACACACACACACACACACACACGCACATATATATGTTGATATATGATATTTGTTTTTCTCTTTTGGAATTCATTTGTTTGACAGACTCTGGTTCATCCACATCACTGCCAATGACCTAATTTCATTCCTTTTTATGGCTGAGTAATATTCCATTGTGTGTGTATATATATCTCACAACTTCTTTAATCATTTATCTGTTGATAGATATTTAGGCTCTTTCCATGTCCTAGCTAGTGTAAATAGTGCTGCAGTTAACATTGGGATACATGTGTTATTTTGAATTATGGTTTCCTCAAGGTATATGCCCATTAGGAGGATTGCTAGCTCCGTTTTAGTTTTTGAGAAACCTCCATATTGTTTTCCATAGTGGTTGTATCAGTTTACATCCCCTCTTCTTTCTTATTTTTAACTTTGGGTTGCTTTCTTATTTTTATCAAAGTAAAACAAATACATGACAAAAGACTTTTAAAAAGGGTTGTAATGCATACATCCTCTCCACCTCTAATCTCCACAGAAATACCCTTTAATGGTTTCAGTTTTAAAATTTCCAGTTGCCTCCATTTATTAAATAATGTAATTCTACTGTTACTTCTTGATTTATTATCTTTTCCATGTTTTCTATTGTGTCATAAAAGGCAGAGATTTAACTTGAAATGCACATCCTACCATTGTCCAGGATTTTTGGGTGTTGGGCTGTGCACAGGTGATGGGGTTATTTTCTTCTTCACCTCCATTTTCTTTGCATTCACATTACATATACTGACCCTACTTATTTTACCTTTTACCTCTATAAACTACTTATTCAGTTAATTAATGGCTCTCTTGGGTCTTTGTTGCTCTGTTGGGCTTTCTCTAGTTGTGATAAGTGGGGGCTCTTCTCTGGCTGGGTGCTCTGGCTTCCCGCTGTGGTGGCTCTAGGGCTGGGTTTCAGCAGGTGTGGTATATGGGCTTAGTTGCCCTGTGGCATATGGGAGCTTCGTAGACTAGGGATTGAACCTGTGTCACCTACATTGGCAGACAGAGTCTTAATCATTGGCCCACCAGGGAAGTCACTCTATTTTATTTTGAGTGTTTTAGTCTCATCTTTATATATATATATATATATATATATATATACACATATATATTTGTTTTAATTGGAGGTTAATTACTTTACAATATTGTATTGGTTTTGCCAAACATCAGCATAATCCGCCACAGGTATAAACGTGTTCCCCATAATGAACCCCACTCCCTCCTCCCTTCCTGTACCATCCCTCTGGGTCATCTCAATGCACCAGCCCCAAGCGTCCAGTATCATGCATCGAACCTGGACTGGAGATTCATTTCATATATGATATTATACATGTTTCAATGCCATTCTCCCAAATCATCCCACCCTCTCCCTCTCCCACAGATTCCAAAAGACTGTTCTATTCATCTATGTCTCTTTTACTGTCTCACATACAGGGTCATCATTACCATCTTTCTAAATTCCATATATATACGTTAGTATACTCTATTGGTGTTTTTCTTTCTGGCTTGCTTCACTCTGTATAATACGCTCCAGTTTCATCCACCTCATTTGAACTGATTCAAATGTATTCTTTTAATGGCTGAGTAATACTCCATTGTGTATATGTACCACAGCTTTCTTATAATTTCATCTGCTGATGGACATCTAGGTTGCTTCCATGTCCTGGCTATTATAAACAGTGCTGTGATGAACGTTGGGGTACATGTGTCTCTTTCAATTCTAGTTTCCTCGGTGTGTATGCCCAGCAGTGGGATTGCTGGGTCATAAGGCAGTTCTATTTGCAATTTTTTTAAGGAATCTCCACACTGTTCTCCATAGTGGCTGTACTAGTTTGCATTCCAACCAACAGTGTAAGAGGGTTCCCTTTTCTCCACACCCTCTCCAGCGTTTATTGCTTGTAGGCTTTTGGATCACTGCCATTCTGACTGGCATGAAATGATACCTCATTGTGGTTTTGATTTGCATTTCTCTGATAGTGAGTGATGTTGAGCATCTTTTCATGTGTTTGTTAGCCACCTGTAGGTCATTTTGGAGAAATATCTAGTTCTTTGGCCCATTTTTTGATTGGGTCATTTATTTTTCTGGAATTGCGCTGCAGGAGTTGCTTGTATGTTTTTGAGATTAGTTGTTTGTCAGTTGCTTCATTTGCTATTATTTTCTCCCATTCTGAAGGCTGTCTTTTCACCTTGCTTATAGTTTCCTTTGTTGTGCAGAAGCTTTTAAGTTTAATTAGGTCCCATTTGTTTATTTTTGCTTTTATTTCCAATATTCTGGGAGGTGGGTCATAGAGGATCCTGCTGTGATGTATGTCAGAGAGTGTTTTGCCTATGTTCTCTGCTAGGAATTTTATAGTTTCTGGTCTTACGTTTAGATCTTTAATCCATTGTGAGTTTGTGTATGGTGTTCTTATGGCAGAAAGTGAAGAGGAATTAAAAAGCCCCTTGATGAAAGTGAAAGAGGAGAGCGAAAAAGTTGGCTTAAAGCTCAACATTCAGAAAACGAAGATTATAGCATCCAGTCCCGTCACTTCATGGGAAATACATGGGTAAACAATGGAAACAGTGTCAGACTTTATTTCTTGGGGCTCCAAAATCACTGCAGATGGTGACTGCAGTCATAAAATTAAAAGATGCTTACTCCTTGGAAGAAAAGTTATGACCAACCTAGATAGTATATTCAAAAACAGAGACATTACTTTGCCAACTAAGGTTCGTCTAGTCAAGGCTATGGTTTTTCCATTGGTCATGTATGGATGTGAGAATTGGACTGTGAAAAGGCTGAGCACCGAAGAATTGATGCTTTTGAAGTGTGGTGTTGGAGAAGACTCTTGAGAGTCCCTTGGACTGCAAGGGGATCCAACCAGTCCATTCTGAAGGAGGTCAGTCCCAGGATTTCTTTGGAAGGAATGTTGCTGAAGCTGAAACTCCAGTACTTTGGCCACCTCATGCGAATAGTTGGCTCACTGGAAAAGACTCTGATGCTGGGAAGGATTGGGGGCAGGAGGAGAAGGGGACAACAAAGGATGAGATGGCTGGATGGCATCACAGACTCGATGAACGTGAGTCTGAGTGAACTCCTGGAGATGCTGATGGACAGGGAGGCCTGGCGTGCTGCGATTCATGGGGTCGCAAAGAATCAGACACGACTGAGTGACTGAAATGAACTGAACTGAACTGATAGTGTTAGAAAGTGTTCTAGTTTCATTCTTTTACACGTGGTTGACCAGTTTTCCCAGCACCAGTCATCTTTAACCTTGGTTGAACCCTTGGGGCTAGCTAGCACACTTTCTAGTTTTCTGTGATTGAAATCTCCTTGATTCTCCATCTTAAACTTCCAACTTCTCTCCCTCTCCTCTCTCCTCAGAGAAGACCTTGCCTCCATCAGATAAATGTATCTGAAGTAATCACGAGACACCTCATGATTTTGTACACTAACTACAAACTAACCACCTCCGCTGTGATTTCTTCCTACTTTTTCCTGCTAAATGGAGGAAGTGCATTTTTTCCCCCATTTAAGCTTATTCACTTTAATCTACTTTTGACTCTTCTAAGTTGTCCAGTGCATTTAACCCCCTGCCAAGTCCTCTGGATTCTGGTTCTAAATTCTGTCCAATTCTCTTCATATCTCCTGTCACCCTTATCCCAGCTGTATCACACGACAGTGGGCCTGTTTGGTTTGCCATTCCACTCATGCTCCTTCCCAGTCCACAGAGCACCCAGGGTGAGTTTTCATAACTGCGATTTCTGACTGTAGCTCCCTCTTGCTTAATGTATTTCAATGGCTTCTCACTGCCCTTGGGATAATGTCTAAACAACTTAGTGTATGCATGCATGCTCAGTTGTGTCCAACTCTTTGTGACTCCAAGGACTGTAGCCTGCTGGGCTCCTCTGTCCATGGAATTTTCCAGGCAAGAATAGTGGAGAGCATGGTAAATCTTGCCTTTGCTTATCTTTTTATTTTCTTTCTTGCCAACTATCCATTGTATCTACGCTTCAAGTTAAATTATCTGATGGGAGAAATTATTTTTGAATTAACAAAACTATCAAAATACTCAAAGTTATATGAGAGGTGAGTAAATGAATAGATGGGTGGATTATAAGGATTGTGGAATTTTGTTACAAAATAATTTACCTGCAGAGATAGTCTTGTTTATATTTTATAATTGTTAACTCTAAAAGATTAACTGAGTCAGAGAAAAAGCGTACTTCAGCAACATGTTAAAATGTCTTTGTTTACCACATTCAGTGAGCCAAATGCCATCAACTTCAGGACTTTCACTGATAAGCTGAATATTTGAATGACTCATTTCACAAGTGAGTTTGAAGTGATTTGCAAATATTCCACAGTTTTCCTTTTTCTCATTTTAGCTGGTTAAAAGCCATAAACGACCACTTTGCATTTGTCACAATTAATATATCTCAGAAATAAGGGTACAGCTCATTTCCAATGCAGTTTGCATAAATCTCTGAGTCAGACATGTCACTTTTAATGAAATAGCATTTATTTTTCTGTCTGAGAAGAAATTTTCATCTGGGGAGATGTTATTATGTCAAAAGGGCATTTTCATCCAGAAGGCTTGTAACATTAGATGATAAAACTTATCTTCTCCTTGCTTAAATTCTTTATCTCATGCTGTGCTCAGATGTTGGTTCGCTAGGCACATATTCTCATGGTTCCACACTGGAAAATTATTAAGCTGAATTCTTTAAAGGCATTAACCCTTCAATCCTCTTTTTAATTAGTCAATAGCAAGATAAAATTGCATTGATTTTGACCCCAAGCCCTTGAGAGTCAGTACGATTTATTTTGCATTGGCTCTATGTAGACATTATAATTAAGATGAAAGTAATTCCTAAGGAACAGATGATACAAGTTAAGACCTTAAGTGGCAGTTTGTGGTAGTAACAATGAAAGCCCCAAAGTTGTCTTAAGAAAGCTTTCATACAATCACGAGCCAAAGCAACATTCAGAAATCCTCTTCAAAAGTAAATAGGTGGTTCATGAATATTGTGTGACCCAGGGATTTCAAGGTATGCCTCTTTCTAGTTCTGAAAGGAAATCTTTGGCAATTTATGCAGGGAGATCATATTGAAATGTACTCCTGGAGCACTGGGGCTTCACTCACCTCTCGGCCATGGCTTGAGTCAATGGGGATTTCACACCACAGCACACCAAGGCACTTTGTGTGTGTGTATGGATGTGTGTTATGGACTGGCTCATGTCCCTGCCAACATTCAAATGTTGAAGCCTAACCCCTAATGTGGCTGTATTTGGAGATGAGATTTTTAAGGAGGTAATTAAGTTTAATTAAGCCATAGAGTTATATCTCTAACCTGATAGGACTGGTGCCCTTAGAGAAGAGGAGGAGACACCAGAGACCCACATGCACACAGAAGTAAAGGCCATTTTTAAGATAATAAGGGCACTATGAGAGGCCTCATCTGCGAGCTGAAAGAGAGCTCTCACTAGAAGCCCACACCGCTGACACCTGAGCTTGGACTTCTAGCCTCCAGACTGTGAGAAAAGTAATTTCTTTTTTAAGCTACCCAGTCTGTGGTATGCTGATGAAGCAACCTGAGCTAATACAGCGTGTGCGTGTGTGTGTGTGTGTGTGCACGCACATGAAAGAGAGAAAAAGAGTGAGCAAAAATGAGTGCCTGGGATACTGAGCTCTCTACAACTATGATTTGATTGACAAAAAGATGCCAGTGGTGGTGGTTTAGTTGCTGCTGCTGCTGCTAAGTCGCTTCAGTTGTGTCCAACTCTGTGCAGCCCCATAGACGGCAGCCCACCAGACTCCTCTGTCCCTGGGATTCTCCAGGCAAGAACACTGGAGTGGGTTGCCATCTCCTTCTCCAGGTTTAGTTGCAAAAGTCATTAAAAAGTATAAAGTTTCTGTAAAAACATAGGACATGGAAACTGGCAGAAAGAATTTCATTAAAAAATGCAATTCAGTGTACAATACTTCCAGGATTCTTAGGGCTGCTAGTTGTTCCCTACTCCCTAATAGCTACTGCTTCATGGTCTGCAGGGAGTGAGGGTTCTGCCAGGTGTGAGAGACTTGCTCTTGTCATGAGAAGGGGTGGTGTGTGTGCGTGCTCAGTCACTCAGTCATATCTGACTCTTTGCAGCCCCTTGAGCTGTAGGCTGCCAGGCTTCTAACAAGTTGCTGATATTTATTCATTACTAGCAGTTCTGGAGATACTGAAGAGATCCCTATCTGTGCACTGGATGTATTTAGTTAATCTCAAACAACCCAGTATATTCCTGAAAGTTATTAAGAATGTGGGTGAAGCAAAGATCAATATTTTAAAAATCACTGAATCCATAGAAGGTAGTGACAAGTTGAAATTATAATGGAGAATTCACAGTCAGGCATGGAAAAGGGAAATCAGGTGGCCATTGAGGACCTGGTCTCAGACACTCCCCTGTACCACTGAGGACTTGAGCTTTGAGCTGTACCAGTTCCAAGGAAACCACCTGCTGTATTCGAAACAACACCTGCCAGCTGCAACTTTAGGGTCTCAAGATCTCCCTGGTAACTATGTAACCACTTCAGAATTCAACCATCCCTTGTTGGACTAACACCATCACATCTTGCCATCTCCAATTGTAATTTTTGACACACAACTTAGGTAACTAGTTGTGGCCTTGTAGCTTGTGCCTTTATAAGCTTCCTCCACTTTGTAGTCTGGTGGAACACAATTCAAGTGCTTCTTGAAACTGTGTCTCTCTGGCTGCAGCCTTTTTTTTTTTTTTAAAGCTGGAGTATAGTTGCTTTACAATATTGTGTTAGTTTCTGCTGTAGGGCAAAGTGAACCAGCTATATGTATACATACATCTCCTGTTTTTGGATTTCCTTCCCACTTGGGTCCCCACACAGCACTGAGTGGCATTCTTTGTGCTATACAGTAGGTTGTCATTAGTTAGCTATTCTATACATATTAGTATATATATGTCAGTCCCAATCTCCCAATTCATCCTACCACTTCCCCTTTCCCAACTGGTAATCACAAGTTTGTTCTCTACATCCTTGTCTCTATTTCTGCTTTGCAAATAAGTTCATTTCTAGTGAATCCCAAGTAAATGCCTCTTTATTTCTATCAGGTTTCCATTTCTGAAATTTCAGCTAATAAGAGACAAACACAAATGTATAAAATTAAAAAGGTATTTTCATTAATTTAAAAGTCTAGATAACACAAAAATATAGAGTTCCACATTAACTTCAGTTCAGTTCAGTTCAATTACTCAGTCATGTCCAACTCTTTGTGACCCCATGAGTCACAGCATGCCAGGCCTCCCTGTTCATCACCATCTCCCGGAGTTCACTCAGACTCATGTCCATTGAGTCCATAATGCCATCCAGCCATCTCATCCTCAGTGTCCCCTTCTCCTCCTGCCTCCAATCCCTACTAGCATCAGAGTCTTTTCCAATGAGTCAACTCTTCTCATGAGGTGGCCAAAGTACTGGAGTATCAGCTTTAGCATCATTCCTTCCAAAGAAATCCCAGGGCTGATCTCCTTCAGAATGGACTGGTTGGATCTCCTTGCAGTCCAAGGGATCCTCAAGAGTCTTCTCCAACACCACACTTCAAAAGCATCAATTCTTCGGGACTCAGCTTTCTTCACAGTCCAACTCTCACATCCATACATGACCACAGGAAAAACCATAGCCTTGACTAAATGGACCTTAGTCGGCAAAGTAATGTTTCTGCTTTGGAATATACTATCTAGGTTGGTCGTAACTTTTCTTTCAAGGACTAAGTGTCTTTTAATTTCATGGCTGCAGTCACCATCTGCAGTGATTTTGGAGCCCAAAATATAAAGTCTGACACTGTTTCCACTGTTTCCCCATCTATTTCCCATGAAGTGATGGGACCAGATGCCATGATCTTCGTTTTCTGAATGTTGAACTTTAGGCCAACTTTTTCATTCTCCTCTTTCACTTTCATCAAGAGGATTTTTAGATCATCTTCACTTTCTGCCATCAGGTAGTGTCATCTACATATCTGAGCTTATTGATATTTCTCCCTGCAATCTTGGTTCCAGCTTGTGTTTCTTCCAGTCTAGCATTTCTCATGATGTACTCTACATAGAAGTTAAATAAGCAGGGTGACAATATACAGCCTGTATGTACTCCTTTTCCTATTTGGACTCAGTCTATTGTTCCATGTCTAGTTCTAACTGTTACTTCCTGACCTGCATACAGATTTCTCAAGAGGCAGGTTAGGTGGTCTGGTTATCCCATCTTTCAGAATTTTCCACAGTTTATTGTGATCCACACAGTCAAAGGCTTTGGCATAGTCAAGAAAGCAGAAATAGATGTTTTTCTGGAACTCTCTTGCTTTTTCCATGATCCAATGGATGTTGGCAATTTGATCTCTGGTTCCTCTGCCTTTTCTAAAACCAGCTTGAACATCAGGGAGTTCACGGTTCTCGTATTGCTAAAGCCTGGCTTGGAGAATTTTGGGCATTACTTTACTAGCATGTAAGATGAGTGCAATTGTGCGGTAGTTTGAGCATTCTTTGGCATTGGAATGAAAACTGACCTTTTCCAGTCCTGTGGCCACTGCTGAGTTTTCCAAATTTGCTGGCATATTGAGTGCAGCACTTTCACAGCATCATCTTTCAGGATTTGAAATAGCTCAACTGGAATTTCTTCACCTCCACTAGCTTTGTTTGTAGTGATGCTTTCTAAGGATCACTTCCACTGGAGAAGGGAATGGCAAGCCACTTCAGTATTCTTTCCTCGAGAACCCCATGAACAGTATGAAAAGGCAAAATGATTGGATACCAAAAGAGGAACTCCCCAGGTCATTAGGTGCCCAATATGCTACTGGAAATCAGTGGAGAAATAACTCCAGAAAGAATGCAGGGATGGAACCAAAGCAAATACAATACCCAGTTGTGGATGTGACTGGTGATAGAAGCAAGATCTGATGCTGTAAAGAGCAATATTTCATAGGAACCTGGAATATCAGGTCCATGAATCAAGGCAAATTGAAAGTGGTCAAACAAGAAAAGCCAAGGATGAACGTTGACATTCTAGGAATCAGCGAACTAAAATGGACTGGAATGGGTGAATTTAACTCAGATGACCATTGTATCTACTACGCAGGCAGGAATCCCTCAGAAGAAATGGAGTAGCCATCATGGTCAACAAAAGAGTCATAAATGCAGTACTTGGATGCAATCTCAAAAATGACAGAATGATCTCTGTTCGTTTCCAAGGCAAATCATTCAATATCAGGGTAATCCAAGTCTATGCCCCAACCAGGAATGCTGAAGAAGCTGAAGTTGAACTGTTTATGAAGACCTACAAGACCTTTTAGAACTAACACCCCCAAAAGATGTCCTTTTCATTACAGGGGACTGGAATGCTAAAGTAGGAAGTCAAGAAACACCTGGAGTAACAGACAAATTTGACCTTGTTTGTGGAATGAAGCAGGGCAAAGACTAATAGAGTTTTGCCAAGAAAATGCACTTGTTATAGCAAACACCCTCTTCCAACAACATAAGAAAAGACTCTACACATGGGCATCACCAGATGGTCAACAACGAAATCAGATTGATTATATTCTATGCAGCCAAAGATGGAGAAGCTCTATACTGTCAACAAAAACAAGACTAAGAGCTGACTGTGGCTCAGATCATGAACTCCTTATTATCAAATTCAGACTGAAATTGAAGAAAGTAGGGAAAACCGCTAGACCATTAAGGTATGACCTAATCAAATCCCTTATGATTATACAGTAGAAGTGAGAAATAGATTTAAGGGCCTAGATCTGATAGATAGAGTGCCTGATGAACTATGGAATGAGGTTTGTGACATTGTACAGGAGACAGGGGTCAAGACCATCCCCATGGAAAAGAAATGCAAAAAAGCAAAATGGCTGTCTGGGGAGGCCTTACAAATAGCTATGAAAAGAAGAGAGGTGAAAAGCAAAGGAGAAAAGGAAAGATATAGGCATCTGAATGCAGAGTTCCAAAGAATAGCAAGAAGAGATAAGAAGGCCTTCTTCAGCGATCAGTGCAAAGAAATAGAGGAAACAACAGAATGGGAAAGACTAGAGATCTCTTCAAGAAAATTAGAGATAACAAGGGAACATTTCATGCAAAGATGGGCTTGATAAAGGTCAGAAATGGTATGGACCTAACAGAAGCAGAAGAGATTAAGAAGAGATGGTAAGAATACACGGAAGAAGTGTACAAAAAAGATGTTCACGACCCAGATAATCCTGATGGTGTGATCACTAATCTAGAGTCAGACACCGCATTAACTTAAGAACTAGAAAATCTCAGTAGATTTATCATTTCAGAGAAAAATAAGAATATTTTTTGAAGTCTACTCCCTTGACTCTAAAATACTTGAAATATGTAGATTTATTAGTAAATTTTTTTAAAATTTGGGGTTAAACATCCCTTTTTCTCTTAGCTTTTCCAGAAAATATGATTCTGAGTATGCCAGAAGAGTACAACATGTGGAAATCTAATAAAGGAGACTACTCAACAGATTAAATATGAGAATTTGTAATATCATCTTAACAAATATTTATTGAGTAATAATATTGACTACAGAATTTTGCTAAAAGAGAAAGTAAAAAGTATAATCAACACTCAGGCCTCCCAGATGGGAAGACACAGTTGTAGTATTATTACAAAATAATATTGTAGTTCAAAACAGTAAATAATTAAACACCAGCATGATTCATTGATGTTTATGAAGAATTGATGCTTTTGAAGTGTGGTGCTGGAGAAGACTCCTGAGATTCCCCTGGACAGCAAGGAGATTAAACTAGTCAATCCACAAGGAAATCAACCCTGAATATTCATTAGAAGGACTGATGCTGAAACTAAAGCTCCAATACTTTGGCTCTCAGATGCAAAGAGCCAACTCATTGGAAAAGACATGATGCAGGGAAAGACTGAAGGCAGGAGGAGAAGGGGGTGACAGAGGATGGTATGGTTGGATGGCTTTGACTCAATGGACATGAGTTTGGACCAACTCAAGGGACATGTGAAGGAGATAATGAAGGGACAGTGAAGCCAGGTGTGCTGTGGTCCGTGGGGTTGCAAAGAGTTGGACATGACTGAACAACTGAACACCACCACCAAATACATATAATAAGAACTCAGAAACAGAGGAGACTGATATAGCTCTAAAGGTAATTTAGGCTGGACTATTAGACATTTCTCCCTAAAAGTCAAAAAGAATCATATTGCCTGCTTTAATAATCCACATTTGGAAAAAATGCAGCACTTTGTGCCTAAACTGCTTTGTTGTGAATACATATCTGAAGCTTTGTTTCATAGTATAAACTATGAAAACATAAAAAGAGCAGGGGATTTTAAGAGTGTGTTCCAGTGACCCTTGACAATATTGCAAATTAAGCAATGAGGGTATATTTGCTAACTCTAGCCATTTTATCTGTTATTTTACCAATACTGGCCATGTAATATCCAGGGAAAGCCTCTCAAATATCCAATTCTCCACTGGTTGTTGACATATTAGTTTAAACTTAGTCATTATGTAAATGTGCCTTGAAGTTTAGTTACCCTCAGGAAATGCAAGATTTTGTCCCTTACCAAAGCCACATTAATGTCAGAAATTTTACATTAGAAATCATATAGGACATACATTTTGGGAAATACTTAGAAGTACTATAAGGGTAGACATTTCTTTCTTTATGCCCTTGGCCCTTGTCCCCCTGCTCTCCTGCCTGGAAGCAAGGACATAGAGATGAGTAGTAGTAACAGCTTAGACAGGAAGCCAGATGGCTTAGGTTGAAATTCCAACTCTGTTGTTAATTATTTGTGTGACCTGGGGCCTTCTTAACATCTTTGTGGCTTAGTTTCCTCATCAGAAAACTGTAGTGTATATATACACAACATATACAAATAACTATATCTGTGATATAGTTTATGTTACCATCTGTGCAGATGCAGTGATGTCATCCATGTAAAATGCTTAGCACTTCTGGCAAGCAATATGCCCTTACCAAGGATTAAATGCTTCCCTGATAACTCAGCTGGTAAAGAATCCAGCTGCAACGTGGAAGACCTGGGTTCGATCCCTGGGTTGGAAAGATCTGCTGGAGAAGGGAAAGGCTACCCATTCCAGTATTCTTGCCTGGGGATTTCCAGATTTCCTGACAGATTTTATTTTGGGGGGCTCCAAAATCACTGCAGATGGTGACTGCAGCCATAAAATTAAAAGATGCTTGTTCCTTAGAAAAAAGTTATGACCAACCTAGACAGCATATTAAAAAGCAGAGACATTACTTTGCCAACAAAGGTCCATCTAGCAAAGCTATGGTTTTTTCAGTCATCATGTATGGAAATGAGAGTTGGACTATAAAGAGAGCTGAATGCCAAAGAATTAATGCTTTTGAATTGTGGTGTTGGAGAACACTCTTGAGAGTTCCTTGGACAGCAAGAAGATCCAACCAGTGCATCCTAAATGAAATCAGTCCTAAATATTCATTGAGAGGACTGATGCTGAAGCTGAAACTCCAATACTTTGGCCACCTGTTGTGAAGAACTGACTCATTTGAAAAGACCCTGATACTGGGAAAGATGGAAGGCAGGAGGAGAAGGGGACAACACAGGATGAGATGGTTGGATGGCATCACCGACTCAATGGACATGAGTCTGAGCAAGCTCCAACAGTTGGTGATGGACAGGGAGGACTGGCCTGCTGCAGTCCATGGGGTTGCAAAGAGTTGGACATGACTGAGCTGAACTGAACTGAAGGATTAAATAGTAATCTGAGAACAGCACTAGTCATGCTAATAAAGTGCCATTGCACACACACCACACTAACAAAAGGAGTAATCCCCTGCTCCTTCACCTTTGACACATGCTTCAGAACACAAGTGACAGCCTACTAGTAGTTCTGATATGGTGTGGTCAAACTCTGATGGAAGTTTAGTACTTTCTACCTGCACAATAGCATTCTAATAGCTCTATTATCAATGATTCTCTTTAAAATGCTCTATGAGAAGCACATCTGTGTGCCTCTAGAGTTGATTTAGTTGCCTGAAAATTTAGGCATGGGACTGGTTCTCTCCTGATAACAGCCTCATTGGTTACATGTCGCCAGGAAGTGCCTAGGTGTCCGTCCTGCAGCCCAGGGCATGGGAGAAGCACTCTTTTTCCTTATGGAACCATGTTTCTTCACATGCTGTGATCTGGTCTCAGAATAAAGAGCCCTCATATTACCTCTTCTGATTTGATGTTACCGTATAGTAGGGAATATGGATCACAAAGGTAGCATAAAACGTCTGATTTGAGGGCAGCCAATCATTTATTGCCACATTATTTGCTTCTGAAAAAGAGACTACAAAAGCTGTCCCCACGTCACCCCCCTTTCCCAACACATAAAACTTGATGAGATATTAACATCTAAATTACAGCACTCTTTATTTTCATTCTTTTCTGTTCCAGAGGCTTTGAAATGCATTAGACTGTTTCAAACTGTCTTGTGGGGAAGCTTAATAACACCTCATGCCTTTATGTGGGTCTTTCCCTATGCGGCAACCTGCTGTCACTCCTTGTGTCCACGAAGGGGAATATCAGTGATTGCTGGCAACTCAGGCCCTTGTTTGTCCGTATGTCAACACAAATTCAACCTTACAGGTGCTTCAGCCCAACGACTTGAACCAGATAAAAGGTAAAATTTTTGCTCTCCTCCACCTGTGAATACCCTGGGTGTTTAGGCCCTTTCCTGCCTGTTCTCTTCCTGTCAGCATGCCTGTAATATGGACACAAGATAGGCTTTTAACTAGCAAGTAGGAAGGACTAAAGCCATGCTGTCACTGGGCCTGTTGAGGCCTGTTTTCCATGAACAGTAAGTGAAGAAGAGTGTTATCTAACAAGAAAGCCCTGGCTCCCCCAGCCATGGTCACATTTTTGGCCATGCTGTGCGACTTGTAGGATCTTACTTCCCAACCAGGGTTGAACCTGGGGCCCTTGGCAATGAGAGAGCATAGTCCTAACCACAGCACCACCAGGGAATTCCCTAACTCTTCTTTTAAGGCCCAGCTTAGATGGCACCTTTTTTCTATGGTTTTTCATAATACCTTGTCCTTTCTCCACCGTCCTCTGAGCTAGTGAGCAAATGAGTTTGCTCATCTTTCTTTCTCAGGATTGTTTGTATAACTCTAATATAAATTTATTAGTTTGTGCCTATGCCCTGTTTGCTAGTCTATGAGGACACAGTTACTTTATTTTTTTAAATTAATTTTTATTAGAGTATAGTTGATTTACAATATTGTGTTAGTTTCAATTGTACAGAAAGTGAACCAATTATACATATACCCTGTATTCAACTTTTTTTTTTTTTTTCAATACTTATCCCATATAGGTCATTGCAGAGCACTGAGCAAAGTTCCTTCTGCTACCCAGTAAGTTCTTATTGGTTATCTGTTTTATATACAGGAGTGTGTATATTTCAGTCCTAATCTCCCAATTTATCCCTCTTCCATTTCCCCTCTGTAACCGTAAGTTTGTTTTCTACACCTGAAACAGTTATTTCATTTCCATTTGTACCATTTGTACAAATGTACAAATTCATCTATGGTACCATAGGGCTGACATGTAAGAAATGATCATTTAATTGATTGCTGAATTAAAGTGACCTAAAATAATAGATTATATATGCAGTAATAAGTAGAGCTTAAATATATTTAAAACTTTCTTTTAGTGTCTACTACCTGGATAGAAAGCTTGCTTGAATAAGTCACCAAAGCACTGATTTAGTTACATTAATATTACATCGGCTATCATTTATTGAGTGTACTTGTACCAGGAACTATCATAGGTACTTACCACAACTCCATGTAAATGATGAAATATTATGCCTATTGTAAAACTGAGGAAACTGAGGCTCAGAAAAGGTAAACAGTATCTGTGAGATCATGAGGTTAGTAAATTGCAGGACTCTCTAGAGAAACAAAACCAATAAGATCTATCTATCAGTCTGTCTGTCTGTCTATCTCTCTAGCAAGATAAAGAGACATAGAGTGATGTAAGGAATTGGCTCATGCAGTTGCAGGGGCTGGCATGTCTAAAATGAAATCCGTAGGTGAGTTGACAGGCTGGAAATTTAAGTGAGGGCTGATCTTGAAGTCTCAAGTCTGAATTCCACAAGCCAGCAAGTTGGAAATTCAGGTGGGGTTTCCATGTTGCAGTCTTGAGGAAACTTCCCTCTCTTTTGGGAAAAGCTGTATTTGTTTTGGACACCCTTGATTGATTGGATGAAGCCCATCCATGTAGCAGAGAGTAATCAGCTTTACTTAAAGTCTACTGATTTAAATGGTTGATCACATCTAAAGAACACCTGCACAGCAACATCTAGACTGGTGTTTGACCAAACTAGTGACAGTCTGAAGCCTCCATTCTCAATCCACAGTGCCATGGCCTTCCAGATGTTTGTCTAGCCCTCCATAGACTTTGTTCTGCTGTTTTTCTCTCTGATAAGCCATATATCCTGAGATCTTGGCTTGTATTCATTGCAAAATCTCTCACTTTTAACCTACTAGACATCTCTCTTCTTACTTTGGTTCTCCTCTCAACTACTCTATTTACTTACTCTTCTGAAGCTCACAATACCTTACTCCCAAGATATTTGCAGCTTCCCCCAATTCCATATGTGGGTGACAGTATGGTGGAGTGCTCAGAATTCTGAGAACTGAAATGCAAGCTAGAGTAAAACTCCCTTATGCCATTTTCAGTAGTGTGTGCTCATATTCCCAAGGAACATGATGTTAAGATAAAGATACTGATCATGCTATTTAGTGTTGCAGAGGTTAACTGTTTTGTGGCCATGAATGAATCTTAAGTCCTCTTGGAACTTGTAGAACAAACCTTAAAATACATAAAATAAAGCCATCTATCTGTAAGCTTTTTAAAAGGGATGGACAGAAAGGCTTTTAAGATGTTGGTCATCTTTAAAATGTTAACTTGTTAATTTATTCATTCAAAAGTATTTATTGAGTGCCTACAAGGTGCTAGCTACTATGTGAGGAGCTGGGGCTGCCATGGTGAACAAGATATAGAAATCCTTGCTCTTGGGGTATGCCATATGGTGCTTAGTCGCTCAGTGGTGTCCGACTCTCTGTGACCCCGTGGACTGTCCACTAGGCTCCTCTGTCCATGGGGATTCTCCAGGCAAGGATACTGGAGTGGGTTTCCATGCCCTTCTCCAGGGGATCTTCCCAACCCAAGGTTCGAACCCAGGTCTCGTGCATTGCAGGTGAATTTTTTGCCATCTGAGCCACCAGAGTCACCCCAAAATACTGGAGTGAGTAGCCCATTCTTTATACAAGGCATCTTCCAAACCCAGGAATCAAACTGGGGTCTCCTGCATGGCAGGCAGATTCTATACTAGCTGAGCTATCAGGGAAGTCCCCTCTTGGGGTATATTCTACACTGAAAGGAGACGTAGAAAATAAAGCAGATCATTACAATGTCATGTGATGGAAATTCTACTGGAAGAGTTAGAGCATGCCGTGAGAAGAGACAGGGAGGATTATGTATTAGCCTGCCAGGGCTGCCATAATGAGATACCCCAGAACTTAACAACAGAAATTTACTTTCTCATGGTTCTGGAGGTTGGAAGTTAAAGATCAAGGTTGGCAGAAATGGATTCTCCTAAGGCTTCTCTCCTTGGCATGCAGATAGTTACCTTCTCACTGCACCCTCACATGTCCTTTTCTCTGGGTATGCCAAGAAGTTGGTTGCTTAAACTCCTACTTTGGCTCTTTGAATTCTTCTCCTCTCTCCTATTAGATCCGTTATCTGTCCTTAAGTAAATAGGAGTTATTTGAGGGCAGGAACTGTCCTCTATTCTACATACTCTACTATATTTAAGAGGCATGTTGAAGGAAGATCTAGAGTTCAGATTTTTATTTTTAATTTTTTTAATTTTTTTAATTAATTTATTTTTTTTAATTACAATACTGTATTTGTTTGAATCAGCCACAGGTGTCCATGATCTCCCAATGCCAAAGCCCCCTCCCACCTCCCACCCCACATCCTCTCCCTGAATCATCCCGTGCACCAGCCCCATGCGTCCTGCATCCTGTATTGAACATAGACTGGCGCTTCATTCTTACAAGATAGTATACATGTTTCAATGCCGTTCTCCCAAATCATCCCACCCTCTCCCTCTCCCTCAGAGTCCAAAAGTCCGTTCTATACCTCTGAGTCTCTTTTGTTGTCTCACATAGAGGGTCTTCATTACTATCCTTCTAAATTCCATATCTATGTGTCAGTATACTGTATTGGTGTTTTTCTTTCTGGCTTACTTCACTCTGTATAATCGGCTCCAATTTCATCCATCTCATTAGAACTGAGTCAAATTTATTCTTTTAAGGGCTGAGTAGTACTCCATTGTGTATATGTACCACAGCTTTCTTATCCATTTATCTGCTGATGGACATCTAGGTTGTTTCCATGTCCTGGCTATTATAAACAGTGCTGCAACGAACATTGGGGTACATGTGTCTCTTTCAGTCCTGGTTTCCTTGGTGTGTATGCCCAGCAGTGGGATTGCTGGATCATAAGGAAGTTCTATTTGCAATATTTTAAGGAATCTCCACACTGTTTTCCATAGTGGCTGTACTAGTTTGCATTCCCACCAGCAGTGTAAGAGGGTTCCCTTTTCTCCACATCCTCTCCAGCATTTATTGCTTGTAGACTTTGGATCGCAGAGTTCAGATTTTGAGGGTCAAGCTGCCTGAACTTGAAGCCCAGCCCAGTCACTTGCTGCTGCTGCTGCTGCTGAGTCGCTTCAGTCGTGTCCGACTCTGTGCGAGCCCATAGACGGTAGCCCACCAGGCTCCCCCGTCCCTGGGATTCTCCAGGCAAGAACACTGGAGTGGGTTGCCATTTCCTTCTCCAGTGCATGAAAGTGAAAAGTGAAAGTGAAGTTGCTCAGTTGTGTCCAATTCTTAGCAACCCCATGGACTACAGCCCACCAGGCTCCTTCGTCCACAGGATTTTCCAGGCAAAAGTGCTGGAGTAGGATGCCATTGCCTTTTCCAGTCACTTACTATATGCATGAATTTGGACAAGCCATTTATCTTCTCTTTGCTCTGATGCCCTGATTTTTTAAAATGGGTATAAAATAATTATCTGTCTTGTTGAGCTGTTGTGAAGATTAAATGAATTACTTTAAGGAGAACACTTCGAAGAACCCCTGGCATGCTACAAGTACTCATTATTCTAGTTGTCCCATTCACAAGGACTTATCCTGTCCATGTGAGCATCTCATTCTATATATTATATTGTCTCTATGGAAATGGTTTAAACTATTTTGAACTTTGATCAAAGCAACTAAACTTTGGTCCTGTCAAAATCAGCCCTTGGTAGCAAGCAAACTGGGGTTATGTGTATCTTTAGAGGCTACTCAACATTAGAGATTGTATGTGAAAGTAAGGAATTCTCAGAATGACGGGGAAGGTTAGATTAAGAAAATGTTGATTCAGTAGAGCAGGAATGGTTTCTTCTGTGTCACCTAATGTCAGAGCAAATTTATTTGAGTTCTCTAGGCTTGCTGCTGCATCTGAGATGATGAGTATTACAATTCAAATGCATATGTAGTAGCTAAACTTGCTTAGATAAAATACTTTTGGGTACATTGCTGAAAGCATTATCCTTCAGGTTACTGAAACGACAAGTGCTCTTTTTGTGGGTTTTTCCTTTGAGAGAGTGGTTTGTATGCATTTTAAGAGCATCTTTATTGAGAAACAATTTATATATCAAAAATGCAGTCTAGATTTAGAGTGTATATTTCAATGGGTTTTAGTATTTTAACAAACTTGTGCAACCATCACAACTAATTCCAGAATATTTCCATCACCCCAAGAAGACATTCCACATTAACAGTCCCTCCCTTTTCTTCTCCTTTCCTCCCTCCCTCCTCAATCCTAGGCAATCTCTCACCTCTCTGTCTGTAAGAATCTGTCTACTCTAGATTTGTATATAAATGGAACAATATAATATGTGGTCTTTATAGCTGCTTTCTTTAACTTAGCACAATGTTCTCGAGGTTCTTCCATGCTGTACCATGTATTAGGGTTTCATTCCTTGCTATAGCTGGGTAGCCATTCATTACATGGATATGCCATGTTTTGTTGATCTGTTCATCGACTGAAGGAAAGAGTGTTTCCACTGTTATAAGTAATGATGCTACGCTCATTTGCGGACATTTTCTTGGTGTGCATGTGTGTGTGTGTGTGTGTGTGTGTGTGTGTGTGTGTATGTTTGTTGCGTATATACTTAGAAGTGGAATTTATGTGTGTCTTTAGACCATATTGTGGGCTTCCCTGGTGGCTCAGAAGTTAAAGCGTCTGCCTCCAATGTGGGAGACCTGGGTTCAATCCCTGGGTCAGGAAGATCCCCTGGAGAAGGAAATGGCAACCCACTCCAGTATTCTTGCCTGGAGAATCCCATGGATGGAGGAGCCTGGTAGGCTACAGTCCACAGGGTCGCAAAGAGTTGGACACGACTGAGCGACTTCACCTTCACCTTAGACCATATTAATATGGCTTGAATATTTTTATAAAGGAGTAAACTCAAAGAACTTTATGCTGCATAGAAAGATCAGCACAAGAAAAACCTTCCTGAAGGTTGCAAGATATCTTCAAATATTTTTCTCAGGTGTTTCCACCACTATGTTCTGAAGAAGCAAGCAAAGATAATTCCCATTTTACAGATGAAGAAATAGGTTGTGCTGAGAAACTTGAGTTTAAATCACATATCAGTCAAATGGGAGAGAAGGAAGAATAACCATTGTTTGTATGTTGTTTTTTCCCCCAAAATTCTAGCTGCTGCTTTATTAGGGTATTATTGTGTTCCTACAGCTGTAGAAATTTTTATAAGCTGGTAACAAAGATATCTTTATAAGATCAAGCTACTTATATAGCAAATTAAGTTTTCTTTTTATGGATATATGTGGACCTTGATGTCTATACTCTGACACTTGGGCTGCTGAGTGAGTCTAGACAGAATTACCAAACAGTATGCCATATACCGCTTTCAGGTTTTTAACCTCAGATGAGACCTCAAGACCATTCTGCAGTTGTCGTGTTCCTGGTCAATCTCTACTTTAGGAAGTCAGAAGCTGTCAGGGGCTATGGGATGTCACATCTGATGTCTCCAGCTAGATTCCAAGCTTTTTAGTGCAAAGATCGCCTCGTGTATTTTTCACTGTTGGTGTCTACTGGAGTGACTTACATTGAGGGTATTCAGTAGGGATTTTCTAATGACAGTTATTCTGATGACCTTCCTTCCTATTTAGTTAAAAGAGACCATGATCAAACCTTTTGCAAGAAGACTTTTATTTGCAATTTATCAGGCATTTAATATAGATGATGTCTTCATTATATATGTCAGCATGTTGAAAGAATTACCAAAATATTTATATATTGTATTAAGGGATAGACATTAACTGAGGCTGAATATTTTATAGGATTTAATATTGGTTATAATTTATAAAGAGAACCTTAGTGCATTAATTGTCTAACTTTATCCCTTTCTTTCCTTTTAGCTGTACTCATTCTCAGTCTAGCAATGGAACTGATCCTGATGTTTTTCCTACTAAAACTGAAAGGGATCTGATGATTCAATGGCCCAGTTTAGTTTAATATTTTCCTTATTGGTTTTGGTTTGCTAGGTAAAGAAATGACTACCTTTGACCTTAAACTTAACTTTGAAAATGGAGAGCATTTGAGGATTTGAGAATGTGTCCAACACAAGCTAAATGTGCCAGGGCTTCTTGTAGAGCTGAAAGTGAGAAGGACGTGTGTAATCATTGTCCTGAATTCTCCCTCTCTGAGTGGCAGCCATTCTTACCCTTTATCAACAGGTTTTTATTTGTTAGAAAATTAGTTGAGTATGAGACGAGACAAACATGAGACTGGGTAGGCATGAAAGAGAGAGAAAGTGAAGCGCCCATTAGAGCTGACCTCTTGCTTTGTTTCCTGTCATCTTGTTTGACTGCTGGCCAAAAACTTTTATCCTGAACTTAGTGAGTAAATCATAACAGACAGGATTAGAAATTTCAAAGTAGTCCCAATCTACCTAGACGAAGCTTTAGTCATAAATTCATACATAGCGGCTTATAAGAGATTAATTTTACATGTCAAGATCTCTGTACATGGAAATATTAATGCCAGAGGCTCTAGGATGCTTTCAACAGAAAATGATAAGTGTGCAAAATATAGTGAACATATTGCTTTGAATAAACTCGTATACTTTGGGTTATCATTGACAATTATCTTGAAAACTCAGGTCACAGACAAAACTTATACTATAGAATGTATACTGTAGAATGACAAGCTTTTCTCAGTCATTCAGTCCATATATTATGTGCATATAATAATAAGTTCATTGGTCCAGTTTTAGCTTCCTAATAAGCCTTCAGAATTAACTCATAAATACAAGTTACTGGTTCCATAGTCCTACAAATTAAGATGAAGCCATTTTCTAATCATATTACATAGTTTAATGGCTGGCATCATACTTCCAAGGTGTCTCCATGTGTGCATGCATGCTAAGTCGCTCCAGTCATGTCTGACTCCTTGTGACCCTATGTTTAGCCCGCCAAACTCCTCTGTCCATGGGATTCTCCAGGCAAGAATACTGGAGTGGGTTGCCATGCCCTCCTCCAGGGGATCTTCCCGACCCAGGGATCAACCCCACAGCTCTATGTCTCCTGCATTGCAGGCGGGTTCTTCATCACTAGTGCCACTTGGGAAGCCTGGTGTCTCCATGGTCTACAGCAATAGGAACAGGAAAATTCAAAGCACCCATGCTTCTGTCCTAACAGATAAAAGAAGGATAATTTGTTTAAAGAAAATTAAGGCTACGAGTAATCAGAAATTTGTTTTTTTAATTTTTAGTTTTGGGCCACATGGCATGTGGCATCTTAGTTCTTTGACCAGGGATTGAACAGGCACCCCTTGCACTGAAAGTGTGGGGTCTTACCTACTTGGCTGCCAGGGAAGTCCCCATAGAAGGGTATTTTAGTGACTGACTTATAAAAGTGAATTATATTTTTGCCAGAGAGAAGTAGAAAGACAAGTAATAATGTCTGATACATTCTAAGGGTATTTTACTCTAGTCAGCCTAATTCACTTCATAAAGAGGACAGCATCAGTTTCACTTCCTAATCACCTTCTTGAAATTCATCATTGCTTGGAGGGCACTGCTTTACTATTACCGATTTTTTTATATTGGGGAAATCTCCAACTGCGTGAGCTTGTGAACCTATCTTATGAAAGCCCTGGTACACCTGCAGACTCTTTTGGCTGGCACAAATGAGTTCAACCTGAAAGGCTACAGCCAGAGTTTACTTTTTACAAAAACAGATTTCTGCTACTGTGGCTCTGCACGTTTCATCAGCCACTTGGAGTAACCTGGTCCTTGGTGTATTTTTTTTTCCTCCCAGATACCAACAGGAAAAGAATCTGAGATGTAGCTAAGTGCTCCTGACATGGCAGGCTGTTGATATAAGTGGAGAAGCTTCTGATTCTGATAGAGGTCACCGGGGTGTGCTAGCCAATGACTGGGTATAGAGATAGAGGTTCCTTCTCACAGAGGGAAGGAGCTATAACATGAAGACCGTGGTCTTTGCTTTATTATCTCTGAAAATGTAAAGGGCACTGAGTTCATTAGCCCAGATGGGTTGAAATTTCTGATAATGACCAGACATTTACAAGCAAGAAAAAAAAAAAAAGGAAACAAGATGAAACAAAGGCATGAGGGGAAGACCAGACAGCCTGCATTCTCTGAAATGTAAGAAAAGAAAGGTGAGGGTGTGTGATGGTTCCCAATGTCCCCTGGAGAGGGGAATGGCTACTCACTCCAGTGTTCCTGACTAAAGAATTCCGTGGACAGAGGAGCCTGGCAGGCTACAGTCCATGGGGTCGTAAAGAGTAAGACATGACTGAGTGACTAACACTTTCACACTTTTCAGATTTGGAGGGGGTTCCAGGAGTCAGATCTGCCTGTGACCTGCAGAGCCCGAAGCCAAGAGAGAGTAAGCATTTCTCCAAAGGGGGCTGAGCTCAGAGGAAGGGAAACTGAAGTCACCAGGGCTCAGCAGATAGGACCAGACATTTTCGAGACAGAGTCTGGAGGGAGTTCCGAAGGGGATGGAGGGTGGCTTCGCATGTGTCCCATTAGGGCTGGAGGGAGAGGCTAAGGAGAGCGCAGAGCACTTACACGCGTAAAGAGAACAAAGATCAGTGGCTTCCAGAGAGACCTTGTCTGTGGAAAGACATCAGGGAGCTCAATCATTTGCATGTGCATAAAATGTCTAGGAAGAGACCCAGAGGCTAGTAGGATTGGTTATCTCTGAGGAGGTAGACTGTGTGATATCTTCTCCAGAAAGAAGAGGCGTTTTCACTGTATTCTGGTTGTTTTTTGTTTTGTTTTGTTTTAATTCTGAGCTACATAAATATACCAAACAGAAGCTGTGTTTTTAAAGAAAATTAAGTTTTTAAAGTCGTTTTAAAATTTAAAGTTAAATTAAAAATTAAAGTGTTTAAATTGAAAATTAAAGTTTAATTTTAAAATTATCATTTATTCACTTAATATAAACAACTTACCAAGGCATTTCAAACTCTTGGTAAACTTCTTTTCATAATATATTACATAAGTGAAGCATGGTTTGGTTTATGCCCTTGTTGTTGGATATTTTGACAATTTCTTGACTTACTCTTTTTTTTTTTCACTCAGCTCCTATTTACTGTGAAATTACAGAATGTTTCTTAAAGTGTATTGTCAATAAAAAAATAAAATAAATTTTAAAATCAAGTTTTTAAAGAAAATTAAGTAAAATTAAAAACAAACAAACAAAAAAACTTCCTCCAAAAAGAGTAGGAATGAAAGGGTAGGGAAGAAAAGAGAAGTCAAATATAAATGGGAAATAAGAGACCATTTTCTTCATGGTTTAGTTTTAGCTGGTAAATTCATGAATGTTTCTAAGGCCAGCAAGTATGGGTTATCTTTGCTATTTCCATCATGAATTAAAAAGTGAAGGTGTAAAAATGTATCAGTGTCCCTATTCTTCTTTAAAAGAATATTTTAAGTTTGACCATGACTGGAAAATCGGGCCCATAATCAAGTGGGAATTATATATAAAGAATCTGCTGGTCATTTAATAACGTATTCGGTTATTTATAATAAATCATTGTTGTCAAAAAAACATTTCTAGTTTTATACACTGATGCATTTTTAAAAAATGCTGAAATCACACCAAATCTTAAAAGCCACTGCTTGAAATATGTGGTCCAACCCAGATAGCACATAATGATACTTGAAATAACGTTAACATAGTAATCTGTATAATACAAAGAGTGAATATATATGGAGGAGTATTAACTAAAGAAGGTTAAATATGGTAAATCTTGGCAGTATTATGGGAAATCCATCTCTCTCCAGTTACTATGGCAAGTTTTGGGGAGAAGAGAAATTGCTATTGAATGAACAAAGAGAGGAGAGGGAATGCCAGGCGTGTAATACCTGGGAACATTCCGAGATGAACGAGGGAGAACTAGGTGAAGCCCGAATAAGTAGATGTTCTAGGGGAAATGAATTGTCCAGAGGATGAAAAGCAGGAAGAGAGTCAGCCTAGCAAAGACGCGGGAGAAGAGGCTGGACAGAGAGGCAGGATAGAACACACACTGTGTTCAATGGAATATGACTCAGCTATAAAAAGAACAAAATGTTGCCGTATGCAGCATCATGGATTCAACTAGAGATTATCATATGAAATAACGTAAGTCAGAAAGAGAAAGACATATATATAGATATGATATTGTTTATATGTGGAGTCTAAAATATGGCACAAATTAACCTATCTACAAAACAGACTCACAGACATAGAGATCAGATTTGTGGTTGCCGAGGAGAGGCGGAGGGAGAGGGGTGGACTGGAAATTTAAGGGTGGTAGATGCAAACTCTCACATTTAGAATGTATAAATAAGGTCCTACTGTATAGCACAGGGAACCATATCCAGTCTTCTAAGATAAACCATAATGGAAAAGAATATTTTAAAAAGAATGTATATATGTGTAAAACTGAGTCACTTTGCTGTACATCGGAGATTGGTACAACATTGTAAATCAATTATACATCAGTTTTAATAAAGAATATATGCATGTTCAGAATGTTAAGCTGTACAGTCCCCTAGTAAATGACAAGACTATGAACAAGCATGTTGGCAAGGGATTGTGAATGGGATGAGAAACCAGATGAAGTGAGTGTTTCAATAAAAAGCTGATCAGTAGTGTCAGGGCTGCATAAGATACAAGAAAAAGAGTCGGACATGACTAAAGCGACTTAGCAGCAGCAGCAGCAAGGTGGCCAAGTGTGACAGCCATGAGCGCAGGAAGACTGGCCTTGGAAAGAAGACACTGCTTACAGAGAAGGGAGGAAGAGCTAAGTTTTTAATTCACATCCTATGGCTCCTACCTCAGCTTAAGCACCTTCAGTCCTTAAGGAGGTATTGTATTATTTTCATGCACGTTTAGTCCAGAACCCTTACACATATCTGGATATCCTCTGACCACTCAGGGGACCATTTGCATGCTGGCTCTTCAACATCTGGACACAACCCAACTAAAAGGGATTTAGAGAGTTCTAGGATCAACACTTCACTTAAAAGTACAGCAGTGAATGTTCCTAGTTGAGGTTGGACAAACCATCCCCTTTGAGTCCCACTACTGTGCTCAAAGTCCCTGTGCCAACTCTATGGACCCAGGAACATAGAGAATTATTGACAAAAACTCTTAAGACCAGGCCAGTAGAAAACTCCTCTTGACCAGAGGTCCCCAGCCTTTTGGCACCAGGGACCAATTTCGTGGAGGACAATTTTTCCATGGACCGATATGGAGGGGATGGTTTCAGAATGATTCAAGCACATTACATTAATTGCATTTCTATTATTATTGAAATTTATTTATTTATTTTTATTTATATTATTATTGCATCAGCTCCACCTTAGATCATCAGGCATTAGATTTTGGAGGTTGGGGGACCCCTGATGTAGACAATGCTATAAGGAGTCTGGGCCCAGTCTCTTTCCTAGAGCCCATTTAGGTCCAGAAGCTCCAGAGCCAACCAGCTGAGGACCAAGGTCAGAGCTGTGTCTATTAGAATGAAAACTCTGTGGGGGGGTGGGTGTTTGCTTGTCTTTAGTCCCTGGCATATACTAAAAACGAACTGAATAAATGGAAGCATTCTACCTATAGCACCAGCACAGAAGCTTGGTGATGGTTCTGCTGAGCTCTTACTAGACAGCTCCCAGATGAGAGTGGGGGATCAGGCAAGTCCCTGGCGACACAACAGTAGTGCTGGGGAATCTGCAAAGGGATTGACAAGTGGCAGAAGGTCAGGAGTGGTCTCCAAGGGACAAGTAGGGGCAGATAAAGGTTGAGATTCAAATTAGGGGCATTTGGGTCCTCAACAAAGAAGTGGTGTTCATCACCAGTCATACAGAGCCTTGACTTTCTTATCTATAAAATGAAAATAATAACACCAACTCCCTCACTTTTTTGCTGTGAAGATTAAACAGCACCATGTTTAAATGTAAAGGTCTTAGCACAGTTGGTGAAAAACTGTTGGACCTTAGACAAGAGCCTCTTTTCTTCCCAGCCTCAGCACCCTGGACAGAGTAAGTTCTTATCACCAGGGAGAAGAATGTACAGTGTTTGCGTGGAGTCAAGTGTAGTTTCATATGTGAAGGCAGTCAGGTGATTATGACAGTTATTGCCCTAAAGACTATGAGTGACAGTGAATGTAAACTCCACTGCTGACAGCTTGAATCAATACATATCAGGAGTAATGATCCATTGACTTCTAGGTAATGAGAGAAAGTTATGATGTTGTGGATGTATTATGGCTTCTTGGAATTTTTATTGTGTTCCTCCTGCATTAATATAATAACAAGAAGTATGAATCATTTGCTTCTGGACTGCAAGAAGCTGCAGACTGAGATGCTGATCATTTAATGTCAGAAAGTCAGCCCTGGAAGAAAAACAAGCTGCACAGTGCCATGGGACTCATTGACAAGTGCTTTTAATTTGCAGCTAGCCACATTAGGTGATTTGCAGCTAGCCACATTAGGTGATTTGCCTCTGGAATTACTTGGTTCTTGTTGGGGAAAAAACACCTGTCATGTTAGAAGGGGAGTACATAAGTCAATCAAATATGGGCACTGAGAGTAAATTTTAAAATGGAAAATTGAGCATTATGTCCACAAAGATTTTTGGTGTCCGCTGTGTGCTTAACTTTGTTCTAGGCATCAGAATACAGACTTTCATATCACACATTCCCTGTCATGAAGACATTTGTGCTGCAGTCACAGACGGAGCCAAATTAATGATGAATTGGAAGGCAAGATGGTAAATAGTAAGTTTAATGACAGATGACAGATTGAATAAGATGGGAGCTCAGAGGAGTGAATCTTAACACAAACGTGAAGAACCATGGCAGACAGCGTCCCTTGAATGTTAAAGGTTGATTAAGAATTACGTCTATATGTAGGAGGGATGTGAGGATGTGTGCCAGATCACTTCAGTCATGTCCAACTCTGTGTGATAGCATGGACTGTAGCCCACCAAGCTCCTTTGTCCATGGGATTCTTCAAAGAATACTGGAGTGGGTTGTCATGCCCTTTTCCAAGGGATCTTCCCGATGGCATAAGCCAATACATAGCTGAGAAATAGCATGGTATTTGAATGGAGAGAAGAGGCCACTGGAAGGAGTTTGCTATTACGTATATTGCACGACCAAGGGTTTTGGGAGACAAATATGCAGAAAGGAAGAATTTAGGCAACAATATGACTTGCATTTCATGTTGAGATAAGTAGCCTTTATCTTTTAAGTGAATTTTATTGAAGCCATGGCTGGACATTTAAGAGTTTTAGACAGAGTGAACACCTGATTATGTTTAATTCTATCAATATTTCATGATGTAGTAACCTAAAAGGAGAAAGATATTTATATACCATGGAAGTGAAGTTGACTGGGCACTCAACTCTGAGGCAGACTTCCCTGTGATCACCTCTAGTCATTTATGGCCAGAGTTCCACCTCTCTTGTTTTCTCTCTTGGCGTACTGAATAACATCCTGCATTCTCTTTCATGCTTGGTCGGTCCGTTCAGTCACTCAGTCATGTCCAACTCTTTGTGACCCCGTGAATCGCAGCACGCCAGGCCTCCCTGTCCATCACCAACTCCCAGAGTTCATTCAGACTCACGTCCATCGAATCTGTGATGCCATCCAGCCATCTCATCCTCTGTCATCCCCTTCTCCTCCTGCCCCCAATCCCTCCCAGCATCAGAGTCTTTTCCAATGAGTCAACTCTTCGCATGAGGTGGCCAAAGTACTGGAGTTTCAGCTTCAGCATCATTCCTTCCAAAGAAATCCCAGGGCTGATCTCCTTCAGAATGGACTGGTTGGATCTCCTTGCAGTCCAAGGGACTCTCAAGAGTCTTTTCCAACACCACAATCTCCCGTGACTGGGGCATAAGTGATATTTGTATAATTTATATATCCATAGTCACTTATTGAAGTTTTGTGTAGTATTAAAGAAGAACACAAAAAATTATATACAAAGGCTGTTAAAATATTCCTCCCTTTGCCAATCATATATATTTTTGAAGCTGGATTTTAAAAATCATTTACTTAACAAAAACAATGCATCATGACAGACTGAAGGCAGAGCATATATGAAAATTCAGCTGTTTTCTCTCAAGTCAGATATGAAAAAGTTTTGCAAAAGATGTAAAATAAAGACATGCTTCTCCTTGAAATGTTTTGTTTCAGAAGATATATCTTTAATAACTTATTATTTATATTAGCATATAAACAGTCTATCTGTTTCAATCTTGAATACAGAAAACATCAATAGGTATAGCCTATATAAAAACTCCCTTTGGGGTCCTCAATAATTTTTAAGAGTGTAAAGAAGTTCTTAGAACAAGAACAAAAACAAAAACTGAGAACTATTATGCTAGAACAACCAGGTGATTAAAATCTTACATTTTATTCAAACATTTTATTCACCAGTTTCCCTAAGCCAGTAGCAACTACTTACCTTCTCTTAAATCCTGTTAATACCTTATTTGTACAGTATCATTTATTACAACTTATTATGGCTTCTTTTTGTGGTCATTAGTCACTAAATTGTGTCTGACTCTAGCCTTTCCCTCCTCCAAAGGATCTTCCTGGCCCAGGGATCAAACCTGGGTCTCTTGCATTGGCAGGAGGATTCTTTACCATTGAGCCACCAGGGAAGCCCGTGGCCTCTTTTACCATGTATTAAATCTCTTATCATAATGTAACCTTCATGATGGTAGGATCTATATGTAATTTATCTTTCTGCCTCCCACTGTATCTATCACAGTTGTAGCACTAAATAAATACTAATTTGGTGCAGGTAATACTAGATTGCAGGTATAGCTCACTCTTTATTCTGTCCCATGTTTCTCTTCTGAAAAAAAAAAAAAAAGAAAACCTCCCCCAAAACAGATTCTATATAGTACTAGTATCAGATATTTTTTCTCAAATTAATCAGAAGAAAAAGCATCAGTGCCCAAAAGTCTCTGGGATATAAGCCCATAAATATCACAGTATTCTATCACATTAGTCACTATTGACCGTATAAGAGAGAGAGAGTTATAAGAGAGAAGGGAGAAAGGCAATCTTGTCTATTGAAAATTATATAGTTTTTGCTTCCTGCACTCACATTCTTTGCTATCTAAGCCACCAGGGAAGCCTACATTCACATTCTTAATGATGATTAATTAAGTTCTCATTAATCAGGGGTTATTATTGACCCCTTATTAAGGGATCATAGATATGATTAAATGAAAAACTATAGGCATCAATGAACAGTAAAGAGACAATTTAAAGGTGTTAATCCAAGTGCATTCTTACAAAAGAATTTAACCCCTCTTTCCTTTATTTAAAGCAATTATTAAAATTCTTTGCATGACCTGCATTTGAGTTTTAGTTAAAAACAAACAAACAAACAAAAAAACTAAGCTCCTCTTGAAAGAAAGTTCAGTAGAAAATTCAGGATGTATGGTTTCAATTCAGTGAAAACATAAAATTTCTCATTAATTTCCTCAATTATATGCAAACATTTGAGTAGATCTTAGGATCACAGTGACTAGTTAAAGGTAATCCATCACTACAGGAAATTATTTCTTGGACTGCATTATTTTTTCAATAGAATAAAAAGTTATTTTTTTGATATAAATCAGATCTATTAATATCTGATTTATGTGCTTGCTATGGTGTTTCATCATGGAGAGAGAACAGGCAAAGCTGCATAGCATGTTGTCAATAGGTCTTTGTTCTGTCAGAGAAAAAAATAAAGATTTTCCCTTGAAATACTTCTTCACATGCATGTGGTGCTTATGGAATCACCAAGACTTAGGTATATTAGCTACAGCGGAATAGCTCTTTGAGATAATTTCTTGCTATAAAAACCATGCATCACAAATTTTAAACATATGTAAAAATATGAAGAGAATTGAAATATAAATACCAAGAAAAGGCTCTGACAGAAAAGCTGATCATGACTGCCTGAGGCCTGGGGTGACTATTGAATTGAAAGTGTCTATTTGCTTTTTCTCTACTTTTTTTTTTTTTTCCACTCAGCAAAAGCCATTATGACCTTATAGGCCAGTTAATATCATGCCATTTCATTAATCATTTTCCATTGCCCCGAGGACACATACAAAATGTTAACATGGTCCCAACCCTCCCTGATCCAACCGGATTCATGGCTCCAGTTCCAGTTCTCATTCTAACTCAACAGTCTTTTCTCTGTCTTCTACATGTGGGATGATTCCTATTTGTTCTTCAAGTCTCAGCTTAAATGGAACTTCTTGAGAGAAGGATTCCCTGATCCCTCAATCTAAATTAGGTCCTGCAAGTTTTGCCATATCTTTAGGTTCCTTTATACTGTTTCTCAAACTTTGTAATTATATATTCACTTAAGCATTTAGTTGTGTTTCCCCTCCAGATCCAAAGCTCCCTGAAGAAAAGGAAGGTGTTTACCAGGTTCTCCATTGAATGAGAGCAGTATGCAGGCCAGTGACTGATGTCTATTAAATACTGGGCATGTCCCTTTTTAAAAACTTTTTATTTTATATTGGGGTATAGCTAATTAACAATGTTGCGACAGCTTCAGGTGAATAGCAAGGGGATTCAGCCATAAATATACATGATCCATTCTCTCTCAAACTCCCTTCCCATTCAGGCTGCCACAAAACACTGAGCAGAGTTTCATGTGCTATACAGTAGGTCCTTGTTGGTTATCTATTTTAAATACAGCGATGTGTGCATGTCCAGCCCAGACTCCCTAACTATCTCATACTCAGCAACCATAAATTCATTCTCTAAATCTAGGAGTCTCCTTTTGTTTTATAAGTAATTACATTTGTATCATTTCTTTGTGGATTTCACATATAAGGGATATCATGAAATATTTCTCCTCTGTCTGACTTACTTCATTCAGTATGACAATCTCTAGATCAGTCTATGTTGCTGCAGATGATATTATTTGATTCTTTGTAATTACTGAGTAATAGTCCATTGTGTATATGTACCACATCTTCTTTATTCATTCCTCTGTCAATGGACATTAAGGTTGCTTCCATGTCCTGGCTCTTATTGTACACACTGCTGCAATGAACATTGGGGAGCATGTATTCTTCTGGATCATGAACATGTCCTTTTGATGGAATAAACCTTTAATTAATAGACATTCAGATGATCATGCCACATATTACCTGTGTGTACCTCCCTTTCTCATGAAGACTCTTACCAAGGTAAAGTCTGGCAAACTTCATCAATGAGAAGACAAGAATCTGAATTCTAGTGACCAAGATGAACTGAAAAACTTTTTCTTTAATTTTCCTGGACTTCCCTGAACCTTTGAGGAGGGCAGAAAAAGTCTTTGCCTCATGCATTGTTTTCTTCAGGTGACACCATCTGGGAATACAGGTAGCCATCAGGGGCCACCAGACCATTACTTTCGGTACCTGCAAGAGTAACTTCTCTTCTCAGCCACAAATAGGTTCTTTCTTTTCAAACCTTTACAGAGACCATATTTTGAATATCCCAACATGCCTGAGGTCAGAGATTGTTGATCAGCGGCCAGTTGTACCTTGGGTCTTAGTCTGAGTTGCGAAGAAGGATGAAGTCAGGAAGAGCTCCCTGAACACACTATGGAATGCAGCCTTTGTAGACAACCCCTGTACAGGAGGAAATGTTTTTCTTCAAGACCATTCCCGATTCTGGTTTCCTAATTCCATTTCTGAGC